>JAWNZC010000270.1:127500-875000 GCA_035771165.1 Paragorgia papillata
AAAGAAGGAAGGAAAGAAGGAAGGAAAGAAGGAAGGAAAGAAGGAAGGAAAGAAGGAAGGAAAGAAGGAAGGAAAGAAGGAAGGAAAGAAGGAAGGAAGGAAGGAAGGAAGGAAAGAAGGAAAGAAGGAAAGAAGGAAAGAAGGAAAGAAGGAAAGAAGGAAAGAAGGAAAGAAGGAAAGAAGGAAAGAAAGAAAGAAAGAAAGAAAGAAAGAAAGAAAGAAAGAAAGAAAGAAAGAAAGAAAGAAAGAAAGAAAGAAAGAAAGAAAGAAAGAAAGAAAGAAAGAAAGAAAGAAAGAAAGAAAGAAAGAAAGAAAGAAAGAAAGAAAGAAAGAAAGAAAGAAAGAAAGAAAGAAAGAAAGAAAGAAAGAAAGAAAGAAAGGGAGAAAAGAAGGAAGGAAGGGAGGGAGGAAGGAAAGAAAGAAGGAAGGAGGGAAGGAAAGAAGGGAGGGAGGAAGGAAGGCAGGAAAGAAGGGAGGGAGGGAGGAAGGAAGGCAGGCAGGAAGGAGGGAAGGGAAGGAAGGAGGGAAGGGAAGGAAGGAAGGGAAGGAAGGAAGGGAAGGAAGGGAAGGAAGGAAGGAAGGGAAGGAAGGAAGGGAAGGAAGGAAGGGAAGGAAGGGAAGGAAGGAAGGGAAGGAAGGAAGGAAGGGAAGGAGGGAAGGGAAGGAAGGGAAGGAAGGAAGGGAAGGAAAGAAGGAAGGGAAGGGAAGGAAAGAAGGAAGGGAAGGAAAGGAAGGAAGGGAAGGAAAGAAGGAAGGAAAGAAGGAAAGAAGGAAAGAAGGAAAGAAGGAAAGAAGGAAAGAAAGAAAGAAAGAAGGAAAGAAGGAAAGAAGGAAAGAAAGAAAGAAAGAAAGAAAGAAAGAAAGAAAGAAAGAAAGAAAGAAAGAAAGAAAGAAAGAAAGAAAGAAAGAAAGAAAGAAAGAAAGAAAGAAAGAAAGAAAGAAAGAAAGAAAGAAAGAAAGAAAGAAAGAAAGAAAGAAAGAAAGAAAGAAAGAAAGAAAGAAAGAAAGAAAGAAAGAAGGGAGAAAAGAAGGAACGAAGGGAGGGAGGAAGGAAGGAAGGAAGGAAGGAAGGAAGGAAGGCAGGAAGGAAGGAAGGAAGGAAGGAAAGAAAGAAAGAAGGGAGAAAGGAAGGAAGGAAGGAAGGGAGGAAGGAAGGAAGGAAGGAAGGAAGGAAGGAAGGAAGGAAGGAAGGAAGGAAGGAAGGAAGGAAGGAAGGAAGGAAGGAAGGAAGGAAGGAAGGAAGGAAGAAAGAAAAGAAGGGAGGGAGGAAGGAAGGGAGGAAGGAAAGAAAGAAAGGATGGATGGAAAAGAAGGAAGGAAGCAAACAAACAAGCAAGAACAGTATAGGCAGCAATTCTGACATCAGTCAGAGTGAAATATAAACTGAAAACGCCACAATGTCGGCGATGAGTATTGAAATACGAACGATAAAACTTGCTAATTCTTGCCTTATGAACATGAATTATTTCTGGGAAAGTTGTCAAAATGCCAGTATACTCCTGGAGTCCTTCCATTAAATGCTGTAAATCCAGACGTGGCTAAAAAAATACAAAAACAAATTATACTCGACATGATTTTCAGGGAATGTATACAATATACACAATGTTTATAATGCAGAAAGTTTTCACGAAAGTTTGTGGAAAGATTGATCATAGACCAAGGACTAACCCATTCAATTTTGGTTAAATTTGTTTGAGATTTAGATGAGAAATTAATAATAATCTGACCACAAGAATCTCCGTGTAGAAGAAATTTATGCAAACATTTTTGCACAATTTTGGTACGATTTTCAATTCCTGCCGGAAGGCCTGTGTAGTTGCATTTTTCGCAACTGGTCCCGGTTTGGTCTTAAAATGTATATAATCTACACTCGAATTTTCTTTCACCCAAAATCCCTAGAACATGCTCTGTAATCGAGTGAAATGCCCAATATTACTTATAATATACCCAATTCTCTCCTGGAATTACCACCTTATTATATATACAGAACTCTCGATCAAGCTCTCGGCAACGCCCTCCGTGGCTCAGTGGTCAGAGCATTGCACTAGAATCGCAAGGTCGTGGGTTCAATTCCTGCTGGAAGGCCTGTGTAGTTGCATTTTTCGCAACTGGTCCCGGTTTGGTCTTAAAATGTATTTATTATATGGCAGCAGCGCTGAGAGGTCCGAATACGGAAATCCTGTAATTTGATTGGTTCATAAGCGGTCGGATATTTCCCGTATCCGCCCGCTCAGAGCGGAATCTGCCGTTCGGGACCGTAAGTTAATTTTATAAACAAAATGGCAGTCATGTCAGTATATCGGCAACAAGATGGATTATAATTTCAGAACTACTCATTGTTGAAATATATCGTGCACGTATGTCGTTAGAAATTGTATAAGCTTTCATTTGATGTATAGTTCGAGTTTCCACGTTTTGTGAAAGTTTTTTAAAATGTCCAAAACGTTCGTAACATTGTTCGTAATAACATTTACTTCCCACAAGTATTACAATTCCAGATGATTTTTTATTCAAACTACTTAACGTACGATCTTGAGCAATATGTCAAACAAAAGCAATTGAAAATTACTATTTGGGGTAGAAAGTTCAAGATTCTAGCTCAACGGAAAGTACTTTAAAAATGGGAAAATGTCTGCCATTTTCGTTTAGTTCGCAAGAAAGATGAGTCGAGTTTCACAGCACGTTCACAACATTTATGGCCATATAATAAACTACTTATTGACCTCGCTTGTTCGGTCTGTACTAGTGAAATATGGGACCTTTGTTTTTTGCACAGACCTCAACTCGCTGCGCTCGTCTCGGTCCGTACTAAAAAAACATCGGTGCGATATTTCACTAGTACAGACCTCACGCTCGGTAATAAGTAGTTAATAATCTACACTCGAATTTTCCTTCACCCAAAATCCTTAGAACATGCTATGTAATCGAGTGAAATGCCCAATATTACTGTTAATTCATTCATTCGTGTGTAGGTCTCGTGAGCTAGCCTGGTTAGCGGGATGGCTCGTTTTCTTTTTAAACATCTCTAATAACATCTCCACCCGCTGGTGGATGTATACTACCACGTGCGTTCAAGCGTTTAGCGAATAACTAGTTGTTTTCGAGTTTTGAAACAAACGTTGTCCAATGACAACTATACGTTTGACAGATCAAATCAATAACGAATAGGGGGTGTAACTTTCCGTTGTCAATACTTGTCATCGTTCTTTTCACACGGCAGCCTTTGCTTGGCATAACTTGTCTTTGGCTTGAAATGATCAGCGAACGCAGACCGTCTGATAAGGGTAGTTCACTTCGATATGACCTGCCCAACGCATTTATTTTGTATTCCATGTTTGCCGTGGCCCGTGAGAAAATATCAACGCAACGTTGAAACTTGAAACGGAAGCAATAACAATGGAAAGTTACACCCCCTATTCGTCATTGATTTGATCTGTCAAACGTATATTTGTCAATGGACAACGTTTGTTTCAAAACCCGAAAACAACTAGTTATTCGCTAAACGCTTGAACACAAATGGTAGTATGCAGTCTCTGAACGCTTTCTTGTTATATATATTACTTATCGAGAAGAAACGCAATCTAACCTGTTCGCCAAACAACTCGCCAATCTCATCGTACGTTCTGCCCGTATGTTCAATAGCTTCAGTTAAAGGTTGCGAACCTGATGAGAAAAGAATATGTCAACACGCACAGTCACTTTTCGCTTCATTCATTCATTCATTCATTCATTCATTCATTCATTCATTCATTCATTCATTCATTCATTCATTCATTCATGCAACCACCCCTCCCTCCTTTCGTTCCTCTCTCCCTCCTTTCGTTCCTCTCTCCCTCCTTTCCTTCGTTTATCCCGGTCACTCGCCATTGCCCGCATCCATCCACTCATCCATCCACCCAAACATATTCACCCTACCTACCTACCTACCTACCTACCTACCTACCTACCTACCTACCTACCTACCTACCTACCTACCTACCTACCTACCTACCTACCTACCTACCTACCTACCTACCTACCTACCTACCTACCTACCTACCTACCTACCTACCTACCTACCTACCCTCCCTCCCTTCCCTCACTTCCCTCACTTCCCTCCCTCCCTCCCTCCCCCCTCCCCTCCCCTCCCCTCCCCTCCCCTCCCCTCCCTCCCTCCCTCCCTCCCTCCCTCCCTCCCTCCCTCCCTCCCTCCCTCCCTCCCTCCCTCCCTCCCTCCCTCCCCTCCCTCCCTCCCTCCCTCCCTCCCTCCCTCCCTCCCTCCCTCCCTCCCTCCCTCCCTCCTTCCCTAGCTAGCTATGCCCCGCTTCCCTGCCACCCCTTCTTTGCCTCTTCTCGTTCTCCTGCTCGTTCCCCCTTCCCTCTATACGCTCCATCCTCGCTCCCTCCCCGCTCCCTCCCCTCCTCCCAGGCCCCTCCTAGTCATCGTTCCCTTCCCTCCGTCTGACCACTCCGACTTTCTCCTCCTCTTTTCCCTCCCCTCCTCCTTATCTCCCCCATTCCTCCTCCTGGTCCCCTTCTCCCCCCCCCGCCTCCCTCTTCCCTCCACGTCTCCTCACCAGCTACGCTCCTCCACGGTCCCTTCCCTCCCCACCCCCAATGCACCACGTAACTGACACTGCTACTCACGCGAGCTCTGGTGTTGTTGAAACGAGAGACTCAAATGATAAAACGACGAACCAAACTTTTTATGAGAATTTCGGAAAACTGCAACAAAATCAGAAAAAAAACCACAACATGTAAATTGGCCATTTCACAAAAGAGTTGAAGACCAGTGTCGGGTTAGGAACACTAGGGTACTTGGGAACGTTTGGAGGGACAGATTTCATGCTTGGTAGCGTAAGCAAAATGAAACTGTCGCTCCAAACGATTCCAAGAACACCAGCGCTCAACGCTCGTCACCAGTCTTCAACTGTTTTGGGAAATGTTCAACTCAATTCATGCGACATGGCAGACATTTGGTGGACGTTCGTCAAGCTCAATTACTCAGAAAAGATTTATGAGCCCCAGACAGGGTTCGAACCTGCAACCTTCTAATGACCAGTTAGACGCTCAAACCATTGAACCACTGAGGCTCAGATGGAGAGCTAAGGTTGCAATATATATAACGCTACCCTCGGGAAGAAACACAGTACGGTAAAGTATCCAGGAGATTTACCTCCTTCGAACTTCGTTCCATACGAGCGGCATCTTTCGTTTAGTCTTTGAACACTTTCGTCCATTGTTTTAAAGAACTGTGCGAATTCCTCAATCTTGACGTCCCTAAACAATATAGTTTGAAACAAGTTCGTGAAACTATTTGAATTTTTAACAAAATTAACGTATTTTAAAATGCTTATGAAGCACTTAAAATGACAAAGTAACATCTTCTGCAGTTTTTCGTTTCCTTGCTTCGTTCTTGAGATATTTCAGTTTGTTTGATATGTACTGTTTAATAAACGAGCAGGAGTGTTTTATCAGATATAAAGACACGAGGCGAAGCCGAGTGTTTTTATATCTGATAAAACACGAACTGCGAGTTTATTGAACGGCTTCAAAAACGAACCACTTGGTAAGTTCATTGGCGTAGTAAGTTTGAAAAATAACCTTGTCTAAGCCGAGAAAATCAAAGCTAAAGTTTATGCAAATCAGGAGGTATCTTTATCACATATAAAGACACGATACGGTCATGATTTTCTTTTTATATATTCTATATTTCATATAGGCTATATATGAAACTGAAGCTATTGAAAAATGCTATTTGGTATAGAAACTTCAAGACTTTAGCTAAAAGGGGAATAATTAAAAAATATAAAAACAACTGCCATTTTGTAACCTACGGCAAACAAAATCGCAGTTGTTTTTATATTTTTTAATTATTTCCCTTTTAGCTAAAGTCTTGAAGTTTCTATACCAAACAGCATTTTTCAATAGCTTCAGTTTCATATACAGCCCAACGTTCGCCGTTACGTATTTCAGCTCAAAACTCAGAAAAACTAACATTTAAAGATTTTTGGCTTCATCCATTCATAGGGCCTGACTTATGAAGTTAGCGTTCCAGTTTACTTAGAGTTCAATGACTCGTACACACATGACCAAATATTTCCCCCTGATTGGCTAATTAGCTCATGAATCATTAATGAGTTTGAGAAGGAAAAATATCAAACACCGGTCTTTTATGTACAAACTTCCGTACTGTCAGTCTGTCAAGACCATTGAACTCTAAGTAAACTGGAACGCTAACTCCATAAGTCAGGCCCTGAATGGATGAAACCAAAAATCTTTGAATGTTAGTTTTTCTGAGTTTTGAGCTGAAATACTTAACGCTGAACGTTGGGCTGTATATGAAACTGAAGCTATTGAAAAATGCTATTTGGTAAAGAAACTTCAAGACTTTAGCTAAAAGGGAAATAATTAAAAAATAGAAAAACAAATGCCCGTACAAAATGGCAGTTGTTTTTATATTTTTTAGTTATTTCCCTTTTAGCTAAAGTCTTGAAGTTTCTATACCAAACAGCATTTTTTAATAGCTTCAGTTTCATATATAGCCCAACGTTCAGCGTTAAGTATTTCAGCTCAAAACTCAGAAAAACTGCAACAAGTTTCTTAGTGTTATTTCCCAGCGAAATATGGTCGAACATTTACTACATTTTAAAAAGTTTAAAATAACGAGGAAACTTATACTATACATCAAATTGAAGCCAATGCTATTTCTAAAAACATACGTATAAAACAATGTATTTCAATCCGTTGTTTTGGAGTAATTTGTTATCGTCCCAAACAAAATATATGGCAGGATGAAAATTAAGTAACTTGAAGCACGGGAGCTACCTGCAAAGAGAGACTGGCACTGGCTTCAACCCCCCCCCCCCTGAGTTATCGTTCCAGTCTTCTTATAGTTCAATGGTCAAGACCGAGGTCTGATATTTTCCCGTAATGACCGCACTTTCGGACAATAAAAAGTTAAGAAATGTCTATTTTTTTCATTTCACAACAACTTACGCATCGTCAACTGTTACTGTCGTAGTTGGACCCTGGACCGTCAAAAAGAACGCCGCGCCGCAAAGTTTGTCGCATTCCGCCTTCCTTTTACCGGCTTTCCACTCCTGAAAAAAAACACAAGTTTATCAAATTACTTTTAAATAGCACTAGGGGCCACCGCTGCCAAACGTTTTGCGCATGCGCGACGTCCGAGCTCGTCCTCGGAAAAAGAGCGGGAAAACACTGAAATATTTGGACTGGTCCGAGAGTCCGACACAAAAGTTAAAATTATAAGCATACTACCAAAAATATAAGGTAGATAATTTGTACATGGCTTCCTTGTCAATATTGTAACATATTCTGAATTTACCCCTTCGTAATTTTCTTTACCCTTTTTTTAAAACACAAATGAATAGTCGAGTCTTACTTAGTCTTCGCTGTCTGGTTGTTGTCGCCACGGCTAGTTCCCACTTCTCTTGCAATGTTTACTCAGCGATTCACGCATGCGCAAACGTTTGGCAGCGGTGTTGCACTAGGGTTACAATGCATCATCCTCGTTCCCAGGGCCTCCTCGGTACACTGGGAAATCGGAGGCCAATGAAAATGATTGAAGCGTGTGATTGGCCGGACGAAGGCTGTCGAAAACAGGAATTGGGTAAATATATTTTCAACTGTCAAACAACGGTGTGAATAGAGTGAAGATTATCGCTCAGATAACACCGAAAAAGTCTACAAATCAAGCCAACAAAGTAGGATTCCTAAAGCGAGTTGAAACTGCGATGAGTTTCATCATTTAACTCTCAAAATCGAACGATTTTAGACATAGCGTGACTCGGTGACTCATTCGTCGGCGACGGCAAATTATGTTCGTAAACAACCTACCTTTGAGTAGCATTTCGGTAAGCGAAATTGTGCTATTTTGTCCAGCGGGAGGAACAGTAAACAGCAAACATTTCGGACGTCATAATAAAGCAGCTTTTCTTCAAATATCTGAGTGTATCTCGTTTGTTTCGTTATATTTGTCCATGCTCGCACCCAGGGCGATGTGATATATTCAATGACTCAATGTCCTAGGGCTTCCGCAGCCTGGTTCCCAGGCCTCTCTTTTTAACGTCGAGCGGCAGACCGAATTGTGAGAGGCCTGGAATAAAATGTTTTGCTTGGCCCCAAATCTGGCCCCAAAACTGGCCCCAACTTATACAGGCACCAAACGGCCGTTTGGCGGAAAACCAAGGCAGATAACACTCACGTCGGTCTGCACAATTCTTTATAATTAAGAAATAGAAAATGGCCGCCCGTGTTTATATAGCCTGATGCAAACACGAGAGTGAGTTGGGAGAATTCGAAAGTTTATGTGAAGTTTACATAAGTACTTTCGAATTCTCCCAACTCACTCGAGTGTTTGCATCAGGTTATATAAACACAGGGCATCCATTTTCTATTTCTTTTATGAAATAAGGCTAAAAAATGTGCCGTGACATCACAACCGTGTTTACATAGCCTGATATAAACACGGTAATTGACCAATCACAGCGTGCGTAAGACGCAACTTATTTTATAACATCATATAGCAAGGTTGGTCTACTGCCGAAACGTTAAAATAGCATATTTCGATTTGTATAAATGTGTTTCAACACAATCACTTCCCACGCCGAACACTACTTTATAAAGCCTCGCATGTAACAACCTTTTAACGAAATGTAAAATAAAGAAACCTACTCATTTGCTGTCTGCTCTTAAGAAGAAGTTTGTTTAAGTGCCCTCGTTCATAAAGATTAAAGAATCCGAGCTCCAGCAGGATTCATGATAGATAAAGATGAACATTTTCCGCTAGTCCTCTCGCTCGATGCCTATTCTGTGACGTCACCAAAATACGTTCGAGAGAAAAGAGGGCTAGGAACTAGTCTGGGGCCTCCGATTTTCCAGTGTAACGAGGAGGCCCTGGGAACGAGGATGACAATGCATATGTTATGTTTAAGCTTTTTAGGTAATATTTCATAAACGAGTGGGAGTGTTTTACCAGGGGTTACAAACACGAGAGGACAAATGAAAATCACGAGGCCGTTAACCGAGTAATTTTCATTGTTCTCGAGTGTTTGTAAAACATGAGAGAATTTTTACTGTTTTCGAATGTTTAACAAACACGAGAGAACATTGAAAATTACGAGGTAATAGGCCGAGTGAATTTTGTTGTTCTCGAGTGTTTGTAACACCTGGTAAAACACGATACACGAGTTTATGAAATAGCTTCTCAATCGTCTATTACAGTGATGGATTCAGCTTGATCTGGTAGGGGGGTTGCTGCAGGGGCGGATCTAGAATTTTTTTAAACCTTAGTCAAACCATTCCTAGGGGGGTCCGGGGGCATGCACCCCCGGAAACGTTTTGAAATTTGGACCTCTGAAATGGCATTTCCTGCATTCTGACGGTACTTTGAAGAAAGATTTAAAAGTTTTAAATCGTGTTTTCAATAGCGCATTTTATCAAACATGGAAGGTGTCAAATAAATTTAGGGATAAAGTGTACGTTTTATTATACAAATACATTTAAAATTATAGAAAATAACGGGGGAGAATCCAATAAATCCAAGGAAGCTAGACATTAGAAATGTGATTGACATTTTCAATGAAAAGCCGCGTCGTATCCCACTGCAGCAAGGCACTAATTGAGTAATTGGCACCCCCCTTGACCAAGGCCAGGGGGGTGCGCACCCCCCGCACCCCCCTGTAAATCCATCACTGGTCTATTATAGTAGAATTCGCGAAGGACTTATTGGTGCATATTAGATTAGACAATGGTGTATATTAGTACCCAATAGTCTCATGTCGAATTTATAATTCAGAAATGTGGTAATAAACGGTCCTTTGCTGGTGCCGTTTATTATCTGATTTCTTAAAGGGCAATAGCACTAAAAATTAAGTTTGTCTAATTTGAAAGAATTCATAAAATTGTAATAGAACATCCTTTACAACTTTTTCGTATCTCTCTTCGTTTTCAAGATATTTCGATTTGTTTGATATGTAAATGAGATGGTCTCTGACGTCAGGTGTGGGGTAAAATATTTTCACATGTAGCAAAACCTGTTATATCTCTAAGTTTGTTCAGCGAAATCACTTGAAACTGTGCACGTAAAAACTCCTTGCGACGCTGAACATTTCATGTTAGATATGTAAGTGATTTTGCTCTGTATGAAAATATTTTACCCCACTCCTGACGTCAGAGACCATCTCATTTACATATCACACAAATTGAAATATCTTGAAAACGCAGAAAGATACGAAAAAGTTGTAAAGGATCTTCTATTAGAATTTTATGAGTTCTTTCAAATTAGACAAACTTAATTTTTGTTGCCAATCCCCTTTAATTATGAATTCAGTTTGCGTGACTTTATCGGGTTTCAAAACTCATGCACGTGATCAAATATTTTTCTTTGATTGGCTAATTAGCTCATGAATTATTAATTTGAGAGATATTTTTCAAAAACTCATTAATAATTCATGAGGAATACACAAAGAAAATCTGATAAAAAATCCTCCTGGTTTACATAAAGTTCAGCTTTAATTTTCTCGGATTAGATAACGTTATTTTTCAAAATAACTACGCCAATAAACTTATACTTATAAAGGGCTGTTCACACGAGACCGGGTTATCTCGGGGGGGGGGGGGGGGGGGGGAGGGATAACTCGGGGGCTAGGGTTAAAGTTGACCCTATTTCACATGATAAAACGCAACTACCGAGTTGTCCCTGGCCCCCGAGATAACCCTAGCTTCATGTGAACGCTTCACCCCGAGTTATCCCGAGCAACAGCTTAAATACGCATGCCTAAGTTGACCCTACCCCCCGAGATAACTCGGGTGAAAGCGTTCACATGGAGGTAGGGATAACTCGGGGGCTAGGGTTACCCAATCGCTCCGACCGAGTTATCCCTATCCCCCGAGTTATCTCGGTCTCATGTGAACGGTTTACTTTTTTAACATGGAATTTAGGGCCTGTTCACATGAGGCGAGTTATCTCGTGGGGTAGGGGTATCCCTATCCCCCGAGATAACTCGGTGTTAGTTTATTTCCATGTTAAAAAAGTAAACCGTTCACACGAGACGGAGGTAACTCGGGGGATAGGGATCACTCGGTCGGAGCGATTGGGTAACCCTAGCCCCCGAGTTATCCCTACCTCCATGTGAACGCTTTCACCCGAGTTATCTCGGGGGGTAGGGTCAACTTAGGCATGCGTATTTATGCTGTTGCTCGGGATAACTCGGGGTGAAGCGTTCACATGAAGCTAGGGTTATCTCGGGGCCAGGGACAACTCGGTAGTTGCGTTTTATCATGTGAAATAGGGTCAACTTTGACCCTAGCCCCCGAGTTATCCCTACCCCCCGAGATAACCCAGTCTCGTGTGAACAGGCCCTAAGAGACTGTTTACATGGGAGCCAGGACGGGACTTAAAATGACAAAGTAACATCTTTTGCGGTTTTTCGTTTCCTTGCTTCGTTGTTGAGATATTTCAGTTTGTTTGATATGTAACTTAAACAATTTGACGTCACATGTGCATAATGAGTTATCAGAGAAGATTATATATCTTTACTATTATCAAACATTATTACTTGAAAATTCTACATGTTTGGTGTTGAGGGAGAAACAATATACACTTGTTGACTAACGCCGAGGGAAACATCGAGTTTTACCGACCCGAAGGTTTGAAGCCTGAGGGACCGTAAAACTCGATGTTTCTCGAGGCAAAAGTCAACAAGCGTTTTGTTATATACCAAAGACTTTTAAAATACAAAATACAAAACTGCCTTGAAACTTGCAAACGGCGAAAAGACTTACCAAAACACTTTGACTTTGTTTTCGTAATTTCAATTCAAGTCATTCAACTAAACAAATACACCAGACTCAACACTAAGAACAGCTTTAAATTTCTCCAGGTATTTTTCAGACCTTCTTTGAAGATATGTATAGAAATTCTTTCTTTCGGAAAATGGACTACTTCGTACCAAACAAGCTCGAAACAAGCTCTTGTTTTTTCTTTTTTCTTTCTTTTTTCTTTTTTTTTTTTTTTGCACTGTTTCCTTCTTCATTGTTGACGTCAGAGGGAAACAGTGCAATGTTTCCCTGGGCAGAAAGAAACATTGAGTTTGTTGAACAACACGTGACCATGATTTGACCAATAGGATTTCATTATTGCCAAACGAAAGTCTTTGGTATATAACAAACCCACATGCTTCCTTCGAACTAATTTGATTTGATAATAGCAACGATATATAATATAACCTTCTCTGATAACTCATTATGCACATGTGATGTCAAGATGTTTAATTTACATATCAGACAAACTGAAATATCTCAACAATGAAGCAAGGAAACGAAAAACTGCAAAAATATCACTTTGTCATTTTAAGTGTTCTTTCAACTAAGACAAACTTAATTTTCGCTTCAAGGTTAAGCAAATCTCTGCAGTTACCTTTTCGTTATCTCTACAGTACAGAAAATGTTGAAAAACTTCGCTTTTATATACAACTGGATGCCTCGATAAACGATTTAACCATCTCTCTAATCGCTCTCGCCTTTTCTCCACGAATTCTTCTGCATATTTCCCTAAACAGAAAAAATACGTTAATAAACACTTATTAACTGGGCGAGGATTTGCGATGAAACCTGAAGGCTAATACTTTCCCGTACAGACAGAGCAAACGAGGTTAATAAATAATTTACTATATTTTTCAAGTTTTGAATGCTGTTCGCCGTCTTCGGAGTTTTGCCCAACCAACCAACCAGCCAACCAACCAACCAACCAACCAACCAACCAACCAACCAACCAACCAACCAACCAACCAGCCAACCAGCCAACCAGCCAACCAGCCAACCAGCCAACCAGCCAACCAGCCAACCAGCCAACCAGCCAACCAGCCAACCAGCCAACCAGCCAACCAGCCAACCAGCCAACCAGCCAGCCAGCCAGCCAGCCAACCAGCCAACCAGCCAGCCAGCCAGCCAGCCAACCAACCAACCAACCAACCAACCAACCAACCAACCAACCAACCAACCAACCAACCAACCAACCAACCAACCAACCAACCAACCAACCAACCAACCAACCAACCAACCAACCAACCAACCAACCAACCAACCACCTAGCCAGCCAGCCAGCCAGCTAACTACCTAGCCAGCCAGCCACCAACTAGACTGAACCCAATCCCTCCTGATGACGGCGCGCGGGAGAGAAAAGGAGGTACTGTGGACAAAGTCGTTGAAGTTGAATTTCCCGTGCCCTGACAAACGCAAAATTCCATTGGCTGAAATCGTTGATTGACAGATCAAGTCAGTTTTAAATAAAGAGGTTGGAAATTATTTCTTGGCTGAAAGGCAAAAGTGTTCTTCGTATAAATTGTATTCTCTCGACAGGTTCGTTAGCTGAAATCAACAGGGCGAGAAGCCGAGAACACGAACGTGGTCCTGTCTGGTTGTATATATACGGTTTGTTTGATGCTTGAAATCACCTACTTTGATTTGCTGACATTTCAACATGTTATGGATATCGCCCGCACGTTTTGTTTTGTAATATACAGCAACGTTTATCTGATATCAGATAATACATTTCTGATTTCGCCAAGGGACAACGAACTTTTGTCTCGACGAACGTAAACACCGTGTAAACAAGAAAACCGCGTTCGGATATCTCTTCATCCGACGACACGTCTGTAACAAATTGCATATCAAAATAAACCGCAAGGTACTGGAAACATTTTTGTTACGAAATTATAACGTTTAATTAAATTTTAAAGTGCCAAAAACTCCAGGACGCATTGAGTAGTAAAATTATAATTTCAGTTGTCGAATATAAATAGGGAATGACAGCGTTCGATCGCTTATACATTTTCTCACAGACATCCGATCTTCACATTGTTTGAATCAATATTTTTGTCATATTCAAATATATATAATTTGGTTATATGGGACTGGTTCTACGTTAAGTGAAATTATAAACTCAATCTAAGGAATAATATTGAGAAATTCGTTAATTTTAAAATTAAAAACAAATAGCTGGGCGGAGCCTAGAACAAACGCAACTTCAACGACTTTGTCCACAGTCTAGCCGCCAGCCAGCCAACCAGTCAGCCAGTCAGCCAGCCAACCAACCAACCAATCAGTCAGCCAGCATGCCAGCCAGGCAGCCAACCAACCAATCAAATAAAACAAACAAACAAACAAACAAACAAACAAACAAACAAACAAACAAACAAACAAACAAACAACCAACCAACCAACCAACCACATAGCCAGCCAACCAACCAACCAAATAGCCAGCCAGCCAACCAACCAACCAACCAACCAACCAACCAACCAACCAACCGCCTAACCAGCCAACCAATCAATCAATCAACCACCCGCCGACCCACCAACTAACCAACCAACCAACTAATAAAGTGGTTACTTTAACCAACGAAGTACCCAACCAACTAGCCAACCAACCAACCAACCAACCAACCAACCAACCAACCAACCAACCAACCAACCAACCAACCAACCAACCAACCAACCAACCAACCAACCAACCAACCAATCAACCAAGTCACCCACCAAGGAACAAAATATAAAACAAAATACAAATATATACAGTATAATACAGATATTATAATATAAAGATTTTCCTAGCTTAGCTCAGACCAGACAGGAATCATTTTCGTGTAATTGTTGCAAGGAAACTAACCTGTGATTTGTTTTTCCGGAATGGGTGGGACAGAGAGACAAGTGAATTTTTCCAGTAATCTGGAGTAGAGCCAATCAAAATGCTTGAATCGACGACTGACAGGAGCAGCTGTACACTGTAATAAAAATACAAATGTTAGGCTTGCGCTAAACGTCGGACAAAATTTAATTCAGACGAATTTAATTGTTTGAATTTTATTCGACGAAACTGCGACGTATAACTCGATTAAATTCGACACACGAATTAAATTCGTCTCGGCAATTAAATTCGTCTGAGTCAAGCGGATAATGCGACGATAATGCGTGTTCGAGTTACACGACGAATTAAATGTTTCTCTTCTGTCTGTGACAATTCGGCGCCATGTTTTCCAGAAGTCGTTTGTGGATCCACGAGTCCAAGTAAAAACAATTAAATTCGACTGAAATTCGACGTTTAAAGGGTATTGGCAATAAAAATTGAAAGAACTCGTCAAATGGTATAAGAAGACCTTTTACAGTTTTTCCGTATCTGTTTTGGTTTTGGAAATATTTGGACCAAAGACCATAGAGATCATATAAATACTAGAGGGGGCATCCTATCTTAATTTCAGTCAACCGCGGGTAACCAATTGAAGGCCGCCATCTTGGATTTTTTTGGAGGCAAACCATTAGGCGCGTTGGTTGGCAAAGGACTGGGTCTAGTACATTTGATCAACCAATTGACTGAAATATCATAGGTAATGGCGGCTGCCTGTGGTTACCAAATTTTCCCGCCAATGCCCCCTCTAGTATTTATATGCTCTCTATGCCAAAGACAGCCTGCTGTCCGCCATCTTGGAATTATTTTCGATATGCATGTGACATCATAACCAGGGTAAAGTGAAATTTTTATCTTGCCAACCTTATGACATTATGAGCTAGAAACTCGGTTTTGTTGCGCTATTTCCATTTTAAATTGACCCACAAGTATTTAAAAAGCCTTCCGTGGAAATTTGGTCACCCACGGAGTAGTTTCATCAGGTTTACCCTGGTTGTGACGTCACCAATTTCCTAGTTAATTAGACCCAATATTACAACAAGATGGCGGACAGCACGCTGTCTTTGGTCGAAATATTTCCAAAATCAAAACAGATACGGAAAAATTGTAAAAGGTCTTCTTATACCATTTGACGAGTTCTTTCAAATGAGACAAACTTAATTTTTATTGCCAATACCCTTTAACTCGACGTCGCATTTACGTCGCATTACCGACGGAGTTAATTCGAATTAAATTCGTCTATTGGGCGACGTTAAAGGGCATATGACTCGAAAATTAAGTTTGTCTTATTGAAAAGAACATTTAAAATCATAAAATAACATCTGTTGCAGTTTTTGGTTTCCTTGCTTCGTTTTTGAGATATTCCAGTTTGTTTGATATGCAAATGACACAACTTTCTACGTCACACGTGCATAATGAGTATTATGAGTTACCAAGAGAAGGTTACATATCTTTGCTATTGTGAAACGAAATCACTTGGAATTCTACATGTTTGGTGTTGTGGGTAGAAACACGCACATGCTTCCTTTGAGTTAAGCCATGTTTTCATAATAGCAAAGATATGTAACCTTTTCTGATAACTCATTATGCACATGTGACGTAGAAAGTTGTGTCATTTGCATATCAAACAAGCTGGAATATCTCAAAAACGAAGCAAGGAAACCAAAAATTGCAAAAGATGTTATTTTATCATTTTAAATGTTCTTTTCAATAAGACAAACTTAATTTTCGAGTCATATGCCCTTTAAGCGCAGGCCTTGGTTAGTATGGAACTTACAGCTTGAAGTTTGTGCAGTTTTGTTAGTTCTCGATGTACAAGCGTACTTACCGAAGGGGTAACGTTGTAAGCGATAAAATGTTTCATTCCTTTAAATTTGCTTTTTTTTTCTGGTTGAGTCACCACACACGTGAACGGGTCACGAATTCGATCCCATTCGGCGCCTTCCTTGGATTCCTGAAACATAAAAAACTATTATTATATGGAGAAGAGTATTTTACTGGTAACTAAAACACTCGTAGAATCCATATTTCACTACATCCGGGAACCGAGTGGCGTATTTCTCGTATGTAACGCTCGCGAGTGACATATCGACAAGTCAAAATTTACGCCTTCTGCCGTAAGTTTCGAATCGAGTAAATTTGAGCCAGAAACTTCTCTTAATTCAGTTTTTCACGTAAAATGACGTATTCGAATAAGCTTTTGTATTTTTTATTTGTATTTTCTAAAAGTTTTAGGTCAAGCGGTTGTAGTTTTTGGATTAAACTAAGCTTATCAACATCACTTCCACACATAATTTCATTGTCCATATAATAAATAGAACATTACACGGTTGCTCAAAGATAAGGATTTTATGTTCGAGTGGCAAGAGCAATATGTGGCGAGAAGATATGGATTTTATGTTCGAGTGGCAAGGACAATATTGCTCTATGCTCTTAATATTGCTCTTGCAATATTGCAAAGACGATATTGCTCTTGCCACTCGAACATAAAATCCATATCTTCTCGCCACCGTGTAATATCCCCTTTTTATACACACACAATCTTTAAGAAATTTTTCTTTCAATGATCACATCAGCGACGTCAAGCCAGTAAGAAATCAAGCCCAAAAATTGGGGTACTGACGAGACACGGAATATGTTGTCGTGTGACGCAAAGTTACAACTATTCAAATCAGCAATTTTGCCACAGTTGACCTATCGCCACACAGTGTGGCATTTCTGTAAATCATCAGACAGCTAGGCGGACACTGGAAAGAATCCTTCAGCATTGAATTGATTGAAAGCGATTTTCAAATCCAAATCGGAGCCATATGAGCTAGGAACTATTACGAAGAGCTGGATTGACTAGCCTTATAATAGACGGTTGCAAGATATTGCCATTATGCATGTTCAAAGTTTAAAATGGCCATTATGCATGTTCAAAGTTAACTCTACCTGTCCGAGGGCTTCCCCAGAGGTGAATAAAATCGTCTGGCATTGGCCAGAATAAAATACTAAAGACCAATTCGGACAGGAAAGAGTTAGAGAGATAGTTTACAACTCATTCCTGTCCGAGGGCTTCCCCAGAGGTGAATAAAATCGTCTGGCGTTAGCCAGAATAAAATACTAAAGACCAATTCGGACAGGAAAGAGTTAAAAATGGCCTTATGCCAGGCTATATTACTGAAATTTTTAAGGCTACAGACAAAAAGTATAGTCTACGGAAGGCTGACTTTGAATACGTTCGTTTTCGCTCGGTGCGGTATGGCAAACACTCTCCCAGATATCTTGGGCCATATTTATGGTCCAAAGTAAGGCCTGCACGATAGGGATAAAACCAATATCGGAAGTGTTAAAGAAAGTATCAAGAAAAGAGATCCAACCGTTTTATTAGAGAATAACTGTTCTAACTGTATTCTATGTAATTTGAATTAATTTAGTTTTCATTTAAATCTAGTAGGTTCTAGCTTCTTAAATTAGGAATTTTACTTGTTGACTTGTGTATAATATATTCAAAAACTCATTAATAATTCATGCATGAGGAAAATTCAAAAGAAATTAAAGTTTAATCAGTGTCTTTATATGTAGCTTTGATTTTCTCGGCTTAGACAAGGTTATTTTTCAAACTTACTACGCCAATGAACTTACCAAGTGGTTCGTTTTTGAACCCATTCAATAAACTCGCAGTTCGTGTTTTATCAGATATAAAAACACTCGGCTTCGCCTGTCTTTATATCTGATAAAACACTCCTGCTCGTTTATTAAACGGTACGTAGCGTAATAAGTGTCCCCAATTAGTTGTAAAAACTAAATACATCGACACTGAAATAAAGTCATTCATTCATTCATTCATTCATTCATTCATTCATTCATTCATTCATTCAAGAAAATTACACAAAGGTAGATTTTAAAGCTTCTTCATTGTGAAAATTAAAAAAAACAACCCAAAAAACTAGAAGGAAAATGTATTTATTTCGCGATTAAGTCTGCCTATGCAACGAAATTTCCAAGTTGGAGATAATGACATTAAACTAATGTTTGATATCGCTTCTTTTGACTGTGAAAGTTTTAGGACGAACAATTAAATGGAAGTATGTTTATTTAGCGTTTGAAGACCGTTCTTTCCCCCTAAAAATTAAGACATCTTTAAAATAGTTGATATAGTTGCAAAACTAATGACATTGGTTGGCCGGTCGTCTATAAAGAGTGTTGTGGAATAAAATATGTCTTTTTGGTCCAAAAGCCCGTTTTTCAAACGCTAAACGAACTTACTTTCCTTTAATTACTCGCCCTGAAACTTTCACAATCGAAAGAAGCAATCTCAAACTTTACTTTAATGTTATTTTCTCCAACTTGAAAATTTCGTTGCATAGGCACTTTGGTCATTTCAGTAAAGCGCTCTCAATTCGTCAGAATTTATGCCACAAAAATAAACTACAATGAATACAATGTTATCTTTGATTTTGCAACTGCCCACACGTTAATAGTGATGTGTTTCTTCCATTATTGGCTTGTGTTTATCACATAATCAAATATAACATTGTTTTCTACAATTAAATTACAGTAATAGTCTTCTAACGAGATCTATTTTATTTTTGTAGCATAAAGTCTGACGAATTGAAAGCGCTTTGCCGAAATGATCCTGCATGCAAACCTTAACGAAGACCTTAATGTTCATAAAAGGTTTGTTGATTCTATAAGCCACAAAATAATGCTAAAATAAGGAAGTTTTTAGTGGAACGCGAAAAAGTTCTAGCGTTTTGAGCGCCTTTTACCGAGAATCCGTGACATGGAAAAGATATTCTCCTCTTAAAAAGTGCCTATAAAACTAACGAAGGGCCTTCGCTCGAAACGTTAGACTCCTACGTTCTCTGTTTCGGCAGTATATCTAACCTTACTATATTTCGAATAAAATTAAGTTTGTCTTATTTGAAAGACCACTTAAAATGACATCTTTTGTAGTTTTTCGTTTCCTTGCTTCGTTGTTGACGGATATTTCAGTTTGTTTGATATACAAATTAAACATTTTGACTTCACACGTGCATAACGAGTTATCGGTAGGTTATATATCTTAGCTATTATCAAACATAATCACTTGAAAATCTATATGTTTGGTGTTGTGGGAAAAATACCCCCACACGCTTCCTTCGAATTAATTTGGTTTGATAAAAGCAAAGATATATAACTTTCTCCCATATAGATCATTGTGCATATGTGACCTCAAAATGTTTAATTTGCACATCAAACAAACTGACATATTATGCATTTTTCGCAACTGGTCCCGGTCTGGTCTTAAAATGTATATAGTCTACACTCGAATTTTCCTTCACCCAAAATCCTGAGAACATGCTGTAATCGAGTGAAATGCCCAATATTACTTATAATAAACTGAAATATTAGTTAGAACTTGCAGCTCGATGTTAGTAATTGTCAGTTGTTTGCTGTACAAGCTGTGTTAGTTGGTAATACTCAGAAAAACTTTGAGCTCGAAGCGGGACTCGAACCCACAACCTTCTGAATGCTAGCCAGACGCTCTAAAGCCCTAATCAAACGAGAACGCAAGTCATCGCAAGTTGGCAGTCACAAATTTCTGTGGCGGTCGTTCGAACACCCAAATTAACAAAATAAAGGTTTCATGAAGGTTTTAAACAAGTTTTAACGTTGTCACGGTACATAATATTTTCGGGAAAATATTCAGATTCTGGCTGAGATAGCGTGACTGCCAACTTGCGTTCTCGCTTGATTAGGGCTTAACCATTGGGCCACTAGAACTCAGATAGCACAGCAAGGTTATTTAAGGTAATTATACCTTAGAGTTCAGAGTTTTTCTGAGTATTACCAACTAACACAGCTTGTGCAGGCAAACAACTGACAATTATTACTAACATCAAGCTGCAATTTCTGAAACTAACTAACAATGTTTAACTGGGAACTTACTGTTACAACGCGACTTGTGGACCAACAAGTACTTGTAACCGAGCGGTTAAGACTCGTTCCTGAAGGACTGGGAACAGTCTAAGGTATAATTACCTTAAAATAACCTTGCTCTGCTATCTGAGTTCTAGTGGCCCTAATGGTTAGAGCGTCTGGCTAGCATTCAGAAGGTTGAGGGTTCGAGTCCCGCTTAGAGCTCAGAGTTTTTCTGAGTATTACTAACTAACACAGCTTGTACAGCAAACAACTGACAATTATTAAACTGAAATATCTCAACAACGAAGCAAGGAAACAAAAAACTTCAAAAGATGTTACTCTGTCATTTCAAGTGTTCTTTTTAAATAAAACAGACTTTGGAGCTGTTTACATGGGAGCCTAAGCGGGACGGGACGTTTTTCAACCCGGGTTTATAAGAGAATGCTCTCAGGCGGGACAATTGCGACGACAACACAGCTAGAAAGTTGTAAAAACTACAAAATAACAGAGAAATAAATATAATTTGACGTATTATAAAGAGCTGCTGTCCTCTTACTAGCCGTTATCACTAATTTGTATCGAATAAACAGCTTAAGAATCAAAAATAAATACTCGCAAACGGTATCCGTGATATTGTCCCGGTTACACGCGTAACAATCTCACAAGTTGTTACAGCATTGTTGCCTGAACAATGCCGTAACAACGTTGCTATCATGTGTGAACAACATTGATGAATTAACAACATTGTTCATCATTGTTTCAACAAGTTGTTACTGCTTGATGAAACAACAACCGTTGTTCACGCATGTTGTAACAACCGAAGGACGTGTTGATACACCAGTCATGTTCACAACTGTTGCAACATTGTTGTTCATCGTTGTTACTTCGTCATGCTGTTACAACATGTTGTATCATGTGCGAAGAACGTTGTTGGCTATCAAAAATGTCCTGTTGGAACAACTTCTTCATGACTGTTGATTTATCCATGAACAAGTTGTTCCAACAGCACATTTTTATAGCCAACAACGTTGTTCGCACATGATGCAACATGTCGTTACAGCATGACGAAATAACAACGATGAACAACAATGTTACAACAATGGTGAACATGGTTGATGTATCAACACGTTCTTCGGTTGTTACAACATGCGTGAACAACGGTTGTTGTTTCATCAAGCTGTAACAACTTGTTGAAACAATGATGAACAATGTTGTTCATTTATCAATGATCAACAAGTTGTTACAGCATTGTTCAGGCAACATGTTGTAACAACTTGCGAGATTTTTACGCGTGTACACGCGTAAAAAACGCACAAACTTGTTCACGGTTGTCAACAGGCGTGAACAATGTTGTGCTGCTCGCCGTGAACAAGTTGTCAACAAGTTGTTCACTTATGGTTTGAACAACTTGTTCACGGATAAATCAACAGTCATGAACAAGTTGTTCCAACAGCACATTTTTATAGTCAACAACGTTGTTCGTACATGATACAACATGTTGTAACAGCATGACGAAATAACAACGATGAACAACGTTACAACAATGGTGAACATGGTTGATGTATCAACACGTTTCTTCGGTTGTTCACATATGTCAACAAGTTGTTACAGCATTGTTCAGGCAACAATGCTGTAACAACTTGCGAGATTTTTACGCGTGTACACGCGTAAAAACGCACAACTTGTTCACGGTTGTCAACAGGCGTGAACAATGTTTGTGCTGCCATCCGTGAACAATGTTGTGCTGCTCGCCGTGAACAAGTTGTCAACAAGTTGTTCACTTATGGTTCGAACAACTTGTTCACGGATAAATCAACAGTCATGAACAAGTTGTTCCAACAGCACATTTTTATAGCCAACAACGTTGTTCGCACATGATACAACATGTTGTTACACCATGACGAAATAACAACGATGAACAACAATGTTACAACAATGGTGAGCATGGTTGATGTATCAACACGTTCTTCGGTTGTTACAACATGCGTGAACAACGGTTGTTGTTTCATCAAGCTGTAACAACTTGTTGAAACAATGATGAACAATGTTGTTCATTTATCAATGTTGTTCACATATGTCAGCAAGTTGTTACAGCATTGTTCAGGCAACAATGTAGCCGGCAAACGTCCCTTCCATGCCCTGGCCCTTAATTTTCGTTTCATAGACACTTCATATAAACACAAGCGGAAGTCCAGAATACGTCAACAAGCGTTGAGATGGCGCGCCTCGCGTGCTTCGCCATTCACGTTTCGTATTCACGAAAAACCGTTTTTCCAGCATTCGACAGAAGGATACAAGTTCTTTAAGAACGCAATACGACAAACACCAATATACAAAACAACCAAAGATCTATCGTTTATAGAAAATGGGACAGTCGCCTTCAACTTTTCAACGAGTGACTTCTTCAAAATGCCAGGAGGAAACAAACGAAGAAATTTGGGCAGAAGTTGTTCACGTTTCAGACCGCGACGTTTTGGTAAAAGATTTAAGCGGGAAAAAAGCGCTAAAAGTTAAACTAAACAGCAACAGAAGAAGGTCAAAGTTAGATAATATTCACCTGGCGGATCCAAAACGTTTAGAAGGAACACAAAAATACAAACAAGAGAAAAAGATGTCCAGTTTGGCCGTGGAAGACAGCGCTACGGGATGTTTTTCAACAGGAATGACAAACGAAGGGTTTTCTATGCCGAAAAATCGTGTCCAACGCTGCCGAAAAGTTACAAAGGAAGAAGAAAAGGAATCTAAAATCGTGAGAAACAGATTTCGAAACATTTTTAAAAAGCCGGCGGAAGAATTACAGCGAAGAGAGGAAGGAAGCGAATATTTGAAAAATTGCAAAAAGGAGCGGGAAAATGTTAAAAGGTCGCAGTTTCGTTCGTTTGGCCGCCGTAAGAATGAAACGTTAGTGGAAGATTCAAAGACAGCTTTATCCCGTCACAAGAAAAGTGAATTCGAAGAAGAAGGAACAGCTACAAAACAAGCAGTAGAGAGAATGGAACAAAGGCTGAACTACGCCGTTATGTTTGAAAAAGAAAGCGAGAACTGAAATATTAAACGAAGAAGAAGAGTTCAACAAATAAGTGTATTTTGATTTGTCCGATACGAGTTGTACGTTTTTAAAATTACAAACTTTTTGAAATACAATAATAATCTTATATACATAATACGTTTATAGTATCGTGTTTTCAAATAGACTAACATAGAAACAGACAAGAAGACTAACAGACGAACAGACGAACAAACAAACAAACAAACAAACAAGCAGTCAAACAAGCAGACAGACAAACAAACAGACAAACAAACAAACAAACAAACAAACAAACAAACAGACAAACAAACAAACAAACAAACAGACAAACAAACAAACAAACAAACAAACAGACAAACAAACAAACAAACAAATAGGCAAACAAACAAACAGGCAAACAAACAAACAAACAAACAAACAAACAAACAAACAGACAAACAAACAACAAACAGGCAAACAAACAGACAAACAAACAGACAAACAAACAAACAAACAGACAAACAGACAAACAAACAAACAAACAAACAAACAAACAAACAAACAAACAAACAGGCAAACAAACAGACAAACAAACAAACAGGCAAACAAACAGACAAACAAACAAACAAACAAACCAATAGACTAGCAGACTAACAAACAAACAAACCAATAGACTAGCAGACTAACAAACAAACGAACAAACCAACCAATAGACTAGCAGACTAACAAACAAACAAACAAACAAACAAACAAACAAACAAACAAACAAACAAACAAACAAACAAACCAACCAATAGACTAGCAGACTAACAAACAAACAAACAAACCAACCAACCAACCAATAGACTAGCAGACTAACAAACAAACAAACCAACCAACCAATAGACTAGCAGACTAACAAACGAAGGTAAAAACATAACCTCCTCGCACACATAATTACACTATACAACACTGTATATACTGCACTTACCACAATCAGTGAAACATCATTAGCATTAATAGTCTTATTCTCTGCTTTAGTAGCTCCTAACAAAAATGATTCCCCTCCTGATTTCACAAACACCGAAAACCTGTAAGAATAAAATAGTTACAATTTTGTTTTAATTTTTCTATCAAGGGCAGTGACAACCTGCCATAGAAATCAAAATGTTCAGATTTTTTGTAGAGACAGCATGTATAAATGAATGACACAGCATGAATGGACACAAACCTGTTCAGACTTTTCTTGATTGTTGCATTTCTGCCAACCGATGTTGTCCTTCGTCGCACATCACCATTATTATGTTGACTGTTGGTTTCATTTGATTGCTGATCGTCGTCCTCATCCCAATCCTCGTCCCAGCTATCAGCATCATTGTCGTTACTAGGTTGTCTTGCTGGAACCTTGGGAGCTGATGGTGCAGCGGTGGTGGTGATTGCCTGAAATATCCAAACAATAGATACAATCACTTATGACATTGTGCTGCCGTTCTGCAGTAATGAGTTAACTCATTGCTGCCTAGGATGTCCGAACGTTCGCCCTTTGATGAGTAAAATAATCCCAGGCGTTAGATAGAGTGAAGAAATAAAGAGGGCATTTTGGCTAGTTCAGGCAGAAATTAGTTATAATCATTTGTTAACTTTTTGCTACCTAGGATGTCTGAGGGTTCCCCCTTTTATGAGTAAAATCATCTGGCATTAGACAGAGTAAAACAACAAAGGGGCCATTTTTTGGCCAGCTCAGGCAGGAATAAAATAATCACTTGACATGTTCAGTTTTTGCTGCGTATATTAAAAGATGTCTGCAAATTTTTGCTTTGATGAGCAAAATCATCTGGCGATAGACAGAGCAATAAAAAGGCCAATTTAGGTCAGGCAGAAATTGGTTAATCCTTTGTTCACTTATTGTTGTCTATTGGCTAAGATGTCTGAAGGGCCTCTCTTTGACAAGTGAAATTATCTGACATTGTGACATTAGAGCAGTTTGTTGTTCAACAGCAGGGCTCAAAATAACGTTTTCATGTTACGCCGGTCATGGTGACTGGTCAGTTCCAATAATTGTTCCAATTCCGGGCTGATCCCGCCATGGCCGCCAAAACATTTACACGCTGATAATTCAATCATTGACTGGGATATTTCTATTACCGAACATTTTCTTACGATCATACGTTCGATCGATTGGGAAAATTTAAAAACTCCATCGGTGGACAAAAGTGTCCTACATATTATGGGGAAAAAATCCCTATCGGCAGCCAATTAATGACGATTATCGGAGGACATGTCCTCGATGAAATTCAAGGCTTGGCTGCAGCCCCCCTGATTCCTACACTGGTGTAAATAAATATTATGGTAGCATTTATGCTAGCAGTATACGAAATGAGCCAATTAATCAGAAACTAATCTGCAAAGCCAATTAATCTGACAATTTGATATAATCGGTAATCAGCCGCTCAGGGCTCAAAATAATGGCCGATTGGCCGGTCAGCAGTCAATGACTGGCCAAATTTTTAATGTGACAGGTCATATTACTTGCAATTAATTTTATTACTTCCATTAAGGAACTTAAAATGATTGTTGTTGTGCTGTTGTAGACTCGTTTCATAATGTCTGATATATATTGAAGTGAACTACGCATGCATTTCCTTTTTATGACAAACGTTCATATCAGTACTATAGCTTATATGTATAGCGTAGAATATACTTTACATGTTTTTTGTTGTGTTGTGTTTGTTTGTTTTTGTTGGGGTTTGTTTGTTGTTGTTTTGTTTGTTTTTTGGGTTTTTTTTTTTTTTTTGGGGCGTCGTGAAATTTGACCGGTCAAAAATCGCCTTTGACCGGTCACAATTGGAACTGACCATGACCAGTGTAACATGAAACGTTATTTTGAGCCCTGGCCGCTTATTGTGTAATTTACTGTAACCGGCGTCGTGTCAACTTCTTCAAACTCTGTCTGCAATATTTTACTCTGGCCAACACCAGGCTTTAAAGGGTTAAAAAAGGGTTAAACAATCTTGCAAATGAATACGATTACCAATTTTTGTATGCAAGCTCATCTCTAATATAATTATATATATATATATACCGGTATAATATAAACAACAGAACCATGTCCAAAATCAACCTGAAAATACACAGCCACTGACTCTAATAATGGCTACAAGTAGACTGGTAAATATCCCTTGGTATTTGTGGTACCGTATTTCAAATTACAACAATCACCACAACAAAATACACATAGGCGTACGGGCAAAATTTTGTAAGGGGGGCTGAGCAGAATTTGCCCGAATAAACTGTGACATCAATATGCCATCACATGACAATAAATTACATCATAGCGTCATTCTCTCACATGGGTCCTTTGGTATGAAGAAAACTGCAGAAAACACTGTCTGCAAATGTACAGTCAGCACACCCCACTTTCAAATTAAGCGCGATCCCATGCATTCATCAATGCGCGTAGTAGCTGGTGATAGAAAAATAGTTTTCCGCTGGCCGGTTTTGCACTAACTCAGAGGCAGCACGATGGAATGAGAAATAACATAACCGAGAAGCTAGCTTGCGTTCTAACACTGGACTGAATCGACTGTTCTTCTTAGCAATGAAAGGTGTTTAGACTTCTGAACCTCGTGTCAAGGCAAGGGTAGGGCAGAAAATTTTGAATTTTGAAACCTCCAAAATGTATTTTCTGCCCCTTCTGGGAAATATTTTCAGTATTTTAGCTTCCAAGCCATAAACTTTTCAGACATTTTGAGATGATAGTAGTTGTGTCCACATGAACATGTATCAAAATAGTAAATTAGTGTGCGCACCTGTTGGTTTTAAGCTTTGAATCAAAGTGGAACAGAATTAAGTTTGTGCATGACCACATCAAATCAAAGCTTTCTTGATGGAGACATCTAGGTTTGGTATTTGAATAGGCATGCAATCACCAAAAAAGACTGAAGCCATGACGTCATAGAAGACATCAACTAAAGACTATTATATATTTACTCACGCATGCATGCACGTGAACACTGAACCGAGGCTTGGGTTGAACCTCAATGTCAATGTGTTAAAAGATTATTGACAAGACCCTTTTTGCCCGAATTACGAGACGATTTCTACCCAAATAGATCAATTTCTCCAGTTAACTCCCAGCTCCCCCGGCCCGTACACCTATACAGCGTCTACACACAGCTTACTAGCAACCAAGGACTTGATAAACCAAAAAATAAACCAAAAAATATCTGACAAATGTTGTTGTATGGGACAGAAATGTTGTAAAGGTTTGTGGCTATACACTGTAATTAATTTCAAATTATCATATAAATTGCTTCATAAAGGTGTTTGTTTAAAAATGCAATAAATGCCATTTGATATTTTAATGCGAATTTAAAGAGATTTTTAACCAGAAAAGAGATTTTTAACCAGAAAAGAGATTTAAATTTGGCGCGGAAGACTACTTAAAAATCATGCTAGAACACATTTATATACTGTAGGTAAATAATGTCTTGTCGAAAACTCATCTTATATTGCTAAATATCGACGTAAAACATGACTAGATTAAAGCCATTCTGATGTTAAATTGCAAACTATTTGGCTTTTGTGACCCAATTTAGTCATTAAAACATTAAATATCAATATTGTGACGTCTTTACAGTATATACTACATCTCCATACGTAATATGGTAATAGTAATGGGATATTAAATATAAACATATTTTGAAAACTTATATTCGCAAGCGCGATCGATGATCTAGATTCGCCGAATATAACATTAAAATTCACGACTATAGCCCCACCTTAAATGTTAAACAAACCACGGGTAATCTATATGCAATATTCTGTAGTTTTCGGTTGTGTTTTTCGCTATTAGACAACAAAATTGTCAACAACTAAATATTTTAATACCAATAATTGTCAAATCTATCGCTGCACTTGTCGGGGCCTTCCCGTTTCCGATTTCAATTGACTATAAATAAATAGGCTACTAAAAATATCAATTGCGGTCAAGAAAACGTTGTTTTGGTCGATTAAACATAGGAAATGTTATAACTTATAATAATTTTATACCTCAACGTAAGAAGCTGGGAAAAGACCTTTCGCACCTGTAGAATTCAATCCCTCCCACCAACCATCGCCGACATTCTATAAAGCAAAGAAAGTGTTAGCTATTTAGAACAAAGCTAGAAGAGGTCTTCTGAGGGGAAAAAGTGGAGGATACATTAGAAACTCGGTTGGAAATACAAAGGTTTAGTTAATACCGGATTAAGAACGGTTAAAATTTCGCCTTCGTGTATCGTCAGTTCGTTGTTCGATATCTCTCCATCGAAGCCGTACAATACTCTCGCCTAAACAGAAAAAGAAGCGTTAGATATTGGTGAACACTTAGAGTAGATAATAGTAGGGGATTTATTTGCCTAGGGGCAATGCTTGGGTTCGCTTCTAAAATTCGACTCACCTTCGACGCCATCTTCTCTGCAAAGGATGTTGTGTCTGGTCACTTCCGTTTCTAATCACAAACCGTCGGGAACTTCCGGCTTCGAATTCAAGCGGAGCATCATCGGAATGCTTCGAGAACTCACTAATTAATTTAAAATTTGTCTATTTTTTATTTATTTATTTAATTATTAGTTATTTAATTACTTACTTATCAATTTATTTAAATATTAAAACTTTTTATTTATTTATTTAAATATTGGAATTTTTCTTTATTTATTTAAATATTAAAAATGTATTTATTAATTTAAATATTAGGAATTTATTTATTTTATTATTATTATATATATATATTGTAATGTGTATTTATTTATTTGGTTATTATATTTAGTGGGCTTACTCCACTTAACCTATACTATATTCGCTCTACCTTTATGGTATTGAGCACTTTCCGACATTTCGTGAACAAAACCACACGTGCTCGTTTGTATATATATATATAGTATAATTTCAGAGGTGAATATAAAGATTCCGGACATTTGATTGGTTAAAAATTTCTTCATAAATCATTATATTCACCGCGCCAGGCGGTGAATATAACATCACAAAATAACATCACTAGAAAGAGGTTTTCGAGGGCAGTCTGGGACTTTTTTCCAACTAAATTGAGTTAACTCGTTCCAGTCTCCCCTCGGAATTATGATTTTGATGAATGTTAATTTTCAAAATGGCGGAGTTTTTTTTAAAAATGGCGACCGTACTTTTAAAGCGAACATATCGTCAAAACTGCTCAAATAACTCAGGACAAATAGACTGTATACATCGAATAGCTTGGAGATACAACTGTCTAAAGGTAAGGAGATGTTTTGTCGTAATTATTTTTTATTTTGGAAGAGTTTTGATCGTATTAAGCCGTGCTTTTGAAAGTGACTGAGTGAAGAAAAGATTCAACATTCAATTTCCAAGATGAAGATAAGATAAACTAATACATTTATAAACGTGTGTTTTAACTTCCTTGGATATTCAGCTCCGAAATATTATACTATAACAATTATTCACCTCAGTCTCGGTGAATATTGGTGAATATATTTACCTCGGCTTCGCCTCGGCAAATATTCACCGATATTCACCTCGACTTCGGTGAATAATTGTCATATATACAATATATATATATATATATATATATATATTTGTAGATTTTATTATTTGTTGTTTATTCAGTTATTTGTTTAGTGATTTTTTAATTATATGTTATTATTATATGGCACGGATTACTTCCGGTAAAATCACGCGCTGTGATTGGTTGCTGATGGGGCGAGATTTCTCCGTAATGCCCACGGGCATTATGAAAATTGTTAATGCCCTACGATTGGAAACAAACAAAAAATCCTAATTGAAACATTTATTGCCGATGAACATTATAAAAGTAAACTCTAGTATCCAGATGAGAAAGAAACAGAAGAAAACAACGCTAATTCTGTGTTTTGACGAAGTTAAAGGAAGCGAAGACCAAGAAATACAAGATTGATTTTGAAATAAAAAGTGCCATATAATAAACTACTTAACTCGACCGTTTGGTCTTTACGGTAAAATATTAAACCTCGGTCTTGAACGTATTAACCTCGCTATCGCTCGGTCAATACAGCAAGACCTCGGTTTAATATTTTACCGTAAAGACCTCACTCTCGGTTATTAAGTAGTTAATTATATATTGTGTCCGAGATTGTATCAGTGGATTGTATATCCTGCATTTTAAGCGCGCTTTTCTCGTTTCCCCTCATAGTGTACCAGAACCTGCTTCGTTTCGGCAGTGGGTACCGTTTCGCACCTCCCCTCCCCAGTTGCGCCAAACTTTTAATTTCAGAAACGTACCCGCGTAGCTTTGGTCACCGCTTTATAAAAACTCGCCCAAGGGAACACCGCTGCCAAACGTTTGCGCATGCGTGAATTCGTTAGAGTAAACATTGCAAGAGAAGTGGGAACTGAGTAGCCGTGGCAACAACCAGACAGTGAAGACTACTATTAATTTGTGTTTTAAAAAGAGTCATGAAAATAATTACGAAGGGGTCATTTCAGAATATGTTACAATATTGACAAAGAAGCCATGCACAAATTACCTACGTTATCTTTTTGGTAGTTTTGTGTCGGACTCTCGGACCAGTCCAAATATTTCAGTGTTTTCCCGCTCTTTTTTTGAAGTGCGAGCTCGGACGTCGCGCATGTGCAAAACGTTTGGCAGTGGTGTTGCCCGAGGGGGGTCCCCCGAAAAACTTTAGTAACTCGTCCCAGTCTTTTCTGATGGGAACGAGCACAATTTTTCAAACAACGTTCAATTCCTGGAATTTTGTTGCAGACTTTCTGACATTTTACCAGAAGATTTTCAAACTTTTGGCGCACTAGAATAGCCAAGAAAGGATTTCTGAGTATGGTAAAGTGGACACGGTCTTGAATTTAAGAAAAGCTGGCTCCACTTCTTTATTAAATTCGGAGTCTATTTGGCCATGTCCGAACTTGAAGCGGCCACCAAAGTGTTGACCAGAGCTGTGGAGCTAGACAACAACCAACGTTACAAAGAGGCCCTGGTTTGCTACCAAGAAGGCACTAATCTTCTTATGATTGCGTTAAAAAACGAAACGATCAGTAGCAAAAAGCAGAGCTTGAGATTAAAGCTAGAGGAGTATTTATCAAGAGGTGAGAAAATCAAGCCCCTTGTTCTATCCCAAAGCAAGACTGAGAAATACCACGAAAAGATCGAAATCAAGGATGGAGAACACGGTTATAGTTACAAGAAGATTTTTGGGAATTGTCTTACGGGGAATGTCACTGAAGTGAGAGTCGAGGATCCGTATGTTCGTACAAATCATCAGATTTTGAATTTTGTCAGGTTCTGTGAAATGTTGGTTCACGTAAGCAGTATTAAAAAAGTGAAGCTTTTAACTGGTAAGATTTTGCATTTTATAAATGGTTCTTTTTGATCTTCCCACCAGGTTTTGCTGGGTAAGGTTGCACGTTACATCATAGTGGCCATGTTGGTTATAGGTACAAAAGAATATTACTGCTAATTGTACCTACCAACCAATGTAGACACTGTCTTTGTCCTCTAAATCTCAGGGGATTGATTGCAACCCACCAATAATATTATATCCCATGCCTGGACTAATGCACCTATCAATGTTAGTCCCGAGGGAGGGGGGGTCGGGCAAAGGGTGGGGATTTGACATTTTATTGTTAAAAAATTTCAAATGCCACTCCCTTGGGACAAAATTCCACGTCAAAATTTATCAAATTCCCCACCCTATTAGCTGTGCTATGACAAGTATTTACTTGTCATACGTATATTTATACGTATAAACCAAAAGTGAGATGATATATTTAACAACATCGCAAAAGATAAACGAGTTTTTACAGTAATATTTTGCAAAAAAGAATCAAAAGATAAGAAATTATAAATATTTCATCACTGATAAATATCAACAGATGCATATATTAAACTTACAATAAGATGTTCGATATGCTTAAATTACCTCGGCAGTGCTTTCAATGAGGCGATTGCGCTCGCGCTCGCCCACACGCTCCCAAGTTCGTTCTGATAAGTAATTTGTCATAAAATGCGCTCGCAGATTATCTTCCACTGCCTAGAAATGGAGTAAATAAATGCTCAGTTGTATATAATATGAAAATAATGGAATATCTCTTGTTTACTCTGTGCAGGAGTATACAGTCTAGCTTATAAAAACAAATCAATAAACTGGCGGTGTGGTTTTGAACAACTTTATGCACGCATATTTACGAATTATGGCATCACAGGGAGATAAATTGTTCTTGGTTTTATTAAATTAAGGGTTTAGATATTAAATATTTTTAGTTTGTTTCTAGTGGCAGGCTAACTGCACTCTCCAGTGACGTACTGTATTGTCTTGCTGCATATTGTTTAATTGATATTCGTATTATTAAAAGACTAGCCGAAATCGGCAAAAATGCAAAATAGCGTTCGTTTGCTCACGGGGACGTCCGCCACATGTTCCGGCGCGGCAATATCAGGATAAACACTACAAAATCTCAAACTTTATGCTAGTTGTGCAGATGAAAACCACAAATGACACTTAAAACATTGGTTTGAAGTTCATTTTTATGATAATAGACTGTTAAAATTGACCCAGGAAATGTAACAGGAAGTCATCAACATAAACCGGCGCTATTCGGCAAGAAAAACGAAATCGCGCTGCCCAGTTGTGAAATCTGCTCTGGCGAGCGCGATCCATCGCGCTGGTGTATTTTATTCATTGAAAGCACTGCTCGGGCTCTTGTGACGACTCCATTTTGACAGCGGAACGAAGCGCTAGCAGCAACAAACTCATGCCCAGTCTTCCTCGGCTACAATCAAAATTGACCAAAGTACCCCACCCTCGGGGAGAATTCAGTGTCAAAATCTCGACCCTGGGGACATGTGTTTTGATCAAAACACCACCCCTTGCCTGCCCCCCCCCCCCCCCCCCTTGGGACTAACATTGATAGGTGCATAATTACCACTAGACTTGCTCCAAGTCCGCCTCAAAAATGTTTGAAAAGGACTTTGGGAAAGTCTAAATTACCACCCAACCCAGGGTTTGAGATTAAAATTTTTCAGTGGTGTCCCCAAGGGATACCAGCATCTCTGAACTTGGTATCCCAAATGAAAATTTGGTATCCAAACTTTTAATACCAGAAAATACACGGTGCTTCTTAATATCCATATGTTATGAACTAAGAACTTACAATAAACAAAGAGTGAGCTTCCCACTTCAGTAGACCTTTCCACATGAAGTGCGTGGATAACACATTGAGAGATTTGATTGGCTCTCGCAACTGACTTCGGACATCCAAAACTTCGGACAAACATTGGACATTAGCCAATCAGATTTGTCAAAAAGAAAGATCACGTGATCCATTCATTTCAAGGTCTATTGAATTGATTATATCTCGGCTGTCAAATACTTTTAATAATCTCATCACCAGACTCGGGCATTGATTGGGCATTTTCTCTCCTTTGCATGGATACTGAGGTCTAACATGAAGTAGCTATGGTGCTAAGATGGGAGACTGCTGGTGGGAGGAACGCGGGCAGAAGGTCAGATTTTCGCAAAATATTGCATGCCAGCTACGTATTAAACTGTGATTAAACTTACATTATGTTAACGAAAATGGAATAAAAACACACTGAAATGGGTGCCAACTTCTTTCTGACTTAAAGTAATTTCTATGATATAGTTATCTTGGTTAATATTGGTATTTTAGCAAGATTTCCTTGGTATCCCAATGGGATACCAACGTTTCAACATCTGGTATCCAAAATTAAAAACTGGTATCTTCGGGATACTGGGATACACCAAGTCTCTAACCCTGCCCAACCTATAGCCCAAAGGCTGGTCAGTTTACAGGCTGACCTACATGTAGCCACAGGCCAAACTACAGCCCAACCTAGTTACCCATAGATCACAGGTTGACCTACAATTTAATGGCCTATTAAATTATAGACCTTTCAACGTACAGCCTATTACCATATTTCGCTGTGTATAAGTCGACTTTGCATATAAGTTGACCTCCTATTTAGAAAAATCATGATTTTTGCAATGCCCTGTCCCTGAGTACAGTATAAGTTGAGTCCCTCTAATGAAATAGTTAACACACACAGAATACTGCAGTATTCACACAAAATTTAATAATATCATTATGTATCAACAGTATCATTATGGTAAATCATTGGGTAAATCTTAAAATGGAGCATAGTTTACAGTAATATGAAAATTTTTACAAACACTATTTATCAAACCTATTTACCAACATTGCATATTTGGCACATTTTGTCTTTGGTAGCTGCTTTATTTTGCTCGATTATTTCCACCAGACTCGAACAAGCTTCTCGTTAAAGGGTATTGGCAATAAAAATTAAGTTTATCTCATTTGAAAGAACTCGTCAAATGGTATAAGAAGACCTTTTACAATTTTTCTGTATCTGTTTTGGTTTTGGAAATATTTCGACCAAAGACAGCATGCTGTTCGCCATCTTGGAATTATTTTCGATATGCAAAATTATGCATGTGATGACATAAGCAGGGTAAAGTGAAATTTTTATCGTGCCAACCTTATGATATTATGAGCTAGAAACTAGATTTTGTTGTGCTATTTCCATTTTAAATTGACCCACAACATTTAAAAAGCCTTCCGTGGAAATTTGGTCACCCACGGAGTAGTTTCATCAGGTTTACCCTGCTTGTGACGTCACCAATTTCCTAGTTAATTAGACCCAATATTACAACAAGATGGCGGACAGCACGCTGTCTTTAGTCGAAATATTTCAAAACACAAGAAAGATACAGAAAAATTACAAAAGGTCTTCTTATACCATTTGATGAGTTCTTTCAAATGGGTCAAATTTAACTTTTATTGCCAATACCCTTTAACACCAAACTTGCAGCCGGCAGCAGAGTTGTTCGACTTTTTGACAAAATCAACAACCTTTAACTTTTAACTTGCTTTGTAATTTCATCGTTTTGGAGGCATGTTTACACCACAAGCACGAGGTTCAGAATAAAATGCGTCGAATACGGAATACGTCGATTAATGTGTTGATTCATTAGTGATAAGCTGATTGGCCCATTTCCTGATGTATAGAGGACTGGGTTGTAGTAATTGTTACCTTTGGCTATGGTTTTGTGCATAATTTTATTATCCTTTATATAAGTCGAGGTCAGCTTTTAGACATCAATTTTAAGTCCTAGAAAATCGACTTATAAATACACAGCAAAATATGGTAAACTACAGTGGAGCCTCACTATAACACAGTAGTTGGGGTCCTTAGTGGTGACCGTGTTATAAATGAAGTGCGTTCAGTGCTTGAGAGGAGGTGCTGCAGAGGCGGATCTAGAATTTTTTTAACCTGAGTATAACCATTCCTAGGGAGGCCCGGGATGCCTGAAATGGCATTTCCTGCATTCTGATGGTACTTTGAAGAAAGATTTAAAAGTATTAAATCGTGTTTTCAATAGCGCATTTTATCAAACCTTGGAAGGTCTCAAATAAATTTAGGGATAAAGTGGACGTTTTATTATGGATTTTATTAGGGATATCACAAGGAAGCTTAAGACATTAGAAATGTGATTGACATTTTCCACTCACTTATTCATTCATCCACCCACTTATTTATCCATCCACCCACTCACTCACTTATTCATCCATCTACTCACTTATTCATCCATCCACCCACTCACTTATTCATCCATCCACTCACTTATTCATTCATCCACCCACTCACTTATTCATCCATCCACTCACTTATTCATTCATCCACTCAATTATTCATCCATTCACCCACTCACTCACTTATTCATCCACCACCCACTCACTTATTCATCCATCCACTCAGTTATTCATCCATCCACCCACTCACTTATTCATCCATCCACTCAGTTATTTATCCATCCACTCACTTATTCATCCATCCACCCACTCACTTATTCATTCATCCACCCACTCATTTATTCATCCAGTCACTTGTCCATCGATCCACTCACTTATTCATTTATCCAACCAGTCACTTATCCATCCATCCAACCACTCATTTATCCATCCAACCAGTCACTTATCCATCCAACCACGCATTTATCCATCCATCCAACCACTCATTTATCCATCCATCCAACCAGTCACTTATCCATCCATCCAACCAGTCACTTATCCATCGATCCACACACTCACTCACTTACTCATTCATCCAACCACACTCATTTATCCATCCATCCACTCACTTAACCCATCCATCAACCAGTCATTTATCCAGTCATCCAACCAGTCACCTATCCATCCAACTAACCAGTCACTTATCCATCCATCCAACCAGTCACTTATCCATCCACTCATTTATCCATCCATCCAACCAGTCACTTATCCATCCATCCAACCAGTCACTTATCCATCGATCCAACCAGTCACTTATCCATCCAACTAACCAGTCACTTATCCATCGATCCAACCAGTCACTTATCCATCCATCCAACCAGTCACTTATCCATCGATCCAACCAGTCACTTATCCATCCATCCAACCAGTCACTTATCCATCCATCCAACCAGTCACTTGTGCATCCACTCACTTATCCATCCATCCAACCAGTCACTTATCCATCGATCCAACCAGTCACTTATCCATCGATCCACTCACTTATTCATTCATCCATCCATCCAACCACTCATCCATCCAACCAGTCACTTATCCATTGATCCACGCACTCACTTATTCATTCATCCAACCACACTCATTTATCCAAGTGGCTGGTTGGATGGATAAATGAGTGGTTGGATGGATGGATAAATGAGTGGTTGGATGGATGGATAAATGAGTGGTTGGATGGATGGATAAATGAGTTGTTGGTTGGATGGTAAATGAGTGGTTGGATGGATGGATAAATGAGTGGTTGGATGGATGGATAAATGAGTTGTTGGATGGATGGATAAATGAGTGGTTGGTTGGATGGTAAATGAGTGGTTGGATGGATGGATAAATGAGTTGTTGGTTGGATGGATAAATGAGTGGTTGGATGGATGGATAAATGAGTGGTTGGATGGATGGATAAATGAGTTGTTGGATGGATGGATAAATGAGTGGTTGGATGGATGGATAAATGAGTGGTTGGATGGATGGATAAATGAGTTGTTGGTTGGATGGTAAATGAGTGGTTGGATAGATGGATAAATGAGTGGTTGGATGGATGGATAAATGAGCGGTTGGATGGATAAGTGACTGGTTGGATAGATAAATGAGTGGTTGGATGGATGGATAAATGCGTGGTTGGATGGATAAGTGACTGGTTGGATGATAAAATGAGTGGTTGGATGGATGGATAAATGACTGGTTGGATAAATGAATAAGTGAGTGATGGATAATTCATTCATCCACTCACTTATTCATCCATCCACCCACTCACTTATTCTCCATCCACTCACTTATTCATTGATCCACCCACTAATTTTATCCATCCAGTCACTTGTCCATCGATCCACTCACTTATTCATTTATCCAACCAGTCATTTATCCATCCATCCAACCACTCATTTATCCATCCAACCAGTCACTTATCCATCCAACCACTCATTTATCCATCCATCCAACCACTCATTTATCCATCCATCCAACCAGTCACTTATCCATCCATCCAACCAGTCACTTATCCATCCATCCAACCTACCACTTTTCCATCCACTCACTTATCCATCCATCCAACCAGTCATTTATCCAGTCATCCAACCAGTCACCTATCCATCCAACTAACCAGTCACTTATCCATCCATCCAACCAGTCACTTATCCATCCATCCAACCAGTCACTTATCCATCCATCCAACCAGTCACTTATCCATCCATCCAACCAGTCACTTGTGCATCCACTCACTTATCCATCCATCCAACCAGTCACTTATCCATCCATCCAACCAGTCACTTATCCATCCAGCCAACCAGCCACTTTTCCATCCACTCACTTATCCATCCATCCAACCATTTATCCAGTCATCCAACCAGTCACCTATCCATCCAACTAACACTTATCCATCCATCCAACCAGTCTCTTATCCATCCATCCAACCAATCACTTATCCATCCATCCAACCAGTCACTTATCCATCCATCCAACCAGTCACTTGTGCATCCACTCACTTATCCATCCATCCAACCGGTCACTTATCCATCCATCCAACCAGTCACTTATCCATCCATCCAACCAGTCACTTATCCATCCATCCAACCAGTCACTTTTCCATCCATTCACTTTTCCATCCATTCACTTATTCATCCATCCAACCAGTCATTTTATCCAGTCATCCAACCAGTCACTTATCCATCCCATCCAACCAGTGATTTATCCAGTGCATTCAAGCAGTTACCTATCCATCCAACCAACCAGTCACTTATCCATCCATCCAACCAGCCACTTTTCCATCCATTCACTTATTCATACCATCCACTCATTTATTCATCCATCCAACCAGTCAATTACCCATCCATCCAACCAGTCCACTTATTCATCCATCCAACCAGTCACTTGTGCATCCATCCAACCAGTCACTTTATCCATCCATCCAACCAGTCACTTATCCATCCATCCAACCAGTCACTTTTCCATCCATTCACTTATTCATCCATCCAACCAGTCATTTATCCAGTCATCCAACCAGTCACTTATCCATCCATCCAACCAGTGATTTATCCAGTCATTCAAGCAGTTACCTATCCATCCAACCAACCAGTCACTTATCCATCCATCCAACCTGCCACTTTTCCATCCATTCACTTATTCATCCATCCACTCATTTATTCATCCATCCAACCAGTCACTTACCCATCCATCCAACCAGTCACTTATTCATCCATCCAACCAGTCACTTGTGCATCCATCCAACCAGTCACTTATCCATCCATCCAACCAGTCACTTATCCATCCATCCAACCAGCCAGTTTTCCATCCACTCACTTATCCATCCATCCCACCAGTCACTTATCCATCCATCCAACCAGTCACTTATCCATCCAACCAGTCACTTATTCATCCATCCAACCAGTCACTTATCCATCCATCCAACCAGTCACTTATTCATCCATCCAACCAGTCACTTGTGCATCCATCCAACCAATCACTTATCTATCCATCCAACCAGTCACTTATCCATCCATCCAACCAGTCACTTATCCATCCATCCAACCAGTCACTTGTGCATCCACTCACTTATCCATCCATCCAACCAGTCACTTATCCATCCATCCAACCAGTCACTTATCCATCCAACCAGTCACTTATTCATCCATCCAACCAGTCACTTATCCATCCATCCAACCAGTCACTTATTCATCCATCCAACCAGTCACTTGTGCATCCATCCAACCAGTCACTTATCCATCCATCCAACCAGTCACTTTGCCATCCACTCACTTATCCATCCATCCAACCATTTATCCAGTCATCCAACCAGTCACCTATCCATCCAACTAACACTTATCCATCCATCCAACCAGTCACTTATCCATCCATCCAACCAGTCACTTATCCATCCATCCAACCAGTCACTTATCCATCCATCCAACCAGTCACTTGTGCATCCACTCACTTATCCATCCATCCAACCGGTCACTTATCCATCCATCCAACCAGTCACTTATCCATCCATCCAACCAGTCACTTATTCATCCATCCAACCAGTCACTTATCCATCCATCCAACCAGTCACTTATTCATCCATCCAACCAGTCACTTGTGCATCCACTCACTTATCCATTCATCCAACCAGTCACTTATCCATCCATCCAACCAGTCACTTATCCATCCATCCAACCAGTCACTTTTCCATCCATTCACTTATTCATCCATCCAACCAGTCATTTATCCAGTCATCCAACCAGTCACTTATCCATCCATCCAACCAGTGATTTATCCAGTCATTCAAGCAGTTACCTATCCATCCAACCAACCAGTCACTTATCCATCCATCCAACCAGCCACGTTTCCATCCATTCACTTATTCATCCATCCACTCATTTATTCATCCATCCAACCAGTCACTTACCCATCCATCCAACCAGTCACTTACCCATCCATCCAACCAGTCACTTATTCATCCATCCAACCAGTCACTTGTGCATCCATCCAACCAGTCACTTATCCATCCATCCAACCAGTCACTTATCCATCCATCCAACCAGTCACTTTTCCATCCATTCACTTATTCATCCATCCAACCAGTCATTTATCCAGTCATCCAACCAGTCACTTATCCATCCATCCAACCAGTGATTTATCCAGTCATTCAAGCAGTTACCTATCCATCCAACCAACCAGTCACTTATCCATCCATCCAACCAGCCACTTTTCCATCCATTCACTTATTCATCCATCCACTCATTTATTCATCCATCCAACCAGTCACTTACCCATCCATCCAACCAGTCACTTATTCATCCTTCCAACCAGTCACTTATGCATCCATCCAACCAGTCACTTATCCATCCATCCAACCAGTCACTTATCCATCCATCCAACCAGCCACTTTTCCATCCATTCACTTATTCATCCATCCAACCAGTCATTTATCCAGTCATCCAACCAGTCACTTATCCATCCATCCAACCAGTGATTTATCCAGTCATTCAAGCAGTTACCTATCCATCCAACCAACCAGTCACTTATCCATCCATCCAACCAGCCACTTTTCCATCCATTCACTTATTCATCCATCCACTCATTTATTCATCCATCCAACCAGTCACTTACCCATCCATCCAACCAGTCACTTATTCATCCATCCAACCAGTCACTTGTGCATCCATCCAACCAGTCACTTATCCATCCATCCAACCAGTCACTTATCCATCCATCCAACCAGCCACTTTTCCATCCACTCACTTATCCATCCATCCCACCAGTCACTTATCCATCCATCCAACCAGTCACTTATCCATCCAACCAGTCACTTATTCATCGATCCAACCAGTCACTTATCCATCCATCCAACCAGTCACTTATTCATCCATCCAACCAGTCACTTGTGCATCCATCCAACCAGTCACTTATCCATCCATCCAACCAGTCACTTATCCATCCATCCACTTTTCCATCCATCCACTCACTTATCCATCCATCCAACCATTTATCCAGTCATCCAACCAGTCACCTATCCATCCAACTAACCAGTCACTTATCCATCCATCCAACCAGTCACTTATCCATCCTTCCAACCAGTCATTTACCCATTAATCTATCCACTCACTTATCCATCCAACCAGTCACTTATCCATTCATTCCTTATTTATTTACTGGTTTCATCCTAAATCTATTTACTACAATGGTATACCCAATGACTATCTCCTGACATTTTAATTTATATTTTCCTACCACATGACAGGTCACCATCAAGACAGACCAATGCAAGAAGACAAATTAAACAAACTGGCTGAAAGTTTAAAACAATGTGGGGTAGTTCTAGAAGTTTCATTTTCGGATACTCTTCACGACAGAGAAATCACATTTGATAATGGATGGGTTGTGAAAATAGGCCGTGGACTGGACTTCTTTAAGCCGGTTAAAGACACTTTCTCTGTTGGTTATTTTGACCACAGCTTACGAGCTTGTCATGAAACTACCGTTGATCTGTACAAAAATAATTAGATTTTTAATTCTGAAATTGACAACTACAGGCCTTCTCCCCAAAAATGCCCCCCATCCGTTTTTGTACTGCATCTTCTTTAATTTGGGTACAAGAAATAAATTTTCTTATATCACGCCGAAAGCCCATCACTCCTTCTTTGTTGTCTGAAATTTTCAGAGCTAAATAGTTATCTACTCGCTTCCTGGAGTCATTTAAAGAGGCAACATCAAAATTTGAACTTGTCCAAATTATGCAAATTATGTATGCTACCTACAGATTTGGAAAATACAGGGTGTCCCAAACGAATGTCGCCCATCCCGTTTTTGACCACAGCTTTGTTTGAGTGCGGAATACAAGTTTGAATACATATGCATGTGAAAACTGACCACAGGGGAATAAAGTTTGATTCCAAATGAAGCAATGCGGCATCAAATCATGTGGGGTTCCTTGGGGTAATAACAATGCTCATGAGAGTTCCATGCACATGTTTGCCATGTAGGCAGAAGTGCACTTTACTTCATCCGTCTTAAGATGGTTGGACAACAATTCACTCCCGAGGAAAGAGCATTCATGGTACTTTCCTATCATGAAACAAGAAGCCCAACAAGGACAAGGGAAGCCTTTAGGAGAAGATTTCCAAATCTTGACGTAGCATACATAATTTGGACAAGTTCAAATTTTGATGTTGCCTCTTTAAATGACTACAGGAAGCGAGTAGATAACTACTTACAGTAGCTCTGAAAATTTCAGACAACAAAGAAGGTAGCCTGCGAGCCGGCTCTTGGGTAGGAGCGGGAGGTGAGATAGAGCCTGCACGCATAGCTATCAAATTTGAATGCCGCCCCTTCTAACGGGTTGTCAAAAGCGACCAATCAAACCAGACACGCATGTAAACAAAGAAAACGGTTTTACTTCCTCGCCAGACTAATACGCTAATGAAATATTATTTGGAACAGTGGTTCGCACATTTTGGACAGTATAACAAGTTTTATAAAACACAGAATCTTGAACTCTACATCAAATGAAAGCTCATTCAACATATAACAACATACGTACACAATATATTTCAATGATGCGTAGTTCTGAAATTACTAGTCATCTTGTTCCACAAATGACAAGATAATGATATGCCGTATAGCCGCCGTGCCACTTCGGTACGTCCCTGTCTGACTTTTTCCTATATCTATATATTTTTACATATCGAGTGGAAGAACTGAAAAGAAGGAGCCGGAGTCTTTCAGACTTTAACTTTGCCTGGCCATAGGAACTTCAGTCATATAAATAATAAATAATAATTAAGTTGGAATATAAAAAAATATTCTGTGGTATCCCGCGAGCTTTAATAACAACAAATCATTTGAATAGGCATGCAATATTTAATAATGCTATCGGTTTGCATATTGAGACCATCCTACATGTTTACTTTTCAAAATAATAAACTATTAACCTTCAACTTTGTTTTTGAAAAGTGATGCAATTTTTTTTTTGCTCAAACTTGATGTAGGATATTTTTTCTCTTTGTGATTCAATGCATGCTTTTCCCCCCGTCCCAAACCACCTTGCAGGATATTTTTTCTAAAATCACCCCCCCCCCCCCCCCCCCTCAAAAGTCAAATGGTCGGCCCCTTACATTACCTTACACAATCTGGTAGTGGTAGATCCCAGACTCCAGCGCGCCGTAGAATTCAATATGGCGGCCAATGTGCAAATTCTAGATTTAGCCGCTAGTGACGAAGAGCAAGTTTACTTCGAACATTTTCACACAAAACGGGTTTCAAAACACGCGTTGGGGAATTTAAAATCACTCATGGATTATTTATTTATCCAGCGACGGCGAAATACGATGGAGACACGGCGAATTTGCTACAAAATCCGCTCAACCACCGGCGAAATTCGCCGTTCGCCGGCCTAAATCTGAATAGCCTGCGGGCAAGCCCTCCTGTAGCTTCATGTGAAATGTGGGCCTGCAACAAAGCATGGGGTTTTTTCATCACTCGCGGCCGTCGGAGGCCGCGTATTTCTATTGGTCGAATTTGGCGGCCGCGAGTTTCTATTGGTCGAACAAAATTAATGCAGAATAAATTATTTTTAAAGTTATTGTTTACGGACTTCAACAATGCATGGAGTGAGACATATTTCAACAAGACGGCTATTAAAGACGCCGTAGCTCTTAATATTTTGGAAACACATCGCTGTGGAACAAAAGAAAAGAAATAGCAAAGTAGATCCGGATTGAAACTCCATGAATCTCTCTGTCTGTCGGTTGTCTGGCTTTGTAATACAGAAGCAAGTGTCATCACTTTCATCACAAATCGAGCCCCGTCCGTCGCCTTGACGCGATAATAATGTGCCGTTCAAAACGTCAAAACATATTAATAAGAGGAGATTACACATTCACTTAATTCGTGTAATAAAGATTATTGCTAAATGAGGTAAGCTCTTTTTCAAACGAAGTTTCTTTCTGCCATTAAATGTCTGTGCTATTGTCTGGAACTTAATTGATATTATCCAATTTGTGCGCCAGTGCGTCTGGTATTATTTATATTATCGAAGCCGACTGGCTCGAGGCTAACCAGTTATTCAGTTCAGAATGACCCAGTTTTTTAACTCAACAGCCAGAAGGAAAGTCTTGCTAAATTTTATAAAACACTTGAATTTCTTAACTATTAATATGTCGCCATTTAGACTATAATGATACGCACCTGGTTCTATACGTCGGCTATCTTTGAAAGCGTCTGAAAGTGTCTATATGTTAATTTAAGTTAGGTTTTCGCACCTTCCCTAGCTACGAAGGAGCGTAACTCATTTCATGTTCAATCACCTGAACCCATCCAATCAGATTGGGCAATTCAAAATATCTCTAGTCTGAGTGCAGAAATGTGGGCAACCTGGGAGATCCAGATTGAGACGATCGTATGGAAACCAGGCTTCATTACTCAGGCTACCAATGATAACACGAATCTAGCTTTTACCTCCATTATTATTTTGTTGATGTTGCAAAATGGCAACTATTGCAAAAACCAAAAAGGTTTTGTTTTGAGGTGAAGCAACTGTATTCGCAGGCTAAGTCTTCAGAAGAGGGTCTCATTTTTTTCTGGCTTAGTGCATTCCCTCGAAGGAAAAGACAGTTGCAAGGATATATGCCACAATTGGCTACCTACTGTACTTTCTTTCCTTTCTTTCGTTCGTTCCTTCCTTCCTTCCTTCCTTCCTTCTCTTTCTTTCTTTCTTTCTTTCTTTCTTTCTTTCTTTCTTTCTTTCTTTCTTTCTTTCTTTCTTTCTTTCTTTCTTTCTTTCCTCCTTCCTTCCTTCCTTCCTTCCTTCCTTCCTTCCTCCCTCCTCCCCCTCCCCCCTCCCTCCCCCGCCTCCCCTCCCTCCCTCCCTCCCCTCCCCTCCCCTCCCCTCCCTCCCTCCCTCCCTCCCTCCCTCCCCTCCCTCCCTCCCTCCCTCCCTCCCTCCCTCCCTCCCTCCCTCCCTCCCTCCCTCCCTCCCTCCCTCCCTCCCTCCCTCCCTCCCTCCCTCCCTCCATTCCATATTGTCAACAGTATTCGGTAATTTAGAAAGGTTTTGTAAAGCCTTCAACTGCCCTTTTAGTAGGAAGCTCACCGATTCGCCAAAATTGGGCACTAATACACTACATTCGTATCCTTTAATACTGACCTTGTAAAATGTAAATTATTCAGTACATATTTAGCTTGCTTTCAAGAGGAGTTTCTTGTTATTTTCATTCAAAACGTTTTCTCCTGTCTTTTAGCCAATAATATGCTCCATAGCGGTTTGCATAAAGCCAAAATAGATTCGGTGGTACAAATGTATACTTCGTTTAGTGTTATTATAGCAGCACACTATAACCCATGGCTCGGAGTCCAATTTCACACCTTAATTCCCACCCAAGGCCTGGGTTATAGTGTTCTTTACGGACAGAACGAAGAGCTTTTCAAAAGATGGAAATTGTGGAGTAAATAACATACCGACAACAAAATGGAAATTTATGTTTTATTATGTCATAACTTAACTATACAAATAAAGCAACCTTATCGGCTGATTATAGAACGACAATTGTTCTGATTGTAATTACTTTGTGCCATGCAGACATCTATCATGCATTATCTATATTTTTAAATGTTTAGATTTAGGTTTTTATTTATTCACAGCACTTGTTTATCCACTTAGAGTTTTATTTATCTCAAACTCTAATTATTTACATAGTTAAAACTTATTTATGATGCTTATGCATTTTATACATTTATAGTTTACAGTTGGTGTGATGTCAAACGACTTTACCGACTGAATAAATGTAGATGAAGACGTGGTGGCGGTACATTTAACCACAATGCTTTGCGACCTCAAATAACAACTAAACATTGTTTATCATGCTAAGATGGATTAAGTAAGCAAGAACTTCATTCCTACCAAAGTTGATCGTTTTAAAACCATATCTTAAAATAATTCTGCAAGAAACAATACTGCATGCAAATTGATGTGGTTAAATGTACAAGTCGCCATCTTTTTCGGTACGGTAAATTACAACTAGCACCACCATGACTAATTACGACTATCACCACCACCACCTTCACCACCACACCACTTCTACTACCACCTTCACCACCACCACCACTTCCACTTTTACTACCACCACCACTTCCACCTCCACCTTTACTACTACCACTACCACCACCACTTCCAGCACCACCTCTACTACCACCACCACTTCCACTACCCCCACCACTACAACCTCCACTACCACCACCTCTACTACCATTACCACCTCCAACACTACAACCACCACCTCCGCTACCACCACCATCTCCACTACCACCTCCACTACCACAGAGGGAGGGAGGTACTACCACCACCACCTCCACCACCGCAACTAATCACCACCACCACGACCTCCACAATTACGATCATCTCCATCACCACCTCCACCACCACCTCTACATACTACCACCACCACCTCCACTTCCACTTCCACTATACCACTTCCACCACCATCTTTACTACCACCACCACCTCCAATTTTACTACCACCACCACCACTTCCACTACAACTTTGCACTACCACCTCCACTACCACCTCCCCTACCACCTCCACTACCACCTCCCCTACCACCTCCACTACCACCTCCACTACCACCTCCCCTACCACCTCCACTACCACCTCCACTACCACCTCCCCTACCACCTCCCCTACCACCTCCACTACCACCTCCACTACCACCTCCACTACCACCTCCACTACCACCTCCCCTACCACCTCCACTACCACCTCCACTACCACCTCCCCTACCACCTCCACTACCACACAGAGGGAGGGAGGTACTACCACCACCACTTCCACCACCACCACCTCCACCGCCGCAACTAATCACCACCACCATGACCTCCACAATTACGATCATCTCCATCACCACCACCACCTCTACGTACTACCACCTCCACTACCACCACCACCACCACTTCCACTACCACTTCCACTACCACTTCCACCACCATCTTTACTACCACCACCACCTCCAATTTTACTACCACCACCACTACCACCACTTCCACTACCACCACAACTTTGCACTACCACCTCCACTACCACCTCCACCACCACTACAACCACTACCACCACCACCTTCACTATTATTCAAAGGTTGCTTTGGAGTCTTATTATTTCTTAGTTTATTCATGCATAAAGTATCTTTGATGTGCCGCGGTTAATAAATAGGTTATTGACCTTGCATATTAAATGACCTACTATATCGCTTTAAAACCACGTCTAGAATACCATTTTTTTGTTAAATAACGACAAATATCGTCTGCGTCATGAATAAACTAAGCAGTGCTTCCACTTGGAAGGAAATTTCCTTCCAAAAGGAAATTTTGGCATTTGGAAGGGAAAAAAAAGGGAAATAAAATTTGGAAGGAAATTGAAAGGAAATTTGGTCATATGGAAGGAAAATGGAAGGACATTTTGAAATTCAAACTTTTTCAGTAATTAAAAGTTGATGAAACTGCTTATTTTTTACTTTCGGGTTCAAAAACGTGTATAAATTGAAAACACGAGTAGTAATATATGATCCGCGGGGATGCGTGGGGTTAAATAGGGTTTTAAGTGGAAGACTGCTACACAAATAGCGCAGGCTCAATGTTTGCAATTTCTATTTTCTAGCCATTAAAATCATGCAAAGAATTATTGACTCGAGTCCAGAATCAACCTCGTCAGACCTCACTTGCAACTGCAAACCGGTACAAACCATGCATTGATAATGACGTTATGTTTCAAACCTTTATCTGACAATTATTCTAGTTTCCAAAGGACTAAAGAGTTTGTAAAATTTTTGTAAACTTGAAGCTTATCTTTATTAGTTATATAGTTTGGGAATGTAATTGCGAATTGTTAGTTGATTAGAATTTCACATTTAAAAACTGAAAATGGCCGTTGTCTAACTTGTCTATGCCTATATCAGCTGAATGGCTCGCGCGCATTAATTGCATCTGTGCTTGTCCTACCGGACCTTGGAAAGCGACGGAAATGTTCGGACCACATTCGTATTTTTTCGAGAAGTGTACGATCCAAATTTTATTCATTAGAAGAAGGATTTATAAAGATTTTGGAGGGAAAACTGGAAGGAAATTTCAGATTTTGGGTAGGAAATTTTGCTAAAAAGAAGGATAAAAAAAGGGAAATTTTGCTTTAGCGGAGTGGAAGCACTAAAACTAAGTCGGTTAGTGACCTTAACCTCGGTCACTACGCTGGTTATTACCCTCGGGCCTGCGGCTCGGGGTTAATAACCAGCGTAGTGACCTCGGTTTCGATAACTAACCTATACTTAATTTATTATTGAGTCGATTTTCTTTGTTCTTCCGAGGTCTTTATATCGCATAAAGCCCTTGAATAATAATTAGAAACGAAATGAAGAAAAAAACAAGGAAAATCTTTGTCCAAGGTGGAAAAAATGGACAAAACTTTGTTGGAAAACCTCCTCAATAATAAATTAAGTCAGATAAATCCCTCGGGTCTTTGTATAGCATACATCCCTCGTTCTCGGGATTTATCTATTTCATAAAATCCCGTTAACATTTGACATAACAATGTCCTTCGACACTCGGTAAATGCTATCTTTTAGAAAACCTTCTTCAATCGTGTTTAAGTCGGATAAATACCTCGAACGTCAGCTTTAAGCCACATAATTCCCTCGGCCCTTCGGCCCTGGGGATCTATCTGGCTTAAAGCCTCCGGTCTCGGTATTTATCCTATACTTAAAGGATGAGTGTCAGGGTCATGCATTGCGCGCTTGTGTTAATGTTTACATACGGGGACTTGAAGAAGCTGGGCCATCAAGTCATCAAATATGTGACCGAACTCAAGTAAGATCACGGTTCTTTACTAAATTGTTGTGCAAGTTATATTCCCCCGTGCCTAACTAACAACGGTCAAACAAGTCAGGTCTCAGCCTGATTCGCTTGGTTCCAGCTTCAAAATTCGGCCTTCCACGCTTCGGTGGTGAAGCACTTGTGGAAGCCGACATATTTGAACAATATTTTTTACATTCGCAATCAAGTTTGCAACAAATAGCTATATAAATATTCAGTTAAGTATATTCCTCTCATTGGAAAATCACAAAGTACCAGATTTTCTTAAAGGATTGCCAAGATATTGACGGATTATATAACGAACTCGCTAGTCGGCCCATAAAATGGCCGCCGCGAGCGCGCAATGCATGACCCTGACACTCATCCTTTAAACAAATGTTGTCTTTTTATCGCTAATATCTTACCTCTAGTCTAGTATATCACTGGCAGAACTTTCTTGATCACGCCACAAAACGTAATAATGTTTTGATGGAAATCTCTATCTAGATCACGTCGCTTGGGACCCCTCGCTTGTCGCTTTCACCGCATGCAGGTCTTAGGTACACCACGACTCTGGTAAGCTGGTTCAATTAAGAAGCACGCGTATTTGTTTGTCTGTTACATGTTTTTGACGTTACTAGTACGTGCTGATCATTCTTGACCGACTGAGGGGCTGTTTACATGGGAGACGGGATGGGACGTTTGCCGAGACGGGACGTTTGCCGGGACGGGACGTTTGCCGGGAAGGGACGTTTGCCGGGACGGGACGTTTGCCGGGACGGGACGTTTGCCGGGACGTGACGTTTGCCGGGATCTCACCATGCATGTATATCTCTCTTATTTATCCCGTTCCGTTCATATGGAAAGATGTTTGCCGGGACGTTTTTCATCCCGTCCTGGCAAAACGGGATCCCGGTTTTCTCACCGGGATCCCGGCAAATCCACGACAATTTTTCTCATGTAAACACTCCGTCCCGCTTTGCCGGGACGATATTATGCTGACTTTGCAAGATTTGTCATGTGAAGCAAAAACAAAAATGGCTTCCACAGAGAAGAGGAGTGCCTAGTCGTTTGCCTAGTCCGTCTACTCCAAACATTTTTTCAAGAAATAATCCACTGTAGAAGTTATAAAATATATTGGCAGAAAGATAATTCACCTTGCTAAAACATACGTACAGTTTATCCGACCAAATAGCTTAGTTTCCGTAAAAAAAGCGAAATACCGAACATGTCCAAATCATAATAGCGGCCGCTATTATGAATTTTTTTCCCGTAAGTATTATAATCTGTCTTCTCCGAATGTTTTCTCGAGAAATAAACCACTGTAGAAGCTATGAAATATACTGGAGAAAAGATAATTCATCAGGCTAAAGCATACGTACAGTTTATCCGACCAAATAGCTTAGTTTCTTTAAAAAAACGAAATACCGAACATGTCCAACACGAAGTAGAGATGCTTGTTGAACAGTCCCGGGTATTCCAGGGTGAAATCGTCCCGGTAAAAACATTCTTATGTAAACCCGGGATGAAAAACGTCCCGTCCCAGCAAACGTCAGTAGTAATAGACCCCACTCTGGCCGATTCATAATTAATTAGGTAAATTGCATTTTTAATGACCTCTGTCAATATCCTCCTCAGGCTCCTGTGGGACCTCCTAACCCTAATCTCATTATTTATGCATACGTCATTATTTCTCAGGCTCCTTTTGGACGTAGCTAGTAACCCTAACTTTTATCCAACCCCCTAAACCCTAGGTGTTACTCATCCCCCTGGTTTTCACTACGTCATATCCGACAGCTCTCCGACTGATTCCCAAAGTTACGTCATTATCAAAAGGCACTCGACTTATATCCTTATAAGTAATAGTAATTACCTTTTCATTTATACACTTTTCCCCACTGTCAGTCAACACTTGTGGGACACGTAGGTACAAAGAGCATGCGTACAGTAAGCTTTAACGAAATAGACGTTCTTTACAAGGAACGAGAGAGAAATTGATAGAGACACTTTATATTTTTTATCTGAAACCTCATCTGTGTGAGTATAGAGAGTTTGGAGCAATCTAAATGTCTGAATTGGCAGAGATAACTTGAGGTAGTTCTACTTAATAACATATCATGAATAATATATTAAGGCTAGAACCTAAATATTCAAACAGAGTAAGTCATCCTAGAATCATTGCTAACTAAACCCTCGTACGTTTATAAAGCAAGTCAAGATATCGAAAGAAGAACTTAGATATATTTTAGATGAGGAATCACTTCGAGAAGTCGTGAAAAGAACGATTTTAAATGTCGAAATATTAACTAAAGGCAAAGCGATTTATTACTTTGAAAGCGTTGCTACGCTTTCTGTTACTAAGTGTGACATTTGCATATTTATCCTCAGTGCACGTGCTGGAGACAAAAGAGAAACTCATTAGGGGTCATTAAGAGGATTAAGCGCTTGGGCAAGTCTAGGCGAGAAGGTCATTAGCAGTTACCATAGCAAGACAGCGTCGCGTCCTTCATTCGCCTCAGGCTCCTTTCGGACCTTCTACTGTTACTCAACCCCCCGTGTAATACGTCACAACCGATAGCTCTCCGACTAATTCCCGAAGATCCTCATCAAAAGATGCTCGACTTATATAAGTAATAGGAACCAAATTTCATTTATGCACTTTACCTTACTGATCGACAGTCAGCAGTTGTGGGGCATGTTATAATAATCAAACAGAATAAGTCATCCTAGAATCATTGCTTACTAAACCCTTGTTTATAAGTGAAGAAATCTTGAGAAGATAGAATGAGGAATCACTTTAAGCCGTATATAAGAACGAACTTAAGATAGTGTGAGGAATCAATTCGAAAAGCCGTTAGCTAAGGGGTTTAAAGCGTATTAACACTGGCAAATAGCAACGTAAAGCTTATATGTGAATATTATATTAGATATTTGGTTCGCTTTTGTGGTGTTTATACATTTAACAACTGTGCAAAGTTCATCAATGTTCGCATTGGATGAGAACTCCTAGCGAGTTGTTAGTCTAAATATATTTTATTGTCGGAGTTTACTTCGGAATATTACAGAGCTTGGTTAAATAATTCGATGCTATGGTTTGGTAGTTTATAAAAAAATCAGACTCGTACGTGTAGAACACAAAGGAGAAAAGCCATTAGAAACTCATTAAATGTTACTAATGAGCAAAACACCCCGGATTTGCATATATGGTAGAATATTTAATTGTTTTATTGGTTTAAAGGAGGATAATAAGGGGCATGAGGAGCTATTAATGCGTGGGCATGTTCGGGCGTGAAGGTTATTAGCAGTGTTACCATAGCGAAACCGCCTGGGGTAACCCTCAATCACCCATGGGTTAACCTCCAAACACCCCTGGGTAACCCCAAACACCCCAGTTCTCCTCTCTCTCCTCCTCCTCCTCTTTCTCCTCCTCCTCATCGTCCTCTTTCTCCTCCTCTTTCTTCTCCTCCTCCTCCTCCTCCTCCTCTTTCTCCTCCTCTTCCTCCTCTTTCTCCTCCTCCTCCTCTTTCTCCTCCTCCTCCTCCTCCTCTTTCTCCTCCTCCTCCTCCTCTTTCTCCTCCTCCTCCTCTTTCTCCTTCTCCTCCTCCTCTTTCTCCTCCTCCTCCTCTTTCTCCTCCTCCTCCTCTTTCTCCTCCTCTTCCTCTTTCTCCTCCTCCTCCTCTTTCTCCTTCTCCTCCTCCTCCTCTTTCTCCTCCTCCTCCTCTTTCTCCTCCTCCTCCTCTTTCTCCTCCTCCTCCTCTTTCTCCTCCTCCTCCTCTTTCTCCTCCTCTTCCTCTTTCTCCTCCTCCTCCTCTTTCTCCTTCTCCTCCTCCTCCTCTTTCTCCTCCTCCTCCTCTTTCTCCTCCTCCTCCTCTTTCTCCTCCTCCTCCTCCTCTTTCTCCACCGGAGCCCTCGGCTCTGGTCTCCGAGCAGCTCCGAGTCCCATAGGAGGAGGAGAAAGAGGAGGAGAAGGAGAAAGAGGAGGAGGAGGAGAAAGAGGAGGAGGAGGAGAAAGAGGAGGAGAAGGAGAAAGAGGAGGAGAAGGAGAAAGAGGAGGAGAAAGAGGAGGAGGAGAAAGAGGAGGAGGAGAAAGAGGAGGAGAAATAGGACGAGGAGGAGGAGGAGGAGGAGGAGAAAGAGGAGGATGAGGAGGAGGAGAAAGAGGAGGAGGAGGAGAGAGAGGAGAACTGGGGTGTTTGGGGGTTACCCCTGGGGTGTTTGGAGGTTAAACCATGGGTGATTGCGGGTTACCCCAGGCGGTTTCGCTATGGTAACACTGCTAATAACCTTCACGCCCGAACATGCCCACGCATTAATACCTCCTCATGCCCCTTATTATCCTCCTTTATTATATAAAATAGAGTGTTTTATTGATTTTTCCGCCACTAATAAAAGTGATAATCTCACATGTGCGATTATTTATGATAATCGCACATGTGACGATTATCGCTGAATCAGCAATATAGTTTAATGCAATTTTTGCAAGGCAATAGGACAATTTTTTTATATAATAAACAGAACTATACATGGATGCTTGGAAATATGAAATTTATTTCTCGTGTTGAACAGGATATGTCAGATATCCTGCTCAACACTCGAAATAAATTTCATATTTCCGCACATCCATGTATTATTCTCTATTTAACCCACCAAAACAATTAAATATTCTACCATATATGCAAATCCGGGGTGTTTTGCTCATTAGTAACATTTAATGAGTTTCTAATGGCTTTTCTCCTTTGTGTTCTACACGTACGAGTCTGATTTTTTTATAAACTACCAAACCATAGCATCGAATTATTTAACCAAGCTCTGTAATATTCCGAAGTAAACTCCGACAATAAAATATATTTAGACTAACAACTCGCTAGGAGTTCTCATCCAAAGCGAACCTTGATGAACTTTGCACAGTTCTTAAACGTATAAACACCACAAAAGCGAACCAAATATTTAATATAATATTCACATATAAGCTTTACGTTGCTATTTGCCAGTGTTAATACGCTTTAAACCCCTTAGCTCACGGTTTTTCGAATTGATTCCTCACACTATTTTAAGTTCTTCTTATATACGGCTTAAAGTGATTCCTCATTCTATCTTCTCACGATTTCTTCACTTATAAACAAGGGTTTAGTAAGCAATGATTCTAGGATGACTTATTCTGTTTGAATATTATAACATGCCCCACAACTGCTGACTGTCGATCAGTAAGGTAAAGTGCATAAATGAAATTTGGTTCCTATAGATCGTTTTCATCCGACGTCACGGCGGCCATATTGGTGTACCAAAACAATGAAATGGCGGCCATATTGGTGTACGGTATGGGAATTAGCTCTTTCTTATTCAAATATTTCGTATTGTTTCACCACCCCAACGGGGCCACCGATCACGTGAATGAAAACGATCTATTACTTATATAAGTCGAGCATCTTTTGATAATGAGGATCTTCGGGAATTAGTCGGAGAGCTATCGGTTGTGACGTATTACACGGGGGGTTGAGTAACAGTAGAGGGTCCCAAAGGAGCCTGTGGCGAATGAAGGACGCGACGCGGTTTCGCTATGGTAACTGCTAATGACCTTCTCGCCTAGACTTGCCCAAGCGCTTAATCCTCTTAATGACCCCTAATGAGTTTCTCTTTTGTCTCCAGCTCGTGCACCGAGGATAAATATGCAAATGTTACACTTAGTAACAGAAAGCGAAGCAACGCTTTCAAAGTAATACATCGCTTTGCCTTTAGTTAATATTTCGACATTTAAAATCGTTCTTTTCACGACTTCTCGAAGTGATTCCTCATCTAAAATATATCTAAGTTCTTCTTTCGATATCTTGACTTGCTTTATAAACGTACGAGGGTTTAGTTAGCAATGATTCTAGGATGACTTACTCTGTTTGAATATTTAGGTTCTAGCCTTAATATATTATTCATGATATGTTATTAAGTAGAACTACCTCAAGTTATCTCTGCCAATTCAGACATTTAGATTGCTCCAAATTCTCTATACTCACACAGATGAGGTTTCAGATAAAAAATAAAAAGTGTCTCTATCAATTTCTTTCTCGTTCCTTGTAAATAACGTCTATTTCGTTAAAGCTTACTGTACGCATGCTCTTTGTACCTACGTGTCCCACAAGTGTTGACTGACAGTGGGGAAAAGTGTATAAATGAAAAGGTAATTACTATTACTTATAAGGATATAAGTCGAGTGCCTTTTGATAATGACGTAACTTTGGGAATCAGTCGGAGAGCTGTCGGATATGACGTAGTGAAAACCAGGGGGATGAGTAACACCTAGGGTTTAGGGGGTTGGATAAAAGTTAGGGTTACTACGTCCAAAAGGAGCCTGAGAAATAATGACGTATGCATAAATAATGAGATTAGGGTTAGGAGGTCCCACAGGAGCCTGAGGAGGATATTGACAGAGCTCATTAAAAATTCAATTTACCTAATTAATTATGAATCGGCCAGAGTGGGGGTCTATTACTACTAACGTCCCGTCCCGCCTCCCATGTAATGGCTAACGCCTAAAATGTCGCGCCATTATGGAGGAGATTCGCATGAATACTAATGAACTAAAAAGGCGCGTGTGACGTCATGGACAAATTGTGTCGACCATTGATCCAGCCGGTGTGTGGCGGCGAAGGAACGCGGGCTCGCACAACGGCTGGAATCGAGCCTAGAGAGCTAACAGAGGATCGATTAAGCAATATTATACCATGGATCTAGTTTTAAAAGAAAAATTTATTGAAAATATATAGTCCTTAGTATTGGTAACAACAAAGTCAGTGTAAATATTAATTCTTAACGTTTGCTGACACACAAAAATTCCCCCTCCCCCCGAAATTTTACTTTGCTATAGCCTTCGTCCCCCCTCCCATATTCCACATCTTCCTACGCCACTGAGCTGTACAACTTTTTATCCAACTTACAACATGCCTCATTGACTCACTCCGCCACACGGCTAACAACTCACTAGAAGCATGAATAGTAGCGGAAGTAAAATGGGCAAAAATGCAAAATCGTGACACCCAAAAAAAGAAAAGAAAAAAAGATGAGCCGAAAACTAGACTCGGCCTACCACAGTAGCCTGAATAAAAATTCGGGAAAAAATGTATTTATTTCGCGCAGTGGCGTAACTTTGGGCTAGGGTGCCCCTGGCTCAAACTGAAAGGGCCCCCCGGCCCTGGGGGACATAGGGCGCGAAGCCCCCGAATTGAATTTCACATGCCCCAGAAGTGCATTTTCGGCGATTCCGCGTGGAATTTTCAAAACAATCGGTATAACAAGGGGAAATTCATCATTACATATATCAAACGTTTGTTGGATTATAAGAATATTTATCAACCCGTTGATACTGGCAGGTGAGGCCGTCTTATATCAAGCCGTCTGACATCCATTTTCGTACCTTTATTAATCTGTTGCAACGTTCTGTATTTTTTATGAAACTGTTTGAAACTTCGTACCAATATTTAAATGATGGAAAGCTATATCCAGTTTAACGACGACTGACGATTTCCCAATAAATACGTGAAAATGGCGGAATCCCCATAAAGAACATCCGACATCCTGGCTCAGGGGCCCCCCAGTGAAAGCGGCACCCTGGCTCTTGCTGGGCAGCACCTATAAGAGTTACGCCACTGATTTCGCGCTTAATGACAATAATGCTAAAATAAAGAAGTTTTGAGTGGAACGACAAGAAATGATGGACATAAAGAGGCGGAACTAAATTCCACATAAACTGGTACCTATATGTCACGCGATCGTCACAGTTTTGCGGTTTGGAAGAAAAGAGAACAACTAATTTATGCAATGGAAATATAGTAAGGTTAGATATACTGCCGAAACAGAGAACGTAGGTGTCTAACGTTTTGAGCGAAGGCCCTTCGTCAGAGAGAAACGTAAAGAGTGTAAACAAACAATGAGCTTATATAAGAAAGAAAATCATGTGACTAAAAATAAGCCAATAAGATAAAAATAACAATAACAGATTAATAATGAGATGCGAAAACTTAGCCAATCAAAACAAAATAACAATAACAAATCGATAATGAGATGCGAAAAAAATTTGCTATTCATACATTAATTTATGCAATGTTGGATGAAATCTTCATTCGATAATCAGAAAATACTCAAACTTTGAGGTTGAAAGCCGCAACAACGACAAATAAATGCAGAAGATGACAAACACGATTCACGATTCAGTAACATCTTTTGCAGTTTTTCGTTTCCTTGTTTCGTTGTTGAGATATTTCAATCAGTTTGTTTGTTATGCAAATTAAAGATTTTGACGTCACATGTGCATAATGAGTTATCAGAGAGGGTTATATATCAACCTCGTACCCAGGGTCTTACCTCCGCTCCCCCGCCCCCGCCCACCGCTTCGGAAAGACCCTGGTACACGCTGGTCACGTGCCGTCTATCAACATTTTCGACTGTGGGAGTGTCCCCTGCGTATCAATGCTTGACCTTAGTATTTATTCTGTGGCTTGACCTCGCTGGAAAGTCGAAGAAATGCATGTATACGTATGTTGTTTTGTTTTCTGGTATTAGATTTTGAAATGAATCGTTAAACCGGTGATACGATTTTAAAATTGAAACAAGTTGTTTTGACAGCTATTGTTTTTAGTTTATAATAAATCGCTGTGTTTATTTAAGTTTACAATGAAGAAAGCTTTTGATGTTCCCATTCGTTTAATAATCGTCAACCTGGGTGCTTAAATTATACAATATGTAGTCGATTAATCGATGTCTTATTATCATTTTTCTATTGATATAAACTCCAGTTACTCCGCAAATTTGATCTTTCGTCGCTCGATCATGAAATATGAATACGCCACTACGAAAACTGTTGCCGCTCCTCCATTCGGCAAAGTATATTAAAATATCGAATAATAGTATTAATCAACGTACGACAAATAAACAAAAATAAACAGTACTAAAATAGTAAAATATTTGAAACCAAGATCATTCTATAATGGTACAGCAAGACACTAGACACATTTAATAAGGCAAAGGTGAAATGTCGAACCTTTGTTGTCATCTGTCTGCATTTCTGAATGCGCTGTGTTGTTTACTTAAAGAAATAGTACTTTCAGTAGACTTCAAGAAAGCGAGCGAGTCTTATCGATTTTTCTGCTTCTTTGCTGTCACAAACTTCTTGTCCGATAAAGAAACCCCCGTTCAAGTTAACTTGTTACGTATCTCTTAGTTTTGATCGTTTTAAATGCAACAACCTAAACCCGCCGCTTTTCGGACTATTAATAATAACACGTCGTATTAAATTATAGTCCCTCGCCAATTGTTTAAAATATAATAGGTACGGATATCGACTAACCTTTTTAAAATGAACTTGAAAATTGGCATTTTATATCAAATATATTTATCAATTATCATGTTCGTGGATGACTGACCATAATTTTGTCGGCATGAGAACTGGTCAAAACAACGCAGCACAGTAAACCTCACAGTGGATAATGAAATGGAAGACTGTTTCAAACTCTCAATATAAACAATAAAATACGTATGTGTTTCACCTGTACGTTGTTGAATACCACACGTGAAAGCTGCCGTTATATTTAAGTGAATACGTCCAGTTAAAAGCCTCGCGATTCAAATGCTTAAAACGAATATTCTCCCATCAATAAATAACACATGTCGCCAGCGCTACAAAGCCAGCAAAATATTGATCTTTGAGACTTTGACATTCTTATTAAATTGTATCTCGTTTCGGATTGTTTCTCCAAGCCGTTGTGCACCTTTCGTGAGTCGTGACATTTCATCTGGCCAGATGTTTTGCATTTTGTATAAACACTACTCCGGTCGGTAAATCGAGAAAGTTTTTTGTACCACCCTACCCACACTAAATTTATTTTGTACTGCCCATATTTTGGGAAGCACGTGACCAGAGTGTACCAGGGTCTTTCCGAAGCGGTGGGCGGGGGCTTGGGAGCGGAGGTAAGACCCTGGGTACGAGGTTGGGTTATATATCCGCTTTGCTATTATCAAACAAATCACTTGAAAATTTACATGTTTGATGTTATATACCCACACGCTTCCTTCGAATTAATTTGGTTTAATAATAGCAAAGATATGTCACTTTCTCCGATAACTCATTATGCACATGTGACCTCAAAATGTTTAATTTGCACATCAAACAAACTAAGGAGTTGTTCGGTAAGCCGGGATGAGTTTGAATTGACGTGGATGATCTCAGGCCGAAATTCGCAATTATCAAGTAAACTAGAAGTTACTATCGCAAGTGAAGTGCTACCTCAAATGCAATAACAACCTCAATTCAGCCTCTGTGTACTTTGTGGCCAACACACCCCCCACCCACCCCCCGTTGCCCACTTGTTCCAAGTTTGCCCACTCCACCCAAGTTAGCCCACTCCACCCAAATTTGCCCACTCCACACAAGTTTTCCCACTCCAACCAAGTCTGCTCATTCCACCCAAGTTTGCGCACCCAAAGTTTGTTACGTTAGTTTTACTTCAGTTTTACACTAATTAGTCTATTATTTATTTTGTAAGCCCATCGTTAATAAAAAGATTGTTACAGTCTTTCGTGTGAAGAAAAGAAGTCAAACTCCCGCCTCAAACCTCGAAAACTAAGAAGACGCGGTATTTCCGTAATTTTACAATAACGAACATTATACAACGGGTTAACACTTTGAAGCCTGACGACGAGTCTTTAGTCTTTATTCTGGCTAACGCCAGACGATTTTATTCAGCACAGGGAGAGGTCCAGGCCTCAAAGTGTTAAAGGAATTTTTCCCCCCTAGACGAGACGTCTGGGATATAAACATAATTTAGTCGGCTTTGTTTGTAATTCTTTTTAGAAGCAACTAAGCCCTAATAACATTAAGAAGCACTAATAAAATAAACCTGTCAAGGAAGCTGTGCTCCATAGGAATCCGAGATTACATATAACAATTTTAATTGACAAGTGAACAATTAAAACTGGAATTGTTTATTTGTGTTATTTTTATTAAAAGTGCTGCTCAGCATTGCAGGGTTTCAGTTAGCATCAGCTTTCCAGCGTGAAAAGAAAGCCAGCTCCCACCTCAAACCTGGAAAACTAAAGCAACTTTTTCCTCAAGCCCGAGTGAACGCCTGACCAGACGTCTGGGGTATACGTAAACGAAGCTAAGCGGCTATTATAGGTCCGGTAAGCGGAACTCGTTCAAGAAAAACTAAAGGTCCGGCAATCGATTCCAGTATCAGTGCGCCTGAAAGTAGCGAGTGGGACGTAGCGAATTTGTATTCTATCGCTGACCACTATCACTATCAGCCACTCAAAACGTCAGCATTTCTTTACTAAAACCTTGGTATTTCACAAAGGTTTTTGCTTTGCTATTGTCATATCGAAAACACTGCCTATGCAGCATGCTACCTTTTACATTCGACGTTTACTCTATCTCATCAGTTTAGAAACCTCTTGGTAAACTCTTTCTTTTATATATATATATATACATATATAGACGGAATGAGACAAATTAAGGCAAACCATTACACTTCCCAAGTAAACAGTGAAATCATACTGTTGTTTTGACCACCGACGATAAGAGAATTTCGTGACACGAGTTAGGTCAGTTAGCCGGGATGGCCGGCTCGTGTACTGTATGGTTTTACTTTACGTAATATCACGGCCACCTCGGTTTTCGTTGTTTCCACACGCACATTTAATATCGAAATAACCCGATGCATAAAGATGAGGTACGATTAGTAACTAATCATACCTAATCTTTATGCACAACATTACCAGAAATTTGGGACAAGATGGCGTCGCGCGGGCGCATATAGGCCATTAAACATGACGGCCAAATCGTATAAGGAATAATACAGTAAAATCGTAAATTTTAAAATTTATCCTACTAGGGACATAGACTTCTCGGTTGCAGAGCTCGATTCCTGTTAAGAGTTAAGTAAGGAAACGTTATAACAAAAAATGTTCGCTTACCGAAATACACAGCCGGTTCCCAACATCGATTTATTTACGCTGCTTATTTGACTCATTCTGTTATGTAAGCCATAGTAATCCTGCTAAACATGCGATACAAATCTGCCAAATACACCACTTTCCTTGCGAACGATGCAAAGTGCGGAGCTTGCTATGTATTTAGCAATGTTCGAACTGCTAATATAACTCGTAAATATCTCCGTATCTAACAACATTGCGGTTCCCAAAGCCTTTAAACTTTCTTGGTTTTACAGTGTGTTTGAGCAATACACCAAATCGTAGTTTTATTTAGGCCCACATGCAAATTAGTTTCCTTTTCAATTTGGGCCCCTATGCAAATTACATCGTGTCTATTAAAGCATAACGGGAAGATAACATAGGCTGGGACTATTTTTTCATGTTTTGAGTTCATTATTTTTAGACACTACGTTTAGGATTATTGTCAAGGATAATTGAGAAGCAAATTTTATCCTTATAGAATACCTAATTAAGCATTAAAAGGTTTCTGAAATCAGAAATGTTATGTTTACTGCGGCTGCTTCAGCCTCATGTTATAAACGAACTACGTTTTATCCCGACTCAGATTGTATGCACAGTCGAAACTCCGATTTCGTCTATCAGCAGGAGGCCGTTATGTCTCCGTGGAGAAGGACAAACGACGAAGCCACGGAGGTCTCTTCTCTTTAGAGCATGCGCCTGCAGTCATGTTTGTTTACTTTGAAAGCAGAGGCGATCTTTGTTCTTAGCAGCCGTTTGCATTTTCGCAAAATATTTACTGTATATTGTTATCATGGGAGTAACCACTGGCTACGAACGTGGCCGCAAAATGTCCCAAATTTCTGGTAATGAGGTACGATTCCCGTGAATTTGGACCTATAGCCACTTCGATAATTAAAACATAATTTAGTCGGCTTTGTTTGTAATTCTTTCTAGAAGCAATTTCACTAATAAAATAAACCTGTCAAGGAACAATATAGATAATTACAGCTGTGCTCCATAGGAATTCGGGAATATATATGAAATTGGTAGAAGGCTTAGGATAATTTCAATTAACAAAATAGCGGGACAAATTGCAGCGAACAATTAAAACTGGAATTGTTTACTTGTCAATTTTTATTAAAAGTGCTGCTCAGCATTGCAGTGGTTTCAGTTAGCATCAGCTTTCCAGCAAGAAAAGAAGGCCAACACCCACTTCAGAAGATTAAGGTAAAAAACGACGTGCATTACTGCTAGATTAGGTATAGATCGGTATAGATTTGAATATGTTACAGTAAAAACCAGCGTATATAAGAACATAGACTTTAAGGTGACGCAATACGAGCAAGAAATTGCTGCAACATTGTTGCGTTGCAAGTTGAAAAACGTTAGTGTTGCACGTTACCACCCACCTCAAACGGGTACCCGGGCTAGCTCGCTTTGCCGAGATCGTGCTTGTGCTATTATTTATTGTTAATTTTCATCTTAATAGTGTTTATCTGAAAGGCCGAGCCAGCACGCCTAGCCGAGATCTCGGTTACCCGGGCTGGTTTTTCCCCATGTAAACACGATTTTGCCTGGGCTGGCATTAAAAGCTTCGTGCACGCGACAAAATTTGTTTTTATCAGATTTTTTCGACATATTAACAATTCACAAGTTCTGCTTGTTCATGTACAGTTCATATTTAAAACAATGAGACTTCGTACCAGAACTAATAAATCACGCAATTAGCACAACAAGTGACTAATACGTGGATGATTTCAGGCCGACATTCGCAATTATCAAGTAAATAAGGGCAAAGTTACGTTAGTTTTACTGCAGTATTATACTAATTAGTATATATATATATTTTCTAATAAAAAGATTTAGCTAACCCACGAAAGCGTCTTCACGAAATTAATTTATTAAATCTTCGCTATGATGACGAAACACACGAACAACGTTTTGATGTTCTATTTTCGCAGTTCCTTTCAGCACAGTCAAGCCAACGAACGCGTACCGAAGCGAGTTCAACAGTTTTTCATCCCGGTTTGCCGGGATAAAAACGATTACATGGACATTTTCATCCCGGTTAACCGGTTTAGGTTGCGACAACCAGGTTATATAGCCCGGTTAACCGGAACAGCCGGTCCATGTAATCGCCCCCGCCCCCTAAGTGTCGTCTCAAGGCTTCTAGATGCGTTCTTTGTTGCTTTCTTAGTTTCTTAGTTTCTTTGTATTTTCTGAATTCTTGTTTTCTTGTAACCTAACAATTTTCTTGTCAACATCTTGCCTAACAATCTGGCTTGTCCTGGTTGGAGTGATGGTATAGAAGCCTGAGGTGTTGATCGTGGTAATATTCATAGGAGTATTTCGTTATTGCTCTCTCCATCGAATATTACTACAGTACCTGCTTTCTCTCACGAGTCCGGTAAAATGTGGTTACGTTCACACAAATCAAATAGAAAATAAACGGTAAAATGCATGGTTGCGGCCGTCATAATTTAACGACGCTTTGAAGGTGTTCACACGACTCCGGAACCTTCTGTTATCCATCCAGTATTTCAATACTGTGCACTGTTTAAATACCCATATCTCGTCAAAAGTAAATGGAAACGAGGAGCAATTCAAGGAATATTATTCCACCAAAGTGTATAGTGCATTCTAGGTTTAGTCGTTGTCGTAATGTTTAAACAGCAGCACAAGTTCTTAGCAGAAGCTTTCCGAAGTCGGGAAGACAAATAAAGTTTTCAATCGCTGAAAAATACGCCAGTGTCTTTACCGAAAAAAAGGGTTGCATTACCAGAAATTTTGGTCATTTGTGCCGCTGCTCTCTGTCGCCTAATAATTTAATTATGTATTCTAATGCTTTGATTCTATTGTATACTAGTGTATTCTCATTATTCAGGTATTGAGTTCTTTAGAATTTGCCTAAATCGTGCATGTATGTATGTGTATCTAAACAACCTTTAAACGGCTATAAAAACTGTGAAATCAAGCAAGTTCAAACGCTTTTGGAATTACTATGCTAGGGACAAATCAGGATCTTTATGTGCACAGGAAGTAGACTGACTCATGCCGAATGCATCGCGATTTGGAGACGTCGCATCGCCGTAACGTTGTTGGTCAATTTGGCCAATTTCTAGCACCTGTTTACAAATTAAGCCACCATGGCTAACACTGGATAGTGGCGCTTTTAGTGTAAAAATAAGACAAGCTAGGGAAGTACTTTGTCATCGAGCTAAGCAAATTTTTTTAGTTACAACAGTTGCTTAGTCCATGCTGAAGTCAGATGAATCTGGGCAAAGAAGAAATATATCACCGTTTAAGAAAAATTTGAATTATTGTGTGCTCTCCTTATTCATTTACTGTTGAGCCATCTTGTCCCATATTTCTGGCAATGATAGTGCGTTCTAGGTTTAGTCATTGTCGTAATGTTCAAACAGCAGCACAAGTTCTTAGCAGAAGCTTTCCGAAGTCGAGAAGACAAACAAAGTTTTCAATCGCTGAAAAATACGCCAGTGTCTTTTCCGAAAAAAGGGTTGTTTGGAAAGCGGCCAAAGGATTAAAGCTACGGCTACACACACCGATTTGTGTCGCCAATTTGTGTCGCAAGGAGTTGCGAGTTAAATCGGTCACCCGCTACACACATCAATTTGTGTTGAAGTAAAATCAAGTATAAAAATAAGCCAAAGGATGGGAGGAACCTGAATAAAAGAAATTTGGCATGATTCCAACACAAATCGGCGACTGGTATATGTTACACTTGTCGATTTGTGCGCGTTGCAGATTTTCGTCGCAAGTTTTTGATCCCTTATCAAAAATATGCAATGCTTCAGCAACGCATAAATCGGCATCGACTGGGTATGTTACAGTATAAATGTAAGCGGGTCTTGAATCCCGTTCACACGAGTCCGGAGCGAGTAGAAAACGGGGCTAAAAAGCCACAAAACACCGTTGCGTTCACACGGCACCGGATCGAAAATGTGTGAAAACGGCAGTAACAGGAGCGTTTTGAAAACCGTTTCCTTAACGGAAAAAACTTTCCGTTAAGGAAACGGAGCGAGATGAAAACGGAACTCTAGTCGTGTGAACATAAAACCCGGCACATTTTCGCTCCGCTTTAGTACCCAGTTAGTAAATTTCAGCTCCTAACCAAACGGCTGGCGTATTTTTCAGCGATGGAAAACTTTATTTGTCTTCTCGACTTCGGAATTCTTTTGCTAAGAACTTGTGCTGCTGTTTGAATAATTATAACATTATTACAACAATGACTAGCCAGTGAAATAGGAGAAGATCTAGATTAAGTCAATAAGGCAAGTTCTTAACAGAAAGACTAAAATTGTAAACCTAGAATGCACAATACACTTTGGGGGATAATATTCTTTGAATTGCTCCTCGTTCCATTTACTTTTACGAGATATGGCTATTTTAATTAACAGTGCACAGCACTGAAATACTGGATGTACACCAGAAGGTTCCGGAGTTCAAAGCGTCGTTAAATTATGACGGATCCACATTTTACGGTTTATTTTCTATACCGCGGACTCGTGTGAACGCAGTCTTATTAGTGTCTTTTCCGAAAAAAAGGGTTGTTTGGAAGGCGACAAAACGATTAACGTTCAAATTTAATATGTAAATTGCCCTTAAAAAGGGTCTTTTGGGAAGAAGTAATTAAAATTTGTATTTGTATATCTGTACCAATAAACTTGTCAAGAACAATAGAGAATTAAGGTCTTTCTTCAGTAATTCTTCCAGAAATGAAAAGTTGCTGAAACTCCCCAGTATTAAAGTTTATGATATGTAAAAATAATTAGCCAATAGACGTTATTGGAGGATTGGTGCCAAGTCCCAGGAGGGATGCTACCCCCTGATCAGAGGTAACCATGGCAACCCCGCCACAGCCCACCTCCAGGCACCAGTCACACTGCCAAGCAGTGGAAACATATATATATATACTTACCTTGCATTCAATCAGGAGTGGGTGGGTGGGTCAACACAGTGCAAAGCAAGAATCCCCACATATTCCAAGTATGGAATGGTGGCCTAACAAAGGAACAAAGCAATGATATAGAACGGATCCAGAAACGAGCACTGAGAATAACTTACTCAGAATATGACTATGAATGGTTATTAAATCTGGCAAAGCTTAAAACTCCGAAAGATCGTCGAGACCAAATTTGTATAGATCTTATTAAAAGAATGTCAAACCCGAATCATAAACTGCACCACTTAATGCCAAAAATGGTTGGTCAAGTTAGGGAAAGGAACACGAGGTCAAATAGCCAAAAGTATTACAATTTTACTGGAAAAACTGAACGTTTTATGAGGAGCCCAATCGCTTACGCCATTGATAAGTTTAATTCAGCACTATGTCCCTGAAGCAACTAAATGATATATGTTTTAAAATTTTCTATTTGTAACTTGAATTAAATTTTTATGTAAAGTAATTGAATTTTAAACTATAGTATTATTATAAATTAGTAGAATTGTACGCATATATATTTTAATATTTCTAAAACTATATGTAATACGCATTCCAAATTCGCTTTTATGTAGCTATTTTATGTGTAAATTTTGAATCAATAAATCAGTATTAACTCAATGAACAATGAAAACTAAAGCAACTTTTTCCTCAAGCCCGAGTGAACGCCTGACCAGACGTCTGGGGTATACGTAAACGAAGCTAAGCGGCTATTATAGGTCCGGTAAGCGGAACTCGTTCAAGAAAAACTAAAGGTCCGGCAATCGATTCCAGTATCAGTGCGCCTGAAAGTAGCGAGTGGGACATAGCGAATTTGTATTCTATCGCTGACCACTATCACTATCAGCCACTCAAAACGTCAGCATTTCTTTACTAAAACCTTGGTATTTCACAAAGGTTTTTGCTTTGCTATTGTCATATCGAAAACACTGCCTATGCAGCATGCTACCTTTTACATTCGACGTTTACTCTATCTCATCAGTTGAAACCTCTTGGTAAACTCTTTCTTTTATATATATATATATACATATATAGACGGAATGAGACAAATTAAGGCAAACCATTACACTTCCCAAGTAAACAGTGAAATCATACTGTTGTTTTGACCACCGACGATAAGAGAATTTCGTGACACGAGTTAGGTCAGTTAGCCGGGATGGCCGGCTCGTGTACTGTATGGTTTTACTTTACGTAATATCACGGCCACCTCGGTTTTCGTTGTTTCCACACGCACATTTAATATCGAAATAACCCGATGCATAAAGATGAGGTACGATTAGTAACTAATCATACCTAATCTTTATGCACAACATTACCAGAAATTTGGGACAAGATGGCGTCGCGCGGGCGCATATAGGCCATTAAACATGACGGCCAAATCGTATAAGGAATAATACAGTAAAATCGTAAATTTTAAAATTTATCCTACTAGGGACATAGACTTCTCGGTTGCAGAGCTCGATTCCTGTTAAGAGTTAAGTAAGGAAACGTTATAACAAAAAATGTTCGCTTACCGAAATACACAGCCGGTTCGCAACATCGATTTATTTACGCTGCTTATTTGACTCATTCTGTTATGTAAGCCATAGTAATCCTGCTAAACATGCGATACAAATCTGCCAAATACACCACTTTCCTTGCGAACGATGCAAAGTGCGGAGCTTGCTATGTATTTAGCAATGTTCGAACTGCTAATATAACTCGTAAATATCTCCGTATCTAACAACATTGCGGTTCCCAAAGCCTTTAAACTTTCTTGGTTTTACAGTGTGTTTGAGCAATACACCAAATCGTAGTTTTATTTAGGCCCACATGCAAATTAGTTTCCTTTTCAATTTGGGCCCCTATGCAAATTACATCGTGTCTATTAAAGCATAACGGGAAGATAACATAGGCTGGGACTATTTTTTCATGTTTTGAGTTCATTATTTTTAGACACTACGTTTAGGATTATTGTCAAGGATAATTGAGAAGCAAATTTTATCCTTATAGAATACCTAATTAAGCATTAAAAGGTTTCTGAAATCAGAAATGTTATGTTTACTGCGGCTGCTTCAGCCTCATGTTATAAACGAACTACGTTTTATCCCGACTCAGATTGTATGCACAGTCGAAACTCCGATTTCGTCTATCAGCAGGAGGCCGTTATGTCTCCGTGGAGAAGGACAAACGACGAAGCCACGGAGGTCTCTTCTCTTTAGAGCATGCGCCTGCAGTCATGTTTGTTTACTTTGAAAGCAGAGGCGATCTTTGTTCTTAGCAGCCGTTTGCATTTTCGCAAAATATTTACTGTATATTATCATCATGGGAGTAACCACTGGCTACGAACGTGGCCGCAAAATGTCCCAAATTTCTGGTAATGAGGTACGATTCCCGTGAATTTGGACCTATAGCCACTTCGATAATTAAAACATAATTTAGTCGGCTTTGTTTGTAATTCTTTCTAGAAGCAATTTCACTAATAAAATAAACCTGTCAAGGAACAATATAGATAATTACAGCTGTGCTCCATAGGAATTCGGGAATATATATGAAATTGGTAGAAGGCTTAGGATAATTTCAATTAACAAAATAGCGGGACAAATTGCAGCGAACAATTAAAACTGGAATTGTTTACTTGTCAATTTTTATTAAAAGTGCTGCTCAGCATTGCAGTGGTTTCAGTTAGCATCAGCTTTCCAGCAAGAAAAGAAGGCCAACACCCACTTCAGAAGATTAAGGTAAAAAACGACGTGCATTACTGCTAGATTAGGTATAGATCGGTATAGATTTGAATATGTTACAGTAAAAACCAGCGTATATAAGAACATAGACTTTAAGGTGACGCAATACGAGCAAGAAATTGCTGCAACATTGTTGCGTTGCAAGTTGAAAAACGTTAGTGTTGCACGTTACCACCCACCTCAAACGGGTACCCGGGCTAGCTCGCTTTGCCGAGATCGTGCTTGTGCTATTATTTATTGTTAATTTTCATCTTAATAGTGTTTATCTGAAAGGCCGAGCCAGCACGCCTAGCCGAGATCTCGGTTACCCGGGCTGGTTTTTCCCCATGTAAACACGATTTTGCCTGGGCTGGCATTAAAAGCTTCGTGCACGCGACAAAATTTGTTTTTATCAGATTTTTTCGACATATTAACAATTCACAAGTTCTGCTTGTTCATGTACAGTTCATATTTAAAACAATGAGACTTCGTACCAGAACTAATAAATCACGCAATTAGCACAACAAGTGACTACTACGTGGATGATTTCAGGCCGACATTCGCAATTATCAAGTAAATAAGGGCAAAGTTACGTTAGTTTTACTGCAGTATTATACTAATTAGTATATATATATATTTTCTAATAAAAAGATTTAGCTAACCCACGAAAGCGTCTTCACGAAATTAATTTATTAAATCTTCGCTATGATGACGAAACACACGAACAACGTTTTGATGTTCTATTTTCGCAGTTCCTTTCAGCACAGTCAAGCCAACGAACGCGTACCGAAGCGAGTTCAACAGTTTTTCATCCCGGTTTGCCGGGATAAAAACGATTACATGGACATTTTCATCCCGGTTAACCGGTTTAGGTTGCGACAACAAGGTTATATAGCCCGGTTAACCGGAACAGCCGGTCCATGTAATCGCCCCCGCCCCCTAAGTGTCGTCTCAAGGCTTCTAGATGCGTTCTTTGTTGCTTTCTTAGTTTCTTAGTTTCTTTGTATTTTCTGAATTCTTGTTTTCTTGTAACTTAACAATTTTCTTGTCAACATCTTGCCTAACAATCTGGCTTGTCCTGGTTGGAGTGATGGTATAGAAGCCTGAGGTGTTGATCGTGGTAATATTCATAGGAGTATTTCGTTATTGCTCTCTCCATCGAATATTACTACAGTACCTGCTTTCTCTCACGAGTCCGGTAAAATGTGGTTACGTTCACACAAATCAAATAGAAAATAAACGGTAAAATGCATGGTTGCGGCCGTCATAATTTAACGACGCTTTGAAGGTGTTCACACGACTCCGGAACCTTCTGTTATCCATCCAGTATTTCAATACTGTGCACTGTTTAAATACCCATATCTCGTCAAAAGTAAATGGAAACGAGGAGCAATTCAAGGAATATTATTCCACCAAAGTGTATAGTGCATTCTAGGTTTAGTCGTTGTCGTAATGTTTAAACAGCAGCACAAGTTCTTAGCAGAAGCTTTCCGAAGTCGGGAAGACAAATAAAGTTTTCAATCGCTGAAAAATACGCCAGTGTCTTTACCGAAAAAAAGGGTTGCATTACCAGAAATTTTGGTCATTTGTGCCGCTGCTCTCTGTCGCCTAATAATTTAATTATGTATTCTAATGCTTTGATTCTATTGTATACTAGTGTATTCTCATTATTCAGGTATTGAGTTCTTTAGAATTTGCCTAAATCGTGCATGTATGTATGTGTATCTAAACAACCTTTAAACGGCTATAAAAACTGTGAAATCAAGCAAGTTCAAACGCTTTTGGAATTACTATGCTAGGGACAAATCAGGATCTTTATGTGCACAGGAAGTAGACTGACTCATGCCGAATGCATCGCGATTTGGAGACGTCGCATCGCCGTAACGTTGTTGGTCAATTTGGCCAATTTCTAGCACCTGTTTACAAATTAAGCCACCATGGCTAACACTGGATAGTGGCGCTTTTAGTGTAAAAATAAGACAAGCTAGGGAAGTACTTTGTCATCGAGCTAAGCAAATTTTTTTAGTTACAACAGTTGCTTAGTCCATGCTGAAGTCAGATGGATCTGGGCAAGGAAGAAATATATCACCGTTTAAGAAAAATTTGAATTATTGTGTGCTCTCCTTATTCATTTACTGTTGAGCCATCTTGTCCCATATTTCTGGCAATGATAGTGCGTTCTAGGTTTAGTCATTGTCGTAATGTTCAAACAGCAGCACAAGTTCTTAGCAGAAGCTTTCCGAAGTCGAGAAGACAAACAAAGTTTTCAATCGCTGAAAAATACGCCAGTGTCTTTTCCGAAAAAAGGGTTGTTTGGAAAGCGGCCAAAGGATTAAAGCTACGGCTACACACACCGATTTGTGTCGCCAATTTGTGTCGCAAGGAGTTGCGAGTTAAATCGGTCACCCGCTACACACATCAATTTGTGTTGAAGTAAAATCAAGTATAAAAATAAGCCAAAGGATGGGAGGAACCTGAATAAAAGAAATTTGGCATGATTCCAACACAAATCGGCGACTGGTATATGTTACACTTGTCGATTTGTGCGCGTTGCAGATTTTCGTCGCAAGTTTTTGATCCCTTATCAAAAATATGCAATGCTTCAGCAACGCATAAATCGGCATCGACTGGGTATGTTACAGTATAAATGTAAGCGGGTCTTGAATCCCGTTCACACGAGTCCGGAGCGAGTAGAAAACGGGGCTAAAAAGCCACAAAACACCGTTGCGTTCACACGGCACCGGATCGAAAATGTGTGAAAACGGCAGTAACAGGAGCGTTTTGAAAACCGTTTCCTTAACGGAAAAAACTTTCCGTTAAGGAAACGGAGCGAGATGAAAACGGAACTCTAGTCGTGTGAACATAAAACCCGGCACATTTTCCCTCCGCTTTAGTACCCAGTTAGTAAATTTCAGCTCCTAACCAAACGGCTGGCGTATTTTTCAGCGATGGAAAACTTTATTTGTCTTCTCGACTTCGGAATTCTTTTGCTAAGAACTTGTGCTGCTGTTTGAATAATTATAACATTATTACAACAATGACTAGCCAGTGAAATAGGAGAAGATCTAGATTAAGTCAATAAGGCAAGTTCTTAACAGAAAGACTAAAATTGTAAACCTAGAATGCACAATACACTTTGGGGGATAATATTCTTTGAATTGCTCCTCGTTCCATTTACTTTTACGAGATATGGCTATTTTAATTAACAGTGCACAGCACTGAAATACTGGATGTACACCAGAAGGTTCCGGAGTTCAAAGCGTCGTTAAATTATGACGGATCCACATTTTACGGTTTATTTTCTATACCGCGGACTCGTGTGAACGCAGTCTTATTAGTGTCTTTTCCGAAAAAAAGGGTTGTTTGGAAGGCGACAAAACGATTAACGTTCAAATTTAATATGTAAATTGCCCTTAAAAAGGGTCTTTTGGGAAGAAGTAATTAAAATTTGTATTTGTATATCTGTACCAATAAACTTGTCAAGAACAATAGAGAATTAAGGTCTTTCTTCAGTAATTCTTCCAGAAATGAAAAGTTGCTGAAACTCCCCAGTATTAAAGTTTATGATATGTAAAAATAATTAGCCAATAGACGTTATTGGAGGATTGGTGCCAAGTCCCAGGAGGGATGCTACCCCCTGATCAGAGGTAACCATGGCAACCCCGCCACAGCCCACCTCCAGGCACCAGTCACACTGCCAAGCAGTGGAAACATATATATATATACTTACCTTGCATTCAATCAGGAGTGGGTGGGTGGGTCAACACAGTGCAAAGCAAGAATCCCCACATATTCCAAGTATGGAATGGTGGCCTAACAAAGGAACAAAGCAATGATATAGAACGGATCCAGAAACGAGCACTGAGAATAACTTACTCAGAATATGACTATGAATGGTTATTAAATCTGGCAAAGCTTAAAACTCCGAAAGATCGTCGAGACCAAATTTGTATAGATCTTATTAAAAGAATGTCAAACCCGAATCATAAACTGCACCACTTAATGCCAAAAATGGTTGGTCAAGTTAGGGAAAGGAACACGAGGTCAAATAGCCAAAAGTATTACAATTTTACTGGAAAAACTGAACGTTTTATGAGGAGCCCAATCGCTTACGCCATTGATAAGTTTAATTCAGCACTATGTCCCTGAAGCAACTAAATGATATATGTTTTAAAATTTTCTATTTGTAACTTGAATTAAATTTTTATGTAAAGTAATTGAATTTTAAACTATAGTATTATTATAAATTAGTAGAATTGTACGCATATATATTTTAATATTTCTAAAACTATATGTAATACGCATTCCAAATTCGCTTTTATGTAGCTATTTTATGTGTAAATTTTGAATCAATAAATCAGTATTAACTCAATGAACAATGAAAACTAAAGCAACTTTTTCCTCAAGCCCGAGTGAACGCCTGACCAGACGTCTGGGGTATACGTAAACGAAGCTAAGCGGCTATTATAGGTCCGGTAAGCGGAACTCGTTCAAGAAAAACTAAAGGTCCGGCAATCGATTCCAGTATCAGTGCGCCTGAAAGTAGCGAGTGGGACGTAGCGAATTTGTATTCTATCGCTGACCACTATCACTATCAGCCACTCAAAACGTCAGCATTTCTTTACTAAAACCTTGGTATTTCACAAAGGTTTTTGCTTTGCTATTGTCATATCGAAAACACTGCCTATGCAGCATGCTACCTTTTACATTCGACGTTTACTCTATCTCATCAGTTTAGAAACCTCTTGGTAAACTCTTTCTTTTATATATATATATATACATATATAGACGGAATGAGACAAATTAAGGCAAACCATTACACTTCCCAAGTAAACAGTGAAATCATACTGTTGTTTTGACCACCGACGATAAGAGAATTTCGTGACACGAGTTAGGTCAGTTAGCCGGGATGGCCGGCTCGTGTACTGTATGGTTTTACTTTACGTAATATCACGGCCACCTCGGTTTTCGTTGTTTCCACACGCACATTTAATATCGAAATAACCCGATGCATTAAGATGAGGTACGATTAGTAACTAATCATACCTAATCTTTATGCACAATATTACCAGAAATTTGGGACAAGATGGCGTCGCGCGGGCGCATACAGGCCATTAAACATGACGGCCAAATCGTATAAGGAATAATACAGTAAAATCGTAAATTTTAAAATTTATCCTACTAGGGACATAGACTTCTCGGTTGCAGAGCTCGATTCCTGTTAAGAGTTAAGTAAGGAAACGTTATAACAAAAAATGTTCGCTTACCGAAATACACAGCCGGTTCGCAACATCGATTTATTTACGCTGCTTATTTGACTCATTCTGTTATGTAAGCCATAGTAATCCTGCTAAACATGCGATACAAATCTGCCAAATACACCACTTTCCTTGCGAACGATGCAAAGTGCGGAGCTTGCTATGTATTTAGCAATGTTCGAACTGCTAATATAACTCGTAAATATCTCCGTATCTAACAACATTGCGGTTCCCAAAGCCTTTAAACTTTCTTGGTTTTACAGTGTGTTTGAGCAATACACCAAATCGTAGTTTTATTTAGGCCCACATGCAAATTAGTTTCCTTTTTAATTTGGGCCCCTATGCAAATTACATCGTGTCTATTAAAGCATAACGGGAAGATAACATAGGCTGGGACTATTTTTTCATGTTTTGAGTTCATTATTTTTTAGACACTACGTTTAGGATTATTGTCAAGGATAATTGAGAAGCAAATTTTATCCTTATAGAATACCTAATTAAGCATTAAAAAGGTTTCTGAAATCAGAAATGTTATGTTTACTGCGGCTGCTTCAGCCTCATGTTATAAACGAACTACGTTTTATCCCGACTCAGATTGTATGCACAGTCGAAACTCCGATTTCGTCTATCAGCAGGAGGCCGTTATGTCTCCGTGGAGAAGGACAAACGACGAAGCCACGGAGGTCTCTTCTCTTTAGAGCATGCGCCTGCAGTCATGTTTGTTTACTTTGAAAGCAGAGGCGATCTTTGTTCTTAGCAGCCGTTTGCATTTTCGCAAAATATTTACTGTATATTATCATCATGGGAGTAACCACTGGCTACGAACGTGGCCGCAAAATGTCCCAAATTTCTGGTAATGAGGTACGATTCCCGTGAATTTGGACCTATAGCCACTTCGATAATTAAAACATAATTTAGTCGGCTTTGTTTGTAATTCTTTCTAGAAGCAATTTCACTAATAAAATAAACCTGTCAAGGAACAATATAGATAATTACAGCTGTGCTCCATAGGAATTCGGGAATATATATGAAATTGGTAGAAGGCTTAGGATAATTTCAATTAACAAAATAGCGGGACAAATTGCAGCGAACAATTAAAACTGGAATTGTTTACTTGTCAATTTTTATTAAAAGTGCTGCTCAGCATTGCAGTGGTTTCAGTTAGCATCAGCTTTCCAGCAAGAAAAGAAGGCCAACACCCACTTCAGAAGATTAAGGTAAAAAACGACGTGCATTACTGCTAGATTAAGTATAGATCGGTATAGATTTGAATATGTTACAGTAAAAACCAGCGTATATAAGAACATAGACTTTAAGGTGACGCAATACGAGCAAGAAATTGCTGCAACATTGTTGCGTTGCAAGTTGAAAAACGTTAGTGTTGCACGTTACCACCCACCTCAAACGGGTACCCGGGCTAGCTCGCTTTGCCGAGATCGTGCTTGTGCTATTATTTATTGTTAATTTTCATCTTAATAGTGTTTATCTGAAAGGCCGAGCCAGCACGCCTAGCCGAGATCTCGGTTACCAGGGCTGGTTTTTCCCCATGTAAACACGATTTTGCCTGGGCTGGCATTAAAAGCTTCGTGCACGCGACAAAATTTGTTTTTATCAGATTTTTTCGACATATTAACAATTCACAAGTTCTGCTTGTTCATGTACAGTTCATATTTAAAACAATGAGACTTCGTACCAGAACTAATAAATCACGCAATTAGCACAACAAGTGACTACTGCGTGGATGATTTCAGGCCGACATTCGCAATTATCAAGTAAATAAGGGCAAAGTTACGTTAGTTTTACTGCAGTATTATACTAATTAGTGTATATATATATTTTCTAATAAAAAGATTTAGCTAACCCACGAAAGCGTCTTCACGAAATTAATTTATTAAATCTTCGCTATGATGACGAAACACACGAACAACGTTTTGATGTTCTATTTTCGCAGTTCCTTTCAGCACAGTCAAGCCAACGAACGCGTACCGAAGCGAGTAAAACAGTTTTTCATCCCGGTTTGCCGGGATAAAAACGATTACATGGACATTTTCATCCCGGTTAACCGGTTTAGGTTGCGACAACAAGGTTATATAGCCCGGTTAACCGGAACAGCCGGTCCATGTAATCGCCCCCGCCCCCTAAGTGTCGTCTCAAGGCTTCTAGATGCGTTCTTTGTTGCTTTCTTAGTTTCTTAGTTTCTTTGTATTTTCTGAATTCTTGTTTTCTTGTAACCTAACAACTTTCTTGTCAACATCTTGCCTAACAATCTGGCTTGTCCTGGTTGGAGTGATGGTATAGAAGCCTGAGGTGTTGATCGTGGTAATATTCATAGGAGTATTTCGTTATTGCTCTCTCCATCGAATATTACTACAGTACCTGCTTTCTCTCACGAGTCCGGTAAAATGTGGTTACGTTCACACAAATCAAATAGAAAATAAACGGTAAAATGCATGGTTGCGGCCGTCATAATTTAACGACGCTTTGAAGGTGTTCGCACGACTCCGGAACCTTCTGTTATCCATCCAGTATTTCAATACTGTGCACTGTTTAAATACCCATATCTCGTCAAAAGTAAATGGAAACGAGGAGCAATTCAAGGAATATTATTCCACCAAAGTGTATAGTGCATTCTAGGTTTAGTCGTTGTCGTAATGTTTAAACAGCAGCACAAGTTCTTAGCAGAAGCTTTCCGAAGTCGGGAAGACAAATAAAGTTTTCAATCGCTGAAAAATACGCCAGTGTCTTTACCGAAAAAAAGGGTTGCATTACCAGAAATTTTGGTCATTTGTGCCGCTGCTCTCTGTCGCCTAATAATTTAATTATGTATTCTAATGCTTTGATTCTATTGTATACTAGTGTATTCTCATTATTCAGGTATTGAGTTCTTTAGAATTTGCCTAAATCGTGCATGTATGTATGTGTATCTAAACAACCTTTAAACGGCTATAAAAACTGTGAAATCAAGCAAGTTCAAACGCTTTTGGAATTACTATGCTAGGGACAAATCAGGATCTTTATGTGCACAGGAAGTAGACTGACTCATGCCGAATGCATCGCGATTTGGAGACGTCGCATCGCCGTAACGTTGTTGGTCAATTTGGCCAATTTCTAGCACCTGTTTACAAATTAAGCCACCATGGCTAACACTGGATAGTGGCGCTTTTAGTGTAAAAATAAGACAAGCTAGGGAAGTACTTTGTCATCGAGCTAAGCAAATTTTTTTAGTTACAACAGTTGCTTAGTCCATGCTGAAGTCAGATGGATCTGGGCAAGGAAGAAATATATCACCGTTTAAGAAAAATTTGAATTATTGTGTGCTCTCCTTATTCATTTACTGTTGAGCCATCTTGTCCCATATTTCTGGCAATGATAGTGCGTTCTAGGTTTAGTCATTGTCGTAATGTTCAAACAGCAGCACAAGTTCTTAGCAGAAGCTTTCCGAAGTCGAGAAGACAAACAAAGTTTTCAATCGCTGAAAAATACGCCAGTGTCTTTTCCGAAAAAAGGGTTGTTTGGAAAGCGGCCAAAGGATTAAAGCTACGGCTACACACACCGATTTGTGTCGCCAATTTGTGTCGCAAGGAGTTGCGAGTTAAATCGGTCACCCGCTACACACATCAATTTGTGTTGAAGTAAAATCAAGTATAAAAATAAGCCAAAGGATGGGAGGAACCTGAATAAAAGAAATTTGGCATGATTCCAACACAAATCGGCGACTGGTATATGTTACACTTGTCGATTTGTGCGCGTTGCAGATTTTCGTCGCAAGTTTTTGATCCCTTATCAAAAATATGCAATGCTTCAGCAACGCATAAATCGGCATCGACTGGGTATGTTACAGTATAAATGTAAGCGGGTCTTGAATCCCGTTCACACGAGTCCGGAGCGAGTTGAAAACGGGGCTAAAAAGCCACAAAACACCGTTGCGTTCACACGGCACCGGATCGAAAATGTGTGAAAACGGCGCTAACAGGAGCGTTTTGAAAACCGTTTCCTTAACGGAAAAAACTTTCCGTTAAGGAAACGGAGCGAGATGAAAACGGAACTCTAGTCGTGTGAACATAAAACCCGGCACATTTTCGCTCCGCTTTAGTACCCAGTTAGTAAATTTCAGCTCCTAACCAAACGGCTGGCGTATTTTTCAGCGATGGAAAACTTTATTTGTCTTCTCGACTTCGGAATTCTCTTGCTAAGAACTTGTGCTGCTGTTTGAATAATTATAACATTATTACAACAATGACTAGCCAGTGAAATAGGAGAAGATCTAGATTAAGTCAATAAGGCAAGTTCTTAACAGAAAGACTAAAATTGTAAACCTAGAATGCACACTACACTTTGGGGGATAATATTCTTTGAATTGCTCCTCGTTCCATTTACTTTTACGAGATATGGCTATTTTAATTAACAGTGCACAGCACTGAAATACTGGATGTATACCAGAAGGTTCCGGAGTTCAAAGCGTCGTTAAATTATGACGGATCCACATTTTACGGTTTATTTTCTATACCGCGGACTCGTGTGAACGCAGTCTTATTAGTGTCTTTTCCGAAAAAAAGGGTTGTTTGGAAGGCGACAAAACGATTAACGTTCAAATTTAATATGTAAATTGCCCTTAAAAAGGGTCTTTTGGGAAGAAGTAATTAAAATTTGTATTTGTATATCTGTACCAATAAACTTGTCAAGAACAATAGAGAATTAAGGTCTTTCTTCAGTAATTCTTCCAGAAATGAAAAGTTGCTGAAACTCCCCAGTATTAAAGTTTATGATATGTAAAAATAATTAGCCAATAGACGTTATTGGAGGATTGGTGCCAAGTCCCAGGAGGGATGCTACCCCCTGATCAGAGGTAACCATGGCAACCCCACCACAGCCCACCTCCAGGCACCAGTCACACTGCCAAGCAGTGGAAACATATATATATATATACTTACCTTGCATTCAATCAGGAGTGGGTGGGTGGGTCAACACAGTGCAAAGCAAGAATCCCCACGTATTCCAAGTATGGAATGGTGGCCTAACAAAGGAACAAAGCAATGATATAGAACGGATCCAGAAACGAGCACTAAGAATAACTTACTCAGAATATGACTATGAATGGTTATTAAATCTGGCAAAGCTTAAAACTCCGAAAGATCGTCGAGACCAAATGTGTATAGATCTTATTAAAAGAATGTCAAACCCGAATCATAAACTGCACCACTTAATGCCAAAAATGGTTGGTCAAGTTAGGGAAAGGAACACGAGGTCAAATAGCCAAAAGTATTACAATTTTACTGGAAAAACTGAACGTTTTATGAGGAGCCCAATCGCTTACGCCATTGATAAGTTTAATTCAGCACTATGTCCCTGAAGCAACTAAATGATATATGTTTTAAAATTTTCTATTTGTAACTTGAATTAAATTTTTATGTAAAGTAATTGAATTTTAAACTATAGCATTATTATAAATTAGTAGAATTGTACGCATATATATTTTAATATTTCTAAAACTATATGTAATACGCATTCCAAATTCGCTTTTATGTAGCTATTTTATGTGTAAATTTTGAATCAATAAATCAGTATTAACTCAATGAACAGCGCGCGCAAAGCCAGTCAAGCTCAGACCACGCTGACAAGACTCTGATGAGCGCTGAGATAATCCCCACATATTATAATATGAGTGACCGCTGACCAAGTATCTATTACATAGATAGCGCGCGCAAAGTCAGTCAAGCTCAGACCACGCTGACAAGACTTTGATGAGCGCTGAGATAATATCACGTATTATAAGCGCGCGCAACCCAGTCAAGCTCAGACCACGCTGACAAGCCTTTGATGAGCTCCGTGTCTGCTGACTAACATTGTCTCCTTTTTTACCTTGCCTAAATTACATTTAGCCACATTTAATAGTAAAATAACAAAAAAAAGTTGGAGTCACCGAACTCGTTTAGAAAATACAGCTGCCAGTAAACCATGATGTTTTCCCAATTTGTAGCCATTTTGGCTAACGTTTAATTTCGTCTTGTTATCTTAAAATATCCTTCATAAAAGCACTTAGTTTATACTGAGTGGAAAAATGTTATTGATATTTTAGATGCACTTGCATATGAACTAGTTAGTGGCAACAAATAATGGAAGAAAATTGACAATGGACTAACATTTTTGTGACATAAGAATGTCCACATTCTTTCTTGTTACAATGTTTTCTTGAAGCCGCAAGAACGAGAAACGAACGATATTTCAAATCCTCGAAATTACTTTTTTCTTTATTCTTTCATATATGCTCTAGAGCTGGTGGTGGAAATAAATTATTGAAAAAAAGTGGGGTCACCGAGCAGTGCTTTCAATGAATAAAATACGCCAGCGCGATGGATCGCGCTCGCCAGAGCAGATTTCACAACTGGGCAGCGCGATTTGGTTTTTCTTGAAAAACAGCGCCGGTTTATGTTGATGACTTCCTGTTACATTTCCTGGGTCAATTTTAACAGTCTATTATCATAAAAATGAACTTCAAACCAATGTTTAAGTGTCATTTGTGGTTTTCATCTGCACAACTAGCATAAAGTTTGAGATTTTGTAGTGTTTATCCCGATATTGCCGTGAGCAAAACGAACGCTATTTTGCATTTTCGCCGATTTCGGCTAGTCTTTTAATAATACGAATATCAATTAAACAATATGCAGCAAGACAATACAGTACGTCACTGGAGAGTGCAGTTAGCCTGCCACTAGAAACAAACTAAAAATATTTAATATCTAAACCCGTTAATTTAATAAAACCAAGAACAATTTATTTCCCTGTGATGCCATAATTCGTAAATATGCGTGCATAAAGTTGTTCAAAACCACGCCGCCGGTTTATTGATTTGTTTTTATAAGCTAGACTGTATATTCCTACACAGAGTAAACAAGAGATATTCCATTATTTTCATATTATATACAACTGAGCATTTATTTACTCCATTTCTAGGCAGTGGAAGATAATCTGCGAGCGCATTTTATGACAAATTACTTATCTGCCAGCGCGATCAATCGCGCTGGCAGAACGAACTTGGGAGCGTGTGGGCGAGCGCGAGCGCGATCGCGCTCGCCTCATTGAAAGCACTGCCGAGTGTCTTCGTGAGCTACACAAGGTTAAAGCTTGAACATGGGGCATTTCCCTATCATTTCATCTATATACGAAGCCACGCAACAACATTTTAATTTTTTTCATAAACCTAAATTAAGTTAGTATCTTCTTGTCAAAGTTATTATTAGCTGATTTTGCCTCCTTAGTGATATTTTTATGTGTTTTCGTCACTAACACTTGGATACATCTTCAATTAGTATTGCAGAATTATGCGCAGAAAAGCTGCGCAATGCAAAACTGAGGACTTACCTTAAGCTGTTCTCCAAAGCTATTCAGGATTATATCTAAAATCCCAGGAATTAATAGAAACAATATAGTAAAATTCCCGGACTAGACTAAATGCAAAGACGAAGATTAGAAAATATCAGTGACGGATTACCAGTTTCCGACACCACCGGAAATGAAACAGAGTCGGACTGGCTTCGTATTAGGGGCGGTGCCATTAGGGAGAGGGGCGCAGTTAACAGAAGAAATATTGTGGCATTGGCCTACCAAGGTGCATCACAGACAAATTTGCCCACAAACCTTGGTATAAATAGAAAGATTTCAAGAAAGTGGTCGACAGGCTTACCATTTACCGGAATAAAATATATCTTACGGAATAGCAACTCTCCTGTCTACCCCCAACACACACAACAGGAATTTAAGGAAGCAGAATATTATTCAGTAACAAACTACATGCAATGGACAGCCATATTATTTTATAGTGAAATAAAAGTAGCGTGCTGCGTAGGCAGAGTTGAAACAACAATCGAAATATAGTTTAGGTTAGATATTCTGCCGAAACAGATAAGTCTAACGTTTCGAGCGAAGGCCCTTCGTCAGAGAGAAAACGTATATCGGACGGCCACTTTAATTAGCAAATACAGTATAGTTCATGGGGCGCAGTGAGGTATTCTAAAGGGGGTGCATGTGCCATTGGCACAATGGCACATAGCCCAGTCCAAGCCTGAAATGAAAAAAACTGATATCAATATCAGTGCCGTATCCAGAGCTAATTTGGTCATCCCGGTCACTCCACTCCGTCATTGGCGAATTCTGTAACGATATTCAAGTATAGAAGACTGCGTTCACACGAGTCCGGTACAGAAAATAAACGGTAAAATGTGGTGACGTCCGTCATAATTTAACGACGCTTTGAAGGTGTTCACACGACTCCGGAACCTTCTGGTGTATATCCAGTATTTCAATGCTGTGCACTGTTTAAATAGCCATGTATATCTCGTCAAAAGTAAATGGAACGAGGAGCAATTCAAAGAATATTATCCCACCAAAATGTATAGTGCATTCTAGGTTTACAATTTTAGTCTTTCTGTTAAGAACTTACCTTATTGACTTAATCTAAATCTTCTCCTATTTCACTGGCTAGTCATTGTTGTAATAATGTTATAATTGTTCAAACAGCAGCACAAGTTCTTAGCAAAAGAATTCCGAAGTCGAGAAGACAAATAAAGTTTTCCATCGCTGAAAAAATACGCCAGCCGTTTGGTTAGGAGTAGCCTGAGTAAACAGCCGCCTCTTCTCGCTCGTCCCCTCGCGAAAGAGACGTCTGAGCAACGAGCCAAGAAATTCCATACTGATGACGTAAATCTACCGAGATTCGGGTAGTAGCGCTGATTGGTTGCTTTGTAATCATACGATAATTAATTAAAAACTCGGCTCGACCAAGGTCAATTCCGACATCATTCCTGTCTGAAATAACAAAGTTAAAGCTAAGTTCTTGCCAAAAATAGAAAGATAGATAGTTAGTTTTTCTAAAGCGAGTTTGAGTTGCATTTCCCTATCGAAATTGAACGATTTTGCCACACATCGAGCGCCACTTCCTGTCGAGACTTCACACTGTCGTATTTTGCTTGAATGAAATTTGAAACCTTCGTTGCTACGTTACGACCCTTTGAAGTCTCGACAGGAAGTGGCGCTCGATGTCTGGCAAAATCGTTCAATTTCGATAGAGAAATGCAACTCAAACTCGCTTTAGAAAAACAAACTAGTTAAAGCTTAGTTTTTGCCAACAAAGAAAGATATATAATATATCTTTCTTTGTTGGCAAAAACTAAGCTTTAACTTTGTTATTTCAGACAGGAATGATGTCGGAATTGACTTTGGTCGAGCCGAGTTTGAATTAATTATCGTATGATTGAAAAGCAACCAATCTACGCACTACTACCCAAATCTTGGTAGATTTACGTCATCAGTATGGAATTTCTTGGCTCGTTGCTCAGACATCTCTTTCGCGAGGGGACGAGCGAGAAGAGACGGCTGTTTACTCAGGCTAGGTTAGGAGCTGACATTTACTAACTGGGTACTAAAGCGGAGCGAAAAAGTGCCGGGGCTTATGTTCACACGACAAGGGTTTCGTTTTCATTTCGCTCCGTTTAGAAAACGGAAAGTTTTTTCCGTTAAGGAAACGATTTTCAAAACGCTCCAGTTAGCGCCGTTTTCACACATTTCCGACCAGTGCCGTGTGAACGCAACGGTGTTTTGTGGCTTTTTAGCCCCGTTTTCAACTCGCTCCGGACTCGTGTGAACGGGATTCAAGACCCGCTTACATTTATACTGTAACATACCCAGTCGATGCCGATTTATGCGTTGCTGAAGCATTGCATATTTTTGGTAAGGGATCAAAAACTTAGCTGACAAAGCCGGTTTTCTTTGATCTACCGCGGGATATATATCACGAATGTCCCGAAAATCGGTGCTATAACCTATATACAGCACTCTTGCCAATTACCGTAGAATCCCGAAAGTAGCAGCCCCCTTACTTTCGGTTTTATCCACTGTTGGGGGCCGCTACTTTCGGGATTCTACCAGAGTCGGACTGGCTTCGTATTAGGGGCGGTGCCATTAGGGAGAGGGGCGCCGTCAGTTAAATTTAGAGTCTCTGAAATAGCATTTCCTGAATTTTAAGGGGGTTTTGAAGGATATAAAATACCAATGTTATAATTGTTCAAACAGCAGCACAAGTCCTTAGCAGAAGCTTTCCGAAGTCGAGAAGACAAATAAAGCTTTCCATCGCTGAAAAATACGCTACTATAGCCGTTTGGTTAGGAGCTGAAAATTTATTAACTGGGTACTAATTACTAAAGCGGAGGGAAAAAGTGCCGCATCTTATGTTCACACGACACCGCCAAGGGTTCCGTTTCCATCTCGGCATCTCGCTCTGTTTAGAAATCATTTTCAAAACGCTCCGGTTAGAGCGCCGTTTTCACACAATTTCGATCCGGTGCCGTGTGAACGCAACGGCGTTTTGTGACTTTTTAGCGCCGTTTTCAACTCGCTCCGGACTCGTGTAAAAGGGGTCTGATGCACCAGCGCTCCTACATGCAGGAGGAACGAGTGACGATCCCTAGTGACGACCTAAGAACGGCTGCTAGGGAGATCTTTGGTATTAGAACTCGACAAAATCTTTTTACAATAACTATATCACACAAGACCTGGAAAAAGTGTTCATTGCTCCTCGGATCCTGAATTTGCCGTAACAAATGTTCCTCAAAAGTGCGCAAATAGCAGCTTTGTATACCCACTCACCCGTACCTAACTTCTTTAGTGCGGAAATTAATTGAAAGTTGTTAACGTGTATATTTCCCTATCAAATCTATATTGAGATGCTATGGCCATTCCTCATAATTGTATATAACAACATAAGTTGAGTTGCATTTCCTGACTGTGCATTAAGGTTCCTTCATACAGGTTTAATACAACACAAATACGTTCCTCGATCATCAAAAATAATATTTCAATTGAGGACGGGGGTGTTGGTGGCACAGTGCCGGTTAGCGCACGTGCCTTTCACCTCTGTGACTCGGGTTCGATTCCTGCTCTCAGCAGTTATCTGATTGAAAATTTCACCTTGGCCACATGTGAGAAGAGCTTCCAGTTTGAACACCACAGGTTTCCTCCGGGTACTCCTGTTTCCTCCACTGATCTCTATATAAACTGGATAGGCCATTCCCTATGGCCAGCAGTCAAACATTTCGTGCCAGTCGCCGCCATCTTACGTAGTGGAACATATGACGCATTGCGGCCTTAGACCTTGTTCCCAATCCCACAGTTGACAAGCAAAAGCAATCTTGACGTCAGCACGGTCAGATTATCCCGGGGGAGGAATATTAAGTACTCTGTGACGGGGGAGTCGGAAAAGCCGTAAAGCAAACAACAGATGCCGGTTCCTTTAGTTTTCACTGTTTAACAACAAATACAGTCAAAAGATGGCAAGTACACAACACGAGATATTTTGTTAAGGCATTAAAATTACTAAAAAAAATACAATTTAAGACTTGGAATTGAATTCTTCGCAGATTTTATGGTTTGTTTTTCAGTTTATATTATCGTGAAGTTTCTTCGTTGTCGGCACTGAAGCAAAACAACGAAATTTAAAGGTTTTACACAGCTCAGTATAATAGAAACAAATGCAAGAAATTAGCGTCTTAAACCTTATTAAGTACTTCTTGTGTCCTTACATTCGTTTAAATTTTCTTAAAATAACTCTTTTTGTCTGTTTTCAATCTACGAAAGATTATGAACTTTAGTGGCAGCCATCTTTGGTAGTGGTCACGTCATCATACAACTAGCACGCTAAACCCGGCCTCATACCCCATCCAGTTTTATTGAGATCAGTGGTTTGCTTCCGCTGTATATAGTAACACTGAAGGATGGCCCTTACTGGACCTCTAGGTTATCCAGTATAAATTTAGTTAGTTTTAGGAACATCGTCAAAATTTGGAACACAATTATGTTGGTTAAAATCCCTGCAAGTGAGCAAAGATTCTATTAACAGGATACAAAAATTAAGGAACACTTCACAATCTTAAATCATCAAATTTATTCTTAAAGTGTATGAAAACCCCAAAATGTTCCGCAATCTTAGGCTCTTAACAAATGTTCCTCAGGATCTAGGATCTCGAGATGATGATCCCACTTTTTTCCAGGTCTGCTATAACACCTATATCATTGGATTCATGAAAAGCAAGTCATACGGCTCTCATTAGAGAATGCTATTCTGCAGTTCTACGTTCTAGTTCTACGTCTTGGAAAAAACTACTTTTGGGCGGCTGTGTATATATAAAGTGTTACGAAATATGTTTTCGCTTGTCTCATCATTTTCTTGAAGGTCAACTCAAGGCAAATTATTTTTCCGGCTTGTTATATGGGCCAAAGTATGGAGAATACGAATATGATGATAAAAATTTGAAGCAAACCGTACTTTTTGTTGATTTCTGAATTTTTTAACGAAGTGTTGAAAAAAAGCCGTGTTGCATAGAGTCTGGCACTAGTAAGTTTGTGACGTAAGCAGTTGAACCTGCATGACGATTGAAATCATAAGAAAAGCTGATTTATAATTACGATGAATATAACTTGTGCAAGTTTCCAACCACACATGTATTAAAGTATTTGACGCTTTTCGAGTGTGTTTACTTTAATGGATCGTAAAATCGTTCCTCCGTTTACGTCACACACTTGCTAGTGCCAGACTCTTTATACAACACGGCTTTTTATAAAAATACATGTACTTCAAAATTCGTCGATTCAACATCCCAAAATCAGCGGGAAAAAATTTCAATAAAATTTTTTTTCATCATATTCGGATTCTACGTTCTTTAATACATATATAAAACGAAAAATGTAATTTGCCTTGAGTTGACCTTTAATCTATTAGGTTAAAAAGATATGTCGGATATATCACCCTTGTGTAAACTTAAGCTGCGGTTACACACACCGAAATGTGTTGCAATGTATTGCGAGATTAATCGGTCACCCGACTACACACATCGATTTTTGCTGAAGAAAAATCAAGTATAAAAATAGGCACGCCCAGGCGTGCATGTATCTACTGCGTTTAATGCCTATAGCTACTATGGTAAGAACAATGATGCAACTGTGTACTTGTAACAACCTTGTATTTATAGCTGAACAAGATTCTTGACAAAATTGATGGAATTGTATAGTTGAAACAACCTTGTATTCAGATCTAGATTCTAGAGTTGAATAAGATGTTTGACAAAATTGTCTATGCTCAGAGGCCATGCTGTGTTTTAACTTTAAAAAATAGGCACGTTCAGGCGTGCATGGTATCTACTGCGTTTAATGCCTATAGCTACTATGGTAAAAACAATGATGCAACTGTGTACTTGTAACAACCTTGTATTCATAGCTGAACAAGATTCTTGACAAAACTGATGGAATTGTATAGTTGTAACAACCTTGTATTCAGATCTAGAGCTGAACAAGATTTTTGACAAACTTGTCAAATGCTCACAGGCCATGCTGTCTTTTAACTTTAATAAAGAACTCACTCAACTCAGACTCTCAGAGTAAAGCCAGCAAGGCGCAGAAGGCTAAGCGCTGACAACTCTACTCATATCTGGCATGAGTTCGAAGCCGGACAGATGCATGGTCACCCATTCAAATACTAACTCAATCCAATAATTAGGCTTTACCCCGGGCCTCAGCGGTGAAAGGCAGTGCGCTAATAGCTTGACTATTAAATCTATGGTATTAAACGCTATAGTCATAAAGTATGCTAGTAAAGCTTTAAGTAAGCCAATCAAATTAACATAACTAACAACTCAAAAAATTTGACTTAATTGACTAATTTTACAGTATTTAAATATATTCGTTACAACAAATTTGTCAAACAATAATGTAATCTAGTTAGAAGGTAAAGGAAATCACTTGATATAACAAGGCTCTGTTGTGTTTTTACTTTTTTTATTACCACTGACCTTAGTAGACCTATAGACCTAAGACAGACAGACAGACAGACAGACAGACAGACAGACAAGCAGACGAAGACAGGCAAGCAGACAGACAGACAGACAGACAGACAGACAGACAGACAGACAGACAGACAGACAGACAGACAAAACAGAGGTGAAAACACAACCTCGTGGCGGAGGTAACTATGAATGTAGATTGTGAGTAGAAATCAGTTTTGAGCGCTTGTTAGGCGACGTACATAGAGAAAATTCCCCTCTCCATATTTTTCCATTTCATTTTTAAGACATGTCAGAGCAACCGAAGTACACGAAACACACGGCCTTCATCTATGATAACGGCTACCATGCCGTAGACGAGGGGGTGAAAGGCCTCTCTGACGTCCGTAACATAACGGTTGTCCGAAACGATTCCGACGTCTACAAAGCTAAAGTATACAACGTGGAGTCCGAGCAAAAACTGTTCCCTATTATACCAGACACGATAACATGCTCCCCCGGCGAGGAGAAACCAACAGGAGATATGTGGACACCGTGGTGCAATAATCAACAGGACCTCGAGGAAGGGCATTACATACGCATAACCCTTTCGAAGAGAGGTGAAGACGACCACGTTTACCAGTTGTTTCAGTCAGGCGCGAATGTTTACAAAACCGAAAACATGGATTACTCGCTCAAAGCCCATATCCAAGGTGACTACAATGTCAAGAAGGGCGAGTACAAGTTGATTGTTTCTGGATCAAACGTTGGAGACATCCAGTTCACATTTGACAGATACTAAGTAAGTTAATATTATTATATGACTATTTCCGCGAGCGGTCTGCAACGTGAAATCCAGCAATTTGATTGGTTCCTGAGCGGTCTGGAATCTGCCGTTCCGGACCGCTGAGAGAATTTTAGAAACCGAAATGAAAGTCATGTCAGTATACATACAACAAGAAGGATAATAATTTCAGAACTACTCATTGTTGAAATATATGGTGCAGGTATGTTGTTAGAAATTGTGTTAAGCTTTTATTTGATGTAATAGTTCAAGTTTCCATGTTATGTGAAACTTTTTAAAATGTTTAAAATTTTCGTAGCAATGTTCGTAATAATATAACATTTACTTCTCACAAATATTATAGAACTTCAAATGTTTTTTCAGTATTCAACTACGTAACGTACAACCTTGAGCGATATGTCAAACAAAAGCAATTGAAAAATGCTATTTGGGGTAGAAAGTTCAGGATTCTAGCTAAACGAAAAGTACTTTAAAAATGGGAAAACATATGCTATTTTGGTTTAGTTCGCAAGAAAGATGGTGGCGAATACAAGCCTAACACTTTGTCAAGTTTTCACAGAACATTTACAACACTTGTAGTCATATAATAAACTCCTTATTGACCTCGCTTGTTCGGTCTGTACTGGTGACATATCGGACCGACGTTTTCTGCACGGACCTCACTTCGCTGCGCTCGCTCGGTCCGTACTAAAAACGTCGGTCCGATATTTCACTAGTACAAACCTCACGCTCGGTCAATAAGTAGTAATTGTGAGTTTTTATATTGTACGGCACAAGTTAATTGCGGTGAAATTAGGGTAAAGGACTAGGGGCTAATCATCACTGATCTCTATATAACTGGATTGGTCATCCGCGGCTCCAAAAATGAAGCCACCTGAGATGACGAATTTGAGTATACCAAGATGGCCGCCACGGAAAATTGTATGTTTTCGTATTACGAAAAGAGACGAAAAAATCCACGTTAAAAATATTTCTGCCATTGGTATCAAACAAAGAACACTGTAAAAGGTTTAGAAGCTTAGTTTTCGCATTTGTTGGTGTTCGTTATTTAGCAGTAAAACGTGTTATTTAAAAACAAACGAAATCAATCAATAACTTCATTATAAAACTATCTATATATATACCTTTGGTATTAAAGCATAAGTCTTCACAAATCCTTGAAGTATGTAGTTGACAATTTCGGACTGTATTTGCTTGCATTTCCCTTCTCTTTTTCGGTAGTAACAGTAAATTGCCATTTGAGAATTGTTTTACGGTTTTTCCGACTCGGTATAAATGTAAACGTGGTCTTGAATCCCGTTCACACGAGTCCGGAGCGAGTTGAAAACGGTGCTAAAAAGTCACAAAACGCCGTTGCGTTCACACGACACCGGATCGAAATTGTGTGAAAACGTCGCTCTAACAGGAGCGATTTGAAAACGATTTCCATAGACGGAGCGAGATGAAAACGGAAACCTTGGCGGTGTTGTGTGAACATAAGATCCAACATTTTTTCGCTCGGCTGTAGTACCCAGTTTCTAAATGTTCCGCTCCTAACCAAACGGCTGGCGTATTTTTCAGCGATGGAAAAGTTTATTTGACTTCTCAACTTCGGAAAGCTTCTGCTAAGAACTTGTGCTGCTGTTTGAACAATTATAACATTATTACAACAATGACTAGCCAAATAGGAGAAGGTTAAGTCAATAAGGAGAGTTCCTAACAGAAAGACTAAAATTGTAAACCTAGAATGCACTAACACTTTGGTGGGACAATATTCCTTCAATTGCTCCTTACTTTTAATTGACGAGATATGGCTATTTAAACAGTGCACAGCATAGAAAAACTGCATGTACCCCAGAAGGTTCCGGAGTCGTGTGAAAACCTTCGACTAAGCGTCGTTAAATTATAATACGTAACCACATTTTACCGTTTATTTTCTATACCGGACTCGTGTGAACGCAGTGTTATAGTATAACATGCATATGAATGGCGGCGCTGTCACAGTGAAATATGTTACCCCGTGAAATCTGTTACCCGCGGAACAAAGTTCCTACCGGTTACTGGAAATGTCTTCTTCCTAAGCCTAAGCGTTCTTATTAGGCTCGTACGTTTAAAGTTAACACAAAGGTGATATATCCGACATATCTTTTTAACCTAATAGATTAAAGGTCAACTCAAGGCAAATTACATTTTTTGCTATATATATATATATATATATATATATATATATGTATTAAAGCACCTAGATTCCGAATATGATGAAAATAAATTCAATTGAAATTTTTTTTCGCTGATTTTAGGATGTTGAATCGACGAATTTTTGAAGTATTTTTATAAAAAGCCGTGTTGTATAAAGAGTCTGGCACTAGCAAGTGTGTGACGTAAACAGAGGAACGATTTTACGATAAGTAAACACACTCGAAAAGAGTCAAATACTTTAATACATGTGCGGTTGGAAACTTGCACAAGTTATATTCATCATAAATCAGCTTTTCTTATGATTTTAATCGTCCAGGTTCAACTGTTTACGTCACAAACTTGCTAGTGCCAGACTCTTTATACAGCACGCCTTTTTTTAGAATACTTCATTAAAAAATTCAGAAATCAACAAAAAGTACGGTTTGCTTCAAATTTTTATCATCATATTCGTATTCTCCATACTTTGGCCCATATAACAAGTTGGAAAAATAATTGGCCTTGAGTTGACTTTTAAACTCCCCTCCTCACGGGAGGTAGCAATGCGCGCTTTTGCCAGAAATTTAAATAGATTTCCCGCGCGCTTATCCGACACTGCACCACGGGGGGACTGGCTGGATCTTTTTGTTTAACGTATTTATTCCATTGATCGTTTTCATCTGACGTCACGGCGGCCATATTGGTGTACCAAAACAATGAAATGGCGGCCATATTGGTGTACCATATGGGAATTAGCTCTATTCTTTTCAAATATTTCGTATTGTTTCACCACCCCAATGGGGCTACCGATCACGTGAGTGAAAACGATCTATAGACACGCACTATCAAATAAACGCCCCTCCCCAATAGACGCGGCCCCCTCTACCAATAAAAAATATTTAATAAACGCTCCCCTAATAAATGCTATTTCCAAATATACCTGTCAAACACAAAACGTAAAACAAAAATACAATGCCAATGCTTTTTTTTTTAACAATAACTTTTAAGAAGATGAAGTTTTTTTATTGTTACATGTAAATTGCGGGAACATTTTTTGTTTCTAATTGCTAATGGACGCATATGACGAACTTTTTCGTTCTTATTATATATTGATGAGATTGTGTGCACATTTGTGTGACGTGTTTTTATGTTTAAAGTGCCTATGACCCGAAAATTAAGTTTGTCTTATTTGAAAGAACACTTAAAATGACAGAGTAACTTATTTTTTAGATTTTCGTTTACTTGTCTCGTTTTTTAAATATTTTAGTTTGTTTAAAACGCAAATTTAACAAAGTGACGTCACACGTGCATAATGACTTATTGACGAAGGTTATATATCTCTGCTGTTATCAAACGAAATCACTTCAAAGAAATCATGTGCATCTGTTCCTCCCAGAACACCAATCATGTAAATTGCCAAGTGATTTTGTTTGATATTAGCAGAGATATATAACATTCTTCGATAAGTCATTATGCGGGTGTGAAGTCATTTTGTTAAATTTGCATATCAAACAAACTGAAATATCTCAAAAACGAAGCAAGTAAACGCAAATCTACAAGAGAAGTTATTCTGTCATTTTTAAGTGTTCTTTCAAATAAGACAAACTTAATTTTCAGGTCATATACACTTTAATAATTGAAATATAAAATTTTGAAATAAACGCCTCTCTCTAATAAACGCCCCTATTTAGAGCTCAATTTTTCAATAAACGTCCAGGGCGTCTATTGGAATAAATACGGTATAGCTGTGAGTTTTTCGTACGACTTACACTTTTACATTTTCTTTTCAGCCTGAATGCCTATGATGTCATGGAATTCTGGGATGAACTTGCTTTGTAAGCACGCTTAATATCTTTGTAAGCACGCTTTATATCTTTGTAAGCACGCTTTATATCTTTGTAAGCACGCTTTACATCTTCGTAAGCACGCTTTATACCTTTGTAACCACGCTTTATAACTTTGTAAGCACGCTTTATATCTTTGTAAGCACGCTTTATATCTTCGTAAGCACGCTTTATATCTTTGTTACCACGCTTTTTAACGTGTTTGGCACGGACCGTGACATTTCTTATATGTTTTTTGATATTGCATTCCTTTACCTACAGTACATACTCGCTGTAAACACTTTATATATTAAACTCAACCAGCCTTTGGTAAAAACGTAAAAGCGACTTTGATTTATTGAGGGTAACATATGATGGTATAAGATTTAAATAGATAATGGGACTTCCATCGGCATTGCCTTCAGAAGCGGGACATAGCATACAGAGTTAGCCAACCATTATGGTATCCATGGCGGTAGTGGTGACGTAGTTCAGTATAGTAACGTGCGCTGGTTCGTAAAGAAAGATCGAAAGGAGAATAGTAATTTTGTGTTTTTCGGGTTAACCCTCGACGCGTTTCGACCTTCTGGTCTTCTTCAGGAGGGATTTGGCGTTGGTTGTCAATTGTTAGTGTATAGTCAGTTAGTAGGAAAAGGAGAGAAAGACCGTGTAAGACAATTAGTTTTGCAAAACACGTATAAAACCACACTGTAAATGAAAAGGGGCTGAAACGACCCAAAAAATAGGGCCAAAACGGTGACCGCAAAATAGATCTTTTTTGGGGGTCAAAATGGCACCTATAACAAGCCGGCCCCTAAGGGACGATTTGGCTCTTTCAGGGTGAGGGCTGTTTTGGCTTCAGACAGGGGCTGTTATGGAAAAGGCAGGGGCTGTTTCAACTTTTGACCAGGGCCATTTCAGAAAATCGCGGGGCTGTTTTGGAAAATCAAGGAGTCAATTTGGCTCCTATTAAGAGGCATTATGACCCCTAAAAAGCGCCGATTTAGCTTGCTGAGCAGAGCTGTTTTTGGCTCCAATATAGAGGGTAGTTTTAGCCCCAATGGAAGGGCTGTTATGGAAAAGGCAGGGGCTATTTCAACTTTTAACCAGGGCCATTTCAGAAAATCGTGGGGCTGTTTTGGAAAATCAAGGAGTCAATTTGGCTCCTATTAAGAGGCATTATGACTCCTAAAAAGCGTCGATTTAGCTTGCTGAGCAGAGCTGTTTTGGCTCCAATATAGAGGGTAGTTTTAACCCCAATGGAAGGGCTGTTATGGAAAAGGCAGGGGCTATTTCAACTTTTAACCAGGGCCATTTCAGAAAATGGTGGGGCTGTTTTGGAAAATCAAGGAGTCAATTTGGCTCCTATTCGAAGGCTTTTCGGCCCTAGGAGGTGTCGATTTAGCTTGCTTAGCAGAGCTCTTTTGGCTGCAATGATAGATGTCAGTTTTAATGAAGGGGCTGTGATAGAAGAAGCAGGGTCTCTTTCAACTTTTGACCAGCAAATGGAATAACACACAGTACCATCACTAAAATGAGAATTTGTGGAAACAGCACGTTTATTATTTATTGCTGCACTACAGTACTTGGTACAGTACATATAACAGTTTACTATGTTTGAACAAAATAATCAAACGTTTCTCATTGATACATGTAAATTAACCTACTGGGCTAGTTTATAATTAAACCAACACAACTCTGAAACAAACAAAAAATTATAAACATGGTGCCAATACCAAGTCTTATAGTTTCTAAGAAGCATAAAACACTCTCACCATTACTGTAATCAATATTAAGAATTTATAAACTTGCCAACAAGGCAAGAACAGCCTCGAAACAGAAGTTGTTTGCGATTGTGCAGAACTCCTCCTCTTCTATTACCAAGAACATCTTTTCATATTCCAGTACTATTCTTTTCATATTCCAGAACTACAATATGGGGTGGTGCCAAGTTTGATAATAGGGCTGTTTATGAGAGCTGATAAGACGCGGATTACACAGGATGCACCTTACAAAGACTAATGTTCGCGTATTACATAAGTCACAACTTGTTCCAAACCCCATATAAATGAATCAGTTTGCGTCTTATGTAAGGTGCGTCTTGTATAAGCTGTGTCTTATGGGCTCTCGTATAAATGGCCCTATTGTACAGTATCAACCACATTTTCGGTGTCCTAAAAACAACAAAACCTACAATTAGACTTTTCATGGTAAACAAATAATATATAATCCCTGATTACTGTACAATGCAATTACAGTATATTCACATCTGCCGGACAAGAACTGAAAAAAGCGCCCGGCAACAGTAAAATATATTACCTTGATCAATAACAAACAAAGCTGCTCTTGATTCAATTTCTAGAATTAAAAAAATCCAATCATGCTAAATGAGAAAGTGTAAAAGATGGGTGGCAATAGCCATAAAATATACAGTGTATGTCCTTCTGGTAACACTGCATGTATATACTGGAAGAAATGGACAAAGTGGTTGACCTATTTAACCTATTTCTGGAAAGACAATATGTGACACCAAGGCAGGTTATCTAGAGAAGAATGGGTTAAAAATCCAGAAATGTACCACAATAGGTGACTTGTGCTATTGAAGTCGCATGATCTCAATCCTCGTAAAATAACAGGTATAAAATTATAACTCTATCAAACGGATATACTGTACATTGGTGTTTTAAGTAAAATTTCAGTATTTTTATTATCAAAAAATGCATTGTCTTAGAGAAAACAGCGATATTATAGCTGGTCACGTGACTACAGTACAATAAAAATTTCATGCATACACAAAATCTTCTTCAAAGGCAAAATTTTGCACTCAGACTACAAGAAACATGTAACGAGTCAGTTTGATATTGTTCATATCAAGTTTTAGCAGAAGTTATGACCTTTCACAGTATCTAAATGTATTTTCATTTTGGCCACCTTAATTGTGGCCAAAAACAAAATGTGTTTTGGTCATGCTAAACGTTAATTGTTTCTGCTTAAAATTGGCCTGCTCAACATCAAACCGTTTTTCTACATGTTTGTTGAGGTATGACTGTAAAAAATTGCTTTTGAAGAAGATATTGTTGTACATGCATGAAATTTTTATTTTAGTCACGTGACCAGCTACAATATCACTGTTTTCTCTAAGACAATGCAAGTTTTAAAAATCAAAATCCCAAAATTTCACTTAAAACATCACCCTAGCTATGTCCATTTTGTAGGGTTATAATCTCATACCAGCTATTTTAAAAGAATTGAAATCACATAACTTAATTAGTGCAAGTTGCCTATTCTCCCACTTCAAAGACTCTCTCCTCATATAATGTGAATACATACTGTAATTGGAAGTAATGCATGAGAACAGACTTGAAGATGGAATACACTTTGAAATGTCATTTTAGCAGCCACTACAGTGATGTTAACAACTGATACAAATTCCATGAATTTCCAGAGCCTGTATGAATGTACCAGTGTCACAGGAATCCTCCCACCCCCCACCCCCCCCCCCTACACACAAGATTTGTCCCCCTGGATCAGCCTTGGCCCCTTTTCTCCACTGAACAAAATCATCTGTAAAGGCCCTGTTCAACAGGAATGGGTTAAGGGACAAGAAGTATATTCTAAGTTACCTGTATTCTAGGTAATGTGAATATACTAAGACAGTACTATACTGTACACTGTATGGGTGCACCGGATATAGTATCCAGCTGGATAATCCAATTGTACTTGTATATAATAACTACAGTAATTTTGCCAAAGTAAAATCATAAAAATCATGTCAAAAGAAACAAGTCAGATATAATATTAAATTCATTAGCAGAGCAAAGCAAGTACAGTACAATATATCTCATAACAAAACTATTGAAATCTATAGTACTAGTACATACCATGGTGGGCAGTTTGAATTTTTCTACCAGTTACAGGTTTTAACCTTGAATTATAAAGAACATGGTTGTAATATGACATTAGTACTGCTGCAATTTACTGTAATAAGATATGTTTTCCCCCTACTCTAATGGAACATACAAATTTTTAACTTTTGCTTGTTCAAACTCTGAGCTTCACTGTAGAAAATTGTGTGGTTGCTATTACCCAATTTCCATATTATTTAAAATTCTAGACATATTTAGTTATTTCCTTTCAGTTTTTACTGTACTGTACTCTTTTTGCAAACATTGATCAGTTAAGTCTAGCAAAACTAACCTGGAAGTACAGTAGATGCCTCTTCAAAAGTAACCACCCTCTAAAATAACTAAACCACTAAGTTACAAAGTTTCTTAGCTTACCACTGGAAAACTATTCAGCACTCACAATCTGTGGTAGACATTAGACAACCTTCAACCACAGCCAATTTTGTATACATACATTTATATTTTGAAACACAAAATTCCCTCCAATAATAAGCTTTCCCAGGCTCCCAAATATAATTTCCTTATCTAAATAATACTAAATTCTACCAAAAGGTCCTTTAAATTAAAAGGCCAAGGCTTTTTTTGAAAGTTTACATGTACTGTAATTTATTAAATTAGGCATGACAACTGATTAAAAAATAAAATATTACAAATGCTATCTACAGTATATAACAATACATGTACATGTAGAAAATACTGTACAGAACCAATTTAGTTAGAAATTAATATAATTCCAGCACTGGTACATGTAATTTTGAAACACGACGTAGCAGTATACCAAAGCTATACACATCTATTCTGTAGCAGTGCATGTGGGATACAACCCATCATATAATGCAGGATCAATGTGTGGATAAATACATTTCTAAAATTTTCTTCTATTACCTGGAAACTTTTTTACTACACAATCACTAACATAATTAGCCTTATTTAAAACTACCATGCTTGGCTCTAACTGCAGCAGAACCCTGGATAACCATGATGTTATCTGACTTAATGTCACAATGGACAATACCCAATGAGTGCAAATCGAAAAGTCCATGGCAACACTTGCCCAGGTCTTCCAACCAATTATTTGGAGAAATTTCCCTTCAACAATGAAAATACTATACAACATTTTGAATCGGCCAGACCACAAAATTTCATAAGCAATTTGGGATTAATAACAACAGCAACACCAAACACAAAAGGAAAACATCTGTGTGAAACTTAAGTTAAAATAGTCATTTAATGAATTAAATCCTCTTCTTTTACAAATAAATAAATTCATACTTCTTTGTCCTCAACAAGTACAGATTTACCAGTAACATGTAACCTCATGAGCTTATAAACCCCAATGGCCCAAAACAACCCTTTCCCAAAATAACTTCCTCCTGTTTGTTATCTAAACCTGAAGTTAGCTGATCTCTTACTGTATTATAGTTTTGACATTTTTCAAAATTCAGGTTTGACATCAGAATATCATTGGTGGATTTTAAGAGAGTTTATAGTTCTGCGTGACATTTTTTTCTCTGAATCTCAACTTTTAGCTTATCATTTTCAGATTTAAAATAGACTCAGAATTAATTCAAACTACTAATTGCCTTTTTCCTGGCTCTTCTATGATCTAAAAGTTTCTCTTTCTTGTACTTCACATGTGTTCTATTTGGAAAAATATTAATAATCATATTTCTAATCTGTACAGTTCTGTTCCTACACAAGATCTTCGCACCCACACATCGTGTTTAGGACAGAGTTCCAGAACATAAAAATGTTCTTCCAACAGCCCTGCAGGTTCCCAAAGAGTGTGTAGCTCATGTATATCATAGTACAGACCATAGAAATGTGACTAAATAAACATTTCCATATCAACAGCACACTTGTAAAATTGATACATAGAATATGAATACAAAAATGGAGGATTTTGCTTCAAATAATGTAAATAACACAAATCAGAAAATTTTATATGCTGCAGTCCTACAAACTCATACATGTACATTGTCCTGACTCTCAAAAGTGACCTTCAAAATTAGAGGAATTAGACAGATGCAAAGTACTGTGTCATGGGCAGTAATCAGAGGAGGTACGAAGCTCTTCCCACAATGCATTGCGCTTGAACCATATTATCAATTTCGCACCGGAAATGCTTCACTTCATTATGAACTTCCAAGGAGTGAACGTGTTTGAAAAATAGTGTTTCGACGTTTGTGGTGCTTAGAACACTTTGGTTTGGGACTCACATGAAGTTATTTATATTTATTTTGTAACCTAGCAGTACTTCGACGTTTATTATTTCGCCTGATTTGCCGCTATTCACGAATTTACATCTGATTTTCTGATCAAGGTGACTGCTCGTCGCTCAAGGATCAGATATTATCAACATTCAACATTGCTGTCTCATGTCTCTGAATAGTAATGCGTTTCTAATATTTTGACACTTCAATACTTTTTTATTGCTTTGTTTATGCACTCGAGTAATAACCGTCTTGATCTTAGATTTTTACTTGATCTAAATCATAGGGTATATTTGATATTTTTGTTCAATACTTTTGTTCATTTTGAAATGAGTTCATTATGTTGTCATTGAAGCTTTACCTCAAGTTAATAAGTAAGTCTATCTAATTAAGAACTTTTTCAAGAAACAACTGTTGGTATGTTCGTGCATACAGTTTCTTACCTTTAAAAACAAGTGGGTCAGGAAGACATGTCTGATTGTTTATACAGAAAATCAAGATACTGTACATGTATGGACTTTTTATTAATTCTGTCCCAGGGAAGAAATGAAAATATAATCCAGTGGACCAACACATTTTAATTCAGTTCAAGACCCACTTTCTTCCCACATAATTAACTTTACTTTCCTCCTAAAATTTAGTTCCCCGAAAGCCATGTTATATTATTCAGTCTTTCACAAGCATATATCGGTCAGTGACACACTAGTAGTAGTCAGTGTCATACAGTAAGCATAAAACTAGAGGAAAGGGGCTTAACCCTTTCTTTCCTAGAGGTTCCAACTTGATGAGTAAAATCATCTGGCATTAGAGTAAAATAATGAGGGGGCATTTTGGGTGGCACAGGAGGGAAAGGAGTTGAATCATTTTCATCAAAAATCCCCTTCTGATAATTTCTTGCAAAAAGCTACCACGCCCAATAGTGATACAATTCTCCTCTCAATAATTATATCACCAATGCATTTTGTTACATAGACTTCTAGCTTTAATATCTTTGTAATATTAATCAAAGAGTACTACACAGCTTTAAAATGTATTTTAAAGTAATGTAAAAAGTGACCGAGGCAATTCTGTTGTGCAACTTTAATATCCACTTTCCCCTGCTCTTTAATTTGTGAAACCTGCATGTGGTTGGGACCTGGAATGAAATGTTTTTCATGAAGAAGGTTTCCAGAAAACGTTCTGTAGGAACAAAAATTGAGCATGAACCTGTAAACATGAAATAAGGACCATTACTCAGTAAATCTCTGTATTTCACAACAACAAATGGTGTGTCATGGGGGGTAATGTGGAGTGAAAATTCATGCACAAGACAACTTGCTGTCACAGGATGAACTTAAGAACAATTACAATTCCTATAACGATCTATGGACAGCATGCACACATAATTTGTTGAATCAGGTTGAATGAAGAAATAGCTAGATAGCCCAAAGTACAAAAGTTGGCACCACATAATATTGAATTTTATAAAACAACAGGATTTTCTTATTCTTATATATAAAATAAATACACCATCAGAACATGAAAAAGTCCTAGTTTAATACAATAGAGCTAAATTATGAAATGGGCTTTCAAATGAGCTACGGAATCAAAGAAAACAAAGCGCGAAATCAAAACAACGCTCATCTCGACAACTGGCGGTTCTTGGCGCGCTCCGCGGAGACGATGCTCGAGACCAAATTTTGACAATGGCGGGCAAAAATCGAGGAGAAGCAAAATTTCAAAGAGCTCTCCTCATTCCAATTCTGGAGCAACAAGAGAAATTTTGGTACCAAAAGAAAGCGAATTATTTCATGTTTAAACAAGGCAAATTTTTTTCGAGTTTTGTCAAATATTAAGATAAATACGTTTGAATTGTTTGAGGTAACTAAACGCGTCATAATCAGCGACTGGAAATAGTGCTTGTGAAGAAACCAATATTGCGTTACAAATATACTCCTAGAAAGTGTCAAATGACAATAATGACAAAGTAAAAGACTTCAAATATTATCTACACAAATTTCACGTTCAAAAGGCCACTTTTTCTAGTAAATGTAACGTAGCTTATGCGCTTACGATTTTCAGAAAATTTAAAATTTAGGTGACTTTCAACATTAAACAGTTCTTTAGTTCCTGGAGCAACAAGGAATGTTTTTATATCCACAGAAAGATAATTTCCTGCTTGTTATAATAAGCTAATCAGGAATCTTGTTGCTTCTATATAACGTCAAATACGTACATATAATCACTCGCCACTTTTCGGCCAAGTTCAGTGACCCGTAAAAGCATAAAACATAACATTGGTTATTGAGCCGAAATCAGTACGCTACGACAAAACAAACCAGAGAAACATATTTTAGAATATCTTATTAATATCATATAACGATCTTACCTTTTGAAACGCAGTTTTTCAATCGAAATAGCGCCAACGAAAATGTCTATAATTTGATCATCAACTGGCACGCTCCGAGCTAAGGGATGAAAACTAAACGCAATGCATTGTGGGAAGAGCTTCGTACCTCCTCTGGGCAGTAATCAAGCCAGTAAAGACAAATTTAAGTTATTTCGAAAATAAATATGACAACTTAGTACAGTACACCTGTGCACAGTTTAACACTATCCATGACTGCACTCGAACTCTTATATACCTTCGTATATAAGAGTTCGAGTGCAGTCATGTGGGGTCGTTGTACAGACATCAATGCTTTAATATGATTCCTATAGTCTTTTGACCTCCCCAAAAATTAAAGAAACAACGATATTTAAGTAGCCATAGCCTTTATCAGTAAATTAATGTAGGTTAATAGGAAGAAGCTTTATACGAAGACTCAAAATATGCTCCCAACGTACTGCATTAAACCACAGCAAAAAATAATATAAACGAACATACAGTATATTAGAAATCTAAAATATCGCACATACTTCTCCAGACGATACAACAACCGATAGACCTGCTTGATCCAGTTGATCGGGAGAACTATTAAGGGCTATTGCTGGTTTACACTTTCTTCTTCATTTTCACCGTCACTCACAGCAATTGGAACCTACAAATATACACAAACAGAAAAGCTGAAATTACTAAATAGTTGTAGTTCGTATCGACAGCCAACAACGAATTTTGAATAAATATTGAGGCCAATGGCAATGTATAAATCGATCGTCCACACAAAGTACAAATGGTCCGCAACGATTAAAATTCTCTCCCATTTAACTAGTTCACTACTATAAGCGTTTCTCAATCGTATTTTCCTGACAATTGGTAACATCTGAATAATAAGAAATACTGAAATGAACGCGGTTTTATCCTCTTCCAAAGAAATCCCAACCGTCACTTGCAAAGTTGGCGCCAATACTTAGTACGCATGCTCTAAAATTATCTAAAACGTCATTGATCACGGGCGCGTGAAAGATCGTTTCCAGATTCCAGCCGCTGACCAAAAAGGGGGTGACTATGGGCTCGAGATTGGATTCCAGCATGAACACACCCCACAATAAGTTCTTTCAAGGACAGTACTCGTACAATAAAGAATTTATAATATGAACTGACAAACCTTCGTGAAAGCATCTTACCTTTTCTCCTAAGACGTCAAAGAGCAATCCCTTAAATTTTTGGCGCAGTTTAATTAAAGGAAGAGAATTCGGAAAACTCCTCAATTCAACTTCATCTTTATACAAGGCTTGAATGTCCTCGCCATCTAATAATTCGTTCTCTATACATATACAAATATTTTAAAAATTAACACAAAAGTTACATTAATAATACAAAATTCATGAACTGAAAAAAAGGATGGGTAACTCACCAAAACGTTCCACAACATCATTAGGAAAATCATGGTACACCAACCAGTCTTTCAACTCCAAACACGTAAAAGTTTTCTTGTAGATATCCATTGCTGTACAGTAGGCTTGCTCAGGCTAAGTCTGACTTACAAAAGCTCGGACTGATATACTCAAAATACAGCAGAAGGCTCATATTTCTACTCCCCTAAGAATAAGTCACATGACCAGAAGATTTACTCCAGACCAATAGGAATTTTTGAAACGAGATAAGACCACTTCTTTCACAGTTTCACCTGAAGCTGTTTTTGTTGCCAAAATCAGATAAAAAGCACTTTCTCTCGATCCCAATCCGATTTGACGCGAGAATCCAATTGGCATAGGAGTCGATTTGATCAGTAAAAGAGTCGATTCGCAAAAAGGAGCCGAAATGGGGCCAACTAGGGCTGATATGGACATCATAAACGACCCCAAAAGTGGGGCTAAAACAGACCTTAGCGTGAGAGTCGTTTCGATTTGAGGGGCTAAATTGGAAAACGGTGGGGCTGATTTGGAAAATGAAGGGGCTGTTATGGAAACGGATAGGGCTAATTCAGCGTTTTGGTGCACCTAAAATGGCCCTGTGAGTGTCGATCTAGCTTCCAAATGCCGAAATGGCTTTCGCATGGGGCCAAAACAGCTTGGGCCCCAAAAGGGCTAAAACGCAAATTTGGGTCGTTTCAGCCCTTTTTCATTTACAGTGCACTATAAGGTAATTTAATAATGATCTTACTGAAGTCGTTGTGTTGTCTTGGACTCTTGGTAGTCCGTAACGTCCTGCCATTATACTCCGGTATTTCTCTGGTGGCCAAAGTTGCTCTTCGCCTCTTTGTCGAAGTAGAGTTGAAAGTGGTCTGTGACCGTTGTGTAGGCTGTATTTATCACCATGGGTGTGGTTTTGGTTGAGTGACGAGTTGGTTTTGCGTGTACGTTTGTGGTTGGTTCAGTCAGAATGTGTGGTTTATGTCCATAAGGAGTTAGAGCGTAGAGTTGCATTCATATATATATTTGGGCATACATGCATGCATGCATGCGCGCGTGTGTGATTTGATATTCGAAACCCCGTCTTTAGGATTCATATACGTGTGTCCTTGCGCTGTATAATGTGATATAATAAAAGAAGCAACTAACAATGTACGATCCAAATATTTACAAATTATTGGTCTTCGATGTCGTTGTATAGTAGACTTTCGTGTGTTGGTCCGATAGACGAATTTACATTCTAGCATAATTTGTGGATAATATGTTGTAATACGTAAGCAGAAATTATTTCAGTACATCTATTCTATGAAATTAAAATTTTGAAACTGTTTGTGGTTCTAGGTATAGTCTAATTGCGGTGCTTCTTATTGTGTCTTTGTTTTTTCTTTTTATCGTTGATTATCTGGTCTTTTTGTGGGCGTGGTTGTACTATTGGTTTTCTTTCTGATCTTGCTTCCATTCAAAATGTTGTCCGTTTGTAATGTTCAATTATTTCTTGGCCGATTTGACACTGCTACTGCATAGCCTTGAGAGGATGTCTAGTTATTGTTTAGTTCATCGTTTTCTGTTGTCGTTTGTATACGTGTGTCAGTTGTGTGAAGTTTACTATGTACTAGGGTGTCTTTGATGTTTGTGTTCCGTTTGTATGCTACCATGGGTATGTCTGGCCATAATATCTGTAACGTCGGATCTTTTTCGATAAGGTGCCAGTGTCGTCGTAACATTTGTCCGATGTGTGTCGTATTTGTATTGTATGGGACGTTGAACGTTAGTGGTGGCGTTTTTGTGGCGGTTTTGGTGCGGTGTAGAAGGTCGTGTTGTGTCTGTTGTATGGCGTTATTAAAGACTTCATCAATAATATTATTCTGGTAACCTCTACTGTTAAGTATGCTTCCGAGTCGAACTAGTTGTAGTTTGTTGCTGAATTGTCAGTATGAGCCGTCTATATCGTAATGCTCGGCTGTATATGATACCACGTTTACAAGAAGCTGGGTGGAAGGAGGTATTGTGTAGTAAAAGAGTTTTGTCTGTGGGTTTTATGTAGAGGTCAGATTCTAGTTGGTGCATATCATTAAGGTAGATAGTTGTGTCGAGGAAGTGTACAGATGTGTTAGAGTATTCGTATTCAAACTTAATCGTTGGATGAAAGTCATTGATGTAGTCAAGAAATGTTAAGAGTGTGTCAATGCCATGTGGCCATAAGGCAAAGATGTCGTCAATAAACCTTATCCACTCAAGTGGAGTGAGTCCATTGGGTGCATCAGAGAGCATTTTTTCTTCCAAAGCAGCCATGAATAAATTGGCGTATCATGGAGCCATGGTAGTATTGACTGTTGAATTCAAAGTAGTTGTTGTTGAGTATTAGTTGAGGGAATTTGTAGATAATGTCAAGGTTGACTTGTGGTGAGGTGTTATGTTTGGCTAGAAAGTTAATGGACGCCGTGATTGCCTTCTTGGATAGGTATGTTCTATGTTGGTGTATGGCTAGTACTATTTCATGATACAGCGATACAACGATACAGGAAGCTGGAACCGGAACCTGGAACCGAATGTTAATTTATCCTAATTTATGCTAATTATTCAAATTACGTTCTCTTTTCCGGGGGGAGTAGTTGTTCTGAAGAAATACCAATATACTCTATCAGATAAAAACTATTTCTCTTTTCGGGGAGGGGGGGTTGTTGTCTTGAAGAAATACCAATATACTCTTTATGAGATACAAACTATTTCTCTTTACGCGGGGGGGGGGGGGGGGGGGGGTAGTTGTTATATACTGTTTAAGTAATAATAAGGATATTAACCCTTTGAGACCTGAAAAGGACTTTTATTATTTTAGTCCAACTAACGGCAGACGATTTTACTCGTCAACGGGAAAGCTCCAGGCCTTAAAGGGTTATAAAGGATAATCGCACGCAACGCTAAATTTTGACGCGTATAAATCTTTAAAGTCCGAGACCTTTCTCTGTGGTGAATAAAATGGCATGCATGACGTTAGCCAGTATAAAATACTTAAAATGCCAACTATATATATATATATATATATTGAGAGCAAGTGCACTATGGTCAAGTGAAATATATCTCAGCATGTGGCGCTTTACAAGTATTATTATCTGATGCCGGTAATAGGATTTCCTATCGATCCCAGTCTCGACGTCTTACTGCGATTCACCTGACGGAAAACGCCATTGAATAAAGCGCGAAGAACAACACTCCGCAAATAATAAGCGTATCCATATGAATACAACACTTGTTCCTGTGTAAGGACAACAAAACCTGTCACTATATACGAAGAAAGATGCATAGACGCTGCCGCGCTGCATTAAGGCTGACAGATTACTGCTAATATATTCAAGAAATACAAAGATTGCAAAAAATATTTATATATAAAAAGTACAAATTATCTAGTAATAATAGTTACTAATGTTATGATATAAATAAACAAATTGATACCTATAATGCATATCATATTTTTAAATAAGTAAATAGAAGTAATAATTAAGTATATCAGTGATCAAACTAAAAATATTTCTAAGAGCAAAAATACTCGAACAACACAGAATTGTTAAAGCACGCATGAGAGGTGCGGAAAAACAACGTAAAATCTAAAATTACATATCTACAAATTGCAAAATTACATTTATAGGGGCTGAGGCGAGCCATCCACTTCAAAAGGGAGGGCGAGTGGGGCTTTAAGCCCGCCGCACACGAGATCTCTTGGCTGAGCTAACGGTCTCGCGAGTCTGTTAGCTCAGTCAAGAGCTCTCGTGTGCGGTTGATTTTCGTGAGGAATTCACCTCTCGAGGCCTTGAGGAAAATATCTATCGTGTTTGATATTTTTTTTCACGCGAGGCAAAATTCTCACACGTCTGCGAAAATAAGCCAATGAAAACGCGTTGTTAACTCACGTGAGAAGAAATCGCGGCTTCAATATGGCATCGAACACAAGCGAGCAACTAAGTGAGCTGTTATCAGAGGAGAAATTAGTTGAAATATGGCCGGATGACCCCTGTTTATATGATGTAAGGTCAACAGAGTTTAAAGACAGAGATCGCCGACAACAAGCCATGGAGGAAATTGCTGAATTTGCCGCGAAATTCAATCGTCATCTCAGCAAACAGCTCAGCACTTTGCTCAACGTGTGCGACCAGGCTTGTCGAGGCCAAGGAACTAAAGTAGTCGCCTCGCGAGGTCGGGAGCTCAGCTAAGAGCTCTCGTGTGCGCCGGGCTTAAGCCTCCTCAGTATTTCTGACGAGGAAGTTAAGGCTCAACGGTATTATAAAAAATGGGGTTAAAATGGCATAAAATTTGCTAAAGGAGTTGAAATACACTCATCATTCTATTTAATAAATTAACCCCTCCAACTAAAACATCTTCCGCCGCCACTCACCAGCATGGACTAGATCATGCACTCGGTACATACACTTATATGAATAAAATAATAGAATATACCAAGCACTCATTCTCATTTGTATTACGCAGAAAAATTATTGCGTTGTCTTTTCGGTCTATGATCACTAATCTGTTATATTGACATCGCCCCTCACATAAATAGGTATATCGCTCTACAATCATAGATCTACAATCTAAGTCCGTGATGTGCAAGAAAATGAAAGTGTTCTGGTTGAAGATTTCTTAGTATATCAGTAGGGATGATCAAGTAGTTGAGATGAAAATTTGGTTGTTTCATCATCACGCAGCTTTGGTTGAAATGAAAGTAGACATTGCCTCGTTTCATCATCTGTTGACCTTCGTGCATAAATATCCTTGGCATGTAGGAGACAATTACTAAGTCATGTGGAGGTTGACAAATTATTTAAAAAAAAATAAATTTTGAAATGGTATTTCTTCAGGACAACTATACCCCCCCCCGAAAAGAGAAATAGTTTGTATCTCATAAAGAGTATATTGGTATTTCTTCAGGAAAACTACCCCCCCCCCCCACCCCCGAAAAGAGAAATAGTTTTTATCTCATAGAGGACATTGGTATTTCTTCAGAACAACTACTCCCCCCCGGAAAAGAGAACTAATTTGTACTTTTATAACGCGTAATTTGAATAATTAGCATAAATTAAGATAAATTAACATTCGGTTCCGGTTCGAGGTTCCTGTATCGTTGTATCGCTGTATCATGAAATAGTACTAGCCGTTGGTGGCTAAGCTTTTGACGTCAATAGTAAGAAGGATAATGTTTTCAGGAAGTTGGTTATTAAGTGTGAATATTCGTTGAAGGAAGTTGGTGGAGTCTTTGACGTGTGATGGGATGTGGTTCATTAGTGGTTTGAGGAAAAAATCGACATATTCAGATAATCTGATCGTAGGACCATCACATCCAGATATTATCGGTCTTCCAGGTAAAGCGTTGGCGTTCGGGTTGGTTTGTCGAGTAATTGCTGCCGAGCGTAGCGAGGCAGCACACTAATCTTGGCATGTCTTGACTTGGGTTCGCTGTGTCTCATGCCCAGACCTCTTTACCGAGCTATGTATAGTCAACGAAATCGAGATTTTGCGAGGGATGTATGTTGACTATTTTATGACGTTTGGTGACGTAGGAAGTTTCTTCCTACACTACATCACATACGCTAGAAGGATTGCTTTGCCGGAGGTTAACACCACGACGCGATGGAGTTCTGAACTGGCAATGCCATGATCATGAGCAGTTTACCTTCTTCCTCGAAGGAAAATTTTACGGTAAGAACGATACATCATGTCTTTATTTGCTTTCGGAAGTATTCATCATTCAGTGGTCAGTCTTGAGTGCATCGGCGCTATCAATCCAGTATATTCAGGTAGAACTCGACAAGCTAGAGTTGACAGTGTCTTGCTTTTGAGAATGATATTACGCGTGATGATTTTCTCTTGCTGAGCCATTTATACCAACTGCTGTTCTAGGCATTGACACTTTGCCGGCTAAGAACATATTTTACTTATAATTAATTCTAAAAATATTCTTTATAAGGACTGGCATAATTATGCATGGTACATTGCTGTATATTTTAAGCTCTAACTTAGTCACGAGGTTAGTCATAAGTTATGACTAACTCATAACATGAGACAATTTGAATTGCATTGACAGTTTTGCCACAGCGTTAGATTAGAGCAAGAGGCATGATTATTTACTATTTGTACATTAATTGTGTGTATATCTTGTCAAAACCCTTGTCAATCATGTCAATGGATAAGTTGTAGTAATTTGTAGTTTTCAGTGTAGATACTGTGTATACTGTCATTTATATTAAATTTTTAGACTTTCCAGCTTCCTTCACAGGCAACTCTGTGTGCTCTTATTGGGTGGTGTGGGCAAACTTGGTTGGAGTGGGGAAACTTGGGTGGAGGTGGGCAAACTTGGGTGAAGTGGGCAAACTTGGATGGAGTGGGCAAACTTGGATCAAGTGGGCAAGGGCCACAAAGTTGGCCACAAAGTGCACAGAGACTGAATTAAGGTTCTTAGTAATTTCTAGTAGGTAGTTATATGTGGTGTAGTCTATATGTCCGTCTTTATAGGTTTGAATTACTAATTGATTAATCTGGTTAATTAAAGGTGGGAAAGGATCGTTGGCGATAACTCTATAGTGAAGTGTGTTGTTGAGTTGTCTAATTGCTTCAGCCAAGTATGACGGGTATGGCCAAATAACTATGGCTCCACCTTTGCCAGCTGGCTTGACAATGAGATCGTTGTTGTTGCGTAATTCTTTAAGTGAGTTTCGTTGTTTAAACGACATGTTGTGGTGTCGGCGGTTGTTGGTGTTAGATCCAGTTTTGAGATCGTGAAGTACAGTAGAAATGTATTCAAGAAGATTAGGATTATCCGGTGTAGGTGGTGTGAAATTACTTTTGGTTTTAAACGGGTGTCTAGATGTGTTATTAGAGCTTTTAAAATGGTATTTAAGGTACATTTTACGGCGGTATTGTAAAAAGGAGTCATATATGACTTTGTTGGATGTGGGTTTGGGTGTTGGGATAAATAGAAGTCCTCTAGATAAAGATTCTATGGTTGTGTGTGGGGGGGGGGGGGGGGGGGGTGGGGGGGGGGGGGGAGTTCAATATTAGATAAGTTGACAACACTGTTAAGGTTGGTGCTACGGCGGATCTTATTATATAGATTAGTCTTGTTCTTGTATCTGTTGTTGTGGTTACGTTTCGCTTGAACGTGTTGGAGATGTAGGCGTTTAGAAGTCGTTGTTATCTTTGGTTGTTGTGGATTTTGGTTTGTTGGATGTGGGTTTCGTGTGTGTTGAGTGTCCAGAAAATTTTGAATTTGTCGTTCAATATCAGGTGTAACTAGGTGTAGCAATGTAGGTATGGGTTGTGGCTTGATTTTAGTCGTTATTTGTCTTTGGAGATTAGTGCTGATGCTTGCGTCGTGTAGAAAAGGCGTTATAAATAGGCGTCGAGTAATTTCAGGTGGGTATATCGGGTTGTGATTTGTTCCTAAACGTTTTAATTGTTTTCGCCTGTTGGTGGCTGTGTTCCTAATCAGGGTTCGGTGGCTGTATAAGTTGCCAATGTGGTCAGTTGTAAGTAATATGTTGTGCGTAAGCTCTTCGTTGTGGCAGTTTCTTTTGAGCAGTTGTGTGACTTGTTGGATGTCGTTCTCTGTGTTTGTTAGTAGGCGTTTGTGATATTCCAGAAGGATATTCAATTGGAGTAGGGCGGCATCTCTGGATGCTTTCACCCAGCGTGTGTGTAAGTCTGTTGGCAGTACAACGTTACATTTGTTTGTTTTGTCGAGATTGTCTGGTAGTGTGTCATTATTTATGTGGGCCGTTAGTTTTTCTATTGTAGCTCTTTGTTTGTTACGTTTGTTTTTGAGTCGGTTATGCGTTTGGAAGGAAGCGGGTAAATTTGGTGGAATGTATGTTCTAGTGCGTGTGGTTGTTGGTGCGATTGGCATGCCTCCAATGTTGTTATGTGTGAATTGTCCGTCATCGTTCAAATGAACTTCATTCCTTGGTCGGTTTGGCGTAATTGGTGTTAGTAGATAGTCGTTGTCGAAATCTAGAATTCTGTCGGGGCTGTTTGTGGTGTCTAAGCCGTTGTTGGTATTTCTCGGTCTGTTAGGTGTTAGTTGTGTAAGATAGAGATCAGCGTCATCGATCGCTTTCGTCGGATAGAAGTTCGTTAACCTGTGTTTCATTAAGTGGTTCCGTGTCGTCAACTCGTTCTATTCCCAGTAGTTCGTTAACGTTCGTTTCGTCTACATCCATCTCTAGCAGTGAAACAGTGTCATTCCTCAATTCCGGGTTGAGTGTGGTTGTGTTGCTCGTGTTTGTCAGTAACTCTAGTAACTCTTCAAAAAAAGGCTATATACGCATAATTACGTTTTCCAATTACCAAGCACATACAAGCCCCCTTTTCTCTAAATTAAAAATTCTGAAATTTCCTGATATTGTTGTATTCCATACAGCACTATTTATGCATCATTATAGCCAAGGTAAACTCCCAGATATTTTTGATATGTTTACGTTGGTGAATCGGAAGCACCAATACAGAACTCGTCTAGCCTCTAAATCGTCATATTACCTTCCAAAAATTCGAACAAATTATGGTAAATTTAGTATTAGATTTCAAGGCCCAAAATTTGGAATTCTATTGATGAGTCTACCAAGACTCTTAACAAATATTCTTTCAAACGAAAACTCAAGAACCATTTCATCAATTTCTATGATAATACCTAGTAATTAACTGTATGACCTCATTTTGTCTCATGGCTTGTGTTTTGTGCTTGTGTTGTATTTGTTTCGTATTTTGGCTTCACTGACTTTCAAATATTATGGCGTATAGCTTCATTGTCACCTGTCTAGGCTAGCCCTAAATGGCTATTACAGGTGACATGTACTTGTCAATTAGTTTATTTTTTATCTTTTTCTAATATTTCTCTGTAAAAAAAATCATAGTTGAAGTACAATAAAGCTGTTCTGTTCTGTGAGAGCGAGTGCTCGTGTTGAATGGTACGGCTATAAATAAAGGGGGAGCCATACTAGATAGGTATCTACATTTATAACACCATGATATTCTATCAATTGTGACATGCATATATAGATTGTTAAGGACTAATATGGTGTGTATATAATCACATGCATAATGTGCACAATAAGTATAATCATTATAGAAGAAACAGGAGTTCGTGAAAAATGTGAATTTTTAGCAACTTGCCAAGAAAATTGACGAATCGCAGTGTACCGTTTGCAAATCAACATTGCAATCCAAAACAACTTGAAGTGGAATCTCCTTGAATCACTTGAAGTGGAATCTGCAAGAAAGCCTCCAAGCGTTTGTATGCCCTTCGACTGCTGAAGAGAAGTGCAATACCCACTAATGCTCTTATAACTGTATATTGCTCTAATATAAGACCCTATACTTGAATTTTCCTGTGAGGTATGGCATTATTGCCTCCCTCAATACTTGTCTGACCAGATCGAGTCGATCCAGCGTAAGGCAATGCGCATCATTTTTCCAATTGGCGAATATAGTGAATCTATTGAGAAAGCCAAGCTCACATCCTTGTATGTATGAGAGTAGATCCGATCTTTTTAAGCGCTTCTTTTCAAATATGATCAATCCATCTCATAACATCAATTGTTTAGTTCCCCCACGAAGAACACTTAAGTACAGTCTACGTAAATCTAGAGTCTTCTAATCCGAAGTGCAGAACATATCGTTATGCGAACAGTTTTATTCCAGCAGCGACACTTCGTTTTAACAAACTCTAGTTTCTTGGTTTTACTGCAAATTTGATTTTTAATAAAGATAATAAAGATAATAATAATAAAGATAATTGAATATTGCTGTCAATATTGCAAGGTCGTGTGAGAAAGAACATCCGGTTTAACTGTAAACCGTTATTATACTTGGAATAGAGGGGGGGGGGGGGGGGAAATCTCGTGACTGCATGTTTCCATTGCGCATGCATGCAAAGTATATCCGTTTGTTTTTTTCTAATTTACCTTAAATTGTGAAACAATTACGCCATGGCAGTGGGATTTTTGCCAACTTCTCTTTGTTCACAGAGAAGTTGGCAAAAATCCCACTACCATGCGTGCATGATTTGCGGACCAATCAGAGTTCTAGCTGCATGATGGTACTTAATATGCAATTATGACATATCAAAGCTATATCACACAATACGCCCTTCAGTTTTCGTCAAGACCAGTCCAAGAAAGTATCGGATTTCAATATCCATCGGAAAACTCTAATTTCTTACAGTAAGTAACGCATTTGAAATGTTTTCTAAATAGCTTACTCACTTAGCTAGAGCACACAACTTGTGAATAAAGAAGTTCAGTGTTTCGTAGTAGTTTCACATTTCGTAAGGTTTATTAACTTACTCTTAACAGCGCCTGGAAATACCTAGGTTACCTTGCGCATGCAACGTAGTGAATGCTGCCTTGTCAATTTGCTAGTATATATGGTGCTTAAATTGTCGAAAATCAGAATAAATAAAATATAATATAATATAAATAGTATTTTAGAAAGTATGAGCTTTCAAAACTTTCCGCAGTAACCGACCTTGTCTCGACTTCTGTCGCGTTGACTGAGATGCAGTGCTTCTCAACATGAGGTATAAATTACAACTGTCTCTGCGCTTGCAGACCTTGTTCTGATTACAAAACGTGCTCTATTAAGTAATAGATAAATCCCGAGAACGAGGGATGTATGCTATATAAGTCTTTTCCATGACTAAACTATTTCATCTATTCTCAAGTGAGAAATGGGGATTTTTGTATATATTAACTATTAGACAAATAAATAATGCAACTCAGTACATGTACATTTGATTTTTTCTCAAAATAAGAATTTTCTTGTTTTTTAAAACAAGAATCCATTCTAGAATCAGTGTTAGAAAAAGTTTACTTACTTGCAGTCAGCAGACTATTTTTACTCATTTTAAGTAAAAATATTGTTTATTAAATTCTTGTCTAGAATAATATTCTTACTATGCTCACTGACAAGAATTATTTTGCTTGTTTACAGCAATTTGTTACCTAAAACAAGTAATTTTTTGCTTGAAACAAGAATTCCACGAGAATATCATTTCTTATTTTAAGTAAAATTCAGATTCTCAACAAATTCTAGGTAAGAATTACAATATTCTTGACAAGATTCTTGGTAAGAATATTATTCTTACTATACTGAGAAGAACAGTCTTACTTGTTTTAAGCATTTTTTAGCTTAAAACAAGTATTTTCCCCCCTTAAAATAATAATCTGGATTTTGCTGTGTATTGAAAATATTTTTGTGAACATGCATGCATTAAATCTTAGTAGTTGAATTTGGTTGAAAGTTGCATAAAATTTTGTCCGTAAGCTTCTCCATGAATGCTTGATTGCACTCATTTCTCCATACCTTGATATTCATACGTTGATATTCACAGACGATATTTATAAAAAAACCCCAAAACAATAGACTTGTCCGTACGGACCAACCCATTATGTTTTGCTTAAACTTAGATTTTAATGTTATTAAATAACTTGCTGGTGGAGGTATGCAGTCGTGCACTATATAGTTGTTACTATTATTTTTCTATTGTATAATATTTGAAATACAAACTTTTTTATTACTTGTACATGATGGTTGTCTGTTGAGTTACTGCTAATTGGAGTATCAGTTGTGGAGCAAGTACATTTTTTTAACACAATGGATGGTCCTCAACAATTAGAATAGTCTCAATTATTCCTATTTTTTCATGACCAAAACAGCCCTGTAAAAACAGGAGGCCCTGAAAAGGAATAAAGCTTTCCCAAAAGTGTCCAAAATGGCACTATTATATTGGACCAAAACAGTCCTATCAAACAGGGGCTCTAGCAGAGTTAAAAACAGCTCCTTAAGAAGGACCAAAACAGCCCAAAAAAGGAGCCAAAATTGGCCCTCTTTCAACAGAGCCAAAACAGTCCTATTAAAAGGGGGCCGGCTGAGGGTCACAGTTTCGACCCTTATTTTGGGGCCAAATTGGCTCTTCTAAAATTACTGTGTTCGTTTTAACAAACTCTACTTTTTTGGTTTTACTGCAAATTTGATTTTTAATAAATATAATAAAGATAATAATAATAAAGATAATTGAATATTGCTGTCAATATTGCAAGGTCGTGTGGGATAGAACATCCGCTTTAACTGTAAACCGTTATTATACTTGGAATAGAGGGGGGAAGAAAATCTCGTGACTGCATGTTTCCATTGCGCATGCATGCCAAGTATATCCGGTTTTTTTTTCTAATTTACCTTAAATTGTTGAAACAATTACGCCATGGTAGTGGGATTTTTGCCAACTTCTCTTTGTTATTATTATTATTATTGGAAATACAATACTTTGCAAATATTGCCTAGAATATTTGAAATACGTATGTTTACATTAAATAATATTTTTTATAAAAGGAACTAACTAACTAGGAATATTAAAATGGGTGGTCATCCCAATTTTTAACACATGCAGGTATAAAACTATTTTTAAAACGCATAGTCCTACTCTTAAAAAGTTCAAAACTGCGTGGGTGACGCAATGAGTACGTAATTTGTCTCTAATTGTTCACAGAGAAGTTGGCAAAAATCCCACTACCATGCGTGCATGATTTGCGGACCAATCAGAGTTCTAGCTGCACGATGGTACTTAACATGCAATTATGATATATCAAAGCTATATCATACAATACACCCTTTAGTTTTCGTCAAGACCAGTCCAAGAAAGTATCGAATTTCAATATCCATCGGAAAACTCTAATTTCTTACAGTAAGTAACGCATTTGAAATGTTTTCTAAATAGCTTACTCACTTAGCTAGAGCACACAACTTGTGAATAAAGAAGTTCAGTGTTTCGTAGTAGTTTCACATTTCGTAAGGTTTATTAACTTACTCTTAACAGCGCCTGGAATTAACTAGGTTACCTTGCGCATGCAACGTAGTGAATGTTGCCTTGTCAATTTGCTAGTATATATGTTGCTTAAATTGTCAAAAATCAGAATAAATAAAATATAATATAATATAAATAGTATTTTAGAAAGTATGAGCTTTCAAAACTTTCCGCAGTAACCGACCTTGTCTCGACTTCTGTCGCGTTGACTGAGATGCAGTGCTTCTCAACATGACGTATAAATTACAACTGTCTCTGCGCTTGCAAACCTTGTACTGATTACAGAACGTGCTCTATTAAGTAATAGATAAATCCCGAGAACGAGGGATGTATGCTATATACCCGAGGACGCACAGCGTCCGAGGGCTTTATATCGCATACATCCCGACGTTCGAGGGATTTATCTGACTTAATTACCGAGAAGGAGGTAACTAAGTATAGGCATATTTAGTGAGCGAGGCCCGAAGGGCCGAGGTAACTAACTTTAGCTTAGTTACCGACTTCGAGGTAATTAACTGATTTAGTTTATTCATGATACAGACGATATTTGTCGTTATTTGCCAAAAAAATAGACGTTCTATAGACGTAGTTTTAAAGTGATATAGTAGGTCATTTAATATGCAAGGTCAATAACCTATATATTAACCGCGGCACATGACCCCACATCAAAGATAATTTATGCATGAATAAACCGAGGGGTCCTTTAGAGCTAGTGCTAGGCGTTTCCCTTACTTTTAATATTATGAACTCTAAACGGCCCCAATGGCAATGCCTCCTTGTTCATAGTGCTACAGGTTGGTACTGCTTCTGCTATTGTAAACTGATGTGTTCGGAGGTTGAAGTGGCGAACACATGAAGACTTCCATTATCATTTAGTCGCCTAATGCATGGTTGTCTACCATATATACTATAATTCTACGCCATGTAGACGCATGTTTGAATGAATAACTGCGTTTTTTGCGTAACAAAATTAAAATGGCTTTGTATTAACCTGACGATTTCAAAAATCATCTTTGGTTTTAGCAAAGTATACCCATCAAATGCAAAACAAGAAGCCTTGACTTTCAGTTTCTGGTACTGAATTATCTGGTACCACTTACGTGGTAAATGGAAGTCTTGTTTAATAAATGCGCTCGGCTCTCGCATCCCTCTTTATTTTGACTCTATTAAACTTCCCGCAAAACTTTCTTGTAATCTTTTCTAGACTCTAGAGTAATGTTGAAATATCGTGCATGCCTCGTGATGTTTCGAAATACTACTCAAAAGTCTTCGTCGATCATGGCCAGACGTGTTGACCATGGTAATCCAATTATTGGACGGATTAACCCTTTACTTATCAAGCAAGTTTCGGCAAGAATTCGAAGTCCCCAATCGACGAGTAATAATTAATAGTCTGACTGATTAGCCAGACTAAAATCGTCTGACTGAATCGTCTGGCGTTTGGAACATATATAAAGAGCTAAAGAGTTAATCGGTTCTTTTTCCCATTCATATCTCAAACTATGCTAGTAAATTAAACAAAAGGTACGCTATGCGTACATGTATCTGCGCCAAACGTGTTTATAGAAGAGAATTACCCTTTTAGAACGTACTAAAATAGAAAGGTCGACTATAAATTTTAAACCCAAGGATTAGCACTAATCGAGTTTTGAGGAGACTCAGCCACAAGATTATTAGTGTTTATAACTATTAAGTGTATCTCTATTAAATAATGTTTTCAAATTGAACAAGACGCCTGCTTAGGCGTTCACTGGGGCTACTGCATAAGCGTTTGCTTTGGACGCAATGTAGTTATGCAATGTAGAACCGCACTGAGACTCTGAAAGCTATTTTGATTGTACGGTTAATAGAGGTACTTTTAATTTTCAACTTGCGAGTATTAAATGACAAATCGAACGATGTCGATATGACAAATCGAACGATGTCGATATGTTGTCTTTATATGAAGCGGTGCATATTAAAGCGTTCGCTGATGCATGTAAACAAGTCCCCGTTTTCCCGAATAACAACGGCGATCTTAACACTCTCAGTAGACAAAAAAACACAGTGCTGGATTCGGCACGTTCTGTCAATAATTTCGCTATAGAATTTATTTATATCGAGCAAACAGAAAATATTTATAAACGACTTTCGAAACACGTTTCCAAAGCGTTGGCAAATGTAATACGACACCTACATGAAATCTAGACATAAACAAATATTTTGAATAATTATTCAGTGATTATTTAATACTTGCGTTTTGTAGTTGTTGGACTATAAGCAGCCAGGACCGCCGAGAGCCAGGATGTGCCCGGGGGGAGGTAGTCTCGCGGGCCCCTAAACGTCTCAGATTTCAGAGGCCCTTACTGTTGTGTGAGCCCACGTTCCTTTACAAAAAGGCTGGACTTGAGGCTGATTGTGATTAATATGCAACTAATTGGCATTTAAGACTAGTTTCTAAAATCTAAATTATTTGAATCTGAAGTTAAAGGTGACGTACAGTCTGTTCTGCGCATGACCGCAATGTGGTCCCCAAAACATGACATTCGTAGATAATTACATGAAGTACTCAGCTCAATGTAAACCGTTAGGAACAACATGGCAGAAACCCAAGCGATTCGGCGAGGATATCTCCTCGGATTTCTTCTATTTCTCCTGAAAATGTTTTGTTTTGGGTACAAGTAATGAATGGGAACCAAGAAAAGCTTACAATCTTGAATAAGGTATTAGAATTATTTTTGTAAATAAAGATGTAAACATTAGTTTCGTACATGCGCAGAACGGACTGTGCATCACCTTTAACATACATCACAAATGCAAATTGCGAATTACAAGCAATTTTTTAAATCTTACGGTCAAAACAACATGTACATAATATTCTGATTCTGAAATAGCTTGACAATTATTTAAATGTATACCTTATCAGAGACGTGATCGTATACGGTGAATAACTATATAGTCTAACCGTCTAGGAATTTAGAATGTTCAGGACTTAATAAAGGAACTACAGTATCAGTTTTCAAATTAAAGTGTCACTTTCCGGGCTTTTTCAAGGACAAACGTGTCAATTACACTAGTAAAGTCAACTTTTTTCGTCAAGTCACTCTCAATACTAAGAACAGCAAGGTCGTTCAGCCTATCCTGCGTCATCGTACTTCGCATAACGTTTTTGATCAAGTTTAGCTTGCTGAATGAGCGCTCTGCTCTAACCCTAACTCGTCCATTCTCTCTTCAGGAACTGGAACAAACCTTCTTTGTGTTTGTTATCCATATTTTGCAAATTTGGAGATCTTGTTAGGTAAACGTTTCACTGCGATTCATTGACACAACAACCCCGGTTCCGAAATCACTTCGGCCAACGAGGCATCTTTGAGTACTTTCTTTATAGACTTTATAGGTCTACCGCGATCGGCGTGTGCGATTGTAAGCATTGTGAGCATGTTTATCATTAGAACACAAATTCAATTCGAACAACACAACCAAAGGCCGTCGAAGGAAAAACTCGTCACTCGTGCCTGAAAATCCGCCATGAAATCTTAGCCTGCCTTTAGCCTGCGTGCAGTTTCCACCCGGAGAGAATGACGTCAGATGACGTCAAAGTGCCGTTTGTCGACACACCGACACCGACACAAAAAAAATTAATAACCGAGCCGAAACCTAGACTCGGCTACCACAGGTAGCCCGAGTAAATATATAGCCCCAGGTCTGAGCAGGCTGTTAGTGATGAGACAAGAAATCATGTAGATGAAATGACTGTATTGAAAAAGCTTATTATTTACAAGTTATCAACACGAACTGTAAAAGTAAATGAAAATAATATGATATAGATGACAATGACATAATTTTTTTTGTGCGTCAACATTAAACAAGAGTAATTGCTTTAAACATGTGGAAACAGCAATTAAACTTAATATTTTCAGGACCCCGTTATTGGACTGGAGCTTGCCTTAAAATACATTACTCAGGTCACAGAAATAGCTGAAGCACGGATCTTACAAGATCTTATAAGATTTTAGCGAGATCTTAATATAAGACAACAGCCGTATTGGGATATATCTTCATTGCTTTTGAGCCGGATACTGCGTGTTTAAAGTATACCCCTGAATCGTCTGTAGGTTTGTGCCATTCACGAAACTCCACAGTTATATAGAGCGTTAAATTCTGTACAACATATGTGAATTAGAAAAAATGGTATAGAATAGCAACGGAGAAAAGGCTATTTGAACTGACATAGCGCAAATATCAAATTGCATTATTACGCTATTTACTCGGCGTACGGTCAAACGCGGTCATATATAAAGTATATCCCTGAATCGTCTGTAGGTTTGTGCCATTTGGGAAACTTGCACGGTGAGATAGAGCGTTAAATTCTGTACAACATATGTGAATTAGAACGAATCGTATAGAATAGCAACGGAGAAAAGTGTATTTGAACTGAGATGAGCGCAAATATCAAATGGCATTATTATGCTATCACTTGGCGCTATCACTTGACGTACGGTCAAACGCAATCATTTTAAAGTATCCCTGAATCGTCTGTAGGTTTGTGTCATTCACGAAACTTGTACAGTTAGATAGAACGTTAAATTATGTACAAGATATGTGAATTTGAAAAACTCGTATAGAATAGAACCCTGGAAAATCGTAGTATTTTAATCCAAAACTTTGTCTCTTCGGAGGACTTCGTGATATGGCGCTTTAAAACACGATCGGATTAAAAATACTTGTTTCCATCGTTCAAACTGACAGCTCGTAGATGATGCCAAAAAATTCTGAGCTTTGATTGGCCCTGATTTAATCGTCGCGCATTGGTTAGAGTTACACACAAAAAAGCTAACACACACACACACACACAACACGATAGCAATATATCTGCAGATACAAAAATAGACACGCCCAGGCGTGCATGTAATCTCTTAATTCAAACGATTGAAAATTTCACTCGTTGAAAAGAGTGAAATATTTTTCAATCTATTAGACTGATTTTAGATTGAAAAATCGCTCTAAAATCAGAAACAAGTCATTCTGATTGATTGAAAAAGTCAATCGACCAGAAGGATTGACTTGAATTGACTTTTCAGCCAATCATATCGTCTGAACATCGCGCCCTTTTCTTTTCATCGGACCACCATTTTTAAGTCCAAAGTACATCAGGCAAGAAAGGGCAGCTGTTGACACTCTTTTTTGGGTGTTTTTATCTGGTAATATGTCTATAACATACTTGGAAAAGATTTTAAACAAGGAGTTATTTCTATGGTATAGAAGGTTAGTATTCTTTTTTGTTATTTTATATTTATCGGTTTTGACAAACTATAAAATTCTACCGAACTCGAAGGCTTGCAACAGCTATTTTTTGGCTATACCTTTTGACGTATTTTGGACACTTCAAACTGCTGTTTATATTTTTTGCATGGTGATTTGTAACGTAGTATATTAAACCTTAGAAGTTTATTAAAATATTGTTTTTACTGTTCATCGTTAGGCAATTCGGAATATTAAGCTTTTTTAGTTTTGAAGATTGCAGTTGCCTAGTAGGTAGTTTTTCACTCGTCTCTTGTATGTTTTCTGCAAGGTAAGCGTAAAATTTAGCTGAATTAATGGATGAAACTTGGAAACTTGTTTGAAACTTGAACCCAGGAAACTATTGTGTACTAAACTACTAATTTCAATATCTGGTAGTCGTGAAAAATGTGTTTAATGCCATGTTAAATCTAACAAACGATGTTGAGATGTCTATGAAACTTTAATATTTTGACAGTGCCATTTTTCTCTATCGTTTGAAAATGATATTAAATTAAACGATTTAACTTGACAGAAAACTATTTGACATACATGTTATTGAGTACATTTAATATTTTAAATATTGCCAGCCTAGAAGAAAAGTTTTTTTGAATGACGAAGGATATAACAAATTCTTGTATAAGTATAACCATTAAATTTATTGTTGACTTTGTTGTGCAATGTATAAATGTACGTGTGGGGTTTTTGACTTGTGGCTTCTTACCTTCACAAACCCATTCTTTTTTTTCTTATTTTTTGCTCATAGAAACGAAAGACATGGGGGCATTTTATTTTTTAAATCATTGGAAGGAATTGTATTGTTTATTCAGTGGAACTATATGCAGTAATTTTTTAACAAAAGGTGAGTGACTTTAGGTGGTTTTTACATTACAATAGATTAGGTAAATAATTTTAAAACAACCCATGCGCATTTTTTCATAACATTTTCGTATGCCCCTGACTTAAATATTACATAATATCTAGGTCCCCAGCGAGAAACCAACCCCAGAAGTAGAAGAGGTACAAAATTGGTTGGTAACTATGAATGAACCCTCAAATTGTTTATCCAATTTATATTATAATTCATAAAGTACAAATTACCTATCAGTTTATAATATATATAATATATATAAAAAATATATGTTGGAAAATAATATGCCAGCAGGCACCTAATTATATTTTATTTGATGGTATATTAGCCAGTTTAACTAAATATTGCCTACTTTGTTTTCTTTCTAGGTTATTAACTTACCACAAATCAACATTATATATATTGTATACATGCACTAAAACAATTAAGGTACGTACTTTCTTTAACTTGATTATTTGCTTGATTATTTTTTTGTTGTAACATAATTTGAGTAATGAAAGGCACATGCAATGAAATTATTTTAGACTGGTAATTTTATAAAACTACAATTATTGACTGATAATTTGTTTTGCATGTTTACTTGCGTACATGCATGCATGTATCATCCAGCTAGCCCTCAACTTCCTGATGATCTTTATGAGCCCTCTTGATTGTGATAAACCCTTTTGATTGTGATGATCTCTCTTGATTAAGTGATGAGTCCTATTGATTGTGATGAGTCCTCTTGATTGTGATGAGTCCTCATGATTGTGATGAGTCCTCTTGATTGTGATGAGTCCTCTTGATTGTGAGGAGGCTTCTTGATTGTGAGGAGGCTTCTTGATTGTGAGGAGGCTTCTTGATTGTGATGAGTCCTCATGATTGTGATGAGTCCTCTTGATTGTGAGGAGGCTTCTTGATTGTGATGAGTCCTCTTGATTGTGAGGAGGCTTCTTGATTGTGATGAGTCCTCTTGATTGTGAGGAGGCTTCTTGATTGTGATGAGTCCTCTTGATTGTGATGAGTCCTCTTGATTGTGAGGAGGCTTCTTGATTGTGATGAGTCCTCTTGATTGTGATGAGGCTTCTTGATTGTGATGAGTCCTCTTGATTGTGATGAGTCCTCTTGATTGTGAAGAGGCTTCTTGATTGTGAGGAGGCTTCTTGATTGTGCTGAGGCCTCTTGATTGTGAGGAGGCCTCTTGATTGTGATGAGTCCTGTTGATTGTGATGAGTCATCTTGATTGTGATGAGTCCTCTTGTGATGAGTCCTCTTGATTGTGACGAGGCCTCTTGATTGTGATGGATCTTAATTGCAAAAGATTCTTGTTCACCCCACACTCATAATTCAGTGATCTTGTGCCTCTTAAGAAATTCCTGTTAGCAATAGTATCAATCATCCCAAAGTATCAATACTCGCACTTTTATGCTGCACAGCACTGGTGCCGTTGTGGAATATTATGGGACAAAAGGGCATATCACAGTTTCTCTTTTTACAATTAAGCGAAATGATCGAAATCCAAGTGTTTGGTTACAAACTTCTGTACTTGAACCACCCCATAAGTTGCTATTTTGCTAGACAGTTTTCAGTCAAGCAAAATAACAAGTTACGGGGTGGTACAAGCACAGAAATATGCACAATTTTTGCCCGGTCGGAACAAATAATTTGAAAAATCTGCGTGACGTCAAATCCGCGTAGGTCGCAGTCGAAACTAAGAACATAGTGGTATCAAAATGCAAGAAATTCACTTTCAAATATTCAAGAGGCAAGAACACGAAAAAGTTTTGGAGGCACTATCCCTGGATGCACATGCCTTTGTCGCTTACATCTGCACGCCGCGTGCAAGAAGTGTGCTGCTCAATCATTCTTCACGCCTGGGACGTCTAATTTTCTCGTATTAAAAAGGTTGTAACTTATTGAAAACCAGAAAGAATTGAACTTATGTTGATATACTGGCTTTAAAATACTCAAATTGAAGCATTGACATAGAGAATATAGAAGTTGAAAGAAACTATTTCTTAAGTTTAAGACCCCGTTTACACGGTACCGAACGAATTCGGAACCGGTCTCGAATTCGTACGGTTCCGCCTGTTTACACGGAAGGAAACTTCGGAACCGGTCTCGAATTAGTACGGTTTCGCCTGTGTACACGGCGAAATAGGACGAATTCGGGACCGGTCTCGAATTCGTCCGGTATATATACCGTGTAAACGTAGCCTAAGTATGCGCTTGTTTAAAAAGCGCTTGCACGCGCGTACTAGTCATTTGACCAGGCCTCTAGCTAGTGCAACATTGAAATAACAAATTAAATACATTTATTTAATAGTTTTATATCTATACTTTTTACGCTTGTAATATTTTTTGTTTTCTTTTTCTTCTTTAGATATACATTTTATTTAGCTTTTGAGCTGACAGTCACACTCTTGATATAGTTGGTTCAAGTTGGTGCTTCTGTTGATGCAGTGGGGTTGTGTAGAGCAAATACATATCTTAATTGTACTTAATTTGTTTCTGTATAAATTGCAAGTAGGTTATTATCTGGAAAAACAAGTTTTTCTTTTGCATGTATCATGGTCAATAATGAAAATTGTTTCTGTTTCTGTACTTGCTCGCTTGAAAGTCTTACGAGGCGCTCGATCCCTCCAATGAGCTGCAATTTGCCCAGCATTGGTGCGCATCTACCCCACAGTACTCTTGCATATCGCGACTGGTTTAGGCTTGATGCCTGGTCCATTATTATTGGATGTCAGGTAGCTCTAGTACAAAGATATATTTAGGCCACTGCCAGTCGACCAGTTGCATGCTGTACGCTATATAGGGCATGTGTATGTCAGCATGTGGTGACAGAGCCTGGCCAGCTAAAGCAAGTATAGTCATTGAAACACATTTTTGACCAATGGTACATATGAACATGTCACAACTAACATGCAAGTTGTTAAGTTTGGCGAGTTGTTAATCTTATTCTTGGCCATATATATATATATATATATATATATATATATATATATATATATATATATATGTATATATGTATGTATGTATGTTTTACATCACGCACCCATTGGGTGCAATGCTACAACGCGTTCGTAAGAGTTAGTGGAGAGCTTTCACTCTCTTCTTATATTTGGATTGTTTAGTATATGTTTGTTTTTAGTATGTTGTATAAAAATAAATTATAAATTATATATATCTTTTTTAACTGTTTGCTTTATGTTCTTTAAATATTTTCTTTCAATCTGTTTATTTAGATTGAGAAGGAATCAATCCTATGCTAGAGTGAAAAATTCATTCTATTAGATTGAATGTTCTAGTCTAATAGAGTGAAAATTTCAATTTATCTTTGATTGAAAATTTTCAATCCAAAAAAAGTATGATTTTCAATCGGAGACGTTTTGGTCCCTAATACCAAATACCAGTCTACTCAAGATTGAAAAAAGATTGAAAATCGTAAAGATTGAAAAATAATCACTCTATTAGAGTGAAAAGATTTCAATCGAAACAAAGAGTGAATTTAAATTTACTCGATTTTTCAGTCAAAAAAGATTGAAAAAAGATTGAAAAATAAATCTTTTTAGAGTGATTTTTTTTCAATCGAGCAAAAGAGTGATTTTCAATCGTAAACGTTTGGTCCCTAGAAACAGTCCGAAGAAGATTGAAAATTTAATCGAATAGATTGAAATTTCAATCGTTTGAATTAAGAGAGTATCTACTGCGTTTAATGCCTATTGCTAGTCAGTGCTATGAGTAACTTCGTTACAAGTAACTAGTTAGAAGTAACTAGTTACATGTAATCGTTACATTTTTGAGTAACTTTACCGGTAACTAGTTACTTTTTTCAGAAGGTAACTGTAACTGTAACTAGTTACAAAAAGTAGGAATAAAAAGTAACGATAACTAGTTACATCTGCCGTCGAGAGCGCCGTTACTTTTTGCGATATCCATAATACTCCCAACCTCGCCGAGTTGTCGTACAACGTCGTATGCAGGCTCAAATCTTCGTCACACGCCGCTGCAATGCATTCTGGACAATCTATATGCAAATGCGATATTAATAACATGCATACACGTGCATTAATTCATTCATTCGTCAACGTGAGCAATAACCATGTAGTAGCGCATCAAGATGTCTTCAGCACAGCCAGTATCTGGATCAAATAATATTCATTGCCATTGGTCAAATTAAACAATAGTTTTGTCTAATTCACATGCTTTCTCAATTTTAATAGCCGAACGAAAGAATAGGTGTAACTTTGTAATTGTAATTGTAATTGTAACTAGTTACAAAAGTTTTAAAGTAACTTTGTATCTCTAACGGTAACTAGTTCCTTTTTTTTCATTGTAACCTGTATTGGTAACTAGTTACTTTTCTGATGATGTAACTGTAACTGTAACTAGTTACAAAAATTATGTAACTATTACAGCACATTAGCTACCATGGTAAAAACAACGATGCAACTGTGTGCTTGTAACATCCTTGTATTCAGATCCAGGACTGAACAGGATTTTTGATAAAATTGTCTATGCTCACAGGCCATGCTGTATTTTAACTTTAAAACAAGAACTCATTCAACTCAGAATATAAAAGCCGGCAAGGAGCAGGAGGCTAAGCACTAACAACTCTACTAATATCTGGCATGAGTTCCAAGTCCGGACAGGTGCATGGTCACCCATTCAAATACTAACTCAATCCAATTGGGCTTTACTCCGGTCCTCAGTGGTGAAAAGCAGTGCGCTAATAGCTAGCTTGACTATTAAAGCTATGGTACTAAAAGCTATTGTCGTAAAGTATGGTAGTCAAGCTTTAAGTAGGCCAATCAAATTAACATAACTAATAACTCACAAAATTTCACTTGACTAATACAGTATCAGTAAATATCTTCGTTACAACAATTTGTCAAACAATAATGCAATCTACTTAGAAGGTAAAGGAAATCGCTTGAGATAACAAGGCTCTGTTGTGTTTTTACTTTTTTATGTCCACTGACCTTAGTAGACCTAAGACAGACAGACAGACAGACAGACAGGCAGGCAGGCAGGCAGACAGACAGACAGACAGACAGACAGACAGACAGACAGACAGACAGACAGACAGACAGACAGACAGACAGACAGGAACTAAAATGGAAACTAAAGATAAGATGTAAATTATACAAAGAACCAACGAACGAACAAACAAACAAACAAACAAACCAACCAACCAACCAACAAACAAACAAACAAACAACAAACAAACAAACAAACAAAAACAAACGAACAAACGACCAAACAAACAAACAAACAAACAAAAACAAAAAACGAACAAACAAACAAACAAACAAACAAAAAACAAACAAACAAATGAACGAACGAACGAACATACAAACAAACAAACAAACAAACAAACAAAGAGACAGACAGACAGACAGACAAACAAACAGACAGACAGACAGAGAGACAGACAGACAGACAGACAGACAGACAGACAGACAGACAGACAGACAGACACACGAAACAGACAGGCAAGCAGACAAACAGATAGGCAAACATACAGGCAGACGTGGACAGACACACAGACAGACGTGACGGAGGCAATTATGAATGTAGATTGTGAGTAGAAATCAGTTTGTTTTGAGCGCGTGTTGGGCGACATAGAGAAAATTCCCCTCTTCACATGTTTCCATTTCATTTTTAAGACATGTCAGAGCAACCGAAGTACACGAAACACACGGCGTTCATCTATGATAACGGCGGCTACCGTGCCGTAAACGAGGAAGAGAAAGGCCTCTCTGACATCCGTAACATAACGGTTGTCCGAAACGATTCCGCCGTCTACAAAGTTAATGTATACAACGTGGAGTCCGAGATGAAACTGTTCCCTATTATACCAGACCAGGTAATATGTCAACCTGGCGAGCAGAAACCAACAGGAGATATGTGGACACCGTGGTGCGATAATCAACAGGACCTCGAGGAAGGTCATTACATACGCATAACCCTTTCGAAGAAACAGGAAGACGACCACGTTTACCAGTTGCTTCAGTCAGGCCAGAATGTTTACAAAACCGAAAACATAGATTACTCGCTCAAAGCTCATATCCAAGGTGACTACAATATCAAGAAGGGCGAGTTCAAGTTGATTGTTTCTGGATCAAACGTTGGAAACATCCAGTTCACATTTGACAGATACTAAGTAAGTGACATTATTATAACAACGAGGGTTATAATTGGCTCGGAGAAGGACAAAAAACATAATTATGCCCCAAAACATCAACTCTATTACTATTAATATTATTTCTCAACTGTAAATTGTCCAGTCAGAGAGCTTGATTTGTACCACGTGACCAGTTATTTTATCGTAGAATTACCCTCCACAGCGGGGTATTCGAGTTCGTGTACGACGCGTGAATATCACGCACGATTCATGAAGCTGTCAACCGTGGCGGAGTTTGGCGAGATAAGAAAACGTTTCGCCTTTAAACTCAGATGTTGACAAGAAGAGTGTTAGGTTACAAGAAAATAAGGATTCAGGGAATACAAAGAAAGCAACAAACAATGCATCCAGAAGCCTTGAGACGACAAAAGAATGGAGACAGACAATGAAAAGCGGACAAAAGTTAAGCTAAGCTAACTTTATTAACATTATTTAAAGGTCAACTAAACCTTTTGAAGTTATATTTTCTTCTGAAAGGGTTATTATCGAACTTAGCAAAAGTAAAGAAAAATATGAATTTCGAAGTAAAGCAAAGAATTTATCAGCGAAGCCTTCTTAGGTCCTCTTGAAGCATGACCGCGTTTCTAGAAGAATGGGTACTCCATTGTCTTTGACGTCATACCGGTAAAACCCACCAATCACCTTGTTGTTTGTTACCGGTATGACATCACAAGGTACTAGTGCCAGTCTTTATTGCGACGCGGTCGTCGTTCACACGAGTTCAGCTAAAGGAGCAAAAACTCAAACAGCCCATAAAAGTGGAACAGAGTGACTGGTTTCAATTATTTCTTCGGTTTCAGACTGAACTTTTCCGACTTTAACGGAAAATAGAATAATCTGGAAACGTATAGTTGCCCTTTAAGCTTTTTTTGGAAAGATTAATTGTTTCGATATAATATATAATTTATAGACATGGTCAGACATCCCCGTAAAAGTTATTATTATTCGATTTATTTTTATCTTCGCTCTAATTGGTTGAGGGACCCCTACGTCACCTGCAAATAACTACCTACAAATAACAGTCTGCTCATGCGCATTAGCCGGAAATGTTGTTTTGCAGCAAATAATATTCTACTCATGCGCGTTAACTCAATTTCGGCAAACGTAAATCGCTCGTTCAGTCAAGCTGGAAAGAAACGAATGGACATAATTGCAGGTAAACAGTGACAAATAAAAAATAAATCGAATAATAAAACATTTATTGAACTCGGTTTTCACAAAATATTGTGATTTGTCAGTGTCTCGCAGTTCAATTATTTGCCTCTGGCTTCGGCATCGGAAAATATATAACTGATCTGCTCCCTGACAAATCACGATATTTTGCTCAACCTCGTCCAATAATTGTTAATTATCCGCTAGATAAATTTCGCCGACACTTGTGGCCGTTTTAAAACTTTTCCCACAGATTTACTTACACGACATATTCATAATACCATTCTTCGTAAATTTTGTAAAGCTCTGAGCTATAGTAAGCGAAATATTAGCTTTCAAGAAAACTAATTCGGGCAGTCGCTTCATACACTAAACACATTTGAGCTTTTGTTTACAATATTAAACCAGACAGTGCTACAAAGCGGTGCCTGTGGCGTTAAAGGAAACATCGCGTTAAAAATGTCACGTCAAAAATGTCGCTTGCTACGAACAAACGAAATCCACTGATCTCTATATAAACTGGATAGGCCATTCCCAGTCAAACATTTCGTGCCAGTCGCCGCCATCTTACGTTAGTGGAACATATGACGCATTGCGGCCTTAGAACTTGTTACCAGTCCCAAAGTTGACTAGCATAAGCAATCTTGACGTCAGCACGGTCAGATAAACCGGGGAGCCGGAAAAGCCGTGAAAACAAACAACAGATGCCGGTTCGTTTAGTTTTCACTGTTTAACAACAAATACAGTAAAAAGATGGCAAGTACACAACACGAGATATTGTTAAGGCATTAAGATTACTATAAAAGGACAGGTATAATTTAAGACTTGGATTGAATTCTTCGTAGATTTTATAGTCTGTTTTTCAGTTTACATTATCGTGAAGTTTCTTCGTTGTTGGCACTGAAGAAAAACAACGAAATTTAAAGGTTTTACAGCTAAGTAACAGAAACAAATGCACGAAAATAGTGTCTTAAACCTTATTAAGTACTTCTTGTGTCCCCACATCGTTTAAATTTTCTTAAAATAATTCGTTTTGTCTGTTTTGAATGGCTACGAAAGCTATGAAAAATGGGAAAACATATGCCATTTTGGTTTAGTTCGCAAGAAAGATGGTGGCGAATACAAGCCTAACACTTTGTCAAGTTTTCACAGAACGTTTACAACACTTATAGTCATATAATAAACTCCTTATTGACCTCGCTTGTTCGGTCTGTACTGGTGAAATATCGGACTGACGTTTTGTGCACGGACCTCACTTCGCTGCGCTCGGTCCGTACTAAAAACGTCGGTCCGATATTTCACTAGTACAAACCTCACGCTCGGTCAATAAGTAGTAATTGTGAGTTTTTATATTGTACGGCACAAGTTAATTGCGGTGAAATTAGGGTAAAGGACTAGGGGCTAATCATCACTGATCTCTATATAACTGGATTGGTCATCCGCGGCTCCAAAAATGAAGCCACCTGAGATGATGAATTTGAGTATACCAAGATGGCCGCCACGGAAAATTGTATGTTTTCGTAGCACGAAAAGAGACGAAAAAATCCACGTTAAAAATATTTCTGCCATTGGTATCAAACAAAGAACACTGTAAAAGGTTTAGAAGCTTAGTTTTCGCATTTGTTGGTTTTTTTATTTAGCAGTAAAACGTGTTATTTAAAAACCAACGAAATCAATCAATACCTTCATTATAAAACTATCTATTACCCTGGGTATTAAAGCATAAGTCTTTACAAATCCTTGAAGTATGTAGTTGACAATTTCAGACTGTACTTGCTTGTATTTCCCTTCTGTTTTTCGGTAGTAACAGTAAATTGCCATTTGAGAATTGTTTTACGGTTTTTCCGACTCGGTATAAATGCAAACGGGGTCTTGAATCCCGTTCACACGAGTCCGGAGCGAGTTGAAAATGGTGCTAAAAAGTCACAAAACGCGGTTGCGTTCACACGACACCGGATCGAAATTGCGTGAAAACGTCGCTCTAACCGCATCGATTTGAAAACGTAACAAACGGAACAATAATTTGCCTTGAGTTGACTTTTAAACTCCCCTCCTCAAGGGAGGTGGCAATGCGCGCTTTCGCTAGAAATGTAAATAGATTTCCCGCGTGCTTATCCGACACTGCGCCACGGGGGTACTGGGTGGATTTTTTTGTTTAACGTATTTATTCCAATAGATCGTTTTCATCTGACGTCACGGCGGCCATGTTGGTGTACCAAAACAATGAAATGGTGGCCATAACCATATTGGTGTACCATATGGGAATTAGCTATATTCTTGTTCAAATATTTCGTATTGTTTCACCACCCCAATGGGGCTACCGATCACGTGAGTGAAAACGATCTATAGACACGCACTATCAAATAAACGCTCCTCTCCAATAGACGCGGCCCCCTCTACCAATAAAAATATTTAATAAGCGCCCCCCCTAATAAATGCTATTTCCAAATATACCTGTCAACACAAGACGTTAAAAAAAATACAATGCCAACGCTTTATTTTTTAACAACAACTTTTAAGAAGATGAAGTTTTTTTATTGTTACATGTAATTTGCGCGAACATTTTTTGTTTCTAATTGCTTATTCGGATGTTAAGGACGCATATGATGAACTTTTTGGCTGATTATATATTGATGATGAGATTGTGTGCACATTTGTGTGACGTGTTTTTTTGTTTAAAGTGTATATGACCCGAAAATTAAGTTTGTCTTATTTGAAAGAACAATGACAGAGTACTTATTTTTTAGATTTTCGTTTACTTGCTTCGTTTTTGAAATATATTAGTTTGTTCAAGATTACGTAACACCTTGGAGTAGTGCTTTGCGAAAAATGCAACTGCGCGTTGAGTTTAAAAGCAATCAAATTCAAATTTTTACAGTTAACAGCAAAATGATTGTAGAATTCGACAGTTGATTTACAATTTTGAAAAGTATTTAAACTTGTTTTGTTTTGACAAAATTCTGAAAATGCATTCGCTTTGCGCCGCGACTTTTGTTGAACTACAGTTTCAATCAAATCATGTAAAAATAATTTTAATTGAAACTCAACTTGCTGTTCTACAAAAGTGTGTGCGGTAGCTATGGTTTTTTTTTTGTTATTTTTGAGATATAAAGCATTCTTTTGCAACCTCAGTTAAGTTGCGTGCATACCATGAATCGTAGTCGATTACTCAGAAATGAAAAAAAAATCGTATAGCTACCGCACAAACTTTTGACGCTCTTATTGTCTCCGATACATTGTAAAAATTTGAAAAAAAATCGGCCAAAACCCGTGTTCAACAAACGTCTTTGAATACGGCTGTTTAGCTGAAATTTAAAGCTGAAGAAACAAGCCTTGGAACATTTAAATTTCGCGGGAAAACAGAGCTGCTTGCAATTTTCATCGCTAAATATCTTAATGAATTTTGCTTTAAACGAAATAAACTTTTCAAAACCTTTCAGCATTTGGCTTAAGGCAGCTAATTACGCAAAAAATGGTATTTTTAAATTTCTATGGTGTAACGTAACCTTAAAATGCAAATTTAACAAAATGACGTCACATGTGCATAATGGCTTATTGACGAAGGTTATACATCTCTGCTGTTATCAAACGAAATCACTTCAAAGAAATCATGTGCATGTGTTCCTCCCAGAACACCAATCATGTAAATTGACAAGTGATTTTGTTTGATATTAGCAGAGATATATTACATTCTTCGATAAGTCATTATGCGGGTGTGACGTCATTTTGTTAAATTTGCATATCAAACAAACTGAAATATCTCAAAAACGAAGCAAGTAAACGCAAATCTACAAGAGAAGTTACTCTGTCATTTTTAAGTGTTCTTACAAATAAGACAAACTTAATTTTCAGGTCATATACACTTTAATAATTGAAATATCAAATTTTGAAATAAACGCCTCTCTCCAATAAACGCCTCTCTCTAATAAACGCCTCTCTCTAATAAACGCACCCCTTTACAGCTCAATTTCTCAATGAACGTCCAGGGCGTCTATTGGAATAAATACGGTATAGCTGCGAGTTTTTCGTACGATCTTACACTTTTTCATATTTTTCTTTCAGCCTGAATGCCTATGATGTCATGGAATTCTGGGATGAACTTGCTTTGTAAGCACGCTTTTATATCTTTGTAAGCACGCTTTACATCTTCGTAAGCATACTTTATACCTTTGTAACCACGCTTTATATCTTTGTAAGCACGCTTTATATCTTTGTAAGCACACTTTATATCTTCGTAAGCACGCTTTATATCCTTGTATCCACGCTTTTTAACGTGTTTGTGACGGACCGTGACATTTCTTATATGTTTTTTGATATTGCATTCCTTTACCTACAGTACATACTTGCTGTAAACACTTTATATATTAAACTCAACCAGCCTTTGGTAAAAACGTAAAAGCGACACTGATTTATTGAGAGTATTTTGACTTATATGACAGTATTTAGATACCGATAACCCAATGGCCCTCACCCCTTGATGGAGCTAGTTTGGAGAATTAACTGGGGAAACTATGGTGTTGATTTTGTGGAGGGGAGGGGGGGGGGTGTGAACCGGAGAATCCAGTGAAAAACCCTCGAAGCACAAGAGAGAACCAACAACTCTACAGCTCACAAGAAGTCACCCATGCGGTTACTAACCCCATTCAACTGGGATGATTTGACATCAACAAAAATATCGAAACAATGCAATGTAATACTCCCCCAATAGTCTATATACAATCAAGATAACAGTGGCTGCAGTGATCAAAATGCAATCTGAATGCACGACAAACCCATTTAAGCAAGTCTATTAAAATGCCTGGCCATCCGATTTGTTGGATCCGATAGTAAGAGCTTTTGAAAATAGAGATAAATCGGATAGATCAAGTCTGATCCAAGCCTATCATTGAAAAAATAAGAGGCGTGCGGTGCTCAGCACACCTTGGTTGGCATAGGCGTGCGATGGCGTGCCTGAGTGTTTTTCGGGGCACGGAAAATAGTCTACAGGACTATTTTGATAATTTTTTTGTTAGAAACTTGCAATAAGTCTTGTTTTATTCATTACAGGGGAAATTCTGTGGCTCAAAGTCTCGCTTTTATAATGAAAGTCCCCCTCTAGGCTTAACAAAAAGTTTTAATATGAATTTCATACAACAATGTCAATATTTACATAAATAGAAAAAGTTTTCGGTTTTAAAGGGTATTGGCAGTAAAAATTAAGTTTGTTTAATTTGAAAGAACTCGTAAAATTGTAATAGAAGATCTTTTGCAAATTTTTGGTATCTTTCTTCGTTTTCAAGATATTTCAATTTGTTTAATATGTAAATGGAGTGGGCTCTGACGTCATGAGCAGGGTACAGTATTTTTACACAAAGCAACATCAGTTACGAGATGTTCGGTGTCACAAGGCGTTTTTATGTGCACAGTTTCAAGTGATTTCGTTGAACAAATTTAGAGATATAACTGATTTGTCTACGTGTGAAGATACTGTACCCTGCTCATGACGTCAGAGACCATTCATTTACATATTAAACAAATTGAAATATTTTGAAAACGAAGAAAGATACGAAAAAATTGTAAAGGATCTTCTATTACAATTTTATGAGTTCTTTCAAATTAGACAAACTTAATTTTTGTTGCCAATGTCCTTTAAAACATTTTTTTAATCTTCATCGTCTTCATCTTCGTTGCATTCATCTTCTAGTCGGACTCATTGTCGGTTACTTCTTCTTCAATGGAGACTTCTGTTCTCGCTTTCTTTCTTGGTGGTTCACTCGCTGGTTCTCTCTCTTGCAATGAGACTATTCGTCGTTTCTCGTGATAAATTTTTAGCATCCGCTCAATCAGCATCTCCTTCTCTTCTTTACTCAAGAGCACGTCATTAATCGTAATGCTAGGGAGTTCGATGCCATTGTATTTGAGTATAAAATCTGATGACCATCGATTGCATCTAAGTACATGTTTGCCCAGAGTCGGACTGGCTTCGTATTAGGGGAGGTGCCATTAAGGGAGAGGGGCGCCGTCAGGGTTTCTTTCAGAATATTTAACAAGGGGGCAAAACAGGCAATACTTACTATAACATGCAAGGCATACATCATGAGGACATGTCGTCATCCATTAATTAGGTGACTACTTCATGTCAGGCTGTCAGCTGCGTGAAGCGTACTAAAATATTATTTAATCGTAATATACTATTAGCTGTACCATACTGATTAAAACGTAAAACGACTATAAATCCAAAATCGGGTTTTGAAATAGGAATTGCACTACATATCAAATATAATATTATACAACGGGAAATGGGCGCAGTAACGGCATCCTAAGGGGCGCATAGGGCCAGTCCGACTCTGTGTTTGCCAACGTCAAACTTTGAGTTTTTCCGGGAGCAATTTGATAGGGTTTATATTACCAATCATCGTGAGACAAGATAATAATTTGACAAATGCGAACGTTAATAAAATTGGAAAATTCAGTCTTGTAGAAAACCAACCAAAAACTGTTCTTGGCGTGCGATGGAGCGCACGCCTTATCCACGTCAGGCGATCGCACACGCCTCTCGTTGACAGACTTGCTGATCATTTTCCCCGGAGGGTTGTGGTTAGGTTTAGGTCCAACGGGGGGTTGTGGTTAGGTTTCGGGTTTCCAGGGGGGTTGTGGTTATGTTGGGGTAGGGGGGTAGGGAATTCTTTTTTAAAAATGACGGTCGCGTCGCGCAATTACGATATCAATAATTTTAAGTGGTTTAAACACTTTATGAATATAGTAAATTTAGTCTAGGAGCTCATGCTGTACAGTTGTAGATGTTTCTTCTAAAAGTATTTTAGCAGCAAAAACGAAGCTTGAATATTTGACAAAAAAAAACACAATTTGAGTCCGAAACCGCGCGGATCTCTTGATTTTTTTGTAGGGCAGCACCAAGTGTTGAGCCAGTTGAGGTATCAAAAGTCAAGAAAAAAGTCTATGAACTATCTTGAATGAAATAAAGATAGCATTAATCAGGGCTAAGGCCTACTGAAATCTAGTGGCTATAATCTGTCGAGCATATGGATGCTGACATGATGAATAAAAACCATAAATATTAAATTTTCTGAACAGTCAAAAAAATCAAACAAAACACAGAAATACGAACCGACAGTGTTTTAAAGGCATTGACAGGGTTACAAGAATTCATAAAATAAAGACAAATAAATACTAAATATAACCTGAATTTTCGTCAGGAGTTTCCATCAATCCAAGCAAAATCTTGCTTTGTTTGGCAATATAATTCCTCCTTCAATCTATTTTTGCCAGCAAACATACCTCAGACAGAAAGGACAATGATTCTAATACATACTAGCTTCGTTATATCAATTCTAAAGAAGTTCAACTACAAAAAAATAAAAAATTCTCGCTGGGCCATTGTTCTGTTTTCTACCGCTCCTTGGACGTTGGTCAGACGTTCATGTGTTGCCCCCAGCAGCCAGAAGTTTGGCTTCATCCAATCATAGGGCCGACCTTATGGAGGTATCATTCCAGTCTTTATATAGAGTTCACTGAATGGCCCTTGCCCTTGATGGAACTATAGTTCGTAGAATTAACTGGGGAAACTATGGTCTGTGCTGATTATCAGGAAAACCAGAGAACTCGGCAAAAAATCCTCAAGGTGCAGGAGATAGACAGACAGACAGACAGACAGACAGACAGACAGACAGACAGACAGACAGACAGACAGACAGACAGACAGATAGACAGATAGACAGACAGACAGACAGACAAACAGATGGACGGACGGATAGATGGACGGATGGATGGACGGTCTGTCAGTCATGATATGAACGCTGTGTGAAAATATGTTGTGTTTCGTGTATTGCAAATTGTGTTTTCTATTGGAGAATTAGATTGTGTTTTGACTATTTTCTGTGACCAATGATGTTTAGACTTTTATAGATTTTAGCACTGCATGCGATGTAATTGTAGCTGCGAGACACCCGCATGACCAGGTGTTTTGTTTTTGTACTCAAATGCAGTAAACTCTTTCTCTGGCAAAAATAATAAGTACAGGAAAGAAATATTTCTTTTCCTAGTGTCACAACATTTGCAAATGCCCGGCATTGTCCGGGGGCATCGCCATTGTCTGGGGAGGAGGGCATTGCTGGACAAGGCAACCAACAAAACATTAAAGTATATGTACTTTAAACACAAGGAAATACAATCCCTACCACTATAGCACAAATCCTTTGTATCGAAAAGATAACTTTCGAAGAGAAGGGCCGTAAATACACCCACGAAATGCGTTAAGAACCTATGTAGTGAGTCACTCAAATCTTAACTTACCTTTTAGCATCGAATTCGGTTGAAATGAAATGAAATGCTCAAATGCAGCCAACTTCTTCAAATAATAGTGTCAAGTAGTAACATAATGAATGATGATCACCTGGAAACGATGTCGAACGTTCAAGATTAAGGATTGATGAGATTTAATACGGCAAGAGTAGTGTATAAATGAGAGTTCTGGCTCAGTTGAAATATTTTCAAAATGGCTGCCCAAAATATTTTCAAAATGGCTGCCCAAAATATTTTCAAAATGGCTGCCCAAAATATTCCCCCGAAAATATTTTCAAAATTACCCCCCTGGATTTTTTCCAAAATGGCTGCCTCCCTTTGGTTTCCAAAATGGCTGCCAAAAAATATTTTGAAATTATTCCCCAAAAAATATTTTCTTTAAATAAAATGCTAAATTTAAGAAAGACTTGTCCAAACGGGGAAAGGTGTAATTTGGTTGGTTTTACGAAATATCCTTATGGAATACCAAAAGTTATATATTTTAACATAAGTACAAACCCAAACAGTATTTGCCATTATATACATCCAGGAGAAACAACAAACCAAATGCTGGTTAGAACGGGGGTTTACGATACTGTTTTGTAAATTAAAAATTTTGGTTTAAAGAAACTTAAAATAATAAGAAAGAATGAGACCTAAGAGATATGTTTCTGGAGGAGAAGATTATACCTTATACGAATGCTTAGTTTGCAACAGAACATTACATTCTGAAACAGCATTAAGACTGCATTTAAAAGTTACCCATGGAAAAGTACCAAAAGGAATAACAGAAGTTTGTGGGGAGTGCAACAAAACCTTTAATACAAAATCTGAAGTGCTTAAACATGCAAAATCCCACCAAAAAAGATTGAGACGAATATAAAAAATTTTCAAAATTTCTTATTTTAAAAATAAGAAATTTTTGTTTTATAAATAAACAATGAGTTATTTTTATGGATATGAAAATCGGCGAAAAGGATCTTCGAGTTCTGATTCTCCAGATTTAGAGAAAAAAATAAGTGCCATTGAAAAGAAGCTAAGTGTTCTTTCGTTGGATTACAAAACTGTTTTTGACATTAACTTAACAACTGCTACCAAAACTTTTGAAATTGTTAATGGCGAAAAAAGGTTGGTCCAAGCACGAAACAAAGAATACTGTTTATGGCAAAACGATAAAACAAAGGCTCCAACATTTGGTGCCGATGCTATTGGTCCTGGTAAAAATTACATGGAAAATAAAGGCGGCAACTATATGTGTTTTGTTTGTCCTGAAATGCAGTTTGGGGATGTTTCTGTTTTTGTTGCTGTTTCGGTTGTTGATACATCTGTTTCGGGGTATTGGTGTTATCTTATTGGTAATGATAATGGGGCATATGATAAGTATCTATCCTTTAAATCTTACTCTTATTCCCAACTAGTTATTGGTGGGATTGAAGCTGAAAACTACAAAACTGCAAATATGGTTTCTCATAGCATTACGCATAAACATCTTATATCTTGTCATTGGTTGGGGACTGGGGGAAGTGTATATTTAAATGGAGTTCTTTGTCCAGGATCGGAGTTCCAACCAGATTTAACAGATATAGGTAACCCATTTGGATCTGTATTTTTAAATGAGAGATTTGGAAGTTCCATTGCCATAAATGATCAACTAAAAGCAAAAATATATGGGTTTAAAGTTGTATATGGGCCACTAACTAACTCTGAGATTGTAAAAATTAACAAAGATATGATGAAAGAATATGGAAATATTATATAAATAAACATGAGTTTTGAAAAAAGGGTAAAAGATATTGAGACCGGCTTGGAAAAACTTTCTTTTGGAAAAAACTACAAAACTGTTTTTGACATTAACTTAACAAATGCTACTAAAACTTTTGAAACTGTTAACGGCGAAAAAAGAGTAGTTCGAGTACAAAATGGGAAACATTGTTTATGGCAAAATAATTACCACCATGCCCCAACATTTGGATCGGACTCCCTTGGTTTGAGTAAAGATTACATGGAAAATAAGGGTGGTAACTATATGTGTTTTGTTTGTCCTGAAATGCAGTTTGGCGATGTTTCTGTTTTTGTTGTTATTAAAGTTGTTGATACATCTCCTTCTAGTAATTGGTCCTATCTTATTGGAAATGATAATGGGTCATATGACAAATTTGTTAAATATATATCCGTTGTACCATACTCTTCTTCCAAATTAGTTATTGGTGGTGTTGTTGGAGCAACATACAAAACTGTAAATATGGGTTCCCAAAGCATTACCCAAAAACATATTGTTTCTTCGCATTGGTTGGGAACTGGAGCTTGTACATATTTAAATGGGGTTCTTTTGAGCGGATCTGAATTTCAAACAAATTTGAAAGATATAGGTAGCCCATTTTCATCTGTATTTTTAAATGAAAGATTTGATACTTCTGCCTCTCCAGCTAATTACCAACTGAAAGGGAAAATATATGGGTTAAAAGTTGTAACCGGACCATTAACCACAGCTGAGATTGTAAAAATTAACAAAGATATGATTAAAGAATATGGAAACATTATATAAATAAACAATGAGTTATTACTATGGATATGATGATGATGAGTCAGATTATTTAAGTTATGGCGGAGGCAAAGCTGGATCCCAAGGACCAGAAGGGCCCCAAGGACCCCAAGGAGACACTGGACTTCCAGGTTCTGAAGGGGCCACTGGGTCAACAGGTCCAGCTGGTTCTAAAGGTTCTAAAGGGGACACCGGAGCAGCAGGTTCCAAAGGAGCCACTGGAGCAGCAGGTCCTAAAGGAGACAAAGGGGATACTGGTATTAGAGGACCCCAAGGTCTTAAAGGGGACAGAGGTAATACTGGAGCAGCAGGAGCAACAGGTGCAGCTGGTACCAAAGGAGACAAAGGGGACCATGGAACTACAGGTTCTAAAGGTTTAAAGGGGGACAAGGGGGACAAAGGAGACAAAGGTATGGCAGGAGCAGCAGCTCAAAAAGGAGACAAGGGTGATCCTGGAGATGATTGGGCAAAGGGTAACAGGGGTAACACTGGGGCAACAGGAGCCCAAGGGCCACAAGGAGCCCAAGGACCCCAAGGCTCCCAAGGCTCCCAAGGTGCCAAAGGCTCCACAGGTAACACAGGTTCCCAAGGACCACAAGGGCCGCAAGGTTCTAAAGGAGACAAAGGAGACAAAGGTTCCAAAGGGGACCAAGGAGACCAAGGGGTACAAGGCCTTCCAGGTGCAAAAGGAACAACTGGGCAAAGAGGTCTTAGAGGGTTAAGAGGTGTTACAGGAACCACAGGACCAGCTGGAAATTTTACGCGAATAAGAAAGTACAGAAAAACTGGTGGAAAAACAAACTATAAAGCTGGTGTTTGGGATAATACAAATAACAACAGCACAATAATAACATTTACAGCAGCAGAATCTGGAAAATATTTGGTAAAGTACTGGTTTACACTACAACCTGATGGGCATAAAATAGATCAACAAAGTAAAGCCACCACTTGGCATGATGCTGGTACATATAATTCATATTTTAATTTGAAAACATGTATTTACCATGGAGATGTTGATATGAGATCAAACAAACTTGCAGATCTTGAAACTACAACCATGGGACAAACATATTCTGAGTCAACCCCACACATTATATTTTGCGAAGGTATTGCTTCGATAATAAAGGGCACCAAAGTATCTTTGCATAGTGTTTCTGACTCATTTGGAGACTACTATACATACTTATTTTTTAATGTTTGGGATGCAGAAATTAACATTCTTAAGATTAATTAAAAGAGGGTATAATAAAAGAGGTAATGGCAGAGTTTAAAAATAATACCTTATCGTCTTTGTTGTACAAAAGTTACAGTAAAAATGATATTACACATATGGATATGTTTAACAAAAGATCTTATTCTGTTAAAAATGAAGAAGATCTTCTAAATAAATATACAAGGTCTTACACTTACCTAACAGGCCAGGGAAAGTTTAACAAATATCTTTTAGAAAGAACAACAAACATTGGCCCTGTTATTGTTGACATAGATTTGTCCAAAAAAATTTCTGAACCAAAACCATTGTACACTGAGAAAAAAGTGCTAACATTAGCAAAACTATTCCAAAAAACATTGAAAAAACTTCTTGTTAACCCAACAAATTTGGATTGTTTTGTTCTTGAAAAACCAGGTTATTTTAAAGATGAAAAAACTTACAAAAATGGTTTTCATTTACATTTTCCATATGTTTGGTTAGAACAAAAAGAAAGATATTATATTAACAAGCTTGTACAAGAAAAAACAACATTTAAGCTGGACAATGCTGTTATTGGTGGTAACTGGTTTTTGTATGGTTCTAAAAAAAGTCCTGAGGCAAAACCATATCTTCTAAGCTATATTATTGAAGAAAAAAGAAACCATGTTGCAAGTACATATTCTGCCCATGAATTAATATTTTTACTTTCTGTTAGGCAGAAACCTTATACTGTTATTAGTAAATTATCTTTTTTACCAGAACCAGAAAAAGAAAAAGTTGCCAAAGTTATTGACTTTAAAACCCACAAACCCCTAAGCGAAGAAGTGTTAGCTGGTTACATTGGACAAATGCAAGACCATATTGCAGATGATTATGAGTCATGGAGATCTGTTGGTTGTGCTTTGTATAACGAAACACATGGGGAAGACTATGGGAAAGATTTATGGCATTTGTTTTCTCAAAAATGTCCAGAAAAATATGATGAAAATGCTTGCGAAATATTTTGGGAAAAAATAGTTGAAACAAAATATTCTGTTGGAACATTAATACATTATGCCGGTTTAGGTTCTGTTGAAAAGAAAAGTAAAAAATTTAAGAAAAAGTCAGCTATAAAACTATATTTATAATTTTAAGCTAGCTGTTTGAACAAATACAGCTAGTTATTTAAGCTAGTTGTTAAGCAAAATACAGCAAAAAATAACAAAATACAGCTAGTTATTTAAGCTAGTTGTTAAGCAAAATACAGCAAAAAATAACAAAAATATAGCTAGTTGTTAAGTAAATTATAGCAAAAAATAACAAATTACAGCAAAAACATTATAATAAATGGAAGCAAACCCAGAACAAAATAAAAAAGTTGAAGAGAAACAAACTATTACAAAAACCCCTCCTCCCCGTGTTAAAAACCCAAAAAGAGTTGCGCAGGGAAAAAGATTGGCTTCAATTAGTAAGGCTGCAAAGTTAAAAAAGAAACAACAAATGGAAACAGTTCCAGAAGAAGACAGCGAAGGCAAAGTATTTTACCCGCCATTGGCAACAACTGGGGCGGTTGTTGGGACTTGTTGTACTCTTCTATTAACTTATTTCGCATATACAAAGTGGGCAAAAGAAAGCGAAGCCGGGGAAGAAAAGTCAAAACCTGTAGTAAAAAAATCAAACACTGTTCTTAAAGATCTTTCTCAATATGATCTTTAAACAAATAAATTTTCTATCCTAAGTTGGATAGAAATTTTATATAAATGATTGTAACCAACTATGCAACAGAATGTATTTTTGGAAATAAAAACTGGTTCAATACTGGAAAACTTATTTTTTTAATTTCAAAGGGAAGTTTTAAAGGGTACAAACTTTGGTTGTTGTACAGTAAATATGATGTTAAAAATTATAACGAAAACCATTGTTACAATATATGGTCAGATTTTGATAATTTAATGCCAGAAGATTTTAACGAAAATTTTGATGAATAATACATATAATAAATGAATACCGAAAGAGAAGTTAAACTTATTCCCGGTTACAATAGATTGCACCGAAGTGCAATAACTGGAGAGCGATCTCGTAATGTAATTACTTTTAACCCTAATTCTGCCAATGAAGGCGAAGTAATTTACATACATATCCCAAAACTTAAACCTGGAACTGCTTTGGTTCCTGACAAAATGTTTCTATTGTTCGACTTTAAGAACAAGAATACCAAGTCATGGTTTAACAACAACCTGGCAAGGCAACTCCAAGAACGGCTGGAAGTTAGATTTGCTGGCGAAAAAGTATATGATAATACAGGCGAAAGTCTTCTTGCTACTTACAAAGACCTGTGGTTGGATGCTCATGAGAGATCAAATATGATCGAAGATGGCATTGGAACAGAAAACCAACGAAAGCTTATTTCTAAATCTGACGATGCCAATGCCGATGCATATGCTGCTGTTTACAAAACTAAGCAGAGAATTCAGTTGGGCAAGATTTTGAAGGACCATGGTCTTTATGCCCCACACAGCATGGCAAATGACTTGCAGTATATTATTTCATTGCCAAAAGCTTCTGAGATTATGAAGGCTCAAAGAAACCAAGCTGTGGCTGGTTACTCTTTGGAGAACCTTGAACTGGAGTATGAGACCATTACAAATACCAGTTTGGTCCAGGAGATTGAATCTACCTACCAAGTTGGGCGAGCTCTCTCTTTTGAACATGTAACTTTGATGAGAACCTCGCCATGGGCTGCTGCAACAACCTTAATTAATGAAACCATTAACTTGCCCAGAAAAAGTATGAAGGCAGTTGTAATGTTATTTACAAAGGCAACCAGAGCTGGGTCAGAAGAGTTTGTTTACCCAAACATTGAGCGGGTAAAAATTACTATTGAAGGAGTACCAAATAGTATATTTTCTCAAGGGATCCCCAAACGAAGGTTGTTTGAAGAAGCCCAAAGATTGTTTAGAAAAACAAGTTACCCAACCATTAAAGCAGAAGAATTTTTTACAGAAGAAAAGTTTGCACTTGTTGTTGATCTTCGTTCGATTAACGATAATAATGTATATGGAGATGGAACAAGGCTTCTAACAACCCAATCTGGAATAATGCTAGAAATTAAGAAAGTAGCAACAGCAACAGATCTTAAATGTCATACTTTCATTTTGTCAGATGGGTTACTAAAAGTACAGGCTGGCGAATTCTTAAGTGTAACCTATTAAGCAAAAATAAATGGAAAGCGAAGAAACAAAACCATTTAACATGATTATTGTTGGAATGACAAGTTGTGGTAAAACCCATTATCTTCTTAAAATGTTAACAGAAAATTATAAAAAAAAATTTGAAAATATAATTTTAATTTGCCCAACATTTGAGTGGAACAAAACTTATCTTGAATGGGAACATCTTAACGATCCAAGATTTTTTGTTATCCCTTGCGACCAAGACCAATCTGAAGATTTTTTAAAATATGTGGTTGACTATTGTAAAGGAACCCCAAGTTTAATTATTTTGGATGATTGTGCTTCTGGGCAAAGTGTAAAAAATAGAACTAGCGAATTAGTTAAACTTGGTTTTGGTGCCAGACATATGGATATTAGTACAATAGTTATTACCCAACAACTAACTAGCATAGCAAAACCATACAGAGAAAATATTTCCAAATTAGTTACATTCTATAACCCCAATCGCAAAGATATGCAGGTTATTTTAGATGACTATTTGGATATACCAAAAGAAGAAGAAAAAAAAATTAAAGAAACATTAAAATCTCAAAAATATTCAAAATTAGAAATTAATTTAACCCATCCATACATTCATCAAATAATAAATGAGGAACATAAGAATTTTACTTAAAAATGGGGAAACAACAGTTAAATTTGAAGATCCATTAATTATTGAAAACACCAAATTAATGGTCAAGGACGCAACTGTGTTTTGGAATTTTAACAACATAACAACCCCAACATATGTAATGCATGGGACCAAAAAAATTAGTTTTGACAATGGTTATTGGACTGCTGGGATGATAATGAGAAGGTTTAAAGAAAATTTAATTAAAACTGAAATTCTTCCATACAGCTGTAAAATTAAAATAGTACCAACAGAAAACCTTTCCCTGCTTAAACTTGCCCCTTTGTTGGGTTACCCAGAAACAACAATAATTAATAAGGGTACAAGTATGGCAAGCCCAAACCCAGTTAACATTAATCGGGGAATGAAATATATTTGTATTTCCTGCGAAATGATTGATGGGACAAAAACCTCGTTTTCTGGAAACCGGGATCGAACTGCTGCTATATTACCAATTACAACAAAACAAATACTAAAGGGATCTGTAGAAAGGTTTGCTGGTATTAATTCTGAAGCCATGTTAGACAATGGTATTTACAATGAACTTAAATTTAAAATTGACCACAATGTTGGCGATGTTCTTCTTGAAATTTTTATATGCCCCCAGGACTATTAAGTAAGAGCAAATATTTCTATCCAAATTTGGATAGAAATTTTTTATGTATAATAAATGGATAAGAAAGACGTTTTAAATGATTTATATGAAGCAGCTTTAATTACTGGAAGTGCTGTTGCAGTAAGTATGGTTTTCAAAAAATTAACAGGGCAATCCCTGGCAGCACCAGCAAGTTTAAAAGAATCAGCAAAACTAGCAGTTGCTGTTGGACTTGGATTATTTTCAGTCAGAATGGCTCAAGAAAAGGGGTACATTCCCAAAAATGTAAATACTGGAAAGGTCTAAAATAATATAATTATCATATCCAAAAAAGGGATATGATAAATGGCATCAATGGTAGTAGGAGGACTATTTAATGCGGTTGCCTTTGCTGGTGCTGGTTATTTGTTTCAATCTTTTAATAAAAGTGGTTTTGCTGACGAAGCAAAAAGACATAACTTAGCAATGGAAGAACTACAAAAAGCAAAAGAAAGTTTTTTCCAAAATGAAATTAAAAGAAAAGATAAACAAAGACAGCTCCAAGAAGAAATTAGCAGAGCAAATTATAGCATGCAAGACACTTCAAAAGCGTTTAGCGAACTACACAAAATTTTACAAGAAAAACCAGTTGAACCTAAACTAGAAGATTTTTACCAACCAAGCGATGAAATGGAGAAATATCAGATTATTGCTGTAACACTTTCTGGTACTGGTGTTGGCTGGTTATTGTCAAGATTTGTATTGTAATACCTTTTTTAACAACATGTTTTTAATTCTTATTCCAAAAACAGAATAAGAAGTAATATTTAGTTTAGTAATCTTCTTCTGAAACATCTAAAGAAGAGTAATCTCCATCTTCTGACTCATCTCCATCTTCTGAGTTTGACCAAAAACCGCTTTCATTTTGAGCTTCTTCCTTTTTTATAATATTTAACATATTTTTAAATACAGCAAATCTTTCAGCTGTTTCTCTTTGCTCTGCTTCTTCTTTTGTTTCTGCCCTTGCTTCTGCTACAGCTTTTTCTGTCAGCTCCAAAGCATTTTTAACACTAAGACAAGAGCCATACATTTTTAAACTTGTTTTGTATGGAATGTAAGCATTGTCATCTGAAGAATAGTTTAAAATGTATTCTATTTTTTTAAACCATTTTGTTTGTTCTTTTAAAGTTGGTTCTTTCATTTTTTCCAAAAGATCTTCTCTTTGGCAAATTCCAAGAATAATGAACAAAATATTTTTTACTGTTGGATATGGACATAAAACAAGCCCATTTTCTTTAATACTTTTAAAAGATTCATCGAAAAACTTCATAATTTTTAAACCAACAACTTCTTTTTCTTCTGGAAACATTTTTTGAAAAAGGTTTGTATAATTTCGTACATGTACAGAATGTTTTTTTGGTTTAACATTGGCAATAACAGTTTGCCTGAAAACAACATCTTTGGTCACTAATCCACATTTGGGGCAAAATTCATATCCTTGATCTGTTACAAGTCTTGCTTTACAGCAATTACTTAAACTTTTGTCTGTTCTTTCTATTGTTAACAAACTTTCTGGATAATTAAAATTATATTTTGAATTCATTCCTTTTATTATAGTAATTTTAAAAGCATATATACTATTGTTATTGAGGCTCCAAATACTTCTGGTAATCTGTTATCGCTTTTTGTTATTTCGCTAGGTGTATAGTTTCCCATTTTATAAGTTTTTATCATTTCGTTAATTTCAGCTTGGTTTTGTCTTGGTTCCAAAATATGTTGGGCAGGTTGTTTTTTTACCGGGATAATGGTTTCCATATTAAGATGTTTGTTTAAACCAATGGCCATTTTGTTTGTAGCCAAGGTAAGAACATTGTTGAAACCAGCCACTGGGTTAATTAAAATTTTTAGATTGCTGGGAATTAAAATTAAACCTGGACTTACAGCAAAATTTAAAATAATATTAGTAGCCTTAATAGCTTTTCTCATGTTTGAAATTGAAACTGTAACATCATCTTGAACAATGGTGTCTTTCATTAATTTTTTGAAAACTTCTTGGGTTTGTAAACTTTTTGCTCCTTGCCCAACAATGACCCATCTTGTTTTTGCTTGGGCACCCAAAATACAGTAAACAAATGATTCTAATGATTGTTGGAATAGCTTTTGACCTAATAGAGTTAAACCATTGCTATTTTTTGGTACAAATCTTTTAAAATCATCTGGTTGTCTTCTGGATGTAGATACCAGTTCTTCGTAAGTATTAACTTTGCCATATCTTTTTTGGGTTAGATGGACATATCTAACGTCGTACCCAAGATCTTTCATGTCCTGGGTAAACTCGGTTGGGCTTTGGGTTGAATTACTTATTTTAGATATCCAGACATCATTTGGGTTGTGTTGCAAAATTTTAATGATGTCATCTGTAAGATACCTTCTAAGTTTGTTTGGATGCTTTAAAAATCTTCTTACTTGAAAAACATAATGGTAATGAATAATACTGGTTAAAAATGAAGATTTAAACCTGTCAAAACCATTTTGAAAATGCCTGTTAGAAACCCCACACAAATAACTTGCAACATAACTGGCAGCAATGGCAGTAAAATATGGGATAGTAAGAAAGTCATTTAAATTTGGATTTCTTGTTTTTTCTGGCTCTTTAAATGTCAAATCTATTGGATCTAAGTTTAAAACAAAGCTTTCTTTTTCGGAGATAAATATTATTAATTTGTCAAAGTTAACTGAACATTTTGGTTGTTTTGAAAAACCTTGGACAGTCCCATTGATATCCCATTCTCTTGGCCAATATAGGTATTGCGTATAATTTTTATTATTTTTAAACTCATTACTTTTGGTGTTTAGTAAAAATTCGCCTCTTTTAAAGTAAACCTTATTTTCTTTTTGGTTAAATTTAAACATAGTTAAATCTGCATTTGGGTATTCATTTAAAAAATCTTTTCTTAAATTCATAATTTATTTAAATAAAAATGGAGAATAATAAACTTTTACTTGATCTTGAACTTCGAGATATTTATTACAACCCTGTAACAGGTTACCAATCCAGGGAAAAGCTTTACAAAAAAGCATTGGAACAAAATGTTGAAGGGGTAACAAGAAATTTGGTTAAAGAGTGGTTGCATAGTCAAAAAGTTTTTACACTACACAAACCCATTAGAAAACCAAGAAAATACCAAAAAACATTTGTAAAAAATTTAGCAGACCAACTCCAAATGGATATGGTAGATATGGCAAAATTTGGTTCTGAAAATAATGACCAACGATGGATCTTAACTGGGATAGAAATTTTAAGCAGATTTGGTTTTGCTGTTCCTGTCCACAGAAAAAATACAATGAGTATGGTGCCAGGTGTTACAAAATTATTGGCAGAATTTAAGAAAAAATTTGGCAAATATCCAGAAGCTGTTCAGTTTGACGAAGGTATGGAGTTCCACAACAAAGGGGTAAAAAGTCTTTTAAAATCTAATGACATAGATTACTTTACAACACAGTCTGAGAAAAAGGCTGCCATTGTAGAAAGATTTAACAGAACTTTGAAAACCAGAATGTGGAAATATTTTACTTTTAAGGGTAACAGAAAGTGGTTGGATGTTTTGGATAAATTTGTTGGGAGCTACAATAATACCATCCACAGAACCATTAAAATGAAACCAAAAGATGTAAATAATAGTAACCAATCTAAAGTTTTCTTTACTTTGTATGGCATTCCCCCGCTTGAAAAAAATGTAAATCCAAAATTTAAAGTTGGGGATCATGTTAGACTCCAAAAATACAGAAAAAACTTTTCAAAAGGTTATGATCCAAATTTTTTATATGAAATTTTTACTGTTTCAGCTGTATTTCGTGGGGATCCAGTTATGTACAGAATTCAAGATGATGAGGGGGAAAATATTTTGGGCAAATTTTATGACGAAGAACTGGTTAAAGTTATTGGTAAACAAACATAAATAAATAATGGATAATTTTGGAGAAACTTCTGAAGATATTGGTTTGCAAACTTTTAACGAAACATTTCATGAACAGGATTATGGAACAGCAGAAACATCCTTTACGGATTTTGCTGACATTGATGCTCTTTATAATGACTTTGCTGATGCTCTTGACCCACCAAAAGATGACAAAGAATTAAGAGAGAGAATGGTAACAAACGAACATAAACCTGAAGGCGAAACACTTAATGAATTTGGAGAAAGATTTGATAAATGGCTTAAAGCTTTTAAAAGCAAACAAAAAACTTCTGCCCAAAACAAAAGAAAAACATTTTTAAGAGAAAAACTGGGTTACAGTGTAAACAAAGGTGAGGGGTTACACAGTGAAGACTTACTTAACAGAACTAAATTAACCAAAACTGGGGAGTTCTTTTTTGATGATGTTAAAGTTTTAAAACAGGATAAAAGTGGTAAATATAAACCATTATCAACCGCCAAGGCTAAAGAATTTATAAAATTATTAAAGCAAGCAAAGGTTGAACACGAATCAAAAGCTACATTTGCTGCTGAAAAGGCTTCAGGACTTGATCCAAGACATGTTGATCCTGAAGTTTTTATAAACATTACTAAAAATGTTGCTGAAGATTTAAACAATGAAGCAACAATATTAACTGATGCTCTTTTTGCCAATGCTAAAGAGGGGGAACACGATAGCAATCTTAGAAATCTTTTGGGAGTAGTAAAAGACAAAACCGACCAAATTAAACAGTTAGAAGGACAAGACAGAAAAGATTTCATAGAAGGGAACAAAGTTGCTGCTGAAGCCAACCAAGAACTTTACACTGACAAAGCTGCTGCTGAAAAAAATCCAAATGTAAAAAAATTATTTGAAGGTATGGCAAATGTGTGTAAGGTAAAAGCTGAAGAAATGAGGCTGTTAAACAATGAGGCGCCACAGGAAGAAGAAACAAAAGAAAAGTTTAAAAACCATATTTTAACCAGATTTGAAAAATTTAAAGAATGGGCAAAACAAAACATGGGTGTTTCTGCAGCTATTGCCATTAGTATAGCTGGAATTATAACAACTGTTGTTTTAGCTGCAGGTAAAGGAGTTGCAACGGCAGCAAAGGCAACTGGGGCACTTGGAAAAGCTATTGCAAAAATAGCAAAAGCAGCAATACCAGTATTAGTACCAATTTTAAGTTTACTTGCAACAGTACTATCCTGGGGAGCAAAAGGTTTGTTATGGCTAACCAAAAATCTGTGGATGCTAGCTATTGTACTAACATATATTGTTTACGAAAAATACAAAGAATACAAAAGTAAAAAATAATGGTATTATAAATGAATACTGAATACGCAACAATTAATGAAGAAAAAAATGAAGAACCGCAAGATTTAAATCTTAGGGAAGACCTAATCCGGCTATCATTTGCAAAAGAAATTAAACATTCAGAAGCATACTTGAAAAAAGCTTCAATGGTTCAACTTGAAAAAATTAAGCTTAACTACGAAAGAACACAACTTGACAAAACAACCACTCTGTTAACTGAAACACTTGTAACCAAATTTTCAGAACTAATGGAGCAGTTGGACCTAATACAAAATGACGAAAAACTGGATGCTGAACTATCGTCAAACAAACTCTTTTGCGATGATGTTAAGTCTTTGGTTAAAAAAGTTTCGCCATACATTCCAATGATTGGGTTACTAACTGGTGGTATTATAGTTGCAAAACATGTTTGGGACCGGAAACCAGGTACAAATAAAAATGTTACAGTACAAAATAATGAAAATATTGATGAAAACAGCAATGGTAGCAGTACTAATGATTCCAATAACAGTTGAGTTAATATTGTTAAAATTTTTGTTCTTCTAACCTTTGTGGGTTAGAAAAATAAAATGGGAAACTCAAAATCCAAGCCAAAAGAAAAATTTAATAAAAACCATATTACAAAGAAAGGTTTCCAGTTCGGGATAAGTTTTGGAAGGGATGACCTAACAATGGAGGGAAATATTCAAATAGGCTGGACAAACAAAACAGTAAAAAACTATACCAATGTTTTTTGTAAAAAATCACCATCTGTGGAATCTTTAACAGACAAAATAAATGATAATGAAAATATTAAACTGGTATCGCCAAATTCACCAACAACTGATGGACAGGAGAAATCTAATTCGCCAACAACGGAGGGACAAGAGAAACCTAATTCTTAGAAAAAAATGGGTTTTAAAAGAAAAAGAAAGGTGGGTACATAATAATAAAAGGAATGAACCTTACTACTGAAATTATTATTAATTTTCGAAAACAAAACATACATCTCCAAACTTTTGAAGAGTTAGAAGAAGAAATAACTCTTATACAAAAGTACTTACGTCAAAAAATAGAAATTCGGGATCGGTTATCCGAAATTCGAAAGTCAAAAGTTAGTACGCCAAGAGCTGAGCTACTTGGTTTAGCCCATCAAAAAGGAATCGCAGCCCCAACCAAGTTAACAACAAAAACACTCTGCGAAAAACTTGACATTCCATATATACCATACAAAGGTACAGGCAACACAGAAATTGTGGACCCTGTCAAAGTTTTGTTTACAGCTTTGGAAGATGGAGAAGAAGTAGAGTTCCCAAGTATCTGCAAAGCGGCTTTGGCTGTTGGAAAAAAGAGTCATAGTAATATTATTTACTACATTAATAACAAAACAGTTATTTCGTACAAAGAAAAAAAATGGACTGTAAGCCGAAAGTAAAAAAATTTGGTATTCAAAATTAATTTTTTCTTTAAAATTTTATTTAAAGAAAAAAAACCACCACTATAATAAAAGAGATGAGTTTAACTATTCCAAAAGAAATAATTGAAACTGTTCTTTTAAAAATAGATCTAACAAAATTCTATACCAGAATACAATTAGTAACAATATTTAAAGAATGCGGTCTTGAAAAAAGAGTCTCTGCTTTTTTCAGAAAGGATGAAATTTACGAATTGTTGGGTGTTTCAAAAGAGAATATTCCACAAAAACCTAAAAACGAAGACCAAACCAAAATGGTTTTAGTACCAATGCGAATATTAAGAGAGATAGACGAAAGAAGAACGGAAGAAAGAAAAACCGAAGACAAAGAATGGCACTTATTCATGAAAGAATTTAAAGCGTTCCAAGAAAAAATTAACCAAAAAGAAAACCTTAAAAATGGGTGTTAATAAATGAACAACAACAAAATACCACCAGAAAAGTTAAAGGAAATGTTCCACCAAAAAATGCAACACAGGAGAGAATTACAAGATTTTCTTAGAAAAGTTAATGAAGAAAAATATACTCCAAACAGAAAGGAGCTGAGAAAAATGGCTTTCATTAAAGGAGTTAAAGGTGCAAACAGTCTAAGTTTAAAACCATTGTGCGAAAGCCTTGGTGTCCCACTGGTTAAAAATGAAGTTTATGACAAACGTAGCAGGGATTGTATTAAAACACCAGTAAAAATTACACTTACATCTAACAATGGAGAAAAAGAAGAGTTCCCAAGTATTTACAGAGCAGCAAAAAGTTTGGGAAAAAATCCCAGTTGTATACCATTTTACATTAAAAAAAATTTACCAATAACATACAAAGGGGAAAGCTGGATAGTCAGTCGTTAAGTTGTTAAAATTCATAAACTTTTTTGTTTATGAATTCTTAGAGATCGCGAAATGAAGCCCCCGAAACTGTGGAAAGTGCTAACAACAAGAAAATGTAAACAAGAAAGTCAAAATTAAAAGAAAAAGGAGATAAATTCATATTTCCCTTTATTACATACATAAAAAAATGTTTTGCGTTATAATAAATGGACCAAGAGAAACTTTTAAAGAAACGCGAAAATGCCCGTTTAAGAAAACGAAGGCAGTTAGCAAGAGACCGCGAAATGAAACCTTTCAAACCAGAAAGGCTTGCTAAACTTCAAGCTATACAAGCCGAAAAACTAGCTAAAAAACAAACTAAAAAAATTCAAGAAGAAAAACAAAAACAAACAAAAATTAACAAAAAGGCGGATGCCAAAAAAAGAAAACTAGAAACCAGAAAATGGTCTAAAGAAATTAAGAAAGAGGAGCAAAGACAGGCCAAATTTACAGAATTTAATAAGTGGAAAGGCTCCAAAAAAATTAAAAGAACAAGACAAATATTAGGTAACAAACTAGGTAAAATTCTCAAAAAGAAGGCAAAGGTTAACAAAAAAATTAGAGAAGCAAAACCTAAACTTATCAGAAACTTTCTAGGTGGAGCAGCAACTCTATATGAGATCCCAGGACAGGGATTTAAAGACCCATCTGTTTTCTTAGAACAAACAACTCCAGCTGTTGAGAAACTACTTAATGACATTGATGGTTCCAAAAAGGTAAAAACAACACTAATATGTAATCTTGTTCGTTATGATTACGACTCTGGATGGGGAGATGTTGAAGAGTTTTATTTTGTCTCTAATATGAGATCAATGACAACAGAAGAAGATGTCAACAAACTTTATGAGCTATCTAAAAGAGAGATGCTCGAAAATTTGGCATCCCACCAGAAAAAGGGTTCTGGTTGGGCCATAAGATCTGTTGAAAGTCTGCATATTTCAATATCAAAACATAAACCTTTAAATGGTAAGGGTTTTCAAGAACTACCTAAAACTATCCAAAACAAAAAGGCTATTATTAACCCACAAAACAAAGACCAAAACTGCTTCTTCTATGCAGTTGCAATAGCCGAGATGATAGCAAATGACCCTAAAGCCAATAATCTTGAAAGAGTTGGTTTTAATGTTAAAGCCCACTCAAAAAAATATAATATAGATGGAATTGAGGTCCCAGTAAATATCAAAGACATCTCAAAATTTGAAAAAATGAATAAGATGAATATTAATGTCTTCAGTTGGGATGAAGAAATTAAAAAAGTTTACCAAATGCAAATTAGCAAAGCCGACTATCCAAATGTTATAGATCTGTTTTGGTGGGATAGCCATTACAGTGCTGTAAAATGTAAAAGCAAACTACTTTCAACCCAGCTTAGCAAGCGCAATGGTAAAGTACATTTTTGTAACTTCTGTTTAAACCCATTCAGAACAGAAGAAGACAAAGATGAACACTCCCAAATATGTCAGACCTATGGTGCTCAAATCCAGGAATATCCCAAAAATGGGGAAACAATGGGCTGGAGTAGTAAAGACTACCAAAAACTCCAGGATGTGCCATTTACAATTATATTTGACTTCGAGTGTATGCTGGAACCATTAGCTACAGAACCCCAAAACAGCAACGAAAGCTATATCAAAAAATATCAGCAGCACAAACCAAGCGGCTTTTCTTATTTAGTTATATGCTCAGATCCAGAAATATATTCTGGAAAAGTTGTAAGCTATACCAAACAGCATGAGAATGAGGACCTTGGCAAAATGTTCATTGAAAAATTAGAAATGGAAGCAAATATAATCTGGGAAAATTACTTGAAAAACCCAAAAAAAATTATTATAAGCAAGGCCCAAGAAAAAGAGTTTCAACTTGCAACAATCTGCTATGTTTGCGAAGAAAGCCTTGGAGATGACAAAGTAAGAGATCATGACCATCTTAATGGCAAGTACAGAGGAGCAGCCCATAACAGCTGCAATTATTCAATGGGAAGTGCAAAACATATCCCTGTGCTGGCTCATAATTTGGCTAATTATGATGCTCATCTTATTATTGAAAGTTTGGGTTTAACTGAAGGTCCAATTAGTTGTATTCCGAAAACAGATGAGGAGTACATAAGTTTTAGCAAAAAACTTTGGATGAATGGTGGTTACAAAAAAAAACTGGTTAGAGGGGGAAGAAAAAAAAAGTGGGTTCCCCTTGAATTAAGATTCTTGGATTCATTAAAATTTATGGGAAGTTCGTTAGCAACTTTGGTTGAAAATTTGGCCCCATCAGCATTTGTTTACACTGACAAAGCATTTGTTAAAGAAACACCCGAAAATTTGGCATTACTCAAAAGAAAGGGAGTGTTTCCCTATGAGTTTATGACTGATCTGGAAAAAATGAACTATCCAAAACTGCCAGCCAAAAAAGAGTTCTATTCAAAATTAAATGGGACTCATATTTCGGATGAAGACTATGCTCATGCTCAAAAAGTCTGGAATGCCTTTGGCTGTAAAACAATGCGAGATTTCCATGACTTGTATTTAAAACTTGACACTGTTCTTCTTGGAGATGTAATCCAAAATTTTAGAAAAACAAGTAAAGCCACTTATGGCCTTGATCCTTTGTGGTTTTATACAACTCCTGGTTTGTCCTGGTGTGCTTTGCAAAAAATGACAAAGCAAAAACTGGAGCTGCTGACAGACCCTAACATGTACCTAATGATTGAGCAAGGAATTAGAGGGGGAATGTCATTAATTACTCATAGATATTCTGAGGCCAACAATAAGTATATGGACGAATATGACCCCAGCAAAGAAAGTTCATTTATACCATATTTGGACAAGAACAACTTGTATGGGGTGGCTATGTCTAAACCACTACCAATAAGAAAATTTAAGTGGATGTCAGAAAAAAACCTGTCAAACTGGGAAAACCATCTTGTAGAAACCAAAGATGGCAATGAGGGAACTGGTTGTTTTCTAGAAGTAGATCTGGATTATCCAGAACATTTACATGACCTCCACAACGATCTCCCATTTGCAGCAGAAAAAATTAAAATAGATGGTGTAGAAAAACTACTACCCAATCTTAATAACAAAGAGAAGTATGTTATCCATTACCGATCATTAAAGCAATGTTTGGACAATGGGTTGGTGTTAAAGAAAATTCATCGGGGAATCTCATTTGTAGAAAAGGCCTGGATGAAACCATATATTGACCTTAACACTAAGTTAAGAACAGCAGCTAGCAATGACTTTGAGAAAGACTTCTACAAATTAATGAATAACTCTGTCTTTGGTAAGACAATGGAGAATGTACGAAACAGAGTAGATATTCGACTGGTATCATTTGGGGACCAGTTTGAAAAGCTAGCGAAAAAACCTAATTACACAGGTATTAATATTTTCAACGAAAATTTGGCTGCTATTCATATGGGTAAAACCCGAGTCAAGCTAAACAAACCAATCTTTACTGGAGCCACCATCTTAGATTTAAGTAAGAACTCCATGTACGACTTTCAGTATAACTATATAAAACCAAAGTATGGTAACAAGGCTCAGCTGTTGTTTACGGATACAGACAGCCTCTGTTATAATATCAAAACAGAAGACATTTTCAAAGATATCAGTGCAGATGTAGAAACCCATTTTGATACCAGTAATTTTGGTAAAAGCCATCCAAGCGAAATTAAATGTGGGGTTAATAAGAAGGTCCTTGGCAAAATGAAGTTCGAAACTGGACCAGATCAGATTGCCGGGTTTGTTGGGTTAAGACCAAAAGCATATGCCATAAAAATGGCAAAGAAGTTAAACCCCATAACTGGGTTAATGGAATGCAAAGAGGAGAAAAAATGTAAGGGCATTAAAAAAAGTGTAATTAGTAACGATATTAAGTTTGACGATTATAAGAATTGTCTGTTTACTGGAAAGAATCTCATGCGGGGAATGAACACTTTTAGATCATTTCAACATAGGATCCATACCATACATGTAAATAAGATAGCCCTTAATGTAGACGATAACAAGAGAGTTATTGGGGAAGATGGTATAAGTACTTTGGCAATAGGTCATTATAAAACTAGAGTATAAATTTAAAATAGTTAAGTAGTTAAAAAGTTTTTAAACAGTTTTCTGTTTAAAAATTATCCAAATATTTCGTAAAACCAACCAAATTACACCTTTCCCCGTTTGGACAAGTCTTTCTTAAATTTAGCATTTTATTTAAAGAAAATATTTTTTGGGGAATAATTTCAAAATATTTTTTGGCAGCCATTTTGGAAACCAAAGGGAGGCAGCCATTTTGGAAAAAATCCAGGGGGGTAATTTTGAAAATATTTTCGGGGGAATATTTTGGGCAGCCATTTTGAAAATATTTTGGGCAGCCATTTTGAAAATATTTCAACTGAGCCAGAACTCTCATTTATACACTACTGGCAAGATTCCTACATTTTCGATCGCCATCTTGGAAACCCGCCATAGCCCGCGAGGCGGTAAACCCGCCACAGCCCGCCGGTAACAAAGACCGCGGATTGTACGCGGTTAACACGGGGCTAGCGTGCAGTCCGCGCGTATTTCAACCAAACTCAGGTTTCGATGAAAATAAAGCACGCGCACCCTATTTTCCTCTTCTTGCCGTCCTCCGTTTGAAAACTGACAAATGCGTATGCTATAGACGCAATCGTGTGAATTTTGTGATTCGTAAAGGCAAAAATATAAGCCATTTCGTGAATATAATGGTTCGTGCAACTTGTCTCACAATGATCTTAATCATTGCATAGCATGTTACACACTGCAATGGTTCGTACAACTTGTCTCACAATGGTCTTAATTATTGCACAGCATGTTACACACTGCAATGGTTCGTACAACTTGTCTCACAAAAATCTTGGTCATTACACAGCATGTTTCACCCTGCAATGGTTCGTGCAACGTGTCTCACAACGATTTGATCATTGCACAGCATGTTACACACTGCAATGGTTCATGCCACTTATCTCGCAACGATCTTTACCATTGCACAGCATGTTACACACTGCAATGGTTCGTGTAACTTGTCTCACAATGATCTTGATCATTGCACAGCATGTTACACACTGCAATGGTTCATGCCACTTGTCTCGCAACGATCTTGACCATTGTGCAGCATGTTGCACACTGCAATGGTTCGTGTAACTTGTGTCACAATGATCTTGATCATTCCACAGCATGTTACACACTGCAGTGATTCGTGCAACTTGTCTCACAATGATCTTGACCATTGCACAGGATGTTTCATAGATATTACAGAATAAACATGCTAATATAATAAGAAATATATTTTATCAGTTATTTCAAATTCTATAATACATGTTAAATCGAATGATTTGTTCGATATACACTAATTTCTCTTCTATAAAGATAGATTTATATATAATCTTAACTTGGTAATCTTTACAAATAAAACTACTAGTACTGTTTGTCTGTCTGTCTGCATGTCTGTTTGTCTGTCCGTCCTTTGTTTGTTTGTTTGTTTGTTTGTTTGTTTGTTTGTTTGTTTGTTTGTTTGTTTGTTTGTTTGTTTGTTTGTTTGTTTGTTTGTTTGTCTGCCTGTCGCCAGGATATCTCAAAAAGTATTTCACTGATCTTCATGAAAGTTTGCAGAAGCCGGGTTGGCCATGGACCAACCAATCCTTTAAATTTTGGTTGAATTTAGTTAAAATGTGAATGAGAATTTAATAAAAATCTGACCACAAGATACTCTGTGTAGAAGAAATGCTTGATTGAGCTTATTATCCTTATTTTATGCAAATATTTTTGGATAATTTTGGGACGAATGCAATCAAGCATTTTATTCATACATGCATGTGTTGGTCTCGTGAGCTAGCCTAGTTAGCGGGATGTCTCGTTTTCTTTTTAAACATCTCTAATAACGCGCTGGCGGAGGTACAATATGCAGTCTATGAGTGCACTCTTGTATTATTAACTATGGATCGTTTTCACTCACGTGATCGGTGGCCCCATTGAGGTGGTGAAACAATACAAAATATTTGAATAAGAATAGAGTTAAATTCCCATAGGATAAAGATGGTACACCAATATGGCCGCCATTTCATTGTTTCGGTACACCAATACGGCCGTCGTGACGTCAGATGAAAACGATCTATACGTTCGCTAAAAGAATTCATACAGAATTATAATAGTTTCACGCAACTATTAACTTACTTAAATAACTGTTACACGCCGATTTCCTTGTTCAGTTGACCATTGGTTGCCATCAATCTGGGCGACTTTGCTTGGTGTCCCGCCATTTCTGTCGCCGTGCAGCATATGTAGCCTTTGGTGTAGAAGTGGACGATGCAGAGTGTTGTGAGTAAAATAGAGAGCTTAAGCATACAGGCGTTTTAGAGCCACGGACGGCGATTGAATTCAATAGCATTTTTCATTCAAAACAATGATAATGAGGAATTTAAAATCCCAAGAGCAAAGTGAACGCCGTCGTCGTTCTACACAAGACGTCATTGAGAGCATTTTCACGTTCTTGAGACGACGGGAACATCTAGAACGTTGAGGCTTGTCATCGTTGTTTTACTACAATAGACATACTTTTAAAGTAGAAAACTTACATTACAATATAAAATAAAGGATCTGTATTTTTGTATAAATATGAAGCTTATGAGCTAACAGTTTAGATATGTGATCATTCATAGCCTTTGTGTTGGGTAAAAAAGTCTTTTCAAAGAATACGCGGTCCAGTAATTCTGTATTGTATTCCTGCTCTTCCGGTCACCGTCCGTGTCTCAAAAACGCCTAATATGCTTAAGCTCTCTACTGACAATGATGACACACAAAGCGCATATTATGGCGATGAATAGACGCTCCTTGTGTTTGTCGCCGGCAGTGTCGTTGTTTTTGTCGCTTGTTGTTACACCAGCCTTTGTTGGACCGTATGGTTGGGACAAATCTGACGTAAATTACAAGAAATATCCGATTATATTATAAATTTAATAGATAATGAGTTTTTATCGAGAGCTACAATTAGTGACAAAACCTCTTCGGACACATTAAATAATAATTTATTTTTTAGAAAATTACATAAATACAATCCGTTTACCCCTTCCCCCATTTTCAATGTTGGTGTACAATTAACAAGATCATGTAATTAGGAAGGCAATGTGTAATGTAGATAGCGATGCTTTTGCCATTCAACATTGGAAAGGGGGTGGGGGATACATATCCTATAATTAGGAGAAATGTCCGAAGGGTTTTGCCACTGATTGTGGATCAACATGTGCATGGAGTGGAGTGGATTGTAGTGGAGTGGAATGGAGTGCAGTGGACTATAATGGAATAGAGTGGGGTGTAAAGAAGTAGATTGTAGTGGAATAGAATAGAGTAGATTGTAGTGGAATGGACTAAAGTGGAGTGGGATAGAGTGGAATGGAATGGAATGGAGTAGAGCAGAGAAGAGTGGACTGGAGTAGAGTAGAGTGGAGTGGAATGGAATGGTGTGGAATGGAATGGAATGGAATGGAATGGAGTGTAATAGAGTGGAATGTAATGGAGTGAAGTGGAATGTAATGGAGTAGTATGTAATAGGGTGGAGTGGAAAATAGCGGAGCGGATTGGAGTGAAAGGTAATGGAGTGAAATGGAAGGAGTGGAATGGGATGTAGTAGAATGTAATAGGGTGGAGTGGAGTGTAATGGAGTGGAGTGGAATGTAATGGAGTGGAATGGATGGAGTGGAATGGAGTAGAATGTAATGAAGTAAAATGTAATGGGGTAGAGTAGAATGTAACGGAATGGTGTGGAATGGAGTAGAATGTAATGCAGTAAAATGTAATGGGGTAGAGCAGAATGGAATGGAATGGAGTAGAATGTAATGCAGTAAAATTTAATAATAGGGCAGAGTAGAATGGAATGGAGTGGAATGGAATGGAATGGAGTGGAAAGGAGTAGAATGTAATGCAGTAAAATGTAATGGGGAAGAGTAGAATATAATGGAGTGGAATGGAATGGAGTAGAATGTAATGGAGTAAAATGTAATGGTGGGGAGTGGAATGGAATGGAATGGAAAGGAATGGAGTGGAATGGAGTGGAATGGAGTGGAATGGAGTGGAATGGAGTGGAATGGAGTGGAATGGAGTAGAATGTAATGCAGTAAAATGTAATGGGTAGAGTAGAATGGAATGTGTTAGAATGGAATGGAGTGGAATGGAATGGAATGGAGTGGAATGGAGTGGAATGGAGTGGAAAGGAGTGGAAAGGAGTAGAATGTAATGCAGTAAAATGTAATGGGGAAGAGTAGAATATAATGGAGTGGAATGGAATGGAGTAGAATGTAATGGAGTAAAATGTAATGGTGGGGAGTGGAATGGAATGGAATGGAGTGGAATGGAGTGGAATGGGGTGGAATGGAGTGGAATAGAGTAGAATGTAATGGAGTAAAATGTAATGGTGGGGAGTGGAACGCAATGGAATGGAATGGAGTGGAATGGAATGGAGAATGTAATGGAGTAAAATGTAATGGTGGGGAGTGGAATGTAATGAAATAGAGTGGAATGGAATGGAGTAGAATGTAATGGAGTAAAATGTAATGGAGAAGAGTGGAATGTAATGGAGTGGAGTGTAATGAAGTGAAGTGGAATGTAATGGAGTGTAGTGTAATGGAATGGAGAGGAATGGAGTAGAACGTAATAGAGTAAAATCTAATGGGGTAGAGTGGAATGTAATGGAGTGGAATGGAATGAAGTGGAGTGGAACGTAGTGGAGTGGAATGGAATGGAGTAAAATGTAATGGGGTGGAGTGGAGTGCAATGGAGTAGAATGAAGTGGAGTGGAATGAAGTGGAGTGGAATGTAATGGAGTGGAATGTAATGGAATGGAGTGCAATGCAACAGAGTGGAGTGGAATGGAGTAGAATGTAATGGAGTAGAATATAATGGAGTGTAATGGAATGGAGTGTAATGGAGTGTGATGGAATGGAGTGTAATAAAGTGCATGTAGTGCACATGGAATAGAATAGAGTGGAGTGTGATGGAGCAGATTGGGATGGAATGGGATAGGTGGGACATATTCAGACAAGCATCACGGAGTTCAGATTTTGCGATTATTTTTAAAATACATTTCGCATTCCACGACCTTGACCCTACCTTCAACTTTCTCTCGAATAATTGGCATCATTTCTGTAACATTCAAATAGACGCCATATTTGTTTGGCTTGGCACATCCCTCGCCCCAGGTCATCACACCGATTATAAACCATGGTTCAGAATCATGCGCACAGACAAACGGTCCACCACTGTCGGCAAAACAACCATCTTTCCCTCCCTTGCGCAGTCCAGCGCAGAAATATCGCTGATGAATTTTACCCCCATATGACTCGTCCAGGGGCGGATCCAGGATTTTTCGTACGTTAGTCAAAATTTTCGTTTGTGAACATTCGGGGGGGACGGAAATTTCCCCAGGGGGGTATGATTAGTTATTAATACCCACACTAATAATACTTTTAAAAATACTTTTTGTCCTGGAAAGCCAAAGGCTGTTGATTAAAATATGCATTTCATCAATTGATGTCTATATCACAAATCACAATTTATCATAAGATAAAATCCATATCTTCGCACCACCGTGTAATATCCTCTATTTAATAAACTTTTGACCGCATATGCTAATTTCATAAACGATCATGCCAGCCGGTCGTGGCGCACAGATTGTTCGGTTAATACAAGTCCAAAACTATTATAATAAGAGTCGAATTTAGTTAAAATAGAATATATTTACTTTATGGCTGTACATACTTCGGGATGAAAGATTCGGCAACAAAATTTCTACTGAGGCAGAAGCTCGTGTTGTTGTTGATAGCACTCAACAGCTCTTCAACAGAACTCTTCGGCAAAGCGTCGATTCGCTTCATCAGATCAGCGTAAACATCTTGAAGATATGGCCGATCATTTCTCTCAAACGCGGACTGCACAGTCTCGTAAATACTACAAGACATTGAAATTGAACCTTCGCGTTCAAGCTGCGATCAGAAAGGCTATAGAATCATGCCGTATACACTGAAGGCTGATGCATATGATCGATCAAAAAATGTAGCCAATGAGAATTCAGATATTTTTTTAATTAGCCAATCGGATAGTTTGTATACGAGCCCCTGGTCCACAAACCGATCAGAACTCCCCACAGATCGATCAAAAAGCAAATTGGCCAATCGGATGGCTGGAATCAGACTACAGAGCGATCAAAACTCACGCGCAAGACCGCTGTTCTGTGACTTGATATATTACTTTATCGAAGGCCTTGCCGCTGTATGAAACTTGATAACTGGACTACAAATTTTGAATATTAATGTTTTATTAATGAATATTAATGTCTGCTATGGACCGCAGTTTGAATTAATTAACTTAATTAATTAACTGCGCAATTTTTACCTTAGTCGCGGGATCGGTTTGACTACCCCTAGATCCGCCCCTGGACTCGTCACTGTTACACACCTTCTGGGAGACCAAACGTAACCTTACTTGCCTTTATAAAAAAGAAGAGAGGAGTATAATATATTTAAGGTGGTCTGGCACAGAACATATTTTGTTCTGTATAATATTAAATCTTTAACTATTCAAGTCTTCTCTTGACCAGTAACATTGCCTAATGTTAATGTTACGATTCCGTTTGAAGCGTCACCACCTTCTCACGTTATTCTTATACGAAATACGACCTACGCAGCATCCGATTCTTTACACATTAAAATAATATATTGGTCAACTTCTATTTTTTCTTGCTTACCATCCGTTACTTCTGCCCTCCCTCCTTTTGTTGATTCGTTCGCTCGCTTGTTCATGTGTTCGTTCGTTCGTTCGTTCGTTCGTTCGTTCGTTCGTTCGTTGTCTTCCTTCCCTTCATTCCTTCCTTTCCTTCCCTTCCTCCCTTGCCTTCCTTGCCTCCCTCCCTCCCTTCCTCCCTTTCCTCCCTCCCTCCCTCCCTCCCTCCCTCCCTCCCTCCCTCCCTCCCTCCCTCCCTCCCTCCCTCCCTCCCTCCCTCCCTCCCTCCCTCCCTCCCTGCCTCCCTGCCTCCCTCCCTGCCTCCCTCCCTGCCTCCCTCCCTGCCTCCCTCCCTGCCTCCCTCCCTGCCTCCCTCCCTATTTGTCTATCACTTGCCTTAAAACATTTGCTTTCTTCGAAGTATTTGTATTGGTCACTCCATAGCCACTTAAGAAACATTCATGACCTGTCTCGAAATGTGTAGCCTTATCCGGCAAGCACACTGGCGTGGACGAGAGGAGAAAACTTAATCGGATGCTTCAGCTTGACAAGTGCCATATCATAATCCCCTGGATTCGTGGCCGTTCCTCTCACGTACTGGCTATGAATGGTTTCATTCACTACGTGTCGCCCAACATAAATGCTTCTGTTGTAAGTTCTATCCATGCGGTGAGCAGACGTCAGAATCCACGTGGGAGAAATAATAGAACCTCCACACGACACCGAGGTTCCGTTTAGTATCAAGACTTGCCACGGCCGAGCATGCGCACTTGCTTGCTCTCCGCCAATGACACGCCTGACTCGTGAATGCGCCAGACTTTGTCTACAATACGAATGGACTGAAAGAAAAAAACATGTAATTGGCTGTTATACATGTAAACACTAAAATCTACACGAACGATGGAATGATGACGAAATTAAGATAACAAGCTTAAATTTAACAAAAAAGAAAGCTTGGATGAAAAGATTATGCTAAAATTAGAAGATATTAAATAACAACTTTAAATTTTGACATTTCATAAAAGAATGCTTGGATTTAATCATGATATAAAGCAGATAGATGAACATGCGGCTAAAATGATAACGAAATTGGGTAAGCTGAGTTATAATTGTAATATTTAAAACACGAGCAGAATAAAACGAGCGTTTTAGGTACTGCGAATGTTTTAAATAGCTTCAATTTTTGGAAAATATCCTATCTAAGCCGAGAAAATCAAAGCTAAAGTTTCTGTAAATCAAAGAGGATTTTTTATCACATATAAATATACCATGGATTTTTTGTGCTTTCCTCATGAATTAATAAAAGTATTTTTGAGGTAAATTTCTCAAACTCATTAATAATTCATGATTATCATAGCCAATCCATGAACGTATAGCACATCCCATGCACGAGTTTTGATACCCAATGAAAACCTGTAGGAAACTTCCTAGTGAACTGGGTCACATTTCTTAATCTGTATATTGAAATCAATGAAGAAAACACCACAAATCGCGATGCAAATACTCGTTTAGGAAGCAAGATCAAACACTCCTTTATCGTGTTTCATCAGGGGACTCCAAACACTCGAAAACAATAAAAAACTCGTGGCTACGCCCTCGGTTTTCGTTTGTTTTCTCGTGTTTGGAACCCCTGATGAAACACTAATGAAACACTCACACTCGTGTTCGAAGTATTATATCAAAGATGGGAAGGAAAACCACTGACATGGCACTGATTTTCTTTGTGTTTTCCTCATGAATTATTAATGAGTTCTAACGAATAAAGCATATGGTTTTAAGAAAGCCTGGATTAAAATTCTACACGAACGAATGATGACGAAATTAAGATAACAAGCTTAAATTTAACAAAAAAGAAAGCTTGGATGAAAAGATTATACTAAAATTAGAACATATTAAATAACAACTCGAAAATTTTGACATTTCGTAAAAGAATGCTTGGATTTAATCATGATATAAAGCAGATAGATGAAAAATACGTACTGTTTAAAACACTTTCAAGAACGACGCATTTAGTAAGGGGATGTTGATATGGAGGAGGACCAGCTCTTGGTAGGGCTAGCCCTAGTAACAGGGCTGGAATTGACCTTGTTTAACGTCTTGTGCAGTTTTCTCACGGAGCCCGAAATCATGTTTTCGCAAACATGATTTGAATTTATAACAAACGCATGAACAAACACAACTTGCAAAACAAAAAGTTGACCAAAAATATTAGTAAAGGCAAACTTTACCGTGTATACTGTGCTTCGATTTGTTAGCCCTCCTAAGAGGGCCAGCCCTTTTGAGTGCGTTTACATAGGCGAAGCCGAGGTTTTTTAACCAACTTCGAGGTGTTTTGATATCAGATCAACCACAACTTTCAAGTGTTTGATATAGCTTCTCAAATGAATCAGTATTTTAAGAGAAATTTGAGCTGAAAGTTGGCTTATGCAAGTGTTTGATCACATATCCAAACTCCGTCTCGGTAATGATTTCCTATCTCTTTATCTTATGAATTATTAATAAGGTTGAGAATAATTGTCAGTTGTTTGCTGTACAAGCTGTGTTAGTTAGTAATACTAAGAAAAACTCTGAGCGGGATTCGAACCCGCAACCTTCTGAATGTTAGCCAGACATTCATAATAGAACTCAGATAGCAGAGCAAGGTTATTTAAGGTAATTGTACCTTCGACAGGCACAGTCTAAAATAACCTTAATTATAAAATAGGTTGCGTCTTACGCACGCTGTGATTGGTCAATGATCGTGTTTATATCAGGCTGTGTAAACACGGTTGTGATGTCACGGCATTTTTCGTAGCCTTATTTCATAAAAGAAATAGAAAATGGATGCCCTGTGATTATATACCCTTTGGAAACACTCGAGGAGTTTGGGAGACGGCTCGGGTTCACATACACTTTCGAATTCTCCCAATTCACTCTCGTGTTTGCATCAGGCTTTATAAAATAACATTTATACTACGCGTGCTCTGATTGGTCAATAACCGTGCAGGATCAGAGTATCCTGCACGGAAAATTCCCGCCTTAGCGGCTTTTCAAAAATGTCAGACGAAAATATTTTTGAGAATTTTGAATTTGACAATGAGAATACCTTAAATGAATCTAAAATTGATGACAACAATATAAAACAAAGATTCGTTTTAACTACGGAGAAAGACGTTGACGAGTTGGTCGAAAATTCGGTAGCCCAAAACACAAAATACAAAACAATCTACGCTGTCAACATTTTTAAAGGTATGTTTATTTGAAAGATTGTCATTTTCCATTTAAGAAGCTACAGTAAAATTTTAAACAGTTTAATAAATCCCATGACCACTGAACACTTATTAAAGTAAATAAACATATTCATTTTAAAGAATGGGCCAAAATTCGTCACATTACAAGCGAATTGCATGAAATGGACAACAACACACTGGACAGCTACCTACGTTTGTTTTATGCAGAAGTGAAAAACCTCAACGGCGAAGACTACAGTAGGTCAACTCTATTGGGTATAAGAAATGGTCTGGAGAGATATCTGAACTCCCCACCACACAACAAAGGCGTCACGATAACTGGTAACCCAGAATTCAAGAGGTCTAACGTGGTCCTCAACGCAAAAATTAAATCCCTCAAAAAAGAAGGTAAACAAAATGTAAAGCACAAACCTCCTCTTGAGCCCGAAGACCTGGAAAAGCTCAAAACAAGTGGTGTATTTGATTCGTCAAATCCCCTTGGACTGTTGTGGAATGTGTGGTTTCACACGGTGTTATTCTGGTGCCGACGTGGCCGCGAAGGACAAAGAAGTTTGACAAAAGACAGCTTCGTGTTTACACAAGACCCAACAGGCGAAGAGTATGTGACGATGACACACTGTGAAGCCTCCAAAAACCATCCTGGAGGAATAAACGATACAGAGAGCTTCCAACACCTGGGTCGAATGTACAAGACAAAGGAAGAAAATGATGGGTATAGTGCCTTGAAGCTGTACATCAGCAAGTTAAATCCACAATGTCAAGCATTGTTTCAGTACCCGAAGCGACAGTGGAAGTCAACCGATGCAACTTGGTACGAAAATCGTCCCCTTGGCGTCAACAAGCTTGGCGAAATGATGAAGACCATAAGCAATGCTGCTGGTTTGTCCACGATCTACACAAACCACTGTGTAAGAGCGACTTCAATTACCCTTTGGTCAAATGCTGGCTTGACCAACCGACACATTATGTCGATTTCAGGCCATCGAAATGAGCAGTCACTTCAACACTACAACCGACGGCCATCCACATCCCAGCTTAAACGCTGCAGCGATGTTCTCTCGCAAGCTCTTGGTGATGAAACTGGTCATTTTTACTCCAATCCAGCAGCCCAACGAAGGCGTATCCAGGATGACAGTCTTCTCAACTCAAATGCTTCTACAGCTTCGGCCACGACAACAACCAGCTTCGCTTCGCACTGTTCGCAGTCTTCAAATGTTCAGGTCGAAAATTTTCCAAACTTTGGCTCTCTGTTCAACAGTTGTTCAATTGGAAACGTACATGTCAATTTTAATCTACCACAATGAATTTAATACTGTATCCCTGTTATTATATTGTTACTGAAAACGTTGTATTTATAACCTAACTTGTTTCTCAGCACGACGATATTTTTTTTGTCAGTCGTTCGAAGGCGATTGATTGACATGTTGGGGGTCCACTGAGTATTCCGGTTCTCTGATTGGTAGTTGATACTTTTTGGGAGAATTTCACTCTTCATCCATTCTTTTTTAAATAAACTTCATCGTTATTTCTGTGTCGTTATTTTATAAAAGAAATACCAAATGATTTTCCGTGCAGGATACTCTGATCCAAACACTTGGGAAGTTGCTCGACTTTCGAAAAGCTAAAAACACTCGCCTAGCGGCTCGTGTTTTGTTACGCTTTTCTTAAGTCTCGCAACTTCCCGCGTGTTTGGATCAGAGTATCCTGCACGGAAAATCATTTGGTATTTCTTAAATATAAACACGGGCGGCCATTTTCTATTTCTTAAATAATTTTGCTCTGCTATCTGAGTTCTATAGTGGCCCAATGGTTAGAGCGTCTGGCTAGCATTCAGAAGGTTGCGGGTTCGAGTCCCGCTTAAAGCTCAGAGTTTTTCTGAGTATTGACAACTAACACAGCTTGTACAGCAACCAACTGACAATTATTACTAACATCAAGCTGCAATTTCTGAAACTAACTAACAAGGTTGAGAATATTACACAACTGTACGTTATTAGTGTTTTCAGCTTGAGATGGTAACGGTTTTTTCGTATGTTTTTTCTTTGCTCTACAGCTGTCGTAAGTTAAAGTGGTTCTTTGATGAAGGTATTGTTGGCAATGATTTTGCGTAATCTTGAAGAGGATATGGTAGCTAGTAATCATGCAAAGTTTCATTTCAAAATTCGTTCAAGAAAAGGTAATATTTTACGTGTGAAGTTTGTATTTTGGAGCGCCGCCATTAAAGTGGCCGAGCTTGAGAAGAACGAGTCGGGGAAGCTTATGACGTCATAGACTCAATAACAACAATGACTCTTATGTTGACAACAACAATGATCTTTTGTTTTTGTTGAGTCTATGATGCCATGAGATTCCTCGACTCGTTCTTCTCAAGCTCGGCCACTTTAATGGCGGCGCTCCAATTACCAACTACCATAATATCTTTAAGATTATGCAGTAAAAAAAATTCCACTTTAAGCTGTCGTGAATTTAACTTACGACAGCCTGTACAGCAAAAACATACAAAAAAACTTTACCAACTCAAGCTGAAAGCACTAATAACATACAAAAAACATTTACTGAAAATAAACTGATACACACACGTATACGGATTGACTAGTTCCCAGGCGTATAAATATCGAAAACAACATCGGTCTACCATCTGAGCTCGAGTGGCTCAATGGTGAGAGCGTCCGGCTGGCATTCGGAAGGTTGTGGGTTCGAGTCTCGTCTGGAGTTCAAAGGTTTTCTCAGAGTTACAGTTAAACCGCAATGCAATGTTGACTTGCAAACGGTGCACGGCGATTTCTTTGCAAGTTCCCATTTTAAATATCGAACTTCACATAATATGAAGTTCTATTGAAAGTTAGAACAATTAACTCCAAGTAAACTTCATGTTATGCTAAATTCGATATTTAAAATGCGAATTTTTAGCAACTTGCCAAGAAGTCGCCATGTACGGTTTGCAAGTCAACATTGCAATGTTGCTGTCGATATTGCAAGTTGTCGCAGGAAAGAACATTAGGTTTGACTGTAACTTACGACAGCTGGTAATGATTAGGATAATTAATCCCCGAGTCCAGGCGTAGGGCCGAAGGCCCGGAGCCCAGCGAGGGTGCTAATCTCGACATCCGTGTAGTCCACTTTACACGCGTGGAGAAAATGCGAGGGAGACGAAATCTGGGAAATAGTTTATATATATATATAAAGTGACAAAAAGTTGAAAGAAACATTCAATTTAGCATATTGTTTACATCACGAAATCTTGTCAACAGCTAGCGTAATTTAGAAAGGTGTTTTGTTTGCAGTTATTTCGTTTTAAACGAACACAGATAAACAATTTAACGATCTTACCATTAATAATTTCCATTCTAACCATTTTGTAGCCGTTTTTGTTTCCTGTAGAACGTATATATTGCTTCGCCTAAATGTCCAATTTCTTCTTTCATTTGCCCACTCCATTATAATGTCGGCGCCATTGTTGCTTAACAGAACAACCGCTGGCTCTAATGATCACTGTTTGTGCTATACTACGCATTTTGTCATTGGTCAATTTTTCTAAAAGAATGACTTTCATTGGTTTATCCCAGAGGTTTATATCACCAATTATAAACTCCTGCAATAGCCAATGAAATTCGAGGATTTGCATTATAGTTTTACCTTAAAGTCTTCGCTACCAGAGGTTTTACCCTAAACGGGATCATCAGGCGACTGAAAAATATCGGTTAGTGGGCTGCTTAAATGCGTTAGTTGGGGCGTGGGTGTGGGCGTCGAAACGTCCGGCGGATTCATTTGGAGCGTGGGTGTGGGCGTCGAAACGTTGCGCGCATTCCTTTGATTGTTTAGGTTGTTGATCCGAAATCTATGTTTGTGCCGACACGTCGAAACTATTTCTGATATTTTGTTTAGTAAGAGTTGTTTGTCTGCCTTCATGATGAAAAGTTTTTCGTCCAATCATAAATTGCATCTTTTTGATCCTCCCGTGTAGGAAATTGAGTGTTTTAGTATACACCAGGTTATGTCGAAACTTTGTTTTTTTTCTTTTAGATTCCAAATGTATTTCGAAAGTTCCGTCTCATTTGAATATTTTTTATTCTGGAAAGATTTAGTATGGTTACGATATCGCTCTTTAAATGTACTTGCTGTCATGCCAATGTATTGCTTAGTGATGTTCGTGTTGCTTATGGAAATAGATGCCTTGTATACTATGTTGTTTGTCATGCATTGCCCACGTAGGGGGCAATTGTCCTTAATCCTGCAATTGCAACTGCTTGTAACTATGCTTCGTGGCTTGATTTTCCTGATTGTGCGTGAATTATGTTTCGTGATAATGGACTTGACGTTGTTCATGCAACTATAGCTAATCTTGACTGTGTTTCAGCAAACACGCAGAAATAGACACCGCAATATCATCTGGTTTAACCCTCCATTTAACAAAAATGTCAAAACAAACATAGGACGCAATTTTCTTAGCCTTATTGACAAGCACTTTCCACCCGGACACAAGCTTCACAAACTTTTTAACAGAAACACAGTCAAGATTAGCTATAGTTGCATGAACAACGTCAAGTCCATTATCACGAAACATAATTCACGCACAATCAGGAAAAGCAAGCCACGAAGCATAGTTACAAGCAGTTGCAATTGCAGGATTAAGGACAATTGCCCCCTACGTGGGCAATGCATGACAAACAACATAGTATACAAGGCATCTATTTCCATAAGCAACACGAACATCACTAAGCAATACATTGGCATGACAGCAAGTACATTTAAAGAGCGATATCGTAACCATACTACATCTTTCCAGAATAAAAAGTATTCAAATGAGACGGAACTTTCGAAATACATTTGGAATCTAGAAGAAAAAAAACAAAGTTTCGACATAACTTGGTCTATACTAAAACACTCAATTTCCTACACGGGAGGATCAAAAAGATGCAATTTATGTTTGGATGAAAAACGTTTCATCATGAAGGCAGACAAACAACTCTTACTAAACAAAAGATCAGAAATAGTTTCGACGTGTCGGCACAAAAATAGATTTCGGATCAACAACCTAAACAATCAAAGGAATGCGCGCAACGTTTCGACGCCGACACCCACGCTCCAAATGAATCCGCCGGACGTTTCGACGCCAACACCCACGCCCCAACTAACGCATTTAAGCAGCCCACTAACCGATATTTTTCAGTCGCCTGATGATCCCGTTTAGGGTGAAACCTCTGGTAGCGAAGACTTTAAGGTAAAACTATACTTTATGCTTTGTATTTTGCTCTATCTATATATGGTATTGAGCACTCTCTAACATTTCGTGAACCAAAACTCACTTATATATATATATATATACCAATAAGTGTTTGTAACAAAAAGGCGTAAGGTTCTAGAGCGCTCAATACCATTATAGGTAGAGCGAAATATAATTAAGATTTGATGCTGTGTCGCTACTCCGAGTTTCACGCTATCGCGATCTTCAGGCAACTGACAGATTACATCAACCGTTTATCGAACCACCCACCATCAATCATCCGACAATTACCCTCATCGATAAACAAACGAATCAACAAACTTTCATGCAACCAACGGGCAAGAAACGTTCAACGAAGCTGCCCCACTATACAATGACGCTCTTAAACGAAGCAACTTCGACGCAACCTTGACGTACGAACCAACTAGCCAAGACGACAACAGAAACAATTCACAAAGACGAAACCGACGACGAAACGTAATATGGTACAACCCACCTTATAGTAGAAACGTTAGAACGAACGTAGGACGAGACTTTTTACAACTCATCGACAAACACTTTCCGTCTTTACATAAACTACACAAAATATTTAACCGCCACACTGTACGCGTCAGCTATAGCTGCACAGAGAACATGAAAAGCAGGTCTACTCACCTCGGATCGACGAAGGTTCACTGGCCTAGCTTACTTATCACTAGCTTTCCTTCTGCAACCGCCGAAAGTTAAACAGTTAAATTTTCATTTCGAGCCAAATTGGAATATATTACATAATTTCGTTCTTTCGATCGTCAAGATCTTTGGTAAAATCTTTTTTTACTGTCGCTACGCTAGATCCCAGGAACACTCGAAGGGCCAGAACGATTCTGGGCAGGACCTTTTTGCGAATGTTGCTAGGCCTTCTCGTTTCCAGCCTCTCCCCAGTCTTCCCAAGAACCCAAACCGACTACGTACGCGGCCAAGTTCATGGTGGAAACGAAAGGCTTAGAAACTAGGCTAGAAGTAGGTTACGATGAACCCACTTGTAGCGGCAGCGCCCGATATACGAGAGGCAAACTTTCATTGCGTAACTGGTCTGTTATCTCAAGAATTTATTAACAGTTTGCCTACAACATAAAATGTGGGACTAATACTAAATCAATGCGCATGTCTACACTGGTGTTGTTTATATAGACAACTATCTAATAATAGTTTATTGCGTGAATTTGCATTAGATCAATGGTAATCATTGAACCGGTCATATTAAATTGTTATTTAAAACAAAACAATCTGTCTTACTTTTACATAAAAGATCGCGTGAAGCGCTTGTAATGATTCACACTGAAAGAGGTTTAGATATATAAATGGCGATTGCATTTCAAATAAAGATAGTTACCGTAAGAAATGTCAGCATTTACACACACGATGCATAGCCACATTTGATAATTGATGTACTTAGAAAACCTCTTCAACTATTAAATAAGTAAGTTATTACGGCCCCTCGGGGTTTGTATCTGGCATAAAGCCTCCATCCTCGGTATGTACTATTTAAAGCACGCGTAGGAGTGTTTTATCAGATATAAAACGCGAGCCGCAGCCGAGCGTTTATATCTGATAAAACACGACTACAAGTGATAAAAGACGACTACAATAGAGTGGCTTCCGTGAGTATTGTTTTCTATTGTCTGCAGATTACGGTTGAGTTAGCTGGTGAACAATAGATATTAATGTTTTGCCTATTAGAATGTTCAACATTCAAATTACAACATTAAACATGCAAGAAAAAAAGTTGTTTCGTGTTAAGTATTGGCATGTGTTGGTAGATTTGAGTGCAGTTCTTTTTGAAAAGTAGATTTAATAAGGAGAAGCAGGGTGGCTTCCTCCGAGAGAAAACGTTTGTTTCGAAAGGCAAGAGGGGCCGAGGAAGAGAAAAAGTTGTTGGAAAGCAGTATTCCCGGATCAACACGACGATCGACTAGATGGGCGTTCAACATTTTCAAGGAATGGCAAATGACAAGGGAAAATAAAGACGCCAGTTTAGAAAGCTGCTCGTTTTCGTTTGATTGCGAGAAAGTGCAGAATTTAGGCACTAACATCGTAAATATGACGACAGAAACACTCAATTTTTGGTTGTCGAGGTTTATTCAGGAAGTAGTTAAAGCAAACGGTGAACGATATCCTGCGAGAACATTGTATGGCATTGTTTGTGGGCTAAACCGTTATTTGCAAGAAGGAAGTGATTTACCTGTATCAATCCTAGATAAGAACGAAACAAGGTAATTATCGGGCTATATATACTGATTTCAGACTGTATTTTATTGCTTTGTTGACTATTTGACCATGATTATGAAATGCTAAGATAGGGTAACGATGTTACTTTTCTGTTGGTTTAGGATGAATATATTTCGTCGAACTCTTGATGCTGAGATGAAACTAGCTTGCCACGACGTTTTGACGTACCAGACAAAGATGGCGAAGAGAGAAGAAGTTACAGAGGAAGAGGAGAAAATTATGTGGCAGAAAGACCTACTTGGATGTCAAACAGCTAAGTCTTTGATCCATACAATTTATTTTTACAACGGCAAGTTATTTGGAATACGGGCCAAAGAGCACAGAAACCTAAGAGTGAACAATTTTCGTATTGATTCCGTTTCTGTAACTTACGATGAAAGTACTTCTAAGACCTTTCACGGTGGCCTGAAAGATCTAAAATACAGTCCTCGAGTTACAAAGCATATTTGTTGTTCAGGGAAAGAGGTTAACCACTTCCCTTGCGTTGTAAATTGTTACGGTATCTACATAGCAAAAGTAAAGGATTTAGTTAGGATTAATGAAGCATTTTATTTCAAGCCCAATAATGATGCAAATGTTTTCGAGTATTATAATATCGTTCTAGGTATTCATAGCCTAAACAAAATTTTGCCTAATTTATGCGAGAGTGCAGGTTTCAGTCGTAAAACCTCTCACTGGTTAAGGGTAACTTGTGCAACGCGATTGTTTCAGTCGAATGTTGAAGACAAACTAATCAGAGAACGCACTGGTCATAGGTCAAACGCGTTGTTAGCCTATGAGAAGGAGAGTCACGAGCAAAATATAAAAGTTAGTAAAATATTAGGACCTCCGGAACAAAATAAGGATGTGGACGAGAAGAACGATGTTGAAGATTTGTTGTTTGATTTCGAGGTATCTGATGACTTTTTTAGTACTATGCCTTTACGTGGAGATGAACAAATGGCAAATATTTCTAGTTTTGACGTACCTGATGAGTTTGTAAGTACTATGCCTTTACCTGGAGATGAACGAAGGGCAAATATTTCTAGTTCAACGGCTACTGCAGCGTTGTCAGGTTGTGTGTTTAATAACTGTACAATTAACTTGGGAAAGATATAAACTGGATTTTGTGTGTAAAACTGTACGAGAATACTTTGTATGTTTCGAGTGATCTTTAATATAAATTGTAATGTTGAGTTTTAATGAAAGAATTAAATTATTTGCTTGTAGTGAGCGAGAGAAAGTGGTTTATGTGCATACTGAGTCAATTTGACGAGCTATAGGTATTTTTTGCATTTGTACGTAGCACGGAATTTTATATAAAATGCTACGTTCATTAGTATTCTTTATATAAAATGTCATGTTAATTAGCATTTTAATTGTTTTAATGAATAACCCCATATTTCCCCTGAGACTGAATTCAAATTCCCTCCCCTGGCTTTCAAAACGCATGGTTTTACCAGGTATAAAACGCTTGCACGTGACAAATGTAGAAAGCCTATTGGCCAATTTGCCTAATGAATAATAATGAATATTTGAATGATATTAAAACACTGTAGCCTATATCAATCCGTAATAAGCTTTGTTTTTCACGAGGCCGTGGGTTAAAAATTGTATTTTAAGAAATGGTTCATGCGGTTTGGCGTGCTCCATGGAGTTATGGATGCACGCGGGAAGTTCGGAGAGCCAGTCGAGAACAATAAAAACCTCGGGGCTACGCCCTCGGTTTTCATTTGTTTTCTCGTCTTTGGAACCCCTGATGAAACTCGTGTTTGATCTATTACTTAATGCCGTTATTACTTAATGCAGTTATTAACTAAGGAGTCAGTGTAGTTGTTTCTTTCTTCGACACTGCCGCGTTGTCCTCTCTAATTTTGCTAAGGTATCGGAAGCTGACGAATAGTAGCTGTCTCCTGTAATAATACGACGTGCTTTATTTTGTAATTTTTGCAACCGATCTTTCAACTCAAACGAACAATTGTCCCAAACCAATGAACAATAGTCAAAATAAGTCTCTTCTCCCTGAGGGTTAGGTGGGTTTTTTTAACCCAAATGAACACCGCTGCCAAGCGTTCGCGTATGCGTGAATTTGCTAGGTAAACATTGGAAAAGAAGTGGGAACTAGCTGTGGCAACAACAACCAGGCAGTGAAGACTAAATAAGACTCGACTATTCAGTTGTGTTAGAAAAAAGGGGCATGAAAATTACGATGGGGGCATTTCAGAATATGTTACAATATTGACAAAGAAGCCATGCACAAATTATCTACCTTTACTTTTTGGTAGTATGCTTATAATTTTAACTTTTGTGTGGCACTCTCGGACCAGTCCAAATATTTCAGTGCTTTTCCGCTCTTTTTTGAAGTACGAGCTCGGATGTCGCGCAGGCCCAAAACGTTTGCCAGCGGTGTTAGCCAGATGTACCTGACGTTCCATTGTGTCACTCGGTGATCATATTTGCACAATGTCAAAACTGCAGTAACGCCCCACCCATAGTGGAAGTTTGACAAGCAAATCCCCAACCATTTCCCACATATGCCCCATGTCTCCCCGGGGTGTGAGGGGGTGGGGTGGTTCCGATGACAAGTGCAAGTACAATCTGCCATATGTGCATGTTCGGTAGAATCGCTCAATCGCTCTTTCAACGCGCTGCCATCTGTTTTGTGATGACATCTTGTAAGTATACTAGGTTTGGTTTTGTTAGAGAGAAAACTTGCGGCAAATTTAATAAGTTCATTGTTTGCCTTGTTCATCGGCCGCCACGAGGTTTACCGCCGGCTACTTTTCTTTCAAATATCAAAATATCTGCTCTTCACCTTTCTCTCTACTTTAAGCATCAAAATAAAGTTATTCTTTACTCAACCTTGTCTATTTTTATTTCTTTTTTGAAAACAATCGATGTTAATTTGTATTCGTTCAAAAATATTGACTTTGTCCATCTTGAAACGAAATGTATCCGTTATGGTTGTCGGTCCAGGACTGGGTTTTTTTTATTACTCAAAGTATCAAAATGAACTAGCGAAATATTGAATGCTTTAACTGTTCAGTGTTAACTTAACTTATTACTAAGACTGAGAATTTGTAAAATTTGATAAAATCCGGTATAAAAAAATGTCTGAGCAGTTGTTCTTTATTACAATATATTAGAATGGCTTTAGTTGTAGTTTAAAGATAAAAACTCCCCGTTCGCCTCACAGCTGCCTACTTTCTCATCGCAACCGCCTACTTGAAATAATTCTGAAAACCCTGAGAGAGAGTAGGTTTGCTTCAATTAGGTATATTACAAGTAATATTTGGCATTTCACTCGATTACACTGGATGTTCTAGGTAATTTTGGTGAAGGAAAACTTCGAGTGTAGAATATATACATTATAAGACCAAACCAGGACCAGTTGCAAAAAATGCAACACCAAGGCCTTCTGACTGGGAATTGAACCCGCAAGGCCTTCTGACTGGGAATTGAACCCGCAAGGCCTTCTGACTGGGAATTGAACCCGCGATGCTAGTGCAGTGCTCTGACCACTGAGCTACGGAAGCCGTTGCCAAGAGCTTGGCCTATGCCAAGGTCTATTTTATTAATTTTCTCTAGATTATTGTTACGTTAAGGCCAATGTACACGATACGATTGTTGTATACGATTGTCATTCTGGCGTATGAGTTTTTGTGTACGTCACACAATTCTACGGAGGTTTGAATATCCGAGGAAGAAATTATATAAATACTTGAAGTTACTATCGCAAGTGCTGCTTGTAATGGGACGAAAACATTTAGCCTTCTCCGCAGGCAACTCTGTGCAGTCTGTGGCTAACATGACACCCCCGATGCCCACTTCACCCAAGCTTGCCCACTCCACATCTCCACCCAAGTTTGCCCACCACTCCACCCAAGTTGGCCTACTCCACGCACCTTTGCCCTTAAATCCTGATTTGTTTGAGAAGCAATGCCGCCTCGTTTTTTAACCCACTTTTCGGGTTTGGATATCGGATGAAACACTCTTCCTCGTGCTTGATCTATTACATCCACTGACCTGGGAGCACGGGTGGCGTGTGCTGTTAGCGCGCTGCCTCTCACCAAAAAGTTAAGCCTGGTTAGACGGGGTTAATACTTGGATGGGTGACCGCTTGGGAATGACCTCGTTGTCGGGCTTGGACTCATGTGAGTAGAGTTGTATTTGATCTCTCCTGTGCTTCGAGGGTTTTTCGCCGGGTTCTCCGGTTTTCCTCCCTCCATAAAATCAACACCTAACATCTTAGCTGTGATCCGTGGTCTGAACTGTGTCGTTGGCGGCTGCTTGCATGAGCGCCTTTGATATGCCTCGACACGGCCATTTTGATCTGCGTCCTTCGCATTCAGCCACTGGCTGCAAGTAAGGATGATTAGCTCCCAGCCATTTATCCTTTTTATCCTTTTTATCCTTTACCTATATATATAACTTGACTGCGGGTGCTGCCCAAAATGTCTCACCATTTTCACTTTCAAAATGACGGCATTTATGGGTCCTTCTGCTAATGATAGCGACCCCTGACATGTACTTATGTAACTACTTGGTAAATACAAAGCGATTTTCTTACTTTAACTCGTTCTTGTGCGAGCTGGGCTTCCCCAGGGGTGAATAAAATCGTGTGGCGTTAGCCAGAATAAAATACTATTCTACAAATTCGACAGGAAAGAGTTAATGCATGCACGGTTGCTCATTGTTAATTTATTGTGGAACGACTCAAGAGGCCTACTGAATTGTTTGTCTGACCAAATAGCAATATCAGTCGAACATGAACTCGAGTTTGTGTCAACAAAATATTTCGGTGGTTTTTCCATGTATATTATTTATATTTGTCGCTGAGCGGCCCAGGAACTTTTTCATAATACTCTTATTGTAGTTCTGAACTACAATAATTTCTAGACAATTACTGTTCAGTGTAGCTTTCTAGCAGTCTGAATTAAAGACGTTCCGGGCGTACGACACGAACACTTGGCAATAAAATAAAGAAGACTGTCAATACACATGGTCATGAAAATCTGAAAAACATTTTGTTTTCTGAAGTCGCCAGCTCTATAAAGAATTCTCTGAAGATCACGAGAAAATCGTAAGGAAGCGAGGCGTAGCAGAGTTCTCCTTAGAGTGTCTTTATCAACTTTTTCCAAGTGTTGTTTTTTATAACTCGATAAAGTCTTCTTATTAGAAGACGAAAGCTTTCTGACTGACGGATTTTGACGGTCTTCTACTGTCCCAGTCTGATATAGTTTGTCGTCCGGCTTTCTTGCCTTAAAAAAAACTTAAAAACTTGTCTTAAAACTCGTCGTTTACCTGATTTTAAAACACCTAAGAAGTAAGAACTAACGAGTTTTCCTTCTGCTAATATAATTCGACTGAAATATTGCCGAGGAAAATTCAGTTTTAAAAACATGTGTCATCAGTCCTGTTCTTAGGTATCGGTCAGCGACCTTCACCATTAGCAAAAGGATCATAAATGCCGCCATTTTGAAAACGGTTTTGGGAACACTTTGGCTAACTCAAAGGTAATAGGAGCACGCAGTCCAGTTATGAATAGGTCAGTGTACGAGACAACTTTTTACTAGTTTCCAGGCTTCTTGTTATTTGTTGTTGGTAACCACGTCTAATAAAGTTGACCCTGGCAGCAAGCTGACCCTACCTGTGAAATTTTTCTAGTAAACCCGGGCTAACTTTGACCCGGGTGCTATAAGAGACCAACTGCATGCATGAAATGTTGCTACGGAATTTTCTCTCGTTTTCCCCTTCCCTTTTTATTTTTTACAAGCAAAAGCACAGCATTGTGTCCCGAATTTTGCGTCTTCGTATTGACCTACCTAAACAATTGCCTGACCGGCGCCATTAGTGAGAGACTAAATTGACATTTCGCAAACTTCGCTATAAAGGTATGAGCTTAAGCAAGCTTGGACGACGACGGCGGTCTAAAGTTCAGTATCTAGCCAGTGATGGATCCAGCTTGATCTGGTAGGGGGGGGGGGGGGCGGGGGGGTGCTGCAGGGGCGGATCTATAATTTTTTTAACCTTAGTCAAACCATTCCTAGGGGGGTCCGGGGCATGCTTCCCCGGAACTTTTTTGAAATTTGAACCATTGAAATGGCATTTCCTGCATTCTGACGGTACTTTGAAGAAAGATTTAAAAGTTTTAAATCGTGTTTTCAATAGCGCGTTTTATTAAAACCTGGAAGGTGTCAAATAAATTTAGGGATAAAGTGGACGTTTTATTATGGATATCACAAGGAAGCTAGACATTAGAAATGTGATTGACATTTTCAATGAAAAGCCACGTCGCATCCCACTGCAGCAAGGCACTAATTGAGTAATTGGCACCCCCCTGCACCCCTTGTCCAAGGGCCAGGGGGTGTGCACCCTCCCTCGCACCCCGTGTAAATCCATCACTGTTAATCTAGCAGAAACCACTAATCATTTACGTAGTATTGACATCCATACATGTCCAATACTGTCGAACAGATACGGGTCGAACGAGTCGTTAAATCCGTCATTTCATACGACTCCCATCTTGCAGCCAACACTTCCGCATAAATACTGTCGAACAGATACTGGGCGAACGAGTCGTTAAATCCGTCATTTGATACGACTCCCGGCGTCTTGCACCGCAGAAATATTTGTCGGCTCGTTCAATTTGTCCAATTTGTCCAGTCGTTACGAGGCGAACAATTCGTGAAACTCCGTTATTTGAACAGATCAATATTATACACTTGTTGACTGGCACCGAGGGAAACATCGAGTTTTACGGACCCTTTGACTTTGTCTTCGTAATTTCAATTCAAGTCATTCAACAAAACAAATACACCAGACTCAACACTAAGAACAGCTTTAAATTTCTCCAAGTGTTTTTCAGACCTTCTTTGAAGATATGTATAGAAATTCTTTCTTTTGGAAAATGGACTATTTCGTACCAAACAAGCTCTTGTTTTCAAAATGCTCGAAGAGTCAAAAGTTCTTGATCTGATGCAATAATCGTGTATTCACGTGAACAACGCGTGATTAAAGCGACGTCAGAGGGAAACATTGCACTGTTTCCCTCTTCACTGTTGACGTCAGAGGGAAACAGTGCAATGTTCCCCTCGGCAGAAAGAAACATTGAGTTTGTTGAACAACACGTGACCATGATTTGACCAATAGGATTTGATTATTGGCAAACGAAAGTCTTTGGTATATAACTAGGTTACCTAAATGGTATGTGAATGCTGCCTTTGGTAATGTGGCAGAGTTGTGGGTTTTCTGACATGTGGGAGGAGAAGGCTTGGTGGTTGCGTGTTTCTGACTTTCTGTAGCATTTTAAACACAAGAAAGATAAATTCAAGAAGTAAAAACAATATTTTTATTGTGTATTTTTTAAAGCAATAGAATGCAACTGTAAAATGTTGAATATAAATGTAAAGTTAAAATTTCTTCTTAAAATAAACATACACGTCTTCGCACATCAGATTAAGATTAAACAATTGTTTAATAAATAAATAACTAACTCATTGAGAACTATGTAGTAATGTAGACTAAACTTCACGGCTTGTCTTTAGGATATCTTGGTAGCGTTTGGGCTAAAGGTCTTTGGGAGAGGCTATATATTAATTGAAAAGATGCATACGCACCCGCTCCTCAGTATTGGCCATTTGACAGTTCAAATGTCTGTTGTAATGAAACAAAATTGCAATTGACTAATGACATTTGTTTAATCTTGCAGATGACTAAAGACATTTGTCTAATTTTACATGAAATTCACAATTAGCATACTGCATACATACGTGAAAACCTGTTCGCTCGACAATCCAAACGAAAAGAAAGCATGTACTTCGCGCGTTGTATTCTGGTTAGATGTTTTCGCACTGCATTTTGGGTCTATAGCAATTAGACCACAATGCAATGCGCCAATGAAAGATTTGAAAAAAGCCCCACTACATTATTTAGGTTTGCTGCCTTGCTCGCTCGCTTCAGGCTCGCTCGCTGCGGCAGCAACAATATATGTTATTTCCTCGGTCTACATGTATTTCAAAAGCACGCAACATATCGCTATCCAAGAACTCAATATTATATGCTATTGCGTAGTTATATTTCAAACCACGCAACATATCGCTATCCAAGAACTCAATATTGTATGTTATTGCGTAGTTATATTTCAAAACCACGCAACATATCGCTATCCAAGAACTCAATATTATATGTTATTGCGTAGTTATATTTCCAAACCACGCAACATATCGCTATCCAAGAACTCAATATTATATGTTATTGCGTAGTTCTATTTCAAAATCACGCGACATATCGCTATCCAAGAACTCAATATTATATGTTATTGCCTCAGTCTATTTCAAAACCACGCGACACATCGCTATCCAAGAACTCAATATGATATGCTATTGCGTAGTTATCAGTTGAAAACCACGCGACATATCGCTATCCAAGAACTCAATATTATATGTTATTGGCTTATTGCGCAGTTATATTTCAAAACCACGCAACATATGTTACGCATACGACAACATTTTCAGCTTCAAAACTGTTTCGCAAAAAGTGGTGAACTTCCGATGCGCGAGCAAGGGAAAATCGCTAGCGGCAATGTGTCAGAACCAAACAAAGTGCTAAAAAGCGGTGCCCTGTTTAGCGTCAAAAATGTCAGGTCAAAAATACCGCAACAAAAATGTCGCGTCAAAAATACCGCGTCAAAAATATCGTGTCAAAATTATTGCGTCAAGAACGTCGAATGCTATTGATTCCGCACGAACGAACTAGGCAATGCAAGAGTTATATAATTAAATCTACAACTTCAGCTCATTTGTTTTATTGTTCACACAAGAACTACTGAACTAAACGTCTTTTTACATGTTTTCAACGTTTTAAACGTAAACAGCTATAATCCCAAGACTTACTACAATTATAAGCGCTATTTGTAACATAGTTCAAAGTTTTAAATCTGAGCATTATAATCCCAAGACTTACTACAACAATTATAAGCGCTATTTATAACACAGTTCAAAGTTTTAAATCTAAACATTATAATCCCAAGATTTACTACAATTATAAGCGCTATTTATAACATAGGCTCAAAGTTTTAAATCTAAACATTACAAACTCAAGACTTACTACAACAATTATAAGCGCTATTTATAAGATATGTATGTTGGTTCGTGGTTGTGCTAATCCTAATACTGTCCCAAGCCCGAACTCTAATCTTAACTCCAAACGTGCCTAATCCAGTGAGCTATATATATATATATATACCTGAAGTGTTATCTTCTGATCATTGACCAGGCAAACCAATAGAAGACATGTAGACCTGAAGTTTGTATGCCTCCAGTCTTCCATGCAGAGATGAAAATTCAGCCTCGCTACTTTTAGAATACAGTGAAACCTCTATTAAAAGTGCTTATAAGGTGAAAATTAAATCTATCTTATTTAAAAGAACACTTAAAATGAAAAAGTAACATCTTTTGCAGTTTTTCGTTTCCTTGCTTCATTGTTGAGCTATTTCTGGTTGTTTGATATGCAAATTAGACATCTAGATGTCACACGTGCTTAACGATTTATCGAAGAAGATTATCAACCTCGTCCCAGGGCCATTTGTGGGGGCTGGCCAAAGATGGAGGCCAAAAACAAAATGGCCGGAACAAAATGGGCCTGGCACAGGCTGCCAAGAATGCGCTATATAATGCCTCATTTTTGACTCGTAGACAATTTTCTCAAAGTTTATTGCGCCTACTCAGGCTTTCGATTGACCTGCAAGATTCAAGATGTCGCTCACGTTAAAAGTATTTTTATACTGCGTTCGATATGCTTTGGATAATTCTAACTACAACGAAATTATCTTCTTTTGCTACCTCAATACTAAAATACTCTTTGACTTTGTTCACTTTTTTGTCACAAGTCTTTCCAATTCGTTTCTCTAGATTTAGAAAAACAATTTGGTTGCCTCATATACTTCGTTGTAGTGCAGGGCAGAGAGACGATACAACCCATCACTACATATTCTTCAGACGTTTTTTTCCTGATGTTTTGCCAGCTTTTCTCCCATTTTGATTCATTTTGAAGTTGGTTTAAATTTGCCTCCGTCACTTATTTATAATTTGAGCCCTTCAAACTAATGCCCGCGAGTTAGCCTGAACGCCTGCTTTGCCTTCACCAATCAGAATACCTAAAACATCTAATGTTATCTTGACCAATCAGATGTGGTGATAGTTCAGTCAGGGCCATTTGTTCCAGCCATTTTGCTTTTGCCCGCCATCTTGGCCCAGTACCCACAAATGGCGCTGGGGACGAGGTTGCATGGAAGGTTCTATATCTTTGCTATTATTAAGCCAAATTAATTCGACGGAAGCGCGTGGGTGTGTTTCTCTCACAACACCAAACATGTAGATTTTCAAGTAATAGCGTACCGTCCAGCTGCTATTTATAGCCCATAATGCGGACAAACAAACCAAAATTGACTTCCAAATGATTGCAGATGAACCATTATCTATTGTTCGGACTGCAAGAATTGTGGGTAAAAGCGGCAAACTTAAATAGTGACGTCACCACGACGGAGCGCTATTATGTTTGATAATAGCAAAGATATATAATATTCTCCAATGGCTCATTATATATGTTAATTTATGACGTCAAGATGTTTAATTTGCTTATCAAACAAGCAAGCAAAGCTAAGAATAAAAAAATAAGGCAAAATATGTTACTCTGTCATTTTTAGTGATATTTCAAATAAGACAGAGTTGATCATACAAATAAGACAGGTTTCTTTTTCCACACCTTGGTAGGAATTAATAAAGCTTTTATTGTCTGTGAAGTGAAACAGTCAGTCAGAAAATACGGAAAACAACAGATTAACGCTTAATGCAGGATTAGTGCCAATCAACTTTTGAAATGTTAGGTTTCCCGCTGCCACGAGTTACGCGGAAAACATCACGCTCAAATATTTTGACTGTCACGCAAAACTGGCTCACCCAATCAGAAAATCGGAACCCTAGTACAACGGATTTTGACACCTGATATATAACAAAAGTAATTATGGTTATTAAATGAGCTTTTCTCTAACAATAACGCTGTTTTGTGTGAACATAGATATTCTAAAAGTTGCGTGGCCTGATTTTCATTTCAGTCGTCTTTAAAGAAAAGTAGTTTCCTTTCGAGTCTTTCCAGACAACGCCTTGATCAGTATTACCAGGATTATACAAACCATTTAAGCTGGAGTGATAACAGTTTTCGTACCACCAGCCACCTTTGGCCCACTCAGCACAATTTCTATATATATTTATATCATTATCTTTATCTTTAGTGGAAAACTTCATTCCATTGTGCGCAGCAAGTGAGTCACCAGCATCACCTTGTAAGGACAAAAAAAAATGCACCATGTCCGTGTAAAGACGCCTTCACATAATTCGATCTAATATATCCAAAAATTTGTGCAATTTCACGGTATTGTATTTTCTGTATAATGAAGCAGTCATCCAATAGCAACGCTCGGGCACAGGGAGCTCTAACATGTATTTTTTGTTTTAAACAGTTTATACATCCATACACACATACATATTATATATAAATTACCTTATAGTTTAGTAGTGTCCTTGCTCTTGCCTCTTGTTATTCCAAAAACAGGCCGAATCAAGGATTCAAGGATTTTCTCCTACTCAACCCGCGCTCGGCCAACTCGCCAGGCGGAGAGAAGAAATAATAAGAGAAGGAAGCATAGATAATGGAAGGGGAACTGGATAGGAAACTTACGAAACCGGAAACGATGTTTGCACAACTTGCTATGGTAAGTATACACTTATGAGTGGCTAATGCACCTAACGGGCGGTCCCACATGGCTAAACTCAGGCACTGCTGAACTTAATTGATATTACACTATTGTTTAATTTCAGCAATAGCTGATCCTGGCCATGTGGGACCACCCGTTAGGTGCATTATTAGCGGCTTATAAGTGTATAATTACCAGAACAAGTTGTGCAAACATCGTTTCCGGTTTCGTAACATCGTTTTAAGTTTCCTATCCAGTTCCCCTTCCATTATCTATGAAGGGAGGAAAGTAATTCATGTCATGGCTTGATGCGCACCGCATATAGCATGGAACGGAAGTAAAACCTCGAACTTCAAATTCAAATTTTAAACGGAGTAACGGAAGTTAGAACAGCTCGTAATTTGTAAACAATGAATAAATAGTATGAACAAGAGATCCCCTTTAATTATAAATGTAGACAAGCAAGAAAAAAAATAATTAATATTCCCTTCCGTTCCAATGACAGACAATGTTCCATGCGATATGCGGTGATCATCGAACCATATCGAACTATATATACTTCTGTCTTTATGATTCGGATCTTTCTCGTCCGATTTTCTTCGTAAAACTTCGCACACTTGTTTATCTATGTTATAACATTACACAGAGCATAAATTGTTCCACGTTTGGGAACTGTAACAACCGATATGGGGTGATCATCAATCCATGACGTGATTGCTTTCCTCCCTTCTCTCTTTCTTTCTTCTCTCTGCCTGGCGAGTTGGCCGAGCGGTGGTTGAGTACGAGAAAATGACCAAAAGGAACGCAGGCTCTGGGTACGAGATTGTCTTGAATCCTTCTTGAATCCTTGATTCAGCTTATTTTTGGAGCAACAAGAGGCAAGAGCAAGGACACTACTAAACTATACTGTAATTTACATAAAATATGTATGTGTGTATGGATGTATACACTGTTTAAAACAAAAAATACATGTTAGAGCTCCCTGTGCTCGGGTTTAATGAGTGAGTTGCTTCATCGTCACGTGTTGTGGTGCTTCATCGTCACGTGTCCATACAATTTACTTCCATATAAGGATCTCCATTGTCAGTTCAACATGACCATGCTTCGTGTTGAAAGACAATAGAGCTTCCAAACTAGGGCGCCCTGTTCCAAACCATGCGTATGCTCTATTAACTATGTTTTAACCAGCTTGGCTGTACTTAGACATCGGAGGACAAACACTGAGGAGTGTTGGATATATCTTCTTAAACGAATCAATATTTTAAGACAAAATCGACCAAAATATTTGCTAAATTTGACCGTAATCTTCTTCCGATTTCTAAATACTGATTAAATATTTATTTCTTCTATATTTATTAATGAGTTGGAGAATAATCAGATCTGAATCTCCTTTTAAGGTGGCTCCATACAGTTTCTTGAAAAGTGGAAAGTACAAGTTTGAGAGTTCAAAACACGTGCATAAACAATTCGGAAAAAGAATAAACCTAAATTTATGCGTAGTTAAAAAGTCTGACAATCAAATTAACTACTATTTGTAACTACTATTTATTTGGTAACAGTTTTTGATTGTCAGAATGTTTAACTATGCATAACATTTAGTTTTATTCTTTTTCCGAATTGTTTATGCACGTGTTTGGACTCTCAAACTTGTATTTTCCATTTTTCAAGAAACTGTATGGAGCCACCTTAATGTATGTGATTTACATATCAAAGTAAAAACTGTAGTGTTCGCAAGCAAATTACTCGACACTCTTGTAAGTCAAAGTAGTGTGACGTTTCTCTCTGACGAAGGACCTTCGCTCGTATCACATAATCTACGTTCCATATTTCGGTAGTATACCAAACCTTACTATATTTCGACTCTTGTAAGTCACTCTAGTCAATCACATATATACATCAGCACAATAGTCGGATCCAATTAATCAGATCGTGTGAACGACTTGCAATAACAAGACCTTTACCATTTTGTACAATAGCCAAAATCTTCGCGAGACAAGTTTCTACAATCGTTGCACAGAGTAAAAAGCAATTATTTTGCAATACTGCCTTTGTGGCGACTTGTCTTGCACAAATTTGACCAAGCGTACGACACGTTTCAATTTTTTAATACGCAACTACAAACAAATATCTTTGTACCTTGTTAATAACTTTCTCAAATAAAACGTTTCTCACCTGAATAACCTCCAACTGTCAAGTTATATAGGTCCGTTTCATCTGCCATGGCAAATGTGTTGTACTGAGCAAAACGTTCCTGGTTTTCGAAATCTTCCAGATCAACTCTCAAAACATTTTGACCACTCTTTGACAAACGATTTATCTTGTCCAGTCCAAGCCAGAACTCTCCACTGAGATTACCAAATCCATTTTTGTAGTCAGCCCAATTTAGATAAAAATCCACTCTTCCGTCGATTCGTTTTTGAAAAACAGTCCAACCTCCTCCATCAGTTGTCATGTCACACCTTACATCAAAAGCTCCTCGACAATCTGGGTCAATTGTGTACACGCCATTTTCTTTTACTCCACTTTTGTACAATTCAGCACAACTTTTCCGCAGTACTATATGTAAAGATTAATTTGTAGAATGTCACAAATATATAACAGTGCAGATTCAACTTAAACGTGCATATGTTGCTGTATTGTAAAGACACATCTAGAGCAAATATTTAGCGAAAAGGTAATGTGTCTGTGGTGTGTGTTTCCAAACATTTTGTTCGCTTCCGATTAATATAAGCTATCTCGATTATTAGCGCACTCGCGGTATTACTGCTGTATAAGCTCTGTCCCCAGGTCTTATATTAGAATTTTACAATGTGTATTTAACAAATACAATACATTTTTCCATTTGTGTACTGTAATAGATCACAGAGGATGTTCACTTGACAGAACGCGTCAACTAGGCACAAGAGCGGCGTGGCCCACAGCGACACCGGGAGATTTCCTGATGGGCCCTGAGGATCTGTACCTTGTGGACCCCAAGAATTTGTGACTGGTGGGACCAAATAATTTATAGACGCCTAGCTGGTACGCCCCAATAATTTTTAAATACTGCAGCCTAAAACTTGAAGTGCAATTTAGATTAAGGAATATTGCATGCAGTTCTATAGCGTTTCGAGCTAAGGCCCTTTATCAAAGAAACGTACAGCTCAATTCGATTTATAGAACCTTTACTATTTCGATATTTTTTTACAATTCAACGTTACCTAAGCAGCACATTAATTTTATGTAATATTTATAAACCGCGCAGGAAGGCTTTATCGGATATAAAACACGAGGCGATAGCCGAGTGTTTTAGAGCCGATAAAGCCCGTAGTGCAAGGTTTTTAAATGACTTCTAAAAAGAATCACTTCATACGTTCATTGGCGTAGTAATTTTGAAAATTAAGCTTATCTCAGCCGTTAAAAACCAGCGAGAAACTTAGAGCGAGTCTATATCACATATATAGATCCGATACGCTCATGATTTTTCTTTGTGTTTTCCTCATGAATTATTAATGAATTTTAGAATGTATTTTATAAATTTAAGTATATATATGTGTATGAATATATATAGTTCAATCTACAGACCCGGTGTTTCGCTGTACAACAGCTCATCAGTGTAGCTTGGAACAATCTGAATGAATTTCATCAATTTCTTATACACATGCGATCGTCGGTGACAACCGCATGTGGGACAGCATTGGTGAAGTACATTCAGATAGCGTGAAGTGCGCATGTGCCCAGAGTGCTCGAACTTCCATATATATATATATATATATATATATATATATACATATATATATATATATATATATTGAAAATAACAAGTCTGCATGCAACTATAAGTTGGATTATAAATGTAGCGATCTTGTTTTTCTGTTTTTAAACTTTTAAACTTTCGCTAAAAGGTGTTATTAGAACGCAGGAATGTCATTTCGGTCAGACACCCAAATTTCAAAAATTTTCCATGGATGCATGCCCCCGGATACCCATAAAATATGCGGGCACAAAACAAATTTGAAAACGAGCAGTCTAAATTCTTGCTATGATGACACCTGAAAGTTTACCCTAGAATGTCATTCCCCAGTCCCTATTTCAGAACGCCACAACTGTCTAACTATGTTTAAGTGTAAGTAGATTCTGTCGAATATCGAAAGTATCTTTTAAATTTGAATCATTTGAAAGACTGGCAGTAACAAATGTCAGCGACGACGCATCTTTCAGAGGAGAAACGTGACTATGAATACGTTTTCCACGCCAGTTAAGACTTAATAATAACGGATCTTGCGTTCGTTGTTGAAAAAATCCAACAAGCAAAGTTTAAAATAAACTGTATCGCACATGCGTTGGGCGAATGTCGGGTACAGTCATCGTACCGAAATATCCAGTGCGGTCGAAAAGTAGATTTTTCTTCACCAAAAGCAAAAACAATGGAATATCATAACAATTCTAATTTTCTGGAATTTCATACTGCAGGAATTAATTGATTGTCATCAATTTTTGAGACTAAATACCAGGTTTATTTGTGCTGAGCCGACATCGGTCAGACCAAAAAGCCACTGAAAATATGGAATTGTCGATCTCGTCCTGCAAACAATGTCAACTGTATTTCAATTTTGGATTAAGTGTTAAAGCATGTAACACTGAATTAATTAAACTCTTGCAGTCACTGGCATCTAAGCGTGCACCGGCTATCAAAACATGTTCATTTCAAGGCTAAAGTTAAATAGGCTAAATTTAAATAAAATAATTTAAATGACTTGTAATTATTCACACTCGGGCTAGTCGGTCATGATTTATCGAGGCTCCGCTTAAAACAACTTTTAAAACGGATAAGGAGTTAAATTCATGTATTTGGCAATATATTATAAGTATTTGGCAAAATATTATTAGTGGAACTAATATACAGTAAATAATAAGTCGAATTAAACTGTGAAAGAAGCGGCATTATCGTTGTAGAAATGTTTGAAGTCCATAGGTGTAGAGGAAGAAGTATTCATGGCGTCGAATACAAGAACACGTGCTCAGTCGTCAATTCAGCAAATGCCGAATGTCAATGATATCAACAAAATCTTTGAATCCAAAATAGAAGAATTTCTGCAATCAGCCAGCTTCAAAGAAGTTATCAACGTAGCAGTTACTAATGATGTAAAAGCTGCTATTTATTGTTTTAAGGACGTAATGGACAAGAGCATCCAAACAGCCATCGCCGATGCTGCCGTCGCTCCTTTACAGAAAATCTTCTTCTTCTTCTTCTTCTTCTTCTTCTTCTTCTTCTTCTTCTTCTCTTCTTCTTCTTCTTCTGCTGCTGCTGCTGCTGCTGCTGCTGCTGCTGTCCATCGATTACCGATGATGACTAGATGAGGAATTTGAGTCTCCGATGTAGTAATAAGCCTCTTGCACTATGAAACGAACGGCTGCACTGCTCACAGGAATGATCTGGATTTCCTGGATTGTTTCTGATGAAGTGCCTTCGTGCTGCGTCATCAGCTCTTCTTTTTTCGATGTTTTCCATGCCAGCCCCGATAACCTTCCTCCACTCTTGTCGATTTTGAGCAGTTTCTTCCCATTTACTCACATCAATCCCAGCAGTCTTCATATGTCTTTTCATGACATCTTTGAAGCGAAGCTTCTGGCCTCCTCTGAGTCTGGTTCCATCAGCAAGCTCTCCGTACAACAGGATGCGTGGTATTCGGTCCTGTTGCATACGAATGACATGACCAGCCCACCTGAGTTGGTGTGCTGCTAAGAGAGCTTCGACACTCACCATGCTGGACCTTCTGAGCACTTCCACGTTTGTGATGCCACTTTATTCCTAGTATTCTCCTCAGGTGTCTCATCTGTACGGAGTTCAGTTTCTTGATGTGGCTGCGATAAAGGGTGTACAATTCAGCGGAGTAGAGAAGCACAGGTAGGACGACTGCTCGATAAACCTTGCATTTGGTTGCGATACGGATTCCTGATTGGGACCAGAGACGTTCCTCTAGTTTTCCAAAGGAACTGCATGCGCTCCGGATACGGTTGTGGACCTCTATGTCTACCGGTTGTCGTGGAATATCGTGCTGCCTATAGGTACTTGAAGTTCTGCACCACATTCAATGGAGTACCATCTACCCTGATTACTGGATCTTCACTCGCACTGGTATCCAGCGCTGGTTGATACAGAACTTCTGTTAAGCCCCGTTTCTTTTGATGCTGCAACAAATTTATCCACTGTATTTTGCATGTCTATTAAGCTATGAGCAACCAAAGCTGCGTCATCTGCAAAAAGGAGCTCAACGACCAGTTCAATGATGGTTTTTGTCTTAGCTTTTAATCTGGCCAGGTTGAAAAGCTTACCGTCGTGTCTTTTGCGGATATACACTCCTCTGCAGTCCTGTGCTCGAACCTTCATAATAACAACTGTCAAGAACATTGTAAAGAGATTAGGAGCTAGTACACAACCTTGCTTTGTGCCATGTTTGACTGGAAACATTTCTGTATAATCACCTCCAACTGACACCATTCCCATCATTCCATCATGAAATGCACGTATGAGGTCTATCAACGTGTCTGGGCAACGAATTTTTTGAGCACCTTCCAGAGAGTTTCACGGTCTACAGAGTCGAATGCTTTGCTAAGATCTATGAAGGTGATATACGGGCATTTCCTTTGCTCAATTGCCTTCTCCTGTATTTGACGCAAGCTGAATATCATGTCTATCGTTGATCTGCCCGCCTTGAATCCACATTGAGAGTCTGTTGTTCAAAGGAATTTTGTTGTTAAGCTAATTAAGAAAGCTAAGAAAGCTTCCTTTTTTAGCTGATATCAGCTAAAAAGTGGTGGGGTGTCTCGAAATCTTTACTTGGGAAGAAGTGTTGTTCATCTATACCTGACTTACTTGATAACGGTAATGTTATTTCTGATTCACGGCAAAAGGCCCAAGTCTTTAACGATTACTTTGTAAGTCAGACTGTACTGCCATCTGCGGCCGATGCTCCTATTCCTGTTCTTGCCCAGACTCATCATTCATTATCATTTATTGTTGTAAATAAACTTCCAGTGTTTAATTGCTGCCGAGCGTCAGCAAGGCAGCACACTAATCTTCAATCTCGTACCCAGAGCCTGCGATCTGGGGAACTCCGATGAAACTTGTCATCTGATTGGTTAGTTTTAAAACAGTAAAATTTCAAATAATGTGCACGTTGCTAACTTGTTTAAGAGATTTCTCGACGTTCTGTAAAACATAATTATACAAGACAGACCCAAATACAATTGAACACATGAAATAATTCACAACAACAAAAATCCCGACAATTTATAAGTTAAAACTATTATTATTCGCGCTTCGTCGCCAAACAAACATCCATCGTCTGACTCGTCTCATAATTCTTCGCAGTTTCGTCTCAGAACTTTTAAATTATATTAGAGAATACAAGGTCGATGTAGTTTAGCCAAAATCCCTGACAGAAAGTACAATTCCTTACCTGAGCGGCTGAATCGATTAGTGCCGACGGCGACGCGGACATATAAAACACTCTCGTCAAATCGCCCAGTTGACAATTTAGATAAAAGCTAAGAAAGACCATTTGTATCGCAACGTTTTGTCAATAGCTTTGTAAAATACACTGGGCCATATATTCTTTATCGGTAAACAAATATTTTCCCTGGTCTTCGAACAGGCTAAAGATCGTCGATGACAGTAACAAATTATAGGGAACTGGGAACCAGAGGACTGGGAACAAAAACCCAATTTTGGGGTCTTCTTCATTGGAGTTTCCCAGAGCCTCCGTTCCTTTGTAATGACCAAAAGAGTCGCATGCTCTGGGTACGAGATTGACTAATCTTGACATGGGTTTTCTGTGTCTCATCTCCAGACCTCTTTGCCGAGTTATCTATAGTCAACAAAATCTCGATTTTGAGAGTTTATTTATTTATTTATTTGTTGACCATTTTATGACGTTTTGTGACGTAGAAGTTTCTTCCTACAACTTACATCACATACGCCAGAAGGATTTGCTCTGATAAATTGATGTACGTTTGAAGTTGGTCAACACCACGACGGCGATGGATTTTCTAAATTGGCAACGCCACGAGTCTGGGCAAGAATTGAGGCTGGAGTTCCGCAAGGATCCGTACTTGGACCTTTACTTTTTTAATATATGTAAATGATATTACTGCAAATATTTCCTCTACGTGTTTTCTCTTTGCCGACGATCCCATGTTAATGGTTAGTTCACGATTGATTCGGCTACCAAGCTCAATAATGATCTAAATTCGATTTCAAATTGGGCTAGTCAATGGCTGGTAACAATGAATGTCGAAACGACTAACTTTTTCTTCTAAGAGAATCAAGCCGCTTCATCCTCCTCTTTATTTATTTAATGAACAAATTGAAAACACCACCCAGCATGATCATCTAGGTGTTACTTTCACTTATAAGTTGTCATGGCGTCCTCACATTCTTAAGATTCATCAAAAAGCTTCTAAAAATCTCAATATGATAAAACCTTTGAAATTAAGATTGAAAAGAAAGACTTTAGAAATTTTATATAAATCCCTTGTTCGTTCGTGCTTAGAATATGCAGACGTTTTGTGGGACGGTTGTTGCGATGCTGACCGTGACCTTCTTGAAAGTCTTCAGTTCGAAGCGGCCAGGATTGTGACTGGTGCACTAAAGGGAACTCATAGAGAAAGTCTTCTTAAAGAAACCACATGGACCACTTTGAATGATAGGCGTAGTGATCATAAACTTGTTATGATGTACAAAATTGTTAGTAAACTTAGCTCCTCTTCATTTGCTAGAATTGTGTCCTGATACAGTTAGTTACAGAACTAATTATAGTTTACGAGAAAGTGACAACCTGGTTCCTTAATACGCTCGAACTGAACGCTTTAAAAAGTCATTTCTTATTTCTTCTGTTAATCTTTGGAATGATTTACCTGGTGACATTCGTTTTTGCTCATCTTTAAGTATCTTCAGGATACACGTTTCTAGAAAGCGATATATTGTACTTCCTAATTCTTTATATTATATTGGTGATCGTATTGTAGCTATCCTTCATACACGTTTAAGATTAGCAAATAGCACTTTAAATAACGATTTGTATTTAAAGAATTGTGTATCTTCCCCTTCTTGTGCGTGTGATATTCCGAAGGATACCCGCTCATTTCTTTTTTGAATGTGACCGATATGCTGCTCCTCATGTAGACTTGCTTGCCTCTGCTGCTCATTTAATTGGTGCAAATTGGTGCAAGATGGTCTAATACTTCGAAACGGACTCGTCTTTTTTGGCTCTTAGATGGTTTGCTATTTGATGTTCCTTTTCACCTTAATACGCAGTTTGTATTAAGTGTCCAAAATTTTATAATTGATTCGCATCGTTTTACTTATTAATTGCATTGGTCCATCTTTGCGCTTTGTTGTCATCTTGTCCGCTTGCTCTTTTTGTTAATAAATTGTAAAATGGCGAAAGCTCCCTTGGTACGCTATATAGCTTTTGGAGCAATCGTCTTAATCAAAATATTGTATAAATAAAAAAAAAAGTTTACCCTATTAAATAGATGCGTTTGTACCAATTAGTCATTGTTACTTTCAAATTAAGGCATGCGCATGCATAGATTTATCATCTATGTCATATATTTGCCTTTCCAAGCAAACTCTATTTGTGCCACGATAATGTGTGTGGCGCTCATTGAATGGATAGACTAGTTTGAAGTCAAAGAAGTTCACAGTTGGGTGAACACACGCAGTGTGATAAAACATGCAAGGGAGTAGAAAAGAGAAGAATAGAAATCTGACGCGTCGCTATTCTATTCTATTTAGCAATTAATGTTTCGGCTTTGAACCCTTTAGTTTTGCGAATACCAATCAACACCAATCGATCACAATTAGTTCATCGATTGCTATTGATAATCAATACCAGTCAATAGTCACAATCGATAGTCATCAACTATTCACCGATTATCAATATCAAACAAATAATTTATATCAATTGTTATTGATTGATGTTGATTTCTATCGATTTTATCGATTGCATAGGCCAGGCTTATAACAACATTGTTGACTTTGTTACAAGTTGTCCACAACAAGCCAGATCTTACGTGTTTCAAAAAGCTTGTCACAGTCTGTTTCAACATTTTGTTACAAGTCTGCTGAACGACATGTTGTAACAAGCTTGTGGTCTCAAACTTGTTACATGACCACAAGCTTGTTACAACCATGTGGAATTGACAGCATTGTCACAAGCTTGTTCACAGACTTATAACAAGCCTGCAAGCCAACAAGCTTGTAACACGTGTACGTGAATGGTTTTTCTCGCCTCCTGCATTTCGACAAACACGATCACAACCTTCAAATGGACAACGCCAAGTTTAAGGGCGAGTGACTTTTTGTTGAGGATCGTTGGGAAAACGTCTTTATTCAGAGGCCTTGTATAGTTGTATTCGTTGCTGAAGTGATCGTTTCAGTTTTTACGAAAGAGTATCTTGTTCTGTGTCAGCTTTCTTGCCCATGTTGTGATTTTCATCCAGTTCGTCTCCTTCGTCATCATTGTCGTTTAATTCGTCGTCGTCGTCGTCATCACCATCGTCGTTGTCTTTAGAAAGTAGGTAGATGTTGAAATTAGTTGCAAGCTCTTCGATACGTTTTGATAGAGGACCACAGTTTAGTTGTGTTACTTCTGGAATAATTTTATTGTTGTCATCAAAAGAACAGTTGTTGTCATCACAGGCCAGAAGTGGATGTGGTCCATGAAAGAGTATGCTGTTGGCAAGCAGCGCTGATCCACGGTTGAGTCGTCCCTGTTTCAACAAATGTGTTGCAAAGTATTTTCGACAAACCTGAGTTAAACTGTTATCACAAACTTGTTACCAGCTTGTCGCTTTTTATACGATGATCACTGAGCGAGAGCTTCGATAAAGCCTTGATCTCGGCCATTATCGGGAAACCCGTTGGAAAACCGCAAAGCGGGTATACAGAAAATGAACAACATAATCACTTGAAGCAGAGAGAGAAAACGTTTATTTCAAGTATAGTGTTTATACGTCCTTTGGGTAAAAATTCAAAACGTTTTTTGTGAACAGAAAAGTGTTTGAAACAACGGCCACGGCAGTTCATGGTAAAGATTTTTTCAAGCGATTTTCAAATTCGAATATAAATTAAACTGCCTGTAGCTGATCTGTTATAGACCCTGTTTGCATTTCCAATTTAATCGTTGTGGGCCAAGTTCTGTTTGTCCAAAAAACCTTTGAGTCTTGACCCCAAACGTGGTCGGATGTCGGGACATAACGCCCACCTACTCGAAGAGAACGGTGCAGAAGAAGAGGAACTCACTACGGTGAATAAACGTCTTAAGATGGCAAGACAACACGCATAGCAGCGATGGGAAAGTGAATACATACACAGTCTAATGGAGAGTCATCGGGTCAACAGGAAAACCGCTGTCATCCCAGACATTGGAGAGATTGTTCTCGTGGTGGCCGGGGGACGAAAAGAACAGAGGAAGAAGAAGACAGGGGCCGCGGAGCACTTTTTAGAGTGGGGGAGCAATTTCAAGTAGCGAAGATTTGGGGGGGGGGGGGGGGGGTGCAGAAAAAGATGTTGAATTTCGTACTACATGTATTTCAATTTTATTTTACAAAGCATGAATGTGCATGTTTACATAGGTGCACTGGTGCACGTAACAACAACAACAACAACAACATTAACAATAATGATAAGAAAATCAATTAGCTCATTGCTTGACAATTAAACTGTGTTAAAGTCAGATTTGGGAGATTTGGGAGCATTGCGACAGCGTTAGAGGTCAAAGGTCACATAGGTCCAAAAGGGTAAACATTGAGCACGTCTAAAGACATTGTGTGCTATTTGATTGTGAATCAGTTGTTTGCGGCAAGGTTAGTACGTATTTCAAACTTTTTAGATCCACATTTCTTTTTGAGTAATGTCAACTGAAAAATATTATAAAGAAGCACGCTATACCCGATTTTAGAAAATTAATATCAGGAAAAAGGGGGGTCAATTGCCCCCCTCCCCTCGGCTCCTGGAAGAGTAACTATGTTACACAAAGGTCATCACATCGAGAGACCAGTCAATTTAATATGTTCGTTAGAGATAAAGAGCCCAGTTGAATCCCAAGAGGAAGAGATCTTAACGACCACAGTGGAACCTGAAGGAAGAGCCAGGAACAGAAGACGCGCAGCCAAAGATGCAAGAGAAAAATTAAGAAAGCTGACGGCAGATGAAGAGAACGAACTTTAGTTTTATGTTATGATCTGAACTGAACTGAACTTTAGATTTTATTTGAACCGTTTAAGTAAAAAATAATCCTTTAATTTTTAGGGGAAGTAGTTTTATCTGTTTGGGCTTTGTTTTGTTACGAAGGCAACTGAGGAAAGGAGAGGTGGGTTGTTTTTTTTGGGTTTTTTTTTTTGGGGGGGGGGATTTGTGTTAAAAACAAAACGTAAAAGAGAGAAAATAAAGTGCTTTTATTGTAGACAAGTGTGAGTTTTGATGTGCCAAAACAAGTTCGGTACAACGTTTCAAAGAGAACTGGGCGACAGTATTTATAAATACTTTATATATGTGCATACTGATTTTTTTATTAATTTTTGTATTTCTTAATTTTTGTATATTAATTTATTTTTGTTTTTGTTTTTGTTTTTGTTTTCCTTTTTAGTGCAAAGTTTCACAGAAACTTTCTGGAAACAACGACTTTCTAGGCTTAGCTGCATGGCTAATTAAATATGGTTTGGACGAAAGGATTTATTGTCTGCCTAGTGGAAGGTGCGAATAAATATTAAAAGCTTTATATTCAACTTTAATATGGTCTGGCATGTTGACGATGTTGTGAAGTCGGTTTGTAGAGTGTTGTTGGTTCGTGTCTGTTATTTTACACGAGTGGCGCTCGAGCAGTTTTGCACGTCAGCTCAATAACAAATTCTGTATACTGGAGATTGTAGACTGTCTTCGCATTCTTCTGTACCTGCAATAACTTAGCGCCTGATTGGGCAGACGATTCGAAAGGCTACACAAAGTGAAGCTAGTGACATAATCATCAGACGATCGTAATTTAGGATTTTTTTAGTCAGGGGGGGCAGTAAGACTGCCCAATTTCTAGGGGGGTCCAGGGTATGCTCCACCGGAAATTTTTTGAAATTTGAGTCTCTGAAATGGCATTTCCCGCGATCTGACTTCATATTTGAGCAAAATTTTGAACATTTTAAAACGTATTTTTTAAGACACATTCTCTCATTTTTACAAAAGATTTTGTCTAAAACTACAGTATTACATATTTACAAAGACAACTACAGTCATTTGCAACTCACTTGTCACTTTTCACCAAAATGCTCAGAAGTTCGTTACGAAGTTCGTTGGGAAGTTCAAAGTTTGTTTTGAACTACGCAATGGATTGCTGGCTACTAGGAACCAAGAAGGCAATCAAATGCGTAGTTTAAAACGAGCTTTGAACTCCCCAACGAACTTGCGAACTTCGGAACGAATTTCCGAACATTTTGGTGAAAAGTGAGTAGCAAATGCGGACTGTAAAATAATAGTTACTCTAACGGGATAAAGCGCGAACGCAACGCGAAAACACATTGTCAGAGTTATGATATTAAACGACTAGTTAGTTCTTTATTCTGTGACTCTGGGAACAAATGTGATGTGTGACATAAAAATCATACTTTGGATTTTCTCGGGGGGGGGGGGGGGGGGTGGCAGTTGCCGCTGCTACCCCCCGCTATCTACCGCCCTGCGGATCGACTGGACGTCACACGATACGTATTAGTATCGCAATTCTTGTGATGCGCCAAGCTTTTTATGAAAAAATTTCAAGGAGTTCAAAAATATCTTGATGTTATTAAACAGACCGGAAAACAATAGCGAAGGGCACAAAAGACGTCGGTATTCATGTTTGTCGGAGATTATAAATTTTTTTTGCGTTCTTGACAAGAGAAAATGACTCTTTAAGAATCCCTCGATATTCTATTTTGGCTTGTATTATTTTATTATTGGGCTTTGCTTTAGAAAATGGGCTGGCAGGTTGCGGGACTGACAGCTCTGTCCGTACACGTGGCAACAATTGTTATTATCTTTGACTACAATCTCGTACCCAGAGCCTGCGATCCTTTTGGCCAGTACCAAGGAACGGAGGCTCTGGGAAACTCCGATGAAACTTGTCATCTGATTGGTTAGTTTAAAAACAGTAAAATTTCAAATAATGTGCACGTTGCTAACTTGTTTAATCGATTTCTCGACGTTCTGTAACACATAATTGTACACGATAGACCCAAAATACAATATATTGAACACATGAAATAATTCAAAACAGTAAAAATCCCGACAATTTACAAATTAAAACTTTATTATTCTTGCTTCGTTGCCAAACAAACATCCATCGTCTGACTCGTCTCATAATTCTTCGCAGTTTCGTCTCAGAACTTTAAAATTATATTAGAGAATACAAAGTCGATGTAGTTTAGCCAAAATCCCTGACAGAAAGTATAATTCCTTACCTGAGCGGCTGAATCGATCAGTGCCGACGGCGACGCGGACATATAAAACACTCTCATCAAATCGCCCAGTTGACGATTTAGATAAAAGCTAAGAAAGACCATTTGTATCGCAACGTTTTGTCAAGAGCTTTGTAAAATACACTGGGCCATTCTTTATCGGTAAACAAATATTTTCCCTGGTCTTCGAACAGGCTAAAGATCGTCGATGACAGTAGCAAATTATAGGAAACTGGGAACCAGAGGACTGGGAACAAAAACCCAATTTCGTTTTTTTTTTCATAGGAGTTTCCCCGAGATTAACAGCAGGGAATTTTGTCTTCCGCCGTTAAAAAATATCGCGGGCTCATCGTGTTTTGTATCGTCTGGCGAAATTTTGAAAATGTGGAGAACGTATGACGACCAAGATATCTTCAAGATTTACTAACAATCTGTCGGTCAACCAGAGTTTTAAACTATGTTCTCCAATTAGTGGAGACACTGACGTTCTTCTGATAGGTGAAATAAGACATTTAGCCAGGAAGGTGTATAAATATCGAAGATGAAGTGATGGTACGAAGAAGCCGCATTGGAGTCAAATTGATAGCGAATGTTCGATCGACTATAACTCAAAATCTGCCTTCTTCCCCAAAATTTAACAAATTTTGTGAGTTGTTGGTTATGTTAATTTGATTGGCCTACCTGAAGCTTTACTACCATACTGTATGACTATAATTAGAGCACTGCCTCTCACCATTGAGGACCAGAGTAAAGCCCAATTGGATTGAGTTAGTATTTGAATGGGTGACCACCTGTCTGGGCTGGGATGTCATGCCAAATACGAGTAGAGTTGTTAGTGCTTAGTGCCTTGATGGCTTTACTCTGAGTTCTTCTTTTTTTAAAGTTAAAACACAGCATGACCTGTGAGCATGCACAATTTTGTCAAAAATCTTGCTCAGCTTTTGATCTGAATACAAGGTTGTTACAAGTATACAATTCCATCAATTTTGTCACAAATAGGCATTAACGCAGAGATACATGCACGTCTGGGCGTGCCTATTTTATATATTAAAGCCAGTCATTTGTTCAAATTAATTTGTGAAATAAACTACTGTATTAAAACTAAAGTCTTTTGTTATTAATATTTCATTGTGCCCTTTATTACTGTACTGTGTAGCATTTGAACCTTTGCCTAAAATTACTTTGACAAAAAAAGACCCCGCTTCACTGCTTTTTACTTGGCCTAAATGCTTCACGGCTCCTATTCGAATGAAGCGGTCGCCATCTTCCTAATTTTTTTTGTGTAACTAAACTACCAGCATGTTTTGCGATAACGCATAAGGTCCATTGGGCGATTATTTGTGAGGGTATATACAGTCGTTGGCACCTAAGCGTGTACACCGTCCGTCAAAACATGTTCTAGATTTAAGCCAAAGTCAACCATTTGGAAATCAACACCGCGTGATTGGCTAAGGGCGCATTCATGTGACAATAATGTATTGGTTTGAATGTATTGAATGAATACCTATTATAAAATAACATGTATGCTACGCAAGCGCTGATTGGTCAATACCCATGTTTGGATCAGAGTATCCAAACACGGAAATTTGCAGCAATTTTGAGTGAGGCCTTTTATAGAGTTTAATCTAATTTTTTTAGTACTGACACAAATAAAATAGCATTGAAATTACTAAAATATTATTGGTAAGTATAGGTATGTGTAAGGGCTTCAACAGGAAAAGTTTTATTAAATAAGCGAGGGCGGAGAACTAAATGTCCAATTACAAGCAAACAAATAATTTCTTCGACGAATCTTAAAGTTAAAAAAGCACCGTCTTTGAGTCCTTTTAAGACAGTAAAAACAACAACAGTATGTTTATATATTGTGATAGAACTATAACCAAGCCTGAAATTGTATCCTGACCCTGTTGTATTCAAGAGCCAAGCTAAATTCGCTAAAATATACGGTGGTTTGTACTTTAATATGGTAACAAAACAACGTGATTTGGAAAGTACACGTTTTGAAACGATGTTAAAACGGAATAACATTCTGTTCAAATACCTTTCATTTTTTTGCCTGATGAACTCACTTGGCAAAAGAAAAAAGACTTTGTCAATGAAGTAAAATACCCAAAAGCTCTCGACATAAAATCCAAATCTGCCGATGAAAATATTTTTCAGCGGCTTTTTACGGCCAAGAATGTTTTTCATGTATTTGCTCTGAAACCATGAGCCAGACGCTGAGGCGGTTGATTCTAGTAATGTGTAAGCGTTTTCCTAATAATATTCGCTGTTTTCGATGGTCAGAGTTCAATTCTTTATGGACAATTTAATGTTGAATTTGTCGGCAAAATAATTTTCGGATTACTTTCTTTCTCGTTTCGCTCGTCCGGCTTGTCATCAGGACATTACAAGGCGAAATGTGATTGGCTCTTTATGAGTCTGGGGAAAAGTAGGCGAAACGTGATTGGTAGTTGATGAATTTCGGGAGAATATGTATTCCTATCAATTTTTTTTTAGAAAATCTGTTATTTTATTGTCGGTCATTTTATAAAAGAAATACCTAATGGGTTTCCATGTTTGGATAGCCTGATCCAAACACTCGGGATGTTGCTCGACTTTCGAAAGATAAAAAATATTCGCCTAGCGGCTCGTGTTTTTTTACGCTTTGCGAAAGTCTCGCAACATCCGATCCCTCGTGTTTGGATCAGGCTATCCAAACATGGAAACCCATTAGGTATTTCTTAAATACGTTTCCAAGGTAAACACTTAAATTTGACGTTGACATAAAACATGTTTTGTACACGCTTAGGTGCCAACGACTGTATAATAAAATAAGACCGTTTATCGTGTACTTACCTTTGCTCGTTGGCTTTGGTGTCGTTATACTTGTGACATTGTTCTTTTCATTGTCTGCCGTAAAATGTATTACGATAAACGCTATTGACAAAGTGGCAAAAAATACGACCGCCATTATCAGCGCCACTTCCTTGGTTGAGAAAGTGTTTTGACAACATCTGTTATGGCTTTGCGGGACAACAGTTGGATTTTCTTGAAACTTGAACTGTGGGAAAACATCTCTATTTCTGGGAGGTAGATCTGGTGGACCTGGCGGTATTGGATCCCTCGTTTCACAATAAATAACAGCCGGCTCTTGTTCCACCATCTCTCAACAACTCAGGTTTGTTAATGCCTGGGTCCAGTCTATAAACGCGGCATGAATTGATGAGATGCAAAAGAAACGTCATTTTAGGCGAGAAACTACACGGAAATGGACTGGTATACAAGTTAATGTTACACATATTGGCCAAGCGAATTTTTTTAAAAATTTTATTTTATTTAAATAATGTCACGTGACTAATTATAGGCATAAAACGATCGACAAAGATAGGTCATAGAGAAACGCGTCCTGCGCGAAAGGAAAATCACTTCCCTGAAAGCTACGAAGATACTGTACACTAGTGTTCGTCTCTTTGTGCAAATATGTTTTATAATTTGCATAAGTTTTTTTTATCTAATATGGTAATATGTGAGATTATGAGAATGAATCATCGAAGGAATACGAAGTGAAACTGCTTTGCCAAACCAAGATAATTTTTATAACTGACATTGCTTCCTGATTTACCATTACTCTGCTCAGTGTACCAAGATGATTTTGAACTGATTTTACCTCCTGACTACCACTATTCATTTAGTCTACTTTGATAAGATGATTTTGCCTCCTATTATTCTGCTCTACCAAGATCATTTTGAACTGATTTTACCTCCTGACTAGTGACTACTATTCTTCTTCTTTGATAAGATGATTTTGAATTGATTCTACCTCCTGACTACCATTATTCTGCTCTACCAAGATGATTTTGAATTGATTTTGCTTCCTGACTACCAAAATTCTGCTTTGCTAAGATGATTTTGAACTGATTTTGCCTCCTGACTACCATTATTCTGCTCTACCAAGATGATTTTGCCTCCTGACTACCATTATTCTGCTTTGATAAGATGATTTTGAACTTATTTTGCCTCCTGATTACCATTATTCTGCTCTACCAAGATGATTTTGCCTCCTGACTACCATTATTCTGCTTTGATAAAATGATTTTGAATTGATTTTGCCTCCTGACTACCACTATTCTGCTCCACCAAGATTATCTTGAGCTGATTTTGCCTCCTGGCTACAATTACTTTGCTTTGCTAAGATAATTTTGAGCTGATTTTGCCTCCTGACTACTATTTGGATCGATCACCGCAGTCAGTGCTAAATCACCCTACTCTGCTGTTGAACAATGGTTTACAAGTTTGCTTCTTTTGACGTTTTTTTTCTTGGAAGCAAAGCATTTTGGCATTGGCCAGAGTAAAATTCCAATGGGCCTACTGGGATAGTTTTAATGACTTTATGATGCAGAAATACATGTATATGTACATTAGGTTGTTATTACTCATGCCCAAACCATATTTTGAATCACCTGAATACAGCCCTCTAGCTTCTCCTAAATTATTTTGTCATTATATATTTTACACTGTTTGTGATACTGTAGATACACTCAGACACCCCAAAAATAAAGACAAAGTTTTGACTTTATTTAGTTAGTTCAATGTTCTGCACACCATATTATTTTATATAAAACAGTTGGTACATGCATATGTATATGTTGAATTGGGATTGGTTCTTTTATGTTCTATGCGACACTGAACAGTTATGATGGAACATTGATGGCCGACATTCGGCGAATTTCCGCTAGATTCTTTGCCATGCAAAAAGGCCATTAAATTGGTTACAAAAAACTGGTCAGATCACTTAAAAAAGCCTTTAGGTTTGTTAAGAAAGTCTACGTAATGGCGACCTCAAAGACTTCAATGTTGTACATCAATTGAAGATTTGCAAATGTCGTTGACTGTTCAAAAGACACCAGTCTCGAGCAGAAAATGTGTAAATAATGCACGCTGTTATACCAGTGGGAGAAATCACAAACGTCCTGTTTGGTTTTAAATATCATATTTAAACAATTCGAATAGTACAGGAACCTAGAAGTATTGCAATTCAGCGATATGAATTACGAAACTTCTACCTACGTACGTAACTCCTCCTAATTTTCTCAAATTAATTTCCAGCTGAGTAAAACGTATTTTAACTGAATTTCAGAAAAAAAGGCTATGAGAAACAATTTAATGTTACCCTTAGAAGGTAAACCAAACAATTCTGTCGATTAGAACAAAATTAGAAGTTACACGCTTCCCTATGTAGGGTTAAAATGCTTATATTGAATTGCGTTGGGGTTTAGAAAATTATTTAGGCCGCTTCTATAACAATTAAGAAATTAACCATCCATACAGGAAATCTTTAAATATAATTTTACCTGTGTTTTCTTTTGTTGCCTTCTTCCAATTAACCTGTCTCTGCAATTTAGAGAGGTTCCAGAAATCAAACTTGAAACAGTTATCAAAATTTTGCTTCTTTAACAACTTCTTAGCGTCAATGCAAAAGGCGTCGATTAAGTTGTCGCGGCTCAAACACAAGTCTTTTATAAACGTAAATGACGCAGCAAATATAAATTAAATGAGTGTCGGCAATAACTACCACTGTCAATGTTTTAGTTAATGATGTCTTAATTAAGTCAATACATTTAGCCGATAAGTCCACATAAAAGTATTAATTTTAAATTGTAAAAGAGTCTAGTTTTGTTAAAAGTATTTTTAGGAGTATACTATGGTTGGAAAATATAAGCCGAACGAAACGAATTAGGTAAAGTCACTGAGTGACTTTTTGACAAAAGGAATTAAATAGAATCCATCATTTGTATGAGTGACCATCTGTATTGATTTTCCATGCAGTCTAAATTTAATTGAGTTTTGCTGTTTGGCAGGTAGCTATATATGCATGCTCTCATCTACCTTTCAGGTCAACAGTTCAGTCAATCATGTTAACAAATATTCATCATGTAACTAATATTTAAAAGATGCCTGTAACAGGTCAGCGGTCTTGACCTGTGTATATATATCGACCATCTAGCGTTAATGTTGATGATCTCGAGAAGCTATGAACTTTTAGTTAGAGGTAGTTAAATCCTTATGAATCGGACAGGAGAAGTAAATAAATATGAAGTAAAACATGGTGTCAGGTGTGGGGTTCGAGTTGTAGAATCCACCAATCGAGTTTTTTTATATAAAAGAAACGAATTTGTGATAATTTGTCGTTCGGAAATTAGCAGTTTGCTATGGAGCAAATGAAGGCGCCCCAGCAGTTGAACTTCAATGTTAAGAACCTTCCACAAGTATGGAAAAGTTGGAGAGAGGAAATGAGCTTGTATTTGGAGCTAGCTATGGCCGAACAGGAAGAGGAGAAGCAAGTGAAAATGTTCAAATATCTCATTGGGGGCCAAGGAAGAGAGATATACGCAACGATGAAGTTTGGGACCGAAGAAAAGGACCGAACTGTGAAAGAATTATTCGCCGTTTTTGACGAATATTGCCATCCGAAAAAGAATGAAACAGTAGAACGGTATAAGTTCTTCACGAGAAATCAGGAACCTGAAGAGACATTTGAAAAATTCTTAACCGAATTAAAACTACTTGCTTCATCTTGCAAATTTGCTGGCCTTGAGGAATCGTTGCTTCGTGATCGTGTGGTATGTGGAATTCTTGATTCGAACTTGAGAGAAAGACTGCTGAGAGAGGGAAACCTAGATCTTGAGAAATGTTTACAAATTTGTAGAGCTGCAGAGTTGTCGAAATTGAGAGTTCGAGATCTTGAGCAGGCAGAGTCCGTCTATAAGCTGAGAGATGGGAAGAAGTATCATCGCAGTGCTCGTGAGGGGGAATATATACCTTCAAAGCAGTATCCACCTTCAAAGCAGTATCCACCTTCAAAGCAGTATCCAAAGTGTAAGTACTGTGGGCAGAAGCATGAATTAAAGAAAGAATGTTGCCCGGCATTTGGAAAGAGGTGTAGAAAATGCCAGAGATTCAATCATTTCGCAGTTCAGTGTCTTGGTGGAGGGAAACAACAACAGATTAACTCAGTCAGTGATGAGGAATCAGATAGTGAGGAGTATGAAGTTGTTAAGTCGTTGATTCTTACCCCAGATAAAGAGCACATAAATTCTGTTTCAGAAAGTTCGTATTCGAAGCAGATGTTTGCAACGATGAAGATCAACGATAAATTGGTACAGTTCCAGCTAGATAGTGGTGCTACGTGTAATGTTATCACTACTGGTATTCTCGGTGACTTAGCAAATTATCAAGTGAGGACCACCGACCAAGTGTTGTCTATGTTTAACCAAACAACTGTGAAACCACTGGGACGATGCAAGGTAAAGATGGTTAACCCAAAGAACAGCAAGCGGTATAAAGTGAACTTTGTGGTTGTCGACTCCAATTGTACACATTTGTTAGGTAGTGCAGCCATCCAGCAGATGAAACTTGTAATGGTGCAACATGACAACATAATGAAGTTGGAGAATGAGAGTAACAACCAGCAACAACAAGTCAAGGTGCTTACAAAAGAATTCCTGCTTAAAGAATATGCTGATGTATTTGATGGAACAGGGCAGTTGGAAGGTGAATATCATTTGGAAGTAGATAGTAAGATCCACCCAGTTGTTCATCCTCCGAGAAAGGTGCCTGTGGCTGTCAAGGAAAAGTTAGAAGAAGAGTTAGCCAACCTCACAAAGCTGAAGATAATTGCACCTGTAAGCAAGCCGACTCCATGGGTGTCAAGTTTGGTGGTTGTAAGCAAGCCAAATGGCAAAATGAGGATCTGTTTAGATCCACGTGATCTCAACCGTGCCTTGAAGAGAAGCCATTATCCGATACCCACCATCGAAGAGATTTTACCCGACCTTGGAAAGGCAAAAGTCTTTACAACATTGGATGCGAAGAATGGGTTTTGGCATGTTAAGTTGGATGGGGATAGTTCATACTTAACGACCTTTAATACGCCATTTGGAAGGTTTCGTTGGTTACGAATGCCCTTTGGAATTTCAACAGCGCCAGAAGAATTCCAGAGAAGGCAGCATCGGGTTGTTGAAGGCTTATCGGGTGTCAAGTCCATACATGATGACATCTTTGTGTTTGGTGAAGGAGAAACCATTGAAGAAGCCACCGCAAATCATGACCTGAGTTTACGAGCAGTGATGGAAAGATGCAGAGAAAGAAATGTAAAGTTGAATGTAGAAAAGATCAAGCTTCGAGTGACGTCAGTACCGTTTCTCGGACAACTGATAACAGATCAAGGGTTGAAACCGGATCCTGAGAAAGTGAGAGCTGTGATGGAAATGCCCAAACCTGTTGATGTTGCTGGAGTGCAAAGATTGCTGGGATTCGTTAACTATCTAAGTAAGTTTCTCCCGAAGTTAAGTGATGTCTGCGAGCCATTGAGAAAACTTACAGTCAAGGATACCGAGTGGTGTTGGTCGGAGAATCATGACAAGGCAGTTGAGGCTATAAAGAACTTAACTACCACGGCTCCGGTGCTTTGCTATTACGATCCCGAAGAAGAACTCACGTTACAGTGCGATGCTTCGGATACTGGACTCGGTGCAGCTTTAACTCAAAATGGAAAACCTGTTGCCTATGCCAGTAGAGCAATGACAGCAACGGAGTCTCGATATGCCCAAATAGAGAAAGAGTTGCTTGCTGTGGTTTTTGGAATGGATAGATTTCACAGTTACACATTTGGAAGAAGAGTAACGGTCCAGTCGGATCACAAGCCGTTGGAAGTCATTGTGACAAAGCCACTTCACCAGACCCCAAAGCGTTTGCAGAGAATGTTGTTAAAGCTCCAGTGTTATGATTTCAACTTGGTGTATCAGAAAGGCAAGTGGATGTATCTCGCAGATACTCTCAGTCGTGCTTATTTGCCAGAAGTTCAAGTCACCGCGTTTGAAGAAGAGGTCGAGAATGTGAATATGGTGGAGCATCTTCCAATTGCCCAGTCCAGGCTAAAAGAAATTCAGCAACGCACAGACGCTGATGCTAGTCTGCAGTTGTTGAAGACCATCATTCTGGATGGATGGCCTGAAAGAAAAGAAGATGTTCCTTTGCAGGCCACCCCATATTTTCACATACGTGATGAACTGAGTACCCAGAATGGTCTTCTTTTCAGGGGAGAGAGAGTCATCGTTCCCAAAGCCTGTCGCCAGGAAATGCTTACACGGATCCATTCGCCGCACATCGGTACTGAAGGATGTCTTCGGCGAGCTCGCGAGTGTCTATATTGACCGGGAATGAGTGCAGAGGTGAAATATCGTGTGAGTCAATGTGATGTATGTCGGTCCTCAGATGACAAACAACAAAAAGAAACGCTGATGTCACATGATGTTCCAAGTCGTCCTTGGGCAAAGGTCGGAGTTGATCTGTTTGTATTTGAGGAACGTAGCTATCTAGTTACTATTGATTATTTCTCGAATTTCTGGGAAATCGATTATTTGGAAAATACACGAGCTGAAGCTGTTGTTAGAATATTGAAGATGCAGTTTGCTCGGTATGGAATCCCGGATACCTGTGTCTCTGATAATGGACCACAGTTTTCGTCTGAGAGGTTTTGTCAGTTCAGCAGAGAGTGGGACTTTGAACATGTCACCTCGTCGCCACGATATCCCCAGAGTAACGGCAAAGCTGAAAGTGCTGTCAAAACTGCAAAGCGTCTTATGAAGAAAGCTAAGAAAGCAGGGAGAGATCCATATTTGGCCATCCTAGATTTCAGGAATACTCCAACCCAAGGAATCGGAACGAGTCCTGCCCAACGGCTGATGAGTCGGCGAACAAAAACTTTGTTGCCCACAAGTAGCAGTTTGTTGCAGCCAAAAGTTGAAAGAAATGTGGCCGCTAAGATCAAGCAGAATCAAACCAGACAAGCATTTTACTACGACCAAACCGCTAGAGATCTTCCAGAGCTTAAAGAAGGAGCAACAGTCCGAGTGGCCCCTATCAAGAAACACAAAGACTGGGTGAAGGCCAAAGTGGTAAAAAAGAAAGCTCCAAGATCGTTTGAAGTTGTCACAGAGTCAGGACAACTGCTGCGAAGAAATCGACGAGATCTTAGGAGTAGTCACCAAAGTAGTTACCAGAATGGTTATTTGGACTTGGAAATTGAAGAAAACTCTACTAACGCCACTGGCTCGATATCCGAATATAGCCCACGAGAAGAAGACAGAGGAGCTATTCAGGAGTCAGAGGAGTCTCAGACGTCTACGAATCCTCGAACTAGCCGGTTTGGAAGAGTAATAAACGAACCCAAACGGTTTGGTGACTTTTTTAGGTATTAGTAATATATTCGCTTAGTAATAAATACGGCAGTAGACGCTTGGAGACTTTCATAATAATCTTTGGATAGAACAAACATTGCTTATAGGCCTGTATGTTATAATTTGGTGAAAGTGCCAAATAGTTATGTTAATGTAATTCATAGTTAGGATAATTATTTTAGGCTTATTGTTAAAAATAGAAAAAAAAGAGGATGTAACAGGTCAGCGGTCTTGACCTGTGTATAGATATCGACCATCTAGCGTTAATGTTGATGATCTCGAGAAGCTATGAACTTTTAGTTAGAGGTAGTTAAATCCTTATGAATCGGACAGGAGAAGTAAATAAATATGAAGTAAAACAATGCCTGTTAATGTTAAAATAAATTCAGAATGGCGTGAAATTGCGCTTTTCAAGGTCTCGAAACGGGCCAAGGGCAAATAATATTGTATAAAAACACCAGATAAGTATATTTGTCATTTAAAATGATATGTTTAACCAACGTGCATAGGAAAGAATACTAAATAGAACCCAAAGCCCAAACGAAACGAAACCCAACAAAACAAAACAAAACGAAACGAAACAAAACAAAACAAAACAAAACAATACAAAACAAAACAAAACAAAACGAAACAAAACAAATCCAAAGAAACAAAACGAAACAAAACAAGTAAACCTTGAAGTTTCCGAGGAAATATTGTATTTGTTAGAATTTCATCTGGCCATACTTAATTACATTTTTTGTCGTTTCTACAAGTGCATAACTGTAGATAAATATGCAGTCGGCGCTTTCAACCGTCCAGAAAATAATTTAACAAAACGGCATAACCAAATAATGATATTTGCTTGCATGTATATGCAAAACAAACAATAGTCTATTAAAACATAAACAAAGTCAATATTTTTTTCCGGCTATACTAATATAACGCTGCATAATACCTCCATTGCTGTTGGCACTCGTTGTTGTTTAATTAGAATATAACATTAAATTTTGACCATTTCTCATAGCATATCTACTGATTGTATTCTATAGCTTGCCCACAGTTGATTTAGTATACTTTCTAGCTGCCGTTATAAATTTGTACGCATCCATTAAACTAACGTATCATGTTTACTAGTGATGCATAACCATTAGCCAGTATTTTACGAATTAGGGAAGGGAGGGGGTCTAAGGATCTGGAGACATGCGGGGGAAGAACATTTTGAAGCCTATAAGTCTCTGAAACGCCATTTCCTACATTTTCGGTGAAGATTTAACAGAATTTTAGAGATTAGAAAATGCCGTATTTAATATTCAAGATACAAGTCACAGTTTCCAGAAAACTTGAAAAAAGTATAAAACAAAAAATAATACCATTTTGAAACTGATAAGAATTACTGTGAAATTGTAATATTTCGACTTTGTTTGAAAGTCATACTTAAGTAATGCTTAAAAAAGCCGAGATATTGTTATCAGTATACTCGTATACAGTGGTTCCCCCAGGTTTAAAAAAAATGCTGAACAACCTGTTTCATTTATTCAAATACTGCATGAATATACAATTGTGTTTTGTTCTATGTATAATTATTAAAATTTTGAAAATGTCATGCCCGAACTTCTCCCCATTTGTTCCGATTTTTCAGCATCATGCCCTTTCAAAGGCTTTTTAGATTAAATATGAAAAACCTTAATTATAAGAGTCAAACTAACTACAATTAGAGTAAAAAAAATTACAGGATTTCCGCAGGACGGTGGCCAAACCACTTAGCCACTGAAACCAGACAAGAAAAAAGCTAAGACAAAACTTAGAAAGAAAGGAGATCTAATCTTTCTAAACAACAAACAACAAAATGTTGGACGAATAGGGTTCAAAACATTGGGTTCAAACATTGGGTTCCGGAACGTTTTGAAAAACTACCCAGTTGCCAAAATGACGTCGTTTCGACGTCGCTCGGACGACGAAAGGACGTTGAAAAAGTGGTAGAAAACGCAAATCGAATCGACGTCAAAATTTCGATGTTGATATGCGACGTCGAAACAACGTTGTTTTAACGTTAAAGCAACGTCAATTTTACGTCGATATTAACGAGGAAACAACGTTGATTTTCAACGTTAGAAAGCTTAAAAAAAATTTCCGTAATTGTTGATTCGACTGTATAAATTCTATTTCGATTACATAGTATTATTTTATCTGGGTAATATAGATATTTTAATAGATGCAGAATTTAACAGCTACGATATTGTTGCTAGAAAATCAAACACCACAAACAAGCAATAGTTTCAATAATCGTATATATAACCTAAGGCAAAAAGAATTTACAAATCGTACAAAATAGAGAAGATATTAAAACACAACTTAAATATTTTACTAAAACAACAATTAATAAGATCCTGTTCTAACGGTATTAAACAGTCAATTAAAAGAACTATTATTTATGGTTTCTTCCACCACCACCTTTCCATTCTGGAGCGTATTTCAGTAACGAGGAGCACAAAGAAACAACATCACTCTCCGTCCCTGGGCTGCTCTTTAATACACTTGCGAAGAATAATCAGACAAAAAAGACAACTATACAATACTTCACTGTATGTAATACACATTATACACTAACACTACATTAATAATTATACATAATTTATTTTTTAGAATATATATGTATATATAGCCTCGAGTTCAAAGACCAAACAATTTCAGTTGCTGTCTTTTTGACCAGGCACACATAGATTATGCATACGTACATATTATAAAAGTTCTTTACGTTGGCTAAAGTTTGGTGAATGTCTTGCCTGAACATTAATTAAATTTTTACCACTAATATACATAGCAGCATGCAATGTATCTATAACTGAATAGAAGTTTATGTGGTTGTCTTACTTAGATAGTCTAAAATCTTCCATCAACAACTTCAACTTACGCAATAAGACATTTAAGACAAGCAAATTGTATCTAAGCTTTGGCGATCATTCTCGACCAACTGGCTCTTCGAGTTTAATAATGGTCTCCTTCTGCACGTCTACGTAATAATACCTTAAATCAGTTTAATAGAAAAAATATAATTATGAAGCTATATATTGTAGTAGAATGAAGTTACAAATAAAGAATTATACTGATTTGAAGCTAAAAACGGTTATTGTTCTTGGATTTTGAAAGAAATTTTTCTGAATGTGTTTCAGCTGCTAATTTTGTATAGACTGTCTTTTGTCGCTTCTCCACCGTGTCGCCAAATATCCGTACTAAAATGTCAGTTATATCAGCAAGTCAGTTAATTTATGTATCGCCTCAATTATAGTTAAATTATAGTATATGCTGATTATACCTTTTATATTTCTTAATGTCTCTTTTAGCGAAAAGCAAACAAAAATGCAGGTGCAATATGAGTCAGTTTGACATGATAAACATTATTCTCTTGAAGACCACCGTTAAATTACTTTTCTGGTCGGCGACTCAGTTTTTGTTTGCCTTGTTTCAAAACAACTTAAGTAATTATTATTGCTTTTCACAAAGGTGAATTTGCTAAAATTGAGTTCCCGCAGGTGCAACTGCACGTTCAAAACAGATTAAAAAACATCACTAAATTACTTTTTTTCAATAATAATAACTACTAAAGACTTTTTGCAACAATTTTATCATTAGTCACGTGCACGGTCTCAGTTATCGACCAGTCTGAGATCTCTTCCTTCTCAGATAATAAACAATTATTGGATGAGACTTGATATCAAGAATTATATAATAGATGGCCGGCGAAAGCTTCAAAATATTACTTTTGATGGCATTTTTTGTTACAAGCAGGCAACCATACTAAATCGTATCGGATAATGTATACCTTGAAGGTGAGGGGTGTTGGCAGCCGTAATTATTGATTTATATACTAAAATTTAGAGCTTTTTGAAAGCACAATGTGATGGATGGGATATCTGTAAAGTGCTGCCTATATATTTACGTTTGTGTTTTATTTGAATTTGCTAATTCAGAATTCTATCCAGTCAGCGTGCCTGAAGTTCTGATTATTCTAATTCGCATAACTCACAATTATAAACAAACAAGAAATATGGCGCAAATTCGCCTAAATATAACACTTAGAAGAACATCCACAACAATCTGAAAACTTTTTGTTACAAGCAGGCAACCACCATATAAATGTAGCTTAGACATTGATCAAGATATTTACTAGGCCGGTTGCCTTCCGTGTATCACAAGATAGAACTGTTGAACCGGTGAGTTAAATGTCTAAGGATATTATGAGCAACACTATACTGTAGTACAAAAACTCAGCTTTAGGCCACATAAAAAAAATTCCTTGATTCTCATCACCGCCCGACCACATTTTGAAGCCCGCGTACACATATGTTTTTATTTTGTTATAAAAATGTGCCGCCCGACCGAAAATCTGCAGAGAGTAATTTTTTTAATATTTTATATTCGATTTTTGATGTCCCAAGCCGAGAATTTCTGCAACGGAATTATTTCATTGCGTGTTGGGGGACATCGTGGGACCTTGGTGTGACTTTGAAGGAAAACATAGGAACTGTCAACCTTTTTACGCAAGTGTTTTATTACGTACATGTCGGAAAACAAGGAAATATAAAAACACCTCCTTCTCCAATTTCAAAACTTTATGGAATATTTTTTATATTTTAATATAAAATATAAACCTGCCGCCTCTTCGACATTTTCAAAATGTAGTGATGGGAATCAAGGAATTTTTTTTATGTGGCCTTATAACAGTAAATACATGGCGGTATCGGCAAATTACCAATATAAAACGAGGTAATTTACGAATATGAGACTTCCAGCTACCATGTCTAATAAATTTATGATTTTTGTGGCTTTGCTTCGAAGTATTATATTATGGCGTATTCACACCATATTTCTTGTTTGTTTATGATTGTGTGTTATGCGAATTAGAATAATCAGAACTTCAGGCACGCTGATTGGATAGTATTCTGAATTAGCAAATACAAATAAAACACAAACGTAAATAGGCAGCGCTTTACAGATATCCCATCCATCACATTGTGCTTTCAAAAAGCTCTAAATTTTAGCATATAAATCAATAATTACGGCTGCCAACACCCCTCACTTTCAAAGTATACACTATCCGATACGATTTGGCATGGTTGCCTGCTTGTAAAAAAAAATGACACTTTTATCGAGGTTGGCCGGCCGTCTATTATATATCTTTGCTATTCTCAAATATAATAATCACTTGAAGATCTACATGTTTAGTGTTGTGGGCGAAACACATCCACATGCTTCATTCAAATTAATTTCCTTTGATAATATGATAATAGAAAAAATATCTAACCTCTTCGATTGCTCATTATACACCTACGACATCAAAATGTTTAATTTGCATGTCAAACAAACTAAAATATCTCAAGAACGGAGCAAGGAAACGAAAAACTGCAAAAATGTTACTCTATAATTTGAAGTGTTCTTTCAAATAAGACAAACTTAATTTTCGTTTCATAGAAATCTTTCATAGGTACTTCAATTATATAAACGGGTTTTATCACCGAAAACACTTCACGGGTTGCTAGTGTTATCATGAAGTACGCCAGCCACATACCACTGACCTCAAATAACGCGGCAAAAGTGCTATCTGCGCATGTGCGGTCATGACGCCATACTAGTTCTCAGTCTCCTATTAAAACCCGACGTTCAAGAATCAGGACGGCTCTCTCGGGACAGAAAAAGATTTGGGGGTGGGGGGGTCAGAGAACAGCAATTTTATCAAGCGATGCTTTGACTTTTAAACCTCAAGTCTTTAAAAGAATAGAAGCAACAAAAAGTAGACATAATGTTGCTGTTTTGGTCGAAAAATATGTAAAAATACTTGCCCTAGGTCGTATTAAAAATGACCAAATTGATGTGCGGCTTTGGCTAAAGAATTTTGGAACCCAGGCAAATCATTTTCTCGGTTCTAACTTGGTAAATAACGTAGAATTCATTATTTTATTTGTCTTATTTAAGTATATAGTATTTGTTTTACTATTTTTACCTCTGCAAGGAAGTTATGTGTGTGTGTGTGTGTCTGTTTGTCTGTCTGTTTGTCTGCCTGTCTGTGTGTGTGTGTGTGTTTGTGTCTCTCTGTTTGTGTCTGTCTGTCTGTCTGTCTGTCTGTCTGTCTGTCTGTCTGCCTGTCTGTCTGCATCTGTTTGTCTGAGTTGTCACCAGGATATCTCACAAAATACCACACAGATTTTCATGAAAGTTTGTGGAAAGATTGACCATAGACCAAGGACCAACTCTTTCAATTTTGGTTGAAATTTGGATGAGAAATTAATAAAAATCTGACTGCAGGATTCTCTGTGTAGAAGAAATGCTTGATTGTGCTCATTATCCTTATTTTATGCAATCAAAATGCATAAATATCCTCATTATCCTTATTTTATGCAATCAAAATGCATAAATATCCTCATTATCCTTATTTTATGCATTTTTGTATAATTTTGTACAAGTGCAATCAAGCATTTTATTCATTCATACATGTGTAGGTCTCATGAGCTGGCCTGGTTAGCTGGATGGCTCGTTGTTTTTTTTTAAACATCTCTAGATAATAATTATACGTGTAGCAGGTGGGGGGGGGGGGGGGGGGGGAGGGGGGGGGGCAATTTCCCTCCCAAAATATTTGAAAAAGGAAAATTCAGGCACTTTCTGCAAGGAATTTTGGACAATATTGCTGTGAAATAAATGTTCAAGAAAAATTCATATGTTAAGCTAAGACTGAAAAATATGACTTAAAAATCAGTATTTAACCCAAAATGTTTCAGGCAAAAATCTCTGCCCCCCCCCCCCCCCCCCAACATAATTGGGCTGCTATATGCCTATGCTAATACAATAATAACCCACAACCTCGACCCAGGGTGTTATTCGTAATAACCCACTGGTGGAGGTACATGTATATGCAGTGTGGCACCGAGTGCCCTTAATTTGTTATGTGTACAGTATATGCTAGTCAAACTTTACTCAGAACTTTTAATTTCTTTAATTATAGAGGGACATTTAACATGAAAATTCCTACCAATGTATTAAGATGTTCTACAATATTCTACAAGTAGAAATTATTGAAAATGAAAGGTAGGTCCTCTGACTATGCTTTTATGTAGACTGAATTTAGCAAGTAATATTTGGCATTTCACTTAGTTAAACTACCGTAGTTGACCACAGGTAAGCACACACCCCACAATGTTTTAATTTTTATCAAAAGAAGGGATTGGGCATTTACACGAGCAGTGGCCGCTTACAGGAGTGAAATGTGCCTTATGCGAAAACCCGATTTTACATGTATAAAGTCAACACATTGTAATACTCTTACATATAATATATTGGAATTACAAACAAAACTAAAATATGAATTTAAAAACGCGCATTTACACAGTATAAAAGTCTAAATATAAAAATATAAATAAAAAGTCTAAATATGAATTGTGTATTACTGTATTTCTGTAGCCGCTACTGAAGTGTGAGGAAAGTCTAGCGATATAAGTCGCCAATTCTTAATGTATATTTGTCTGTTGGTATCGATTTGGGATAAATATCCATTGTATTATGATTAAATGCCATTTAAATCTAAACAAGACACCTGTTAGGCATTAACTTGGGCTACTTTCCATTATTTAGTGGGCAATTTTACTGCCATGGTCAATTGCGCATGGTGTAATTGGCGTTGACTGCGGTGAAGGGCATGTTGGAAAGTTAGTTAGAGAGCCCACTCGCTTGTTTTACAAAGGACAATTTTTCAATTTTTTATTGACTAATATTATACATGCATGGACAACCCAAATTGGGACAATGTAGAATTCCTGTACTGTGCAATGGTATTTTGCTATCAATTAACTGTGCAAAGTCACCATGACATTGCTTCGGCATATTGAAGTACATGTATCGTACATTATTGTAACATTTTGTGAACATATTACATGTAGACCACTATAATTAGACTTATTTTGGTTACTTGTTAGCACAACAAGCTGGCTTGCTTGTTGTGCTAATATTATACATGACAAAATTACTGCATCCTGATTGGTCGAGAGGAGTGCAATTTCAATGTAATACAATGCAGAAAAGGTGTAATACAGTGCAAATTTCAATGAGTATTAGCCATTCTGATTGGCTAATAAACAACCGGAAACTACCGGAAAGCCAATGAAATGCTTATGCGGATTTTGAAGGATGGTTTTTCCTCACGAGAAAATCCAATATATATGGCGACCAAAACATAGAGTTGTCGAAGAACATTTCGATGAAATACAGAGTGAATTTTGCTTTAATATTGTCATTAAAGTTCCTGCAAGAAGACTAGAAGAGGTTAGATGCTATGAGTAAAACGTTTTACGTATTTAGTGAACAAAGCGAAGCAGTTTTTAACCATTTATACTTCGAGAAGTGGAATAATGAGTGGTATGTAAACTTTCTAGTCGGAAGAAGTAGATAGAGGAGGCAGCTGACACTGAAGCATTAAAACTTGTACCAGTAGTTGTAGAACTGGATATACTGGAGGCAGCTTGCATGTCTGGAAGTCATTGTAACCAGGATTGTACCCACTGGCGGAGGTATATGTAGTCTCTCAGTGCCCTCTTGTATCCCACATATAAGCAACTTAGTTTTGTTCTTTCAGATAAAGCTCCTGTGTTACGAAAGGCTACTAACCGAGCCTACAAAACACGCGTCAGTACTATGGGCTTAATCAACAGAAACCACGTGAATGGAAAGACTGGCAATAATATTCATACCCTAGAATTTATCAGCCATGACAGGAAATGTTGATTAAATTAAACCAGGAAATACTTTTACAAAAAATAATTTTAAGTAACTTCCCCTTTTTTCGGGAAAAGTGTTTGCGTTCGGAGGCATTCCCCCCAAATTATAAGCCACTAAATCAGAGGGTCAAAGCGTTGGTAATGAACAGTAAGTTTTTAAGTTACGTGTGGTGTTAAAGGTCAACTCAAGGCAAATTACATTTTTCGCTTTATATACGTATCAAAGCACGTAGGATCCGAATATGATATCACGTTTGTCCACGCGTGTAAAATGATACGTTAGGTCGTAGCTTATGTCGTGCACTTTTAACATGAGCCCCTGGCTCGGATGGTTGGGCGATCACATCCTGTGCTTGCGACGTTAAATAAATCATTACTCATTACTCATTACTGCACGCGTGTCGAGATTAGCACCCTCACCGGGCTCCAGATCTTCGGCATGCCGTCACGCATTCAACAACATTTTCAGCTTCAAAACTGTTTCGCAAAAAGTGGTGAACTTGCGATGCGCGTGAAAGGGAAAATCGCTAGCGGCAATGTGTCAGAACCAAACAAAGTGCTAAAAAGCGGTACCCAGTTTAGCGCCAAAAATGTCGGGTCAAAAATACCGCAATAAAAATGTCGCGTCAAAAATACCGCGTCAAAATGTCGTGTCAAAATTATTGCGTCAAGAACGTCGATTGTCCAATACTGTCGAACAGGTACGGATCGAACGAGTCGTCAAATCCGTCATTTGATACGACTCCCGTCTTGCACCGCATAAATATTTGTCGGCTCGTTGAATTTGTCCAATTCGTCCAGTCGTTACGAGGCGAACAATTCGTGAAACTCCATTATTTGAACAGGTCAATATTATATGTTATTTCCTCGTTCTATTTCAAAACCACGCAACATATCGCCATCCAAGGACTCAATATTATATGTTATTGCGTAGTTCTATTTCAAAACCACGCAACTGATCGTTATCCAAGAACTCAATATTATATGTTATTGCGTAGTTATATTTCAAAACCACGCAACTTATCGCTATCCAAGGACTCAATATTATATGTTATTGCGTAGTTCTATTTCAAAACCACGGAACATATCGCTATCCAAGGACTCAGTGTTATATGTTATTGCCTCGTTCTATTTCAAAACCATGCAACATATCGCTATCCAAGGACTCAATATTATATGTTATTTCCTCGTTCTATTTCAAAACCACGCAACATATCGCTATCCAACAGGTGAATATTATATGTTATTGCCTCGTTCTATTTCAAAACCACGCGACATATCGCTATCCAGCACATCCATATTATATGTTAACATCCTCGTTCACCTTTTTACTTACCCGTCTTGAAGGTTGGTGCAAGCCGTAGCCCAGTGGGGGCCTGGGGCGAATAGCGGTACTTGGATCCAGGTCAAGACCCATCCATGCAGGATCTTGAGCTGACCACACCCACTCGGTATGGCTTGCACCGATCACACCAATTAATTGGTGGAAGTATTACACTTACCTCTTTGATTGAAGGGAGGGATGGTGGGAATATCTAATTTCCTCTGACTCCAACACTGCGTCTGATTGCTAGACCGTTAAGGCGGCAATGACGACGCTCAACTAGTACCAGTCTTCCATGGCCGCTGATCCCCAGCTTGCACCGCGCGCGGTTACCTAGCTGTTAACCTTGCTTATTGCATAACCTCACTTATTGCGTAGTTACTCTGAGTCTAGGTTTCGGCTCCGTTTCTTTTTTTGGTTTTTTTTTCGGATACTGGTTGCTAAACCATAGCCGCTATGTCATGAGCACGGTTGTGTGTACGAATGTACACGTGATCAGTCACGTGATCAAGGTGAAAAGCTAATAGGCATACTTCAGAAGTCTCATTCGTATGTCCGAAGGGTTTACCAGCGTACACCAGAACAACCAGTGGAAGATTGGAAGTCGAGTTTCGCTTCAGGTCATAGATAATTGCACGCAATCACAAGACGCCAAGAAAATATCCACGACGAGTTGATAGCTGATAGTGGTCAACTGGTCTGTCGATATACAGTAAAGTTTAAACGATTTTGTCAATTTTTGCAAATCAATGACTGCTTTCTAAACCATATACCTATATACCAGATAGTATGTATTTCATAGCTTTTAGGTTATGATATTATATGTATTCACTGTTATCTTATACTAAAGCAAGCGCACGGTCAGTGCTCGTTTACATGCAATACATATCAACATTTGTACCTAGCGGTACAGGAGAAGTAACAATAGGACTCTAGGTCCTTTACAAGGTTATCCTCCTAAGGTCTAGGTGTTGGTTTTACGGAGGGAGGAAAACCGGAGTACCCGGCGAAAAACCCTCGAAGCACAGGAGAGACCAACTAAACTATACTCACATGAGTCCCAAGCTCGAGAACGGGGTCATTCCCAAGCGGTCACCCATCCAAGTACTAGCCCCTTACAACCGGGCTTAACTATTGGTGAGAGGCAGCGCCCTAACAGCACACGCCACCCGTGCTCCCTCAGTAATTCAGCATCGCGTAATAAAACCGTACATGCAGTGTTATTATAATTATTTCGTAACGCACTTCAACGTTCTCGCTCAAACGACAAGCTTTACATGGACGAAGAGACAGAGCGAGTGCTCGTTTCGGTTCGAATCAGGAACTTTCTGAAATATGAAAAGCCTTTTAACTAATGTTTCAAGTGTACTGTTGACATGTTAGGCCCTCGGCCAAGATGTCTTAGCTATATGTCTGATTGTCTACTGTATATACGCAGAAATCAACTGTACTTGGTACTGCTCGAGTTACACGTAGGCGCATAAAATACTTATTCAAAAAGCGCGTTGATCATTGTTGAGACAAATCAATGTGTTACCAGAGTCTAACGTAGTAAAGATTAGAACGAAAGTGATATATTATCACATTCTTTTAACAATACGATTAGCGACCGGGTTTCCTGTTTTTCCCAATTTACCTAAAATTGTCATTTTAAGATTAGAGTTATGATTAGGGTTGGGGCCGGGCTTGGGTTAGGGATTGGGTTGGAGTTTCAGTAAGTGCTAGAATTAAGCATTTATATTGTTAAATTATTAAGGGCATTTAAAAATTAATAATTATTGTCGATTCTAGATGATACGTGAGAGCATATGCTGAGTATGTTTTAGTGAACAATTTACGTTGTTCAATCATCTGTAGGCCAAGTAAATACCAGTATCCGCATGTACGCATTGCGTACCTATTTTTTGTCTATGTCGCGAAATGGCAATCATTACGTCATCCCATCAGGCTTTGCGAAACTGATGCGTGCATGCCAAATGCTTTCTTTCTTTGCTTTCCTGATGTTCTGATCAAGTCTTTCTCGTCTCGGATGTGTTTTGTGTGTTCACAGACATAGTTACTGGTCATTAATGTTGCTGTCAAGTATCTTGATATTGTATACGCTTACAATCGCACACGCTGTAAACATGAAGCTGTGTTGATATTTAATATCCGAAGAGACTTGATATATGAACGCTGTACATGTGTGGAAATAATGCTTTCTTTCTTTGCTTTCCTGATGTCTGATCAAGTCTTTCTCGTCTCGGATGTGTTTTGTGTGTTCACAGACATAGTTTTGATATTGTATACGCTTACAATCGCACACGCCGTTAATAGCTTAATACCCGAAGAGACTCGACATCTATGAACGCTGTGTGCGTGTGTGGAAACTACGTTAAATACAGGCAATCGTGTTTTGTGTTTTGTGTATTGCAAATTGTGTTTTCTATCGGAGAATTGGATTGTGTTTTGACTTTTGTCTGTGGCCAATGTGTTTAGACTTTAGATCTTAGCACTGCATGCGACAACCTGCGTATATGTAGTGATTGCCCAGGTGAAAATCTTACATAAGATCTTGCCAAGATCTTGGCAAGATCTTATAAGATCTTATGTAAGATCTTGCAAGATCTTGGCAAGTTCTTGCAAGATCTTGCAAGATCTTGCAAGATCTTGCAAGATCTTACAAGATCTTGCAAAATCTTACAAGATCTTACAAGATAGCTTAAAATCTTACAAGATTTTAGACAAGCTCGTAGAAGATCTTGTTGAATCTTACAAGATCCTACAAGATCTTACAAGATCTTACAAGATCTTGCTGAATCTTGCTGAATCTTACAAGATCCTACAAGATCTTACAAGATCTTACAAGATCTTACAAGATATTACAAGATCTTACAAGATCTTGCTGAATCTTACAAGATCTTACAAGATCTTACAAGATCTTATAAGATCTTACAAGATCTTACAAGATCTTGCTGAATCTTACAAGATCTTACAAGATCCTACAAGATCTTACAAGATCTTACAAGATCTTACAAGATCCTACAAGATCCTACAAGATCTTACAAGATCTTAGAAGATCTTACAAGATCTTACAAGATCTTACAAGATCTTACAAGATCTTACAAGATCTTACAAGATCTTGCTGAATCTTACAAGATCTTACAAGATCCTACAAGATCTTACAAGATCTTATAAGATCTTACAAGATCTTGCAAGATCTTACAAGATCTTGCTGAATCTTACAAGATCGTACAAGATCCTACAAGATCTTACAAGATCTTACAAGATCCTACAAGATCTTACAAGATCTTACAACATCTTCCAAGATCTTACAAGATCTTGCTGAATCTTACAAGATCTTACAAGATCCTACAAGATCCTACCAGGTCTTACAAGATCTTACAAGATTGTACAAAATCTTACTATCTTGACTGTTGCAGAATCTTACAAAATAACACAAGTTCTTGTTGAATCTGACAATATCTTCCCTGATATATCATTTGAAGGGCTTTAATAAGAGCATGATTAATTTGATTTAAAGTGCTTATGAAACGAAAATTAAGTTTGTCTTATTTGAAAGTACTTTGAAATGACAGAGTAACATCTTTTGCTGTTTTTTGTTTGCTTGCTTGCTTCTTTCTTGAGGTATCTCAGTTTGTTTTATTGTATGTGAAACTAACCAGTGACATCACAATGCGCATGACTTACTGGGAAAGGTTTATATATACTGTATAGATCTTTCCTATTATTAAACGGAATTAGTTGAAAATGTAATTATTTTTGTTGTTGGAAGGGAAACACACACACCTGATAATAGAAAAGATATATAACCTTTCCCTGTAAGTCATTATGCACGCGTTGTGACGTCACTGGTTACAGTAGTTTCACTTATAAAACAAACTATGATATCCTAAAAACAAAGCAAGGAAACAAAAAGCAGCAAAATATGTTACTCTGTCATTTTAAAAGTACTTTCAAATAAGACAAACTTAATTTTCGTTTCATAAGCACTTTAACAAAATTTGTTACATGTTACATTGTATAATTATATTGTTACATTAGATCTGGTAATGGTAGAGATGGGGTCATACACAAGTGTAAATAATTAGTTTGTTTTTGTCCATTATTTTGCTTTATATGATTTTATGATTATCACTCTACATGTATGGTGAACAGTCAACCCCAACACACTTGCGTGTCCAGTTATTGATCTAGCTCTTTGGTAATTGGTGAAAAGAGACATAATATTACTCTCAAATAAGGTTGTTGAAAATAAACTGTAATTAACTATTTAAAGTATTTACGATTGACATTATTTAATTGCCAAGCTAATTAGTACTGTAATGACAAAATTCATTCATTCAAAATTTATAGTCTTTATAAGTTTTTGCTTTCTGCAGCATCCATTCTACATTTTGCATCCCTACATTTTTGGTTACATACATCCATAACTTGCTGGTGATATTTATTAACTTTGTCCGACCCATATTTGGCACGGAGTTAGTACATCTATAATAACAAATGGAGATATTAACAAAAGATTGATGTGAAATAGAATAAAACTTGCGAGATTCTGAACATTTGTTTAATTAACTCTGAACATCAGCAAACTAAGGGGGTGATTACATGGACCAGGCTAGCCATCCTATATAAATTGTATGTCTTTTCAACATTTCAATTACATGACAAGCAAGCTAGCCCAGTTTGCCTTGATCCCAGTTGTCACAACCAGTTACGGGGCCAGTCCAGTCCATGTTTACTGGTAAATTTTAATATTCTTTGAAACATGTTTAATATTCTTTGTAGTCTGGTTTATAGCAATACATTGCCGCAGATTCCAACACTGAGAACATTGCAGTCTAGGAATATCTAGTTTTCAAGCTATGTTGTTAACACAGTAAAGCCTTTTCTTAAATTAAATATTGAAACATAACAGTTGTGTTCATCAAAAAGGGAATCAAATGGTCGACTTTTTGTAAATGAATTACCTATAGTATGCAGGGTATATATATTATATATATTCAAAATTGCCGCCGTTGTTGATCAACACAAAACAATTTGTCAATCCCCAAAACAAACCATAAATCCTTTAATTGTAATACTTATAAACAACGAAAATAAACATATTTTGTAAGAATCAAACCGCAAATCGTTTGTATTCCGACAATTAAGAACATTTCTATTCCGTAGCGAATAAATATAAAATACCCCGAGTATACCTTGCCGACTATTTCAAATATATACAAATCAGTATACAAAATTGCTGATTAAAGAATCTATGACTTACCTTCAATAATGTGATCGCATCCATCGTCTGTATACGTCGATCTAGCGAAGAACCATTTATAAAACAGAAGCAACAAATTACAAAGCAAAAGGCAAACAACGATCGCCAACGAACTTCCAATTTGAAAATGAACGCGTCACCGGGTTCCCGGGTCATCATGGGATAATAATCCCGCGTTAGCCTCGCGTGGTCTTAAGGTAGCACAAAACGTTTATGTAAATTTGCAGGTTGTATTCGCCCATAGTCACTCGAAAGTCGAAAGCCATACATCGAGTTTTACAAATCAATACTTTTTAATTCAACTTTATGGGCTAGTATATTTAGGTCATTTGTCAAGTTTTATGTCTAATCAAATAGTGTGTAGCATGCTTGCACAAAATATCTTTAGCACAGGAATTTTGAAGATAAGAAACGTATAGTTAAAGTTTGGTGGAAATATTGCTTGAGCAATATACGGTAGATCAAAAGAAACACTTATAAGCAAAATATGACAAATGGTAAACTTGGAAAAGCATTTGAAGCTCAATGTTTTAACTTCAGAGTTATAACTTAGAGATGAATAAAAAATCGAATGAATAGAATATTCTATAGAATATTCAATAGAATGTTCTATTGGCCTCATATAGAAAATCTAATATAATACTTTGTGGAAGAAAAACCAATATGCTATAGAAAATCCAATAGAATATTCTATTGACACTTTAGTGTCATACAGAATATCCAACAGAATATTCTGTTGAAAAAAAAATCCATTGGATTATTCCATTGGATTTAGATTTCCAACAGAATATTCTATAGGATTCTATAGAACATTTTCGTAAGGGATATATCATACAAAATATTTTATAAGCTTTTACAAGATAATACACAAGATCTTGAAAGATCTAGTGAGCTTTATGCAAAATTTGGTTCAAGATCTTAAATAATATCTTATAAGAAATTTCTTATAAGATCTTATTTAAGATCTTACAAGATTTTACAAGATCAGCTTACAATATCTTATAAGATCTTATAAGATTTTGTAAGATCTTATAAGATCTTACAAGAATTTTCTTATAAGATCTTATTTAAGATCTTACAAGATCGTACAAGATCTTACAAGATCTTACAAGATCTTATAAAATTTTGTAAGATCTTATAAGATCTTATAAGAATTTTCTTATAAGATCTTATTTAAGATCTTACAAGATCGTACAAGATCTTACAAGATCTTACAAGATCTTATAAAATTTTGTAAGATCTTATAAGATCTTATAAGAATTTTCTTATAAGATCTTATTTAAGATCTTACAAGATCTTTCAAGATCTTATAAGATCTTACAAGATCTTACAAGATCTTACAAGATCTTATAAGATCTTATAAGAAATTTCTTATAAGATCTTATTTAAGATCTTACAAGATCTTACAAGATCTTACAAGATCTTACAAGATCTTACAAGATCTTACAAGATCTTATAAGATCTTATAAGAAATTTCTTATAAGATCTTATTTAAGATCTTACAAGATCTTACAAGATCTTACAAGATCTTACAAGATCTTACAAGATCTTACAAGATCTTACAAGATCTTACAAGATCTTGTAAGATCTTGACAAGATTTTCACCTGGGTGCAGCTTGGATAACACTTCAGTAACCTTCACGTACTATATATAGCACTGTGATTTTGTAGTAGCCCGACCAGGCGTGTGAACGCCTGACCAGGCGTCTTGTTATATTTCAAAACCACGCGACATATCGCTATCCAAGAACTCGATATTAACTACTTATTGACCGAGCGTGAGGTCTGTTCTAGTGAAATATCGGACCGATGTTTTTTTTTTAGTAACAAATAACTGACAACTAGATTGTTTATTTTTCACGTTTACTCATGGCTAGTTGTTGTTTTCGGTACGAATGCGGAATGCTTTTTAAACAAAACGACACTGATGAAACTGGTACTAACCTAAACGGCATATTCTATACTAAGTTTGTGTTGATTTTTTGTATCCTTGACGACTGACGGAACTCTAATATATATGGTTTATAATATAACGAAAATTTGATTTAATTTCTTCACTGACAAACTTGCACGTTTTGTAAAGACAAACTTTTACTATAGCAACAAATAGACAATCACTGCATAATTAGTTGGCAGCATAGCACAACCAATCAAAATTTAAAATGCACGTTTAGCACAAAGCGTGATAAAATGATTCAATAAACAATTTTTCAAACCTTTTCGAGCCTTCGCGGTTCGCTCAAGTAAAAAAACATTTTGTGGGAGACTGAAATCCACCTGCAAACCGCGCAGGGGCCTGGATCTTTTTGCCTCACTGAGTAGACTAGTAATGTGTTATATATATAGCAGGCATGCATATGCTATAAATTACAATACTAAGGGTCTATTATACAAAATGTCTCCAACTTGTTTATAAATAAATCTAAAGATATTTTGACATGTATCAGTCTATGTTCTGGTTTTATAACAACAAAATTTATTATGTAATTTATGGCTTTCAGATTACTCTTAAATGCTTGTCTCAAAAGGCAGGAAATAGTGTTTCAGAGTCCCTAGAAATGAAACATTTTCCTGGAGGGCATAACCCCAGAACTTCCTTGGAGATTGAGGTTCTGGGGGGCCCCCCCCCCCCCCCCCCCCCCCAACCCAAGACCCTGGTTAGGCCACTGGTGATGACCTCAATTTATGATAAAGAACTTGACTGGTTTACACCTTAAACCTGCAGAGTAGCAAGGTACAATATACACCATGTCTTATCCATGATAATTTACCTGGTTTCTCACAAAAACTGTTTAATTTTTATTTTTATTTTTAACTGTTTAATTTTTATTTGTAACCGACATAATTGAAGACTGCAGGTTAAATTCCAAACAATTTTTGCCATTGACTGGTATCGACACGCTGTATTCTGGCTGTTGTTTTGATTTCTGTATATATTCAACTGCTAGTGATAGTTAACAATTATTCACCTCAGTGTCGGTGAATATCCACACTATTCACCGACACTGAGGTGAATAATTGTTTTAGCATATACCTCATAAATGAAATAACAAGTTTAACATTCTTATATTTTTCGGTATTTTATACAAGACTGTCAAGACACGGCCGCTTAGTAGCAACTTGGGCACTTGGCTAGCACTTGTCGACAAAACAGTTTTTACAACTTTTGAATATATTAATTGCTAGAAAATTGTAAAGAAACATACCTGTGGACACTCTTCTACTTAATTTTGTTGACTTTTTTCGTTATTCTACAACATCAGCCTTGTTTAACAACAAAATCTCCTGCTTCGGTAAACAAAGCAAAACTGGCCGCCATTTTGTTTTGCCCGCAGGTGAATAGTGCAGGATATCCCGAGCTAGAGGAACCAATCAGATTGCTTGAAAAGCACTATTCACCTGCGAGGTATATGCTAAAACATATTATTCGTTTGGATTGGGTATATACTCTATAAAATAACCCATATAAATCCTATAGAATATGTGAATGGATAGAATTCTATAGAATAATTAAAAAATTAGTGCCAACTTTTCATTGAATATTATAATATAGTCTAATAATTAGCAGATCTGTACATGCATACAATGTGGAAATTAATTACCCGAGTATCAATTTTCACATTGTATGGTACGTCTGAACTGAGTGCAGTTCGATGCTCCAGACTGTAAAATTTGGCCTGCGAATATATTCCCCGCGCAGTTTTTCGCAAATTTGGCGAAATCCGCGCATTTTGCCAAAAATTGACTGAAAACATGTCTTTTTCACTATTTTTTTGCCATTTTTCCTGCGCATTTTACGCAATTTTGGCGATCTGTCGGCGCAAAAACGGCAATGACGATCGAAAATTATCCGCACAGTTGGCCAATTTTACAGTCTGGTCGATGCTGGCTTGATGAAACGAGATAGTTTCAAAATTCAGTATTTAAACCCCATTCCCTCAACCTTCTCCGGTGTTGACCGCGTGGCTCGGGTCGTAGAGTGTCAGACTGGTAAGTTCAAATCCAGCCGTGGTCAAGTAACTTTTCTACCTGCGCGGTATGGCTTCGTTCACTCGGAGAACAACCTTTATCATCATCATCATCATCATCATCATCATCATCATCATCATCATCATCATATATATATATATACTCTCCGGCATCATCACTAGCTAGCATGCAATAATTCTACTTTTACATTGTATCGACAAATCTTGAGAAAAATATTCAATTGAAAATTCCAAGAAAATCATGGACACAAAACAGGAACACTTCGCATAGTGTAATCAAAGAAAGTATTTAAAGTAATCAAAGGAAATTATTAAATCTGCTGGTTTGATAGCCAGAATAGCGACGCGCACGGATGACGTAAAATTCATGTTTGTCTGAGTTTATAATTTATTCTTGCATTTCCAACAAACGAAAATTGCTCATTAGAAATCCCTCGAGATTCAATTTCGGTTGTTTGTCTGAGTTTTGGTCTATAAATAGTAACTGCGCGCTTCGCTATTAATATGACATTTTACAAATCTGGTAGGGCAATCTCTGTTGCTTTGCCAAATTCTGAGGTTGGTTGGAATCTGGTAGAACTATCCAAAGAATATTATCCCCCAAAGTGTATAGTGCATTCTAGTTTTACAATTTTAGTCTTTCTGTTAGGAACTCTCAGGGCTAAAAGCAACAAATAAAATGAACCAAAAGCCATGCAGTAAATGCCTTATTACCCTCGTTTGTTCTGGTTTTTTTTACTAGAATCTACAATAACTATTTTTCTTCTTAATTTAAACAGACTTTGGGCTATTTTTCCGCTAAAAAGAATCTCCTTCTGTAAAATGGATGATTGTGTCTTGCTTCGTCAGCGCACTAGATGGAAACGGCCAATACAAGGTACTATTTAACATTTTAGTGGGAGTGTATTTGTACTTTTAGTATACTGTAAAAGCTCTGTTAAACCTTTATTTACTTAATGATATTTAAACGCTGTAGCCTATCAATCCGTAATAAGGTTTGTTTTTCACGAGGTCGTGGGTTGAAAATTCTATTTTAAGAAATTGTTCATGCGGGGTTTAGCGTGCTCCATCGAGTTATAGATGCACGCGGGAAGTTCGGAGGGCAGGTAAAAAGCGTAAGCGTTGGTCGTGGCGTAGCCGCGGCGAACAACTCTAGAGTTTCGAGTGCTCTCCAACTTCTCAAGTGCATCCATAACGCAATGGAGCTTGCCAAACCATGAACCATGTCTTCAGACACAAGACAACGGAAAACAATATTTATTTCGCTGATTAAAAATGCGCTTCTCATTACGTTTGAAATTACCGTGCTCCATCGAGTTATGGAGCACGCACGGTAGCCAATCAGAAACGCCGTTATATAGCGCGTCGTTTTGTTCATTCAATGGTTTTGAGCAGCTCTACTGTTTGAGGGGCCCAAACTTGCGTCACATACCCAAGATGGGTGACGGACAATTGCCAGGTAGATGGTGCGTGATCTGGTGGTGATGGCATTAATGCGTTTGGTGGTTCTTCTCACTCACCCCAGGATGCCGTTTGCTTTGGCTGCTTGTGTAATAACAATTTATTTTGCGCGGTATAGCAAATTCAACTTTAAGGTTTTCAAATGCGCCTTACAATAATTTTTGACATGGCCGAGTCAGTGGCATATTAAAGGCGCTCATGCAGGCAGCCGCCATACGGCACATATCGGCCCAAGAATTACAGATAAGCCTTAGGTGTTGATTTTACGGAGGGAGGAAAATCGGAGTACCCGGCGAAAAACCCTCGGAGCACAGGAGAGATCAACTAAACTCTACTCAAATGAGTCCCAAGCTCGAGAACGGGGTTGTTCTCAGAGGGTCACCCATCCAAGTACTAACCCCGTCTAAACGGGCTTAACTATTGGTGAGAGGCAGCGCCGTCACAGCACACGCCATCCGTGCTCCCCTTGTGGGTGGACTTGCTACATAACATATTGTATAGGCGGATAGTGGGAAAAATTGTGCACTTTGTGATACAAGCATGAAACTTCCCACGTTTGTAGAGCTATAAGTACTTAACAATACTGGATATGGAGCCATATCGACGAAAAACTCGAGTTTGTGTAAACAAAATATTTCGGTGGTTTTTCCATGTATATTATTTATGTTTGCTGCTGAGCGGCCCGGGACCTTTTTCATAATACTCTTATTGTAGTTCTGAACTACAATAATTCCTAGACAATTACTGTTTAGTGTAGCTTTCTAGCAGTCTGAATTAAAGACGTTCCGGGCGTACGGCACGAACACTTGGCAATAAAATAAAGAAGACTGTCAATACACATGGTCATGAAAATCTACAAACATTTTGTTTTCTGAAGTCGCCAGCTATATAAATAATCTCTGAAGATCACGAGAAAATCGTAAAGAAGCGAGGCGTAGGCGAGTTCTCCTTAGAGTGTCTTTATCAACCTTTTCCAAGTGTTGTTTTTTATAACTCGATAAAGTCTTCTTATTAGAAGACGAAAGCTTTCTGACTGACGGATATTGACGGTCTTCTACTGTCCCAGTCTGATATAGTTTGTCGTCCGGCTTTCTTGTCTTAAAAAAAACTTAAAAACTTGTCTTAAAACTCGTCGTTTACCGGATTTTAAAACACCTAAGAAGTAAGAACTAACGAGTTTTCCGTCTGCTAATATAATTCGACTGAATTATTGCCAAAGAAAATGCAGTTTTAAAAACATGTGTCATCAGTCCTGTTCTTAGGTATCGGTCAGCGACCTTCACCATTAGCAAAAGGACCCATAAATGCCGCCATTTTGAAAACGGTTTTGGGGACACTTTGGCTAAGTCAAAAGTAATAGGATCACGCAGTCCAGTTATATATAGGTTAGTATACGGGATAACTTTTTACTAGTTTCCAGGCTTCTTGTTATTTCTGCTTGGTAACCACGTCTAATAAAGTTGACCCGGGCAGCAAGCTGACCCTACCTGTGAAATTTTGCTTGTAATCCGGGGCTAACTTTGACCCGGGTAAGAGACCAACTGCATGCATGAAATGTTGCTACGGTATTTTTTCTCGTTTTTCCCTTCCTTTTTTGTTTTTTTACAACCAAAAGCAGAGCATTGTGTCCCGAATTTTCCGTCTTCGTATTGACCTACCTAAACAATTGCCTGACCGGCGCCATTAGTGAGAGACTAAATTGACATTTCGCAAACTTCACTATAAAGGTATGAGCTTAAGCAAGCTAGGACGACGACGGCGGTCTAAAGTTCAGTATCTAGCAGAAACCACGAATCATTTACGTAGTATTGACATCCATACATGTCCAATACTGTCGAACAGATACGGGTCGAACAACTCGTTAAATCCGACTCCCGTCTTGCACCGCATAAATATTTGTCGGCTCGTTCAATTTGTCCAATTCGTCCAGTCGTTAACAATTTCTATTTCAAAACCACGTAACATATCGCTATCCAAGGACTCAATATTATATGTTATTTCCTCGTTCTATTTCAAAACCATGCAACATATCGCTATCCAACAGGTGAATATTATATGTTATTGCCTCGTTCTATTTCAAAACCTCGCAACTTGTCACTATCCAACAGGTGAATATTATATGTTATTGCCTTCAAAACCACGCGACATATCGCTATCCAACACATCAATATTATATGTTAACATCCTCGTTCACCTTTTTACTTACCCGTCTGGAAGGTTGGTGCAAGCCGTAGCCCGGTGGCGGCCTGGGGCGAATAGCGGTACTTGGATCCAGGTTAAGACCCATCCATGCAGGAGCTTGAGCTGACCACCCCCACTCGGTATGGCTTGCACCGATCACACCGATTTATTGGTGGAAGTATTACACTTACATCTTTGAATGAAGGGAGGGATGGTGGGAATATCTAATTTCATCTGACTCCAACACTATGACGACGCTCAACTAGTACCAGTCTTCCATGGCCGCTGATCCCCAGCTTGCACCGCGCGCGGTTACCTAGCTGTTAACCTTGCTTATTGCATAACCTCATTTATTGCGTAGTTACTCGGGCTACCTGTGGTAGCCGAGTCTAGGTTTCGGCTCCGTTTTTTGTTGTTTTTGTTTTTTTTGTCTATGTCGCGAAATGGCAATCATTACGTCATCCCATCAGGCTTTGCGAAACTGATGCGTGCATGCCAAATGCTTTCTTTCTTTGCTTTCCTGATGTCTGATCAAGTCTTTCCCGTCTCGTATGTGTTTTGTGTGTTCACAGACATAATTATTGGTCAGTAATGTTGCTGGCAAGTATCTTGATATTATATACGCTTACAATCGCACACGCCGTAAACATGAAGCTGTGTTGATATTTAATACCCGAAGAGACTTGACATATGAACGCTGTGCATGTGTGGAAATAATGCTTTCTTTCTTTGCTTTCCTGATGTCTGATCAAGTCTTTCTCATCTCGGATGTGTTTTGTGTGTTCACAGACATAGTTTTGATATTATATACGCTTACAATCGCACACGCCGTTAATAGCTTAATACCCGAAGAGACTCGACATATGAACGCTGTGTGCATGTGTGGAAATACGATAAATACAGGCAATCGTGTTTTGTGTTTTGTGTTTTGTGTTTTGTGTTTTGTGTTTTGTGTATTGCAAATTGTGTTTTCTATCGGATAATTGGATTGTGTTTTGACTTTTGTCTGTGACCAATGTGTTTAGACTTTAGATCTTTGCACTGCATGCGACAACCTGCGTATATGTAGTGATTGCAGCTTCGATAACACTTCAGTAACCTTCACGTACTATATATAGCACTGTGATTTTCCAGTAGCCCGACCAGGCGTCTTTTTATATTTCAAAACCACGCGACATATCGCTATCCAAGAACTCGATATTAACTACTTATTGACCGAGGGTGAGGTCTGTACTAGTGAAATATCGGACCGATGTTTTTTTAGTATGGACCGAGACGAGCGCAGCGAGTTGAGGTCTTTGCAAAAAAACAGAGATCCGATATTTCACTAGTACAGACCGAACAAGCGAGGTCAATAAGTAGTTTATTATATGGCCATAAATGTTGTCAACGTTCTGATAAAACTCGACCATCTTTCTTGCGAACTAAACGAAAATGGCAGACATTTTCCCATTTTTAAAGTACTTTCCGTTGAGCTAGAATCCTGAACTTTCTACCCCAAATAGTATTTTTCAATTGCTTTTGTTTGACATATTGCTCAAGATCGTACGTTAATAGTTGATTAAAAAATCATCTGAAATTCTAATACTTGTGAGAAGTAAATGTTATATTATTACGAACAATGTTACGAACGTTTTGGACATTTTAAAAACTTTCACAAAACGTGGAAACTCGAGCTATACATCAAATGAAAGCTTATAAAATTTCTAACAACATACCTGCACGATATATTTCAACAATGAGTAGTTCTGAAATTATAATCCATCTTGTTGCATATACTGACATGACTACCATTTTGTTTATAAAACTTACGGTCCCGAACGGCAGATTCCGCTCTGAGCGGGCGGATACGGGAAATATCCGACCGCTTATATGAACCAATCAAATTACAGGATTTCCGTATTCGGACCTCTCAGCGCTGCTGCCTTATAATAATATATGTTATTGCTTCAGTCTATTGCAAAACCACGCAACATATGTCACGTATACAACAACATTTTCAGCTTCAAAACTGTTTCGCAAAAAGTGGTGAACTTGAATGCGCGAGAAAGGGAAAACCGCTGGCGGTAATGTGTCAGAACTAGAAAGCGGTGCCCTGTTTATCGTAAAAGATATCGGGTCAAAAATACAGCAATAAAAATGTCGCGTCAAAAATACCGCGTCAAAAATGTCGTGTCAAAATGATTGCGTCAAGAACGTCGAATGCTATTTATTCCGCACGAACGAACTAGGCAATGCAAGAGTTATATAATTAAATCTACAACTTCAGCTCATTTGTTTTATTGTTCACACAAGAACTACTGAACTAAACGCTTTTCTACATTTTTAAACGTAAACATAGGTATAATCCCAAGACTTACTACAACAATTATAAGCGCTATTTATAACATAGGCTCAAAGTTTTAAATTTAAACATTATAATCCCAAGACTAATTACAATTATAAGCGCTATTTATAACATAGTTCAAAGTTTTAAATTTAAACATTATAATCCCAAGACTTATTACAACAATTATAAGCGCTATTTATAACATAGTTCAAAGTTTTAAATTTAAACATTATAATCCCAAGACTTACTACAATTATAAGCGCTATTTATAACATAATTCTTAAAGTTTTAAATCTGAACATTGTAAGCCCAAGACTTACTACAACAACAATTATAAGCGCTATTTATAAGATAGTTTAAAGTTATAAATCTAAACATTACAAACTCAAGACTTACTACAAGAACAATTATAAGCGCTATTTATAAGATATGTATGGTGGTTCGTGGTTGTGCTAATCCTAACACTGTCGCAAGTCCGAACCCTTATCTTAACTCCAACCGTGCCTAACCCAGTGAGCTATATATATATATATATACCTGAAGTGTTATCTTCTGATCATTGACCAGGCAAACCAATAGAAGACATGTAGACCTGAAGTTTGTATACCTCCAGTCCTCCATGCAGAGATGAAATTCAGCCTCGCTACTTTTAGAATACAGTGAAACCTCTATTAAAAGTGCTTATAAGTTGGAAAATTAAGTCTGTCTCATCTAAAAGAACACTTAAAATGACAAAGTAACATCTTTTGCAGTTTTTCGTTTCCTTGCTTCATTGTTGAGCTATTTCTGGTTGTTTGATATGCAAATTACACATCTAGATGTCACAAGTGCATAACGCGTTATCGAAGAAGGTTATCAACCGCGTCCCAGGGCCATTTGTGGGGGCTCGGCAAAGATGGAGACCCAAAACAAAATGGCCAGAACATATGGGCCTGGCACAGGCAGCCAAAAATGCGCCATATAATGCCTCATTTTTTACTCGGACCCAATTTTCACAAAGTTCATTGCGCCTAGTCAGGCTTTCGATTGACTTGCAAGATTCAAGATGTCGCTCGCGTTAAATGTATTCTTATACTGCGTTCGATATGCTTTGGATAATTCTAACTACAGCGAAATTATCTTCTTTTGACACCTCAATACTAAAATACTCTTTGACTTTGTTGACCAAGTCTTTCCAATTCGTTTCTCTAGATTTAGAAAACAATTTGGCTGCCTCATGGACTTCGTTGTATGGCAGGGCACAGAAACGACACAACCCATCATTACATATTATTCCCACGTTGTTTTTTTTTCGGGTGTTTCGCCAGCTTTTCTCTCGTTTTCATTGATTTTGAAGTTGTTTTTAGATTTGCCGCAATCACTTATTTATAATTTGAGCCCTTTTAACTAATGCCCGAGAGTTAGCCTGAGCGCCTGCCTTGCTTCCACCAATCAGAGTACCTACAACACCCAATGTGATCTCGACCAATCAGATGTGGTGATGGTTCAGTCTGTGCCATGGCCATTTGTTCCCGCCATTTTGCTTTTGTCTGCCATCTTGGCCCAGCCCCCACAAATGGCGCTGGGGACGAGGTTGCATGGAAGGTTATATATCTTTGTTATTATTAAACCAAATTAATTCGACGGAAGCGCGTGGGTGTGTTTCTCTCACAACACCAAACATGTAGATTTTCAAGTAATAGCGTACCGTCGAGCTGCTATTTATAGCCCATAATGCGGACAAACAAACCAAAATTGACTTCCAAATGATTGCAAATAAGCCATTATCTATTGTTCGGACTGCAAGAATTGTGGGTAATAGCGGCAAACTTAAATAGTGACGTCACCACGACGGAGCGCTATTATGTTTGATAATAGCAAAGATATATAATATTCTCCAATGGTTCATTATATACGCTAAGATGTTAATTTGTGACGTCAAGATGTTTAATTTACTTATCAAACAACCAAGCAAAGCTAAGAATAAAAAAAATGCAAAATATGTCACTCTGTCATTTTTAGTGCTATTTCAAATAAGTCAGAGTTCATACAAATATGACGGAGGTTTCTTTTTCCACTCCTTGGTACGAATTAATAAAGCTTTTATTGTCTGTGAAGTGAAACAGTCAGTCAGAAAATACGGAAAACAACAGATTAACGTTTAATCCAGGATTAGTGCCAATCAACTTTTGAAATGTTAGGTTTCCCGCTGCCATGGGTTACGCGGAAAACATCACGCTCAATTTTTTTGACTGTCGCGCAAAAACTGCTCACCCAATCAGAACATCAGAAGCCTAGAACAACGGATTTTGACACCTGATATATAACTAAAGTAATTATGGTTATTAAATGAGCTTTTCCCTAACAATAACGCTGTTTTGTGTGAACAACGATATTCTAAAAGTTGCGTGGCCTGATTTTCATTTCAGAGTTCTTTAAAGAATAGTAGGGTCCTTTCCAGTGATCCCAGACAACGCCTTGACCATATTTGGTGATAGTACCACGAAGATACAAACCATTTAAGTCGGCGTCATGACAGGCCTTGTACCACCAGGCACCTTGACGAAGCACAGCACAGTTTTGAGTACTGTCATTGTCATTATCTTTATCTTTAGTGGTAAACTTCATTCCATTGTGATAAGCAAGTGAGTCCCTAGCATTACCTTGTAAAGAGAAAAAATGCACCATGTCCGTGTAAAGACACGTTAACATAATCCGATCTAATATATCCAACACGAGAGTGTTCTTTCTCCAATTTCTAAATAAAGCCAAGCAGGTTGAAAATACGAGGCAGTGCCGCGTGTTGGTTTAACCATAGTTAATAGAACATATAGATCGTTTTCATCTGACGTCACGGCGGCCATATTTGTGTACCAAAACAATGAAATGGCTGCCATATTGGTGTACCATCTTTATTCTATGGGAATTTAACTCTATTCTTATTCAAATATTTCGTATTATTATTCGATTTATTTTTATCTTCCTTTTAATTGGTTGAGGGACCGCTACGTCACCTGCAAATAACTGCCTACAAATAACAGTCTGCTCATGCGCATTAGCCGGAGATGTTGTTTTGCAGCAAATAATATTTTACTCATGCGCGTTACACTCAATTTCGGCAAACGTAAATCGCTCGTTCAGCCAAGCTAGAAAGAAATGAATGGACATAATTACAGGTAAACAATATCAAATAAAAAATAAATCGAATAATAAAACAATTATTGAACTCGGTTTTCACAAAATATCGTGATTTGTCAGTGTCTCGCAGTTCAGTTATATTTGCCTCTGCCTTCGGCATCGGCAAATAATTGATCTGCTCGCCACTGACAAATCACGATATTTTGCTCAACCTCGTCCAATAATTGTTAATTGTTTTACCACCCCAATGTGGTCACCGATCACGTGAGTGAAAACGATCTATACATGGTTTGGAAACTCGTCCAAAGTGATTGTTCTATGTTTTAGTTCAAGTTTATGGAAATTTGTTCAATTTCACGGTATTGTATTTTCTGTATAATGAAGCAGTCCTCCAATAGCAACGCTCGGGTTTAATTAGTGAGTTGCTGCATCGTCACGTGTCCATATACAATTTACTTCCATATAAGGATCTCCATTGTCATGGCCATGCTTCATGTTGAAAAACAATAGCGCTTCCAAACCATGTATATGTTCTATTAACTATGTTTTTACCAGCTTGGCTGTATTTAGACATCGGAAGACAAACACTGACGAGGTGTTGGATATAGCTTCTCAAACGAATCAATATTTTAAGACAAATTCAACCAAAATATTTGCTAAATTTTACCGTAATCTTCCGATTTCTAAATGCTGATTAAATATATATTTCTTTTAAATTTTTCTCATAAATTATTAATGAGTTGTAAAATAATCAGATCTGAATCTCCTTTTAAGGTGGCTCCATACAGTTTCTTGAAAAGTGGAAAGTCCAAAACACGTGCATAAATAAATCGGAAAAAGAATAAACCTAAATGTTATGCGTAGTTAAAAAGTCTGACAATCAAAAACTGTTACCAAATAAATAGCAACCGTTGTTGCTATGGCAACAATGACGTTTCAAAATGGCTGCCAATTGCCCTTCAAACTAATTTAATTCGAAAAAAACTTTGGTGACCCCCAACTTTTTTTTCATTAAAACTTTTGTTGAAGTATGAGTAATCAATAGGCCGATTTAAAAAAAATTCTGTAGAACGAATAATTTTTTTTCTGGGCAAAATCATGTTTGTTAATTTTTAAAAAATTTGGATCTACAGAACTTTTTTTAAATCGACCTATTGATTACTCTTTACTTGGTAACTACTATTTATTTGGTAACAGTTTTTGATTGCCAGAATGTTTAACTATGCATAACATTTAGTTTTATTCTTTTTCCGAATTGTTTATGCACGTGTTTTGGACTCTCAAACTTGTATTTTCCATTTTTCAATAAACTGTATGTAGCCACCTTAATGTATGTGATTTACATATCAAAGTAAAAACTGTAGTGTTCGCAAGCAAATTACTCGACACTCTTGTAAGTGAAAGTAGTGTGACGGTTTCTCTCAGACGAAGGGTCTTTGTTCGAATCACTCGACTTCTAATTTACGTTCCATATTTCGGTAGTATACCAAACCATACTATATTTCGACTCTTGTAAGTCACTCTAGTCAATCACATATATACATCAGCACAATAGTCGGATCCAATTAATCAGATCGTGTGAGCGACTTGCAATAAGAAGACCTTTACCATTTTGTACAATAGCCAAAGTCTTCGCGAGACAAGTTTCTACAATCGTTGCACAGAGTAGAAAGCAATTCTTCTGCAATACTGCAATTGTGGCGATTTGTCTTGCTCAAATTTGACCAAGCGTACGACACGTTTCAATTTTTTAATACGCAACTACAAACAAATATCTTTGTACCTTGTTAATAACTTTCTCAAATAAAACGTTTCTCACCTGAATAACCTCCAACTGTCAACTTATATAGGTCCGTTTCATCTGCCATGGCAAATGTGCTGTACTTAGCGTAACGTGCTCCGTTTTCAAAATCTTCCAGATCAACTCTCAAAACATCTTGACCACTCTCTGACAAACGATTTATCTTGTCCAGTCCAAGCCAGAACTCTCCACTGAGATTACCAAATCCATTTTTGTAGTCAGTCCAATTTAGATAAAAATCGACGCTTCCGTCCATTCGTCTTTGAAAAACAGTCCAACCTCCTCCGTTAGTTGTCATGTCACACCTTACATCAAACGCTCCTTGATCATCTGGGTCAATTGTGTACACGCCATTTTCTTTTACACCGTTTTTGTACAAATCAGCACAACTTTTCCGCAATACTATATGTAAAGATTAATTTGTAAAATGTCACAAATATATAACAGTGCAGATTCAACTTAAACGTGCATATTTTGCTGTATTGTATGTAATATATCAACAACAAGTTTGAGTGTTTCATCAGGGGATCCAAACACGAGAAAACATGATGAATTTTATTGTTTTCGAGTGTTTGGATTTCCTTGATGAAACATGATAAACGAGTTGTTGATATAGCATCTCAATCGAGCAACTTCAATTGAAAAATACATTTAAAATAAACCCTCATGAGATTTTATTCATGAGTGTGTGTAAAATGTATTCATACAGCAAACTGTTTATTTTGCATAGATAATTAAGATCTTAAGAATTAGATGAACACCGGTTTTCATCTAATATCTTGGGCTTTACTGGAGTATCCAACTTCAATCAGTTGATTGAATGAACTATTGTAATTGGCTGATTATCTCATGAATTGTTAATGAGTTTGAGATAGACACATGTAGAGCAAATATATAGCGAAAAGGTAATGTGTCTGTGGTGTGTGTTTCCAAACATTTTTTTCGCTTCCGATTAATAGAAGCACCCTCGATCATAAGCACACTCGCGGTATTACTGCTGTATAAGCTCTGGCCCCAGGTCTTACAATTAGAATTTTACAATGTGTATATAACAAATACAATACATTTTTCCATGTGTGTACTGTAATAGATCACCGACGACGATCACTTGACTGAACGCGTCAACTAAGCACAGGAGCGGCGTGGCCCACAGCGACACCGGGAGATTTTCTGGTGGGCCCTGAGAATCTGTACCTTGTGGGCCCCAACAATTTGTGACTGGTGGGACCAAATAATTTGTAGATGCCTAGCTGGTTGGCCCCAATAATTTTTAAACACTGCAGCCTAAAACTTGAAGTGCAATTTATATTGGGGAATATTGCATGCAGTTTTATAACGTTTCGAGCTAATTAGGCCCTTTTATAAAAAAAACGAACAGTTCAATTCGATTTATAGAACCTTTACTATTTCGATATTTTTTTCCAATTCAACGTTACCTAAGCAGCACATTAATTTTATTGTATTTTATAAATTTAGGTATATATACAAGGGGTGTACAAAAAAAAGTGGCCATCATTGAAGGTATGATTAATGTGCATTGTATTATTAACAATTAGACAACGAGACCGAGTTTTCTATGAGCTGCTCATAGCAAACGATGGCGAGTTGTCTAATTGTTTTAGTATCAACCATAAACAACTTTTCTTTAACATAAATAAGTCTCATCAAACATTGTTCCAAATTTTCAGATAGTTTTACCTTTTCGTTTGCAGAAGTCTCCGCATTCAAAATGTAGAGTAGTTGGATGGCACATGATAAACAATCGCTCACAAAAAACGAGATTGTAATTATTTTGCTTCAAATTTGGTGTAGATATACTCCTTAGGCATAAGCGAATTCATTTTCTTATTCGAAAATGTCAAACTGAAAAATTTTCCATTACTTTTGGGCCAATGTTTTAGCGGACGCCATGTTTGGCCTAGTTTCCAGGTTTTTCTCGCAGCGTGAATATGTCGTGGCTTCTGATTGATCAGAATAGGAGTATTCCAGCTATAAGAAGGTTTGTCATTGGATAACCTACTGTGGTCTATCACCAATAGACCACTAGTAGCTTAGCCAATCAGAATACCAAATTTGTAATAGACCACTAGTTGGTTGAAACTAACTTTTATTAGAGTACAGAAAAATATGTAAAGTTATATATTTTTAAAATGCATGCGTCAAGATCTGCTTAAATATGATATCAAATTCTAATTTTATCCATTGATTTAAAAAATATATTAATTTTTCATGATTTTCAAATCTTGTAATATAATTAAATGTTTCGTTGAAGATTTTCTGATAATATTTTCGTATCTTAAAATCTTAAACATCAAAGCTTTCTCTAAATCTGCTTTGTCAGATTATTTAATTGCCTAAACGTATTGTCTTAAATACAGTTACCTTTGGCTTTGCATGTTTGATCACTTTCTTTCATCTGCAATGTTTAGACAACAGAATGTTAGTTTATAACTGCGTGATATATTGATTACATCATTACAGTTGTAGTAATATATATATATATATATATATATATATATATATATATATATATATATATATATATTATAGTAATAGTAATAGTAATAGTAATAATTTATTTACCGTCGAAGGCGTAGGGAGTGGTCGCCCAGTCTCCCGAGCTAATAGCTCATGTTAAAAACGCTCGACAAAACAGAACAGGAATAATCTAACTATATACAGGTGATAAATAAAAACTGGTAGTCGAATAAAATAAATTACTAACAATATATGGCAGACTAAAAATTACGAGCAGCTGCTACACAAGCATGCTGCTTTGGATAAAACAACATTATGCAGTTTCTTTTTAAAAATCGCTAAAGAATCTGTCTCTTTAATGTCAACTGGTAAATTGTTCCATAAATGTGAAACAATATAACTAAATGAATTATGGAGATACCTAGTATTGTACGATGGTTGCCTTACTTTAAACTTACTATTTCGTAGATTATAAGATGTCGTACGTGGTGTAAAAAAATCTGAAATATAATTAGGTCCATTTTGTTTAAAACTTTTAAAAAATACAGACAAAGATTGAACGTATCGTCTGTGTTCGAGTGTTCGCATATTGATTAAGTTAAGAGCTGTTTCATAATCGGTTGAACGCGGAAGGTTTAACAAAGATTTGATAGCGTAGTGATTTACTGCTTCCAGCTTTTTCACTTGAGTTTTACCAATGCCAACCAGTATTGGGCTGCAATACTCTAAATGTGGCAGAATGTAGGCTTTATAAAGACGAACTGCAATATATGGCTGTATGAACCGCCTAATTCTTCGTAGTGCTCCAATTTTAGCGTATGCCTTCTTTACCATTGAATTAATATGTAATTTGAAATTAAGATCATCGTCCAGGTCCACTCCAAGTATTCTCAACGTATCACCTATCTCAATCGAGTCGGTTCCAACAGTAAAGTTATAATTATATCCAGATTTACCAATTATCATTGCTTGTCATATATATATATATCAGGCGACTGATGGTCCCGTTTAGGGTGAAACCTCTGGTAGCGAAGACTTTAAGGTAACTATACTTCATGCTTTGTATTTTGCTCTATCTATATATGGTATTGAGCACTCTCTAACATTTCATGAACCAAACTCACTTATATATATATATATATATATATATATATATATATATATATATATATATATATATATATATATATATATTCCTGTAATGATATAATCAATAATTATATCACTCAGTTAACTCAGTTATGTAATAGATACAATATGAGCGGCCGAACTGTATGGGATTTACAATGGCGAGCCGAAGTATCTTACTTAAACTACGATGAGTTTATATCATGAATACTTTGTTCAGCAGTCGTAGAAAAGGCAAAAACAAATTATTTAAACAAGAAAAAAGCTCAATTTGATCCAATGGGTCCTAATTAGTATGCTGTAAATCGGATACAGCATTGATGTTTTATTAATCAATGCTGTATCCGATTTACAACACCTGTTTAAACATTTTCTTCATGAATTATTAATGAGTAGTTTAACTATAACTTGAACATTTTCTGTCAACACAACTGATGTATATATTTTTATGCTTTGTCTGCTTACATTTATTACTTCATAATAATTAAATGCTGGATCAGGAACGAGTCTTTCTGGTTTAGTCGTCTTTGTTTCGTTGTTTAATTGACATTTCTTTCTTGCATACATATTCTTGGTTTCTTCCTTTTCAATGTTGATAGATTTACATCCTCGGCAGTCTTCAGCCAAACACAGATGTCCACAGTCCAATAAACTTTCCACTTCTCGTTCATAGATTAAGGATTTGTTCAGGCGATGTTCTTGTTAATAAAATAAAAACACATCACAAAAGAAAAAGTTGTGTGATTTACAGTAAAAACCCGCATAAAAGAACACCTATTTTTTTATGTCAGGCTCAATGGGTCTTATATGCTGGGTGTGTATAGTGAGAAATGAGGCTGATAGGCTCTTGACAGGTTCTTATTTATAGTGCAAAAATAATTATAACTGATCTGGTGTATCTTCATATTAGGAAAGAGTGGATGTATTACACAGGATGTATTACACTAATTAGTGCTATAAAGAAGCAAATAGACAAAAGAATATAAATAGTACTATTTTTGGAGCATTAATTTAGTATTTGTACTCTAATGTCTGCTTTAAAGGACCTTAAGATATGCTCTGTATCTGCATGTGTTCTGAGTAGAACAGGCTGGAGTACATTACATTACATTACATTACCGTAGCAGTACTGTACTGTACTGTACTGTACTGTACTGTACTGTACTGTACTGTACTGTACTGTACTGTACTGTACTGTACTGTACTGTACTGTACTGTACTGTACTGTACTGTACTGTACTGTACTGTACTGTACTGTACTGTACTGTACTGTGCTGTGCTGTGCTGTGCTGCGCCGCGCCGCGCACAGCACTCTACTCTACTCTACTCTACTCTACTCTACTCTACTCTACTCTACTCTACTCTACTCTACTCTACTCTACTCTACTCTACTCTACTCTACTCTACTCTACTCTACTCTACTCTACTCTACTCTACTCTACTCTACTCTACTCTACTCTACTCTACTCTACTCTACTCTACTCTACTCTACTCTACTCTACTCTACTCTACTCTACTCTACTCTACTCTACTCTACTCTACTCTACTCTACTCTACTCTACTCTACTCTACTCTACTCTACTCTACTCTACTCTACTCTACTTACTCTACTCTACTCTACTCTACTCTACTCTACTCTACTCTACTCTACTCTACTCTACTCTACTCTACTCTACTCTACTCTACTCTACTCTACTCTACTCTACTCTACTCTACTCTACTCTACTCTACTCTACTCTACTCTACTCTACTCTACTCTACTCTACTCTACTCTACTCTACTCTACTCTACTCTACTCTACTCTACTCTACTCTACTCTACTCTACTCTACTCTACTCTACTCTACTCTACTCTACTCTACTCTACTCTACTCTACTCTACTCTACTCTACTCTACTCTACTCTACTCTACTCTACTCTACTCTACTCTACTTACTCTACTCTACTCTACTCTACTCTACTCTACTCTACTCTACTCTACTCTACTCTACTCTACTCTACTCTACTCTACTCTACTCTACTCTACTCTACTCTACTCTACTCTACTCTACTCTACTCTACTCTACTCTACTCTACTCTACTCTACTCTACTCTACTCTACTCTACTCTACTCTACTCTACTCTACTCTACTCTACTCTACTCTACTCTACTCTACTCTACTCTACTCTACTCTACTCTACTCTACTCTACTCTACTCTACTCTACTCTACTCTACTCTACTCTACTCTACTCTACTCTACTCTACTCTACTCTACTCTACTCTACTCTACTCTACTCTACTCTACTCTACTCTACTTACTCTACTCTACTCTACTCTACTCTACTCTACTCTACTCTACTCTACTCTACTCTACTCTACTCTACTCTACTCTACTCTACTCTACTCTACTCTACTCTACTCTACTCTACTCTACTCTACTCTACTCTACTCTACTCTACTCTACTCTACTCTACTCTACTCTACTCTACTCTACTCTACTCTACTCTACTCTACTCTACTCTACTCTACTCTACTCTACTCTACTCTACTCTACTCTACTCTACTCTACTCTACTCTACTCTACTCTACTCTACTCTACTCTACTCTACTCTACTCTACTCTACTCTACTCTACTCTACTCTACTCTACTCTACTCTACTCTACTCTACTCTACTCTACTCTACTCTACTCTACTCTACTCTACTCTACTCTACTCTACTCTACTCTACTCTACTCTACTCTACTCTACTCTACTTCTACTCTACTCTACTCTACTCTACTCTACTCTACTCTACTCTACTCTACTCTACTCTACTCTACTCTACTCTACTCTACTCTACTCTACTCTACTCTACTCTACTCTACTCTACTCTACTCTACTCTACTCTACTCTACTCTACTCTACTCTACTCTACTCTACTCTACTCTACTCTAGTGGAGTGGAGTGGAACAGACAAAAGCAGAGAATGAAAAGACGGGAACAGTAAACTGAAGAAGAGTTGAAGAACATACCACGAGTAAGGGCATACTGTGTCTGTTGAAATCCAACCAATGCTTCGGAACAAGTGGCCAAAGTTGAAACTATCACAAATACCAGTATCCCAATAGCAAGTCGTCTTGGAAAAAAGTCTTGATTGCGTTTTTCAAACGGCATTGCGTCCTTTTACAATTTTTTGCCGTATTACGGTTCACAATATCTCTCAATGTCTCCCTCAGTAACCCTCCGTCGAAACTTCGAGATTCTTCGCCAAATTCACAATCGGATTCTGAAATGAAATTCAAAATATTAGTTCTTTAATTTATTCCAGTCTATCTATTTACTCAAATGTTTGGGATTTTACAATATGCTACCATATGGACTTTGTTTTGTGTTGTATTTTTTAGATTGTTATTGGAAAAAATATAGTTGGCTTTAAGTTACCTTATATACCTTTATGTGTGTCTCCAGTCTAAAGAAGATACCTTAATTTCCGCATTATATTAAAACTTATAAAATTTGCAATTAGAACATGCCAATAAATTTTAATTTTACTAAAGGAACGATTTTTTCATAATCCGCCTCTAGACGAATGTCGAGATCGACTTTCATGCACACGCTTTAACTCAAAGTGGTTTTTATTACATGCGCAATATACTTTTGATAGTGTTAGTATACTTGAGAAAATTAGTCTATGTAGCAATACGGGGTTTTCTATAAGAAGTTCCGCGAAATTCAGCTTCAGTGCGAACCTTATTCAAATCTATTTACTCTCTTCTTCGCTATTGTGCCAACGTAGCCCTGGTGGGACCCAGATCAATCTAAATTTTAAAGTCTATAGAGTAAACGATTCTATACTTTGAAACATTATTTTATAAATGTAAACTAGTGATAGAAGAACTTACATTATTAGTATTGCTCTATAGAAAACCAGTCTTCGTTCCTCAAAAATACTTCTTGTTATGGAAACTTAGCCAAACGCTTCTGGCTTTTAAGTGTGTCGTAATAATTATCCTATTTCCTGCTCATAAATATTTGAAAAGGCAGACTGCACATGGTTCAGAAAATTGACTATAGTTCGCGAACGCTACTTTAAATTTATCGAAACATATTAAAAAAGTTGACATAAAATGATAAAATTAAACACTAAGTAATGGAGAGTACGTTTGGTTATCTTCCATACACAATAAATGTAGATGGAGTTAAAATGCCAAGCCAACGTATAATGTATACCTACATAAACGTTGTTTTGTTAACAGAAGATATCTTAAAGCTTTAGAGATGTTTTTGTAACTGGAAACCTTGTCAAAATCAAAATTGCGCGTTGTGGGAAATTGTCATAAGATACGCTTTGTAGACGCGTCTTTTTATTGCTCAAATATAGCATACTGAACGATCTATATTTGATATATAACTAATAGAGACATATGGCTGACCCGCGCGACGTTACAGGTGACATTGGGCCAAGGTGGTCATAAAATACGCTATAAATAGACGCTTCTTTTAGGCCTGCGCTAAACGTCGCACAATAGACGAATTTAATTCGAATTAACTTCGTCGGCAATGCGACGTCGAGTTAAACGTCGAATTTCAGTCGAATTTATTTGTTTTTACTTGGACGTGTTGAGCCTGAAAACGATTTCTTGCAAACATGGCGCCGAAACATTTAATTCGACGCGATGATAATTCGTCGTGTGTAACTCGAACACGATCGATTATCGTCGCGATTGTCCATCTGACTCAGACGAATTTAAATCGTGTGTCGAATTTAATTCGTGTGTCGAATTTAATCGAGTTATACGTCGCACTTTCGTCGGATAAAATTCAAACAATTAAATTCGTCTGAATTAAATTCGTCTATTGTGCGACGTTTTGCGCAGTTCTTTTTATTGCTCAAAAATGGCATACTGAGTAATTTTTATTTGAAATATAAAGCTAGATGGAAAACTTAGGTTTGTCTACGTTTTTAAAGATCTTAAACTACTCGGAATATACCGGAATAAAGCCGGGAAAATTTCTCACTGTCGTCGGAAGTATAGATGTTCGAAGTTTTTAAAAGCCAGAATTTCTCAACCGAAATCTTTACTTTACTTTACTTACTTACTTACTTACTTACTTACTTACTTACTTACTTACTTACTTACTTCAAATCTACTTTAACTTTTCGTGTTTATTTGTGTTTAGACCTCATCATGTATGATATATGTAAAATTTATTATATATAGCTGAACTTGTTTTTATTTCATTACGCCAAATGACTCACGTTGAGTGGTTGCTGAGAGGTAAAAGCGGTAATGCACTTCCAGCACTGTAGGAGAGCATTACACCTTTTTTTAATAACCTGCATGTTTTAGCAGAAAATTTCTGAGTTTATTTGAATGAAAGTAAAAGAGAATTAGACTGAATTTTGTTGGAACATTTTAAACAATAAAACATCACAGAACATTAGTGTTTCCTTTTATAAATGTTACATACTTAAAAGCGCGGAAAATGGATGCTTAACAGGTGTAAATTACATGAAACCAGACGAACAAAAAAATAAGTAAGGTAAATGGCAACATGCGAAGACGCGAACAATGAGTTAAAAACAAATAAGAATACGAATCAGTACCAAAAACCGTCTGGCTTATTAACCTTGTTTTCTTTGTCTGTGCTGGAAAGTATTTGCCTTCGGTATTTTCAAACAGACATCGCTTTTTCTTCGCTTGGTCTGTACGAAAACCTCAGGCAAATACTTTCCGGTGCAGACCTCACATTCGGTTAGTAGGTCTGTAAAAATAAATGCAACAAAAACTAAAATTCACATTGTTTTGTTTTAGTACCTCACCAGAAAGTTATATTTTTACTTCTGGTTGTTCGTCTGTCTGTTACCAAGATATCTAAAAAATAATTGAACCAATTTCAACCGGTAACGTTGTGAAAAGGTTTCCCACAGACCATGAACCAACTCATTAAATTTTCGTTTTATTTGGTTGAGAATTAGATGAAAATTTTATAAAAATCCGACCAAAGCTTCTCCGTGTAAAAGAAATGAATAAAAAGATACTTAATTATAATTGTGCTCATTGTCATTATATTATGCGAACTTTTAAGTGCATATTTAGCTTGATTTGATATTTATGTTAAGGTTTATACAATAAACCAGCTGTGCACTGAGAGACACGCAAAGTCCGTTATTTCTTTTTCTTCTAAAAACGAGTGCAATGAACGACTTTATTCATACATGTGTAGATCTGATAAGCTATCCTAATTAGCGTAGCTCGTTTGTCCTAGTACACCGCTGGCAGCGATATGTGGTCTCTGAGTTCTTTCTACTGTGTTTACACTTACGGCAAACGTCTAGAACGTTTACACTGGACTATTATATTTGCCATTACAAAACAGCTGTGAATATAGATTGGCTAAAAATCTTGTTTCGAACTAATATAGACATATGGCTGACCCGCGCGACGTCACAGGTGACATTGGGCCAAGGTTGTCATAAAATACGCTTTATATAGACGCTTCTTTTTATCGCTCAAAAATTGCATACTGAGTGATTTTTATTTGAAATATAAAGCTAGATGGAAAACTTTTACGTTTTTAAAGATCTAAAACTACTCGGAATATACCGGAATAAAGTCGGGGAAATTTCTCACTGTCGTCGGAAGTATAGATGTCCGAAGTTTTTAAAAGCTTATAGTTCTTGAACTACACCGAATTTCTCAACCGAAAACTTTACTTTTGAACGACATAGCTAGCCTAAGCATAGCTAAGCAGGGCTAAGCATAGCTAAGCAAAGCCAAGCAGGTCTAAGCATAGCCAAGCTGGTCTAAGCGTAGTTAAGCAGGTCTATGTAAATCAAGGCCTTGTTACACGTTACAAATATCCTGATACATAATGTTCGGGTTACTTGAAGTACCCGCCACATTAGCGTATCGCAGGCACCGGCTCCGGTGGCCGAGGGGAACGCGCCGAGCGCGTTCCGAGAATTTGAAATAATGGCGGAAGGAAGAAAAATAGGAGGGGAGTGAAACATCAGAGATTTTGTAAGATGAATGATGCTAGGAACATTTCTAATTATGGTCGATGTACATGTATGATGTCACTATCCAAACTGTGAAATAAAAGCAGTCTGCTGCAAGGTCAGTGTTGAAATACAAGTCGAAATATAGCAAGGTTGGTGTACTGCCGAAACATGAAACGTAATGTCTAACATTTTGACTTGTGACACCCTCTCCCTGTGCTGAATAAAATCGTCTGGCGTTAGCCAGAATAAACCTTAGACTCGTCGTCAGGCTTCAAACTGAAAGTGTTGAAGAGATATGTTTTAACATTTTGAGGCCTGGACCTGTCCCTGTGCTGAATAAAATTGTCTGGTGTGGCTTCAAAGTGTTAAGAGGCTGTCTCTGTAAAAACCGACCAGTGATTTTGGAACAAAAAATAGATTTCCTTCATTTTTTAACCATTACTTACCTTTATCCCACTTATTATTAAACCGCTATCAGAATAATCCTTCGATAATTTTTTCTCGAGTTTCAGCATATATTTTGACTTTTCGTCTGAATTGGCTGAGATCAGAGCGGAAATGAGAGCTAAAATACCTCGGAAACGCGCTGTTATTTCTTCACAAATTTACCTTTGGATTTCAAAACTTTTGGTGATAATATAGTTCAACTTTGTATTTTCTCAGGTTTAAAAGATCGGAGATTTCTATTGTATTGTTAACCAGTTATTGCCTTATACATTTGATTAACTATTTTAATATGCCGACGACACTTGGTTAGTCATATTTTTCAAAACAAAAATTCTCCAAAGTGCAACATAGCTTAGCTATTTCACTAATTTTTTACCGTGACATAATCACAAAAGTTCAGCATTCTTAAACGAAACTTTGCTGCAAACATATTTTGTAAGCGCAGGAAGGGCTCAAAGTTAGACGATATTTTTAACTTGTTTACATTTTATGAAACCGGAAGTCATTTATTCTTTGTACGAAAGGTTGACGTATTCTTAAGTAATTTTACCAAAAAGATATATTTTTGTTACGATTGACCTTCAGAAGTCGAATAAACATTTGTTTTCTATGAATTATTCCGTTTTTTTGCAGTTTGCCGTACATAGGGAAGGAATTTCTCAAAAAAATCCTTTATATACATTGCAGACAAAGGCCGCTGACTGTCTGTTGTCTTATTAATTTTACCTAAGGGCAACCGAATGTTGTTAAAACTTACAACTCATGCCCAAAGCCCTAAAGTGGTAAATATCTATGTTGATGTCGCAAAATTGATTTTAATATAATGCGCTGTAAACGGCAGTTTCAATTTTTTCTCATTGCGTAAAATAGTAAAAGATGAAGGGATTTTATCTATCTACCGACAGTATTCAGACACTGATAATTCAATTGCCTTGGAACCAGTTCGCGTTTAACTAATTGGGGAAACGTAAACTATGGTGTTGATTTTACGGAGGGAGGAAAACGTCAGTACGTCACCGACGATTCCCGTACACGTGTATGTGGGACCGTTGTTGATGAGCAAGCTTTCGCCCACGACCAAGAACCTACGATGTGTTGTTGAAATGCTCGACAATTCGTAGACCGAAATGGAATTTGAGAGATTTGCAACAGGAGTGTGCTATTCAGAGGTGATTAATTCCTTGGACTTGGTAGAGCCAGACTATTTTGGTTTGCAGTTTTTTCGTGAACCTAACTCCAAACTAGAGTGGCTTGAACATGAAAGACATGAAAAACTTATCACCTGGTGAAAAACCCTCATCCGGGCTTGTAAATTTATTGGTGAAAGGGTTGATTCATTTTTGACGGTTTTTGATTAAGAACCTTTAGGTTTTTGACTAAAAACCTAAACATTTAATGTCAGTTGCTATAAACTTAACAATTAAACAAAAAGGTTTTAATTTAAAAGATTTCCTTCATTGTCATTTTTCTGCATGGCACTGGCATGTCATAATACCGCGTAACTTTTTTAACAGATCGGCTTTTCTGTCCGTGGAACGAAATGTAATCTCGAAGTACGTACACATCTTCTTAGGCATTGGAACATTAAAACATTTTAGATTGTCCTCCCGAACATTTATTCTAGGGTATCTGTGGTGTCCAGTAAAGTCGATCTGTTTTCTACTGAAATATCAGCTTCTGAGATATTTTGTGAAAAACTTGGAATCCAACCAGGAGTGATCGCTATTTCCGGGGAGGACTTTTTGTTTCTGGGAGTAGTTGTGGTGGATAAATCGAAATCGTCTTTAATAGCAATTTTTGCCAATTTTTTAGACAACCTAAAAAAAGGAAAATTTAATAAACTATTTTTCTAGCTGGATTCATTATCAAAAAAATGACAACAATAACTTCTGAAGACTATAGCTACCTTTCTTCTTGAAATTGCTTTTTATCCTTTACTTCGGCTATCTTGTCGGGTTGAACGACAGCCTGTGTATTTCGACCAGACTTAGCCCACTTGGCAGCTCTCCTTATTTCTTCAGTGTGTTTTTTTAGGCATTGGGTACAAATAGCTAAAATATTTTTAGAAGAATCAATGTTTTTGCCTTCTTTCGTGATTAGGGACAGGCTAGACGAAGGATTAGACATCAGTCAAACGAGGACTTAGACGTTTTTGAAGGCATAAACATTTTTTCTGACTTGAACACTTGGTGCAACGATTTTTCTCGCTAGTTTGTTGTGCATATTCTTTCTACCCTTTTTCCATGCATGTATTTTGTTTTAATATTCGCCCCCGTTTTTTAGAATTTTTTTACGAGCATGAAAAAAGGCACACTATTCAATTTTTACAATGAAAAAGGGGCGAACACTACTTTTTAAACTGAGCGGAAATGCGCCTAGTTGTACGCAATGGTGAGTGCAGCGGAGTCGCAACTATATATGTCAATTGCGGCTTTTTGCCCTATTTCTTCCTTAGTGACGAATATATTAAATAAATAAATAGATAAATCTCTGACGTTACACTTCACCACCATGGTTATTATATCAACCAATCAGGTAATCATAAAAAAATTGAAAATCATATTTTCTCCAGAATGTGGAATTTAACATGTTTAAAAAATCTTTGATATTTGCAGTTTTCTCCGTCACCGCGCGTAAACGGCACGCTTTGTATGTTTTGTGTGTGAATGTTTACACGAATAACACGAATACTTACAAGATCCAATGGGAACAATAATCCCGAACCATAAAAATATGTCTTTTGAACGATCGAGGTTAATTACTTCCCCTCCTTTGCAGGTCTTCTTCACACCGTGCGTGTGAAGTGGATGCTGACAAGGTGTCACAGAGCGCCAGAACTTTCCTAGATTGTGTCTATGTCTTGAACATATCCACATACACTCTTTCTGAGGATCACTGATATCAAAATATCAAGAACGTGCTAAAATTAGCTGACATTCTGTAATCTTAGATTTCAACAAATGATATTTCTTCAAATGTGCCAAAACATCATCACGACAATCTATAAGTCTAACTGTTTCTGAACAACCACGAGAATTTCCACAAGAAGGGTTAACTTTTTCAGCAAAAGAACATGTTATGTATTAGCCTTCCATGACGCCATGTACGATATTATAAAATTGATGGTGCGACCAAAAATAGACACATAGTTACTAATTAACTGAAACAATACAAACATTACACAAAAGCACAGAGAGAGCAATATACATTTTCACCACTTTTGGGGCTTTGGGCATGAGTTGTAAAACCTTGCAAGTTGTAAGTCATGTCAAGATTCTTTTTGAAAGATTAGTTTTAACAACAATCGGTTGCCCTTAATAGGTAAAGTTAAGACAACAGACAGTCAGACGGCCTTTGTACGGCAAACTGCTAAAAATGGAATAATTCATAGAAAAAAATGTTTATTTGACTTCTGAAAGTCAATGGTAACAAAAATATAACTTTTTGGTAAAATTTACAGAAGAATACGTCAGCCTTTCGTGCAAAGAATAAATGACGTCCGGTTTCGTAAAATGTAAACAAGTTAAAAATATCGTCTAACTTTGAGCCCTTCGTGCGCTTACAAAATACGTTTGCAGCAAAGTTTCGTTTAAGAATACTGAACTTTTACTATTATATTACGGTAAAAGACTAGTGAAATAGCTAAGCTAAGTTGCACTTTGGATAATTTTTATTTCGAAAAATATGACTAACCAAGTGTCGTCGGCATATTAAAATAGTCAGTCAAATGAATGAGGCAATAACTGGTAAAAAATAAAATAGAATTCTCCGATCTTTTAAACCTAATAAAATACAAGGTTGAACTATATTATCACCAAAAAAGTTTTAAAATCTAAACGTAAATTTGTGAAGAAATAACAGCGCGCTTCCGAGGTATTTTAGCTCTCATTTCCGCTCTGATCTCAGCCAATTCAGACGAAAAGTCAAAATATATGCTGAAACTCGAGAAAAATTTATCGAAGGATTGTTCTGATAGCGGTTTAATAATAAGTGGGACAAAGGTAAGTAATGGTTAAAAAATGAAGGAAATCTATTTTTTGTTTCAAAATCACTGGTCGGTTTTTACAGAGACAGCCTCTTAAAGGGCCTAGTTCGCTTACCGTGGGTGCCAGAGGTTTTTCGACGCTCGTGAGGGATAACAGGGACACACGAGGAAGCCAGGCGGTAAAGTCGTAGGGGCCAATTCGCTCCAATCGTTCAAAACGTGAAACATGTACGTTCTATGTTTGACTTCTGGGTCATGAATTGTAACTTCTGGCAACTTATAAACCTTTGTTAGAACAACATAATTGATTACTGACATGTTGACAGATGAAGGGCTACGAGCATAGCTACTGTAGATTTCAAAACCCAAATAATGCATCACCGTTGGTCAATACTACATCACATGACGGTTGTTTCACTCCCCTCCTTTTCTCTTTCCTCCTTTTCTCTTCCCTCCTTTTCTCTTCCCTCCTTTTCTTTTCCCTCCTTCTCTCTTCTCTCCTTTTCTCTTCCCTCCCTTTCTTTTCCCTCCTTTTCTCTTCCCTCCTTTTCTCTTCCTTCCTTTTCTCTTCCTTCCTTTTCTCTTCCCTCCTTTTCTCTTCCTTCCTTTTCTCTTCCCCCCTTTTCTCTTCCCTCCTTAAAAATCATCTTCCTTCCTTTTCCCTTCCCCCTTTTCTCTTCCCTCCTTTCCTCCTAACTCTACTGACCCAACTCTAAACTTAACCCCCCCCCCCCCCAGCAACAGTGGTGGACACTTCACAAAATATTAGGGGAGGTGAAGCCGCCGAAATTCTGAAAGAGTTGTGTGAAAATTATAAGTTATTTGAAGGCTTCAATCACATAGAAGTAGCTTACTCAAGCTAGGACACGAATTACAGTATAATTCTATTTAATCCTAATGGCTCAATCTAATGCCAGGAAATAGCTTTCTTCAAGGTCTTTTTTAAATTGACCTGAAATTTTACTAACTTGCGCACAGTTTCATTGATGTTGTAACGCCGCCTGCAGGTACACTGTTCTTTGCTGTTTTAACTCATTCCTATCCGAGGGCTTCCCCAGAGGTGAATAAAATCGTCTTGTGTTAGCCAGAATAAAATACTAAAGACCGATTCAGACAGGAAAGAGTTAATACGAGAATACAAGAATATTTGAAATTGAGTTTACGGACTTAGTTGACTATGCATTTCAATTTACTAGCATTTCAATAAGTTCAACTGTGGCACGACGTGTGAAACCATCAGCTTCAACAGTTTGAACTCTGAATTTGAGCTTTTGATGTTTTGATAAGCTCTGCTGTGTAAGCATGTCATTAACTAAAGGTATGAATCACTATAAAAGCCGAAAATGCATTGGTTTGGCTGGTTGTTGTTATTTTTTATTTGAAACAGTTACGGGGCGATATTTTGATATTTGAAACCAGTCCCGCTTTATCACGATCGTAAAAAAATGCTACCATTTAGTTCCAAGCTAATGAACTATCCTTGAAAGTTAAATATGGAAATTATTGACCGCGTGGCCTCCACCCTCGCACCCCCAAATGTCCACCACTGCCTGGCAACCCTAAATCTAACCACAAACCCCCCGGTGGGCCTAAAGCTAACCACAACCCCCCAGTGACAGTCACGCCTCTCAGATCGCAACCACAACACCCCTACTGTTTTTTTTGTTATATGTTTTTAGTTCAACCATAGTCATTCAAAATATGGTTTGGAAACTCAGCAAAGTCTTTGTTCTATCTTTTTGTTGGCCTTTATGCATTTTTGTGCACGGTAGAATTAAAGTGCATATAAACCATCCACAGTTTTTAGTTAATTGGATAGAGGATGCGAAAAGAGCGGATAAGTTATTTTACAGTTTTCGATTTGGTCCATTATTTCCCAAAATATTTCAATCTAAAGATTGCCAATTGAATGAAAAAGCCGCGCGTCATTATTCTTAAGAGGGGCCTGGGAATCAGGAACGATTAGATTTGACACAACAAAGAAAACATAGACGTTTAGACCAAAGAGATACGAAAAATGACATGTATTTATAAGAAAAGCCGCTATGTCAAACTCGGACTCTGATGAGTACGAAAGTCTATCTTCTACTTCTGAGTGTATATTCGAAGAAGAACATGATATATCGGTTCCTTGTCTCCAGGCCCTTAAATCATTGTAAACATTCTCGGCAATTTCTCGCTGGAAGTGCAAAATTGGGCTGTTTCGAAGTAGATATCTCGGAAACGAATGGACTAAATTCTTTTCGCAATCTCTATACAAAGAACTAAAAACTGTGGAAGGTTTATGCACTTTAATAAAGACTTTCTACCGAGTCAAGTTTGAGGTTTTCCTGATCAATTAATTTTATGGTTTGAACCCTCCACTATCTCGACGTGGCGCATTTAACCCCTTCCGCTCGCTGCACTCTCCCGCCCTGTGAGGAGTAAAACTGTCTAGCATTAGCCGTGATAGTAAAATAATTAACAATCGAAGTATAGTAAGGTTAGATATACTGCCGAAACAGAGAACATAGGAGTCTAACGTTTTGAGCGAAGGCCCTTCGTCAGAGAGAAACGTCAAGAGTGTATACAAACAACGAGCTTATACAAGAAAGAAAATGATGTGACTAAAAATAAACCAATAAGATAAAAATTACAATAACAAATTAATAATGAGATGCGAAAGACATTTGCTATTCCTACCGGCGATGAGCAAAAAAGGAGGGTGTGTGAAAAGGATGAGCGAGAGTAAAAAATAGATAAATGAATTAAGTGAAAACACTATCTATGTCGCTCTTGCTAAACAAAAATAGCATCTTCAGAAGTGTTAAATAAAAGAAAAAATATAGATAAAGTGAAAACAAAATAAAGTGAAAACTCTGTTTTTATGTCCGCCCTTGGTAAACAAAAACAGCGTCTTCAGAAGTGTTAAATAAATGAAAAACGTTCGTTGAGTCCGTGAGGATGAATGGCACGCTACTTTTATTTCACTATTTGTAAGATCTGATAACTTCTTCAGTTTGTTCTCGACTCAACCCTTTCCTGTCGGTAGGGTTTCCCTGTGCTGAGTAAAATAGTTTTCTGTTTACCAAATTCAAATTGTTTTGCGTTAGCCAAAGTAGAATACTTAATATGTTGTAGTGCATGTGGTACGTTTATGAGCTTGGTGTAATGTAACAGATGTTTGATAGGCGTTCATCAAGCTCAAATACTCAGAAAATACTTCCAGCTCGAGACAGGGATCGAACCTGAAACCTTCGAATGATTGAGCTCTAATCATTGAGCTACTGAGTCTCAGATGATTTCAACGTAGATTGAATATGTGTACAATCCACAAGCCTGTGATCACCAGTGAGTGAGATGCTCTAACCATTAAGCTACTGAGACTCAGATGATTTGAACGTAGATTGAATATGTGTACAATCCACAACCTTGTGATCACCAGTGAGATGCTCTAACCATTGAGCCACTGAGACTCAGGTGATTTGAAGGTATAGATTGAATATATGTACAATCCACAACCTTCTGATGACCAGTGAGATGCTCCAACCATTGAGCTACTGAGTCTCAGATGATATGAACGTAAATTGAATATGTGTACAATCTGCAACCTTATGACCAGTGAGATACTCTAACCATTGAGCTACTGAGACTCAGATGATTTGAACGTAGATTGAATATGTGTACAACCGACAACCTTCTGATGACCACTGATGACCAGCGAGATGCTATAACCATTGAGCTACTCAGGCTCAGATGGAGAGCTAAGGTTACAAATGTGTACAACCTGTAACCTTCTGATGACCAGTGAGATGCTCTAGCCATTGAGCCACTGAGATTCAGATGGAGAGCTAAGGTTGCAAATTTATAATCATATGTGCTTCAGTAGCTGAATGGTTAGAGCATCTCACTGGTCATCAGAAGGTTGTGTCTTTTCGCGGCTTTAAATCCCACTTTATTAAAATTAATTATATCCAGAGCAAATATGCAGTCCACTGGGTCTCAATATTTTCGCGGTATTCTTGGTCACCTGACGTGATTTCTGTGATCTGTCGTGACGTGATTTGACCTGACGTGATATGTGACGTGACGTGGGGGGGGGGGGGGGGGGCTTATTAGAAGGATGGGGCTTAATAGATGAAATGCAGTAATTAAATTATGACCCTAATTGTTTGTTTTTTCTTTAGATTCTGACCCTGTTACCCATCTGCAAACTAGATGCAGTAAATCAAATATACATGGTGTATCATTGGTAGTTGGACTGGTGATTGGCTTTCTTGCAGCCTTGGTTATTGTGTGGATTATCACGTCGAAACGAAGAAAATTAACGGGTAAGTAAAAATATATCCTTGTTCGTGTTTTAGATCTGAACTTCGAATGTTTTGAATAGCTTGAAAAACGATCCCATTTGGTAAGTTCATTGGCGTAGTAATTTTGAAAAATAATGTTGTCTAAGCCAAGAAAATCAAAGCTAAAGTTTATGTAAATCACGAGGATTCTTTATCAGATTAATGAGAGTGTCTGTCTGTCTGTCTGTCTGTCTGTCTGTCTGTCTGTCTGTCTGTCTGTCTGTCTGTCTGTCTGTCTGTCTGTCTGTCTGTCTGTCTGTCTGTCTGTCTGTCTGTCTGCCTGCCTGCCTGCCTGTCTGCCTGTCTGCCTGTCTGCCTGCCTGTCTGCCTGCCTGCCTGTCTGTCTGCCTGTCCGCGTGCCTGCCTGTCCGCGTGCCTGCCTGTCCGCGTGCCTGCCTGCCTGTCTGTCTGTTTGTTTGTTTGTTTGTTTGTTTGTTTGTTTGTTTGTTTGTTTGTTTGTTTGTTTGTTTGTCTGTTTGTTTGTTTGTTTGTTTGTTTGTTTGTTTGTTTGTTTGTTTGTTAACCCAATGGCTGAGGTATATGCAGTCTCTCAGTGCCCTCTTGTATCCCACATATAAGCAACGTGGTTTTGTTCTTTCAGATAAAACTCCTGTGTTACGAAAGGCTACTAACCGAGCCTACAAAACACGCGTCAGTACTATGGACTCAATCAACAGAAACCACGTGAATGGAAAGACTGGTAATAATATTCATACCCTAGAATTATCAGACATGACAGGTAATGTTGATTAAATTAAACTCAGGAAATACTTTTACAAAAAATAATTTTAAGTAACTTCCCCTTTTTTCGGGAATAGTGTTTGCGTTTGGAGGCATTCCCCCCAAATTATAAGCCACTAAATCAGAGGGTGAAAGCGTTGGATAATGAACAGTAAGTTTTTAAGTTACGTGTGGTGTTAAAGGTCAACTCAAGGCAAATTACATTTTTCGCTTTATATACGTATCAAAGCACGTAGGATCCGAATATGATATCACGTTTGTCCACGCGTGTAAAATGATACGTTAGGTCGTAGCTTATGTCGTGCACTTTTAACATGAACCGCTGGCTCAGATGGTTGGGCGATCACATATTGTGCTTGCGACGTTAAATAAATCATTACACATTACTGCACGCGTGTCGAGATTAGCACCCTCTCCGGGCTCCAGATCTTCGGCATGTCGTCACGCATTCAACAACATTTTCAGCTTCAAAACTGTTTCGCGAAAAGTGTTGAACTTGCGATGCGCGTGAAAGGGAAAATCGCTAGCGGTAATGTATCAGAACCAAACAAAGTGCTAAAAAGCGGTTCCCTGTTTAGCGTAAAAAATGTCGGGTTAAAAATACCGCAATAAATATGTCGCGTCAAAAATACCGCGTCAAAAATGTCGTGTCAAAATTATTGCGTCAAGAACGTCGAATGCTATTGATTCCGCACGAACGAACTAGGCAATGCAAGTGTTATATAATGAAATCTACAACTTCAGCTCATTTGGTTTATTGTTCACACAAGAACTACTGAACTAAACGCTTTTCTACATTTTTAAACGTAAACATAGGTATAATCCCAGGACTTACTATAACAACAATTATAAGTGGTTGTACTAATCCTAACACTGTCCCAAACCCGAACACTAATGCTAACTCCAAACGTGCCTAATCCAGTGTGCTATATATATATACCTGAAGTGTTATCTTCTGATCATTGACCAGGCAAACCAATAGAAAACATGTAGACCTGAAGTTTGTATACCTCCAGTCTTTTAGAATACAGTACTTTTAGAATACAGTGAAACCTCTATTTAAAGTGCTTATAAGGTGAAAATTAAGTCTGTCTTATTTAAAAGAACACTTAAAATGAAAAAGTAACATCTTTTGCAGTTTTTCCTTTCCTTGCTTCATTGTTGAGATATTTCTGGTTGTTTGATATGCAAATTAGACATCTAGATGTCACACGTGCATAACGAGTTATCGAAGAAGGTTATCAACCGCGTCCCAGGGCCATTTGTGGGGGCTGGGCAAAGATGGAGGCCAAAAACAAAATGACCGGAAGAAAATGGGCCTGGCACAGCTGCCAAAAATGCGCCATATAATGCCTCATTTTTTACTCTTACCCAATTTTCACAAAGTTTATTGCGCCTAGTCAGCCTTTCGATTGACTTGCAAGATTCAAGATGTCGTTCACGTTAAATGTATTCTTATACTGCGTTCGATATGCTTTGGATAATTCTAACTACAGCGAAATTATCTTCTTTTGCCACCTCTCCACTACCACCTCTACTACCACCACCACCACTTCCACTACCACTTCCACCACCACATTTACTACCAACACCACCTCCACTTTTACTACCACCACCACTACCACCACTTCCACTACCACCAATTCCACTACCACCACAACTTTGCACTACCACCTTCACTACCACCTCCACCACCACTACAAGCACTACCATGCCACCTCCACTACCATGGAGGGAGGGAGCTACTTCCACCACCACTTCCACCACCACCACCTCCACCACCACAACTAGTCACCACCACCACTACCTCCACAATTAAGATCATCTCTACTACCACCTCCACCACAACTTCCATCATCACCTCCACCAACAACACTAGCACAACCTCCCCACTAGTACGTCCACCAACCACCACTACCTCCTCCACCATCACTACCTCCACCATCATCACCACTACCTCTACTACCACTACCTCCACAACCACTACCTCCACAATGGCTCCCACCTCCACTACCTCCACCACCAGCACTACTTCCACCAACTCCACCACAACCACCACCAGCACGGTCCACCACTACCTCGACCATCATCATCACCACCACCACCACTACCTCCACCACCGCAACTTCCAACACTACCACCACTACAACTTATTTTGAAGAGGATAAATATAATTATAATAGGTTATTATCAAACCATGTATTCCATAAATACTGCCAGGATGTATTACTTCAAACAACACATAAATAATCCATTAATGAAAGCACTAAATAGTTTCTGAAAGCAAGCCAAGTCCATGGTTCCGTCATGCCATAGTTTCGTTATTCCGTGGTTACGTTTTCCGGTGTTGCCGTATTTATCTTGGCTACTCTACCCGTATCTAATCTACTACGATTATATCAAATAAAACTGAAACTCCGGGGAATCAGTATAGTCACTGATAAACAGAATAGTTGCCTTGTATATGTACAACTATTCAGAGAATTATTTAAGATTACCGTATACCTTCACAAGTGTCTCTAGTCTAAAAGACGTAGTGCGTCCGCATTACGTAGCAGATAGCTTAACCTCCACATCGAATTAAAGCTTATAAAATTTGTGACAAGAATATGCCAATAATTTTTATTTTAATGAATCAACGATTTTTTCGACCATCCTTCTAAAGTGGCTAAATGAAAAGTTATACAACATTTTGTAAATTGGTAGGGAAAAGCCTGAAAACGCACGGGAATGGCCGTCAACGTAAAATCTTTCGAAATTATCGAATTCCACGACAAAGTTTTGTTGGTGATATATTTATCTATCATCTCTGAAAATTTCAAAGAAATTAAAAGAATCTCCATTAAAGTGGCACTACGATGAAAAAAATCGTCAGTCTTTTCTTGATCATATCATAAAGTACATTTAAATTGAGGATGAACGGCGTTTGTGGTTTGTCAATATCTCATCTCGTTCAAGAGATATTCACGTTTTGGAAATATGCTAATTATATGGCTGATAACGTCATTTTCTCCAAACGAGCGAAATGAAAATCGTAAAATTAGGAATATTTCTAGAAATAAACTATTTCTATGTGGAACATTAGTTGTTTTCGTGGAAACTACTGGTTCCTGGTCCCCACAATGATAAAATTAAATTTGCTTATTTATCAGCAATCAAGTAGCGTTTACTCCAACGAATAAATGTGGAGATTAGAGGTCATGTAGGCATTGTAATTCAAACGTTTAAATCTTTCTAATTTTACACAATGAGGCAAAAATGATAATTCCCTTTTTAAGGTTTTGAGTAACCTGAGAGGATGCACTTAACATGGTAATCACAAAAGTTGCACAGAGAAGTGTATTTTATTGGATACGATAAGCATACAAAGTTTAAGCACGTTCTATTGTTTATTGCTATAGAGATATTCCTTATATTCGCTCATTTGGAGTAAATGACGTCATCAGCCATATAATTTGCATATTTCCAAAACGTGAGTATCTCTTGAACGAGATGAGATATTTGACAATCCACAAACGCCGTTCATCCTCATTTTAAATGTACTTTATGATAAGATAAAAAAAAGACTGACGATTTTATCATCATAGTGACACTTTACGTTGTAACTCTTTAAAATCTCCGGTTGTGGCGAGGAATACATTTCGAGAAACAATCGGCACTCGAAAGAAAATTTTCACTTAAATTTTACCTCTATGACATCATAAACTCAATAACAACAATGATCTTTCGTGTTTTTTTTTAGAGTCTATGACGTCATAAGTTCTCCTCAACTCATTCTTCTCAAACACGGCCAATTTAATGGTGGCGCTCCAAAATACAAACTTCGCGCGTGAAATTCAACTTCGTTTTTTAGAATTTCGAAATAAACTTTGCACAATTACCAAATACCATAATATCTTTAGTATTATGCAGAAACATTACCAACTTTATTTTGATCAGAAAAGCACTTTAACATCTTTCTAGTACAAAAATTTAGCATGGAACTTTAACAAGGTCCAAAAAAAGTTTGTTCGAAAATAATTAGCCTCTGAAGGTATACGGTAACCAATAATAATGACATACAAGGCGCGTATACTCCTAATAAATCAATCCTATCAGTTAATCTTAAAGTTGACAAGTGTCGCTAAAAATTAAGATTATTACAGTTTTTACGTATTCGTGATCAATGAAAGCAAGAAGAAAAAGCCATGGGGACGAGGTTCATAAATTAGTTCAACGTATATCATTATTATTTTTTACGGATTTTTCTACGTATCAGGAAAGATTCGGTTGATTTCAACATAGCCGTGTCCGTTGTCTTGAAATCCCTCACTATTTTCTTGATTCCTGCCACTGTTGTACGACCCACCACCACCACCACATGAATAATACACATCGTCTCCTGACGCCCCTCCAGAATACCCTCCACCACCTGCTGCACCACCAAGTAATGCTCCATAAGCACCACCTCCTCCTCCAAATCCACCTACTGCATTATTGTACCTAGCACGTCCTCCTGCTCCACCTTGTAAGAAACATTTACCTCCTTCTCCACCATTTATATACTTTCCACCAAACGTTTTACTTTTTCGTCCATTGCTGTAAAATCCTCCTCCTCCAGCGCCTGAAGGAAGAGAAAATTAGATTGATATGGATAAAAGGACAAAATATTCTCCATGCTTTTTATCAATACAGTATAGAGAATATTTTGTATGCTATGAATATTTTGTTTGCATATCAATGCATCTTTGAAAAAAAAAGAAAACAGAAATTTTATCGTCTCATACATTGCACTATGTAAGATTTACAAACATTGAAAAACGTGTATAAAATAATAATAATAATAATAACAATAAATATGATAAATATAATGGAAACTTTATTTGTTTATGATTTACGTATACTAAATGATAAACCTCTCTTTTACAGGTAGTTTACCAATGTCTACTTGAATTAACACTATATGGTATAAAAATATTAGTATGACATTAAAGTCGGGTCATCCCATTGTTTGTTACGTTTACAAAATATATAGTAAGAGGTCCTTATGCAAGTGGTCATAATTTTCTGAGTATAGTACTTTCTACATCGTTCGTCAAATTTCAGGTCTTTCAGCATTTCAAAAAAGTCTACAGCTGACTGATCAAAAACTCCAAGCGAACTGATAGATAAATTTATAAATTTTACTTTTTCATAATTTTTGTGCTATTAACATAAGTTCTAGATATTTATGTCTCTTACGGGTTGCATTAGTAAGAAGATTAGATTCAAATCCAACAGTCAGTTCGAGTATGTAGATGTATTTGTTTTCGATTGTTATCAGAAGATCAGGGCGTAACTTATCTCCGGTGATAACAGATGGACTGATGAAGCCAGGTAGGTCAGCATAAAGGTTTATAGAGTGTTGTACGGATTTAAGACAGATAATAATAATAATAATAATAATAATAATAATAATAATAATTATAATAATAATTATAATTATAATAATAATAATAAAGGCATGGGGTAGGACCAGTATGGGCTGCAGCATACTACGGGAACTTTGTCGCTCCCGCCCTCCACAGTCTGGGGTAGTACCTTTGGCCAGTATTAGCAACCCCAAAGCCACACTTGTCAGGGTTACGACATCTGGAAAGTTGAACCAGACAACTCAGTTCAACTCGTAATCTCACGGTGGAGTCACGTGCCAATGAGATGAATGGCTGACACGTCAGGCAGTCGTACACGTACACCCGCTGGAATGGCACCCCTGCGAGGTAACAGTGCCTTATCCGAAGTGCCGGGCAACTTCGGATGGACTTGTATAACCCGTGCGATGCTCGTGGGAACAATATGGAAAATACTGATCGTGATTATCGGAATAATAACATACAACAACCAGGTACTTCAGGTCACAATACAGAAGCAGTTACGGCTGAGGACATAGAAGAAGTACCAGTGAGTATCAACGTACAGAATCGAAATATCGAGTCTGATTGGACATTTCACGAAAAGGTGAAATAAGTGAAGATAGATATTGAGGAGCGAGAACATGGGAGAGGCTTCATGGCACGAGTGAGAGATAGATGGAGGCAGGAATCCAGTACAAATGTGGAAACAACAACACAGAATTTGCGCGACAACGCCAATCGTTTCAACAGCGGGCGCGGTGATAGCTGAGATTGAAAGATGGGAGAGGTCACGAAATGGTGGAAGGAACGAGAATAGTGAAGAAAGACAGGAACCAACTGAGAGCACAGAGAACCCGTTAACTTGGACAACAGAGATGAAAGTGAGGCTGGTAGAGATTGACATGGAGGAGAGGCAGAATGGAAGGGGTTTTATGCACAGGGTTAGGAACAGGTGGAACGCTGAATTCGACGAATACCGTAATGGAGGTGAGCAGAAACTACGGGACAATGCAGCTAGATTGAAACAGGAAAAAGAAATTGCTAATCTAGTACTTGTCAGAAAGAGACAAGAAAGTGAAATTGATATCAGGAGAATACAATTAGAAGAAGAGGAAGTAGCTGCAGACAACGGAGGGGTAGAAATTGAGCCGATGGTGGAAGACAATGCACAGGACGAGACTGAAAGTGGAAATACAGAGGAAGTGATAGCAATCCTGGAAAGCGATATTGAACTTGAAAGATTGTTCAGGATGGAGATGCAACAACTAGTTCCAACAACGATGGAGACCATTGAAACCAGAGAGAAGCTACCGAAGTTGAGATTGACGTCAGCAATAGAAAAAAGTGCAAATAATATTTTGAGTGTAGAACTGAAAGAAGCGAACGACATCATGAAGATTACAGACACAGTATATGCTATGGGTAAGGCAGTTGCGAAGATAACTGGAGTTAAGAAGAAACAAGCTGGTCGAGTGGTGCCTGGTGGGAATAGGGGTGAGAGAAAGCTAAGGCGTCAGATGAAGCAGCTAAGGCATTTAGTTGCACGAACAGTGAATGAGTTGCATCGAAGGAAGATGAGACGTAAACCAACAAAGAGAGAAAGAAGATTGTTGAAAGAGATTGGGACAAGGATAGAAGGAGGGAGAATCAGAAGTGACAACTTGAGAGCGGCGAAGGAAGGATGGTTGGACGAATTGAGAAATACGAAGTTAAGCTCGACAAAATGTCTACGAGAGCTAGCGAAGAGGATAAAGAATAATGCCATGTTTGCAGCAGACGAAGGAGGATTCTACAGGAAGGGCAAGGGGACAAAAGTATTTCATGGAGAAGTTCCTCCAATGGAGAAGTTTGTTGAGTTTTGGGGAGAAATCTGGGAAGACGAGAAGAAGACTCCGGAGCAGCCATGGATGAAAGTGGTGTAACAGAAGCTGAAGGAAAAAGTACAAGACGTAAAAGAGTTTGTAATAACAAGAGAAGACATGGCGAAGGTGGTGAAGAGAAGAAACAATTGGTCAGCACCAGGTATCGACGGTATCCAAAATTTTTGGTGGAAAAGATTTAAAGGAGCATGGGATGCGCTACGTAGAGCGATGGTTAGATGGAAACAAGAAGTCGACAGAATACCAAGATGGCTTACATTTGGTAGATCAATATTGTCGCCAAAAACGGAAGATCTGAGTCCTGCAGGAGATTATCGTCCAATCACATGCTTAAACACGTCCTACAAGATTTACACCGGAATGATGGGAAGGTACATGAAGGAGCATGCGGAGAGTAATAACACATGGGATGAAGGCCAGCTTGAAGCGATGGAAGGAGTACTGGGAACTGTAGACCAGCTACTGATTGACAAGTGTATAACGGATGAGGTGAGAGAACATCGTCGTAATCTTGCAATAGCTTTGTATGATTATACGAAGGCGTATGACAAAGTACACCATGACTGGATGCTGAGAGTATACCGGTGGATGAGGATCCCTGAAGATGTCATAAAGGTGATAGAGAGGCTAATGCAGAATTTGAAGACGAGACTGGACGTGAATATAGATGGAAGGAAGATGACGAGCAGATGGATACAAATATCGTGTGGATTTCTACTTAACAATTAGTCACGGAAGTCGAGGTGACTATCGGTGAATATTTACCGAGCCGCAAAGCGGCGAGGTAAATACACCGATAGTCACCGAGACTGAGGTGACTAATTGTTTTAGTATAATTTTAGAGGTTGATAAAAAACCAATCACGTTGAAACAAAAACTTTTAAACAACTGCTTTCATTTTAACAGTGGTGATTCTGTTTATTCACAGACGATGTTAGCAAGCCACAATCTTTGTCAGTAAATAATTTCAAAAAAAGAGTAAACAACATCCTACTTTGGAATTGAACTTGTACATACATTCAAATATATGCTAAAAAGACTTTTATTCTGGTGTTTTGGATCCTGTATTACGGCTTTTTTGCACTTAATTCATGTTCAATATGTTCTTCACTCATGACGAAGTTTTCGCCACATCGCTACGACCAAAACCTGGCCAAAATATACAAAAAATGCGAAGAAATATAGAAAATATACTTCCTTACCTTTATAAAGTTTTGTTTTTACGATATTTGATATCCACAACATCTCAGTGATAAATGTTTTCAGTATTATGCTCTTTTGTTTGTCTCAAAAACTACAGACCCCATTTTGAAAAAAAAAAATCAACAGTTCAATGAATCAACAAATTCTAAAATCTCATACTTCAAAATGACAACTCCGAGGGGGAGACTGAAACGAGTAAAGTCAGTGCAGTGTTGAATAAGTACCAGTCTCTTTTCCAAAACTACTTTTGAAGAACAATTTCTTGTGATGTAATAGTTGCACCGCGCTAGTCACCGCGCTAGGCGGTGACTATCACCTCAGATTCACCGCTGAGCGGACCAATCAGAAAGCTGGAAAGCCTCTTTTCCACTATGAAATTATACTAAAAGGTGATAGCTACTCGCCAGTAGGGTTCTGTCTATCAGAAGTGCCAATTGGTATGCTTCTCAGTGAGATAAGAGGATATAGAATGGGACCGCCTGAACATCGTACAGTAAAACGAACGCACAGCTTATTTATTGACGATCTGAAAGTGTATCAGGAAAGCCACGAACTATTGAGTGCCGCGAATGAGATGATCGTTGAAGCTAGCGACGATACAGGTGCACGTTACGGAGTTAAGAAATGTGCAGAGATTGTATTCGACCACGGTAAGATGGTGAAAAAGGTGATGGCATGGAAGTACTGCAAGAAAAGATGAAAACGCTCGACCCGGGAAAAAATTAGTACTACAAATTCCTAGGCATAGAGCAGGCGAAAAAAAAAACAAGAAAGAGAAAGTTTTGGAAAGAGTTGTACCGGAGATGGAGAAACGAGTGAAAATGTTTACTGAACTAGAATTATATGACAGGAACATGATAAGAGCAATTAACCGCAGAGTGATACCAGTAGCAGGGTACCCCATGAATGTTTGTAAATTCTCCAAAGCAGATTTAAGGGAGCTAAATACGACCGTGAAGAAGGAACTAAGGTTGAAGAACATGCTTGGTAGGCAATCCAGTGACGAGAGGCTATACATGAAAAGGCAGGTGGGAGGACGAGGATTAAAGAGCCTGAGTGAAGTATATCAGGAAACAAAAGTCAGAATTGCGACTTACATGTCAATGTCAGAGAGTAGATGGATTGCAGTAGTATGGAAGAGAGAGTACGATGGTGAGTATTGCTCAGTGAAACGTGAAGCAGAACAGACGTTAACGGAATGTGGATTGGAAGTAACCTTTAATGAAAAAGGAGTTACGATGAACGGAGAGAGTATGATTGGCCCCTGGAAAACTTGTTGGAGGAAGCTGAAGGAAGGATTGAAGAAAGGAATTGAAAACAACAAAAAGGCTGAATATATGAAGAAGGAAATGCAAAGCAAGGTCTATAAGGACCAGGAATTGGAATGTAGTGAATGGTTTAAATGTAATCTCAACCCTAAGAAGACTGCAGCGATAGTAAATATGCAAGAACAGATGATCGAGACAAGAAAATGGAAGGGAATGAGAGGACTAAACGTTGAATCGGTACTGTGTAGGTTATGTGGACAGTACGATGAGACTGTCCAACATCTCTTGGCAGGATGCTCGGTATTAGCAGGGACAGAGTATGTGAGGAGACATAATAATGCTTTGATGGTGCTAGCGGTGCAATAGGGTAAACAACATGGGATTATAGAGGAAGGAACACTGTGGTACCAACAGCGTTGGGTGAAAGGGCATGTTGCAGAGAATGACAAGTTTAAGATGGTGTGGGATTTTGAATATAAACTGAGGAAATATAATAAATCTAGGAGACCAGACCTCACCTGGAGGACAGGGATGGGAAGCATATTTGGCTGGTGGACATGGCATGTCCTCAGGAACAAAACACCGAAGCAAAACATCGGGAAAAGTTGAACAAGTACCAGCAGTTAGCGTTTGAAACGAGAGAGAAGCGACTGGGATTCCATGTAGAGATAATACCACTGGTAATAGGATGTCTTGGAGGTGGTATCAAGAAACTACAGCAACAAATCGAGAAACTGACACCACATGAGAATGATGCCAGATAGATCGCGAGATTAGTTTTGCCCAAAACCAACCGCCTACCGGCTATTCTATATAAACCCTTTTAAATTGACCGGCTACTGACCGGCTACTATAGGAAGACGACCGGCTACAGCAAGTCAGTAGCCTGTCGTCGCCTTTTTTTCTAAGTGTCGAGTGAAAACTTAGTTCTACCCAGATTCGACCGGCTACCGGCTACTCTATATAAACCGTATTAAATTGACCGGCTACTGACCGGCTACTATAGGGAGACGACCGGCTACAGCAAGTCAGTAGCCTGTCGTCGCCTTTTTTTCTAAGTGTCGAGTGAAAACTTAGTTCTACCCAGATCCGACCGGCTACCGGCTACTCTATATAAACCCTATTAAATTGACCGGCTACTGACCGGCTACTATAGGGAGACGACCGGCTACAGCAAGTCAGTAGCCTGTCGTCGCTTTTTTTTTATAAGTGTCGAGTGAAAACTTAGTTCTGCCCAAATCCGACCGGCTACCGGCTACACTATATAAACCCTATTAAATTGACCGGCTACTGACCGGCTACTATAGGGAGACGACCGGCTACAGCAAGTCAGTAGCCTGTCGTCGCTTTTTTTCTAAGTGTCCTTTACAATAAGGTTAAGACTTAGTTTTTTTTGGTTTAAATTTGTCTGAAAATAGTCTAGTAAGTTCGACAACTTCTTGAAAGCAGAAAGACTGCAGCTTTGAACTATTCCATTCGACATTTAGACCATTTTCAGACAAATTTAAACAAAAAAAAAAAAGTCTTAACCTTATTGTAAAGGATACTAAGGGCCTGTTCACATGAGGCGAGTTATCTCGGGGGTAGGGTTATCCCTATCCACCGAGATAACTCGGTGTTAGTTTATTACCATGTTAAAAAAGTAAACCGTTCACATGAGACCGAGATAACTCGGGGGATAGGGATAACTCGGTCGGAGCGATAGGGTAACCCTAGCCCCCGAGTTATCCCTACCTCCATGTGAACGCTTTCACCCGAGTTATCTCGGTGGGTAGGGTCAACTTAGGCATGCGTGTTTATGCTGTTGCTCGGGATAACCCAGGGTGAAGCGTTCACACGAGGCTAGGGTTATCTCGGGGGCCAGGGACAACTCAGTAGTTGCGTTTTATCATGTGAAATAGGGTCAACTTTGACCCTAGCCCCCAAGTTATCCCTACCCCCCGAGATAACCCGGTCTCTTGTGAACAGCCCCTTAGAAAAAAAAGTGACGACAGGCTACTGACTTGCTGTAGCCGGTCGTCTCCCTATAGTAGCCGGTCAGTAGCCGGTCAATTTAATAGGGTTTATATAGAGTAACCGGTAGCCGGTCGGTTTTGGGCAAAACTAAGTTTTCACTCGACTATTAGAGAAAAAAGCGACGACAGGCTACTGACTTGCTGTAGCCGGTCGTCTTCCTATAGTAGCCGGTCAATTTAATAGGATTTATATAGAGTAGCCGGTAGCCGGTCGGTTTTGGGCAAAACTAAGTTTTCACTGGTCTAATAAGGACCGTTTTCCACTTCAACTGTACCGTACCGAAACGTAGCGTATCCTTTTTCTTGTGAGCTCTCTAATCCAGTCATCTAATCTAATCATCTAATCGAATCAAATCATCTAATCAAATCATCGAATCTAATCATCTAATCTAATCATGGTATCTAATAATCTCATCTAATCTAATCTAATCTAATCTAATCTAATCACCTAATCTAATCATCTAATCTAATCATCTAGTCTAATCATCTAATCTAATCATCAAATCTGATCTAATCATCGAATCTAATCACCTAATCTAATCATCCAATCTAATCATATAATCCAATCTAATCATCTAATCTAATCGTCTAATCTAATCATCTAATCTAATCTAATCACCTAATCTAATAATCGAATCTAAGTATCCAATATAATAATCTAATCTAATCATCTAATCTAATCATCTAATCTAATCATCTAATCTAATCATCTAATCTAATCATCTAATCTAATCATCGAATCTATTCATCTAATCTAATCAAACCATCGAATCTAATCATGTAATCTAATCTAATCTAATCTAATCTAATCTAATCTAATCTAATCTAATCTAATCTAATCTAATCTAATCTAATCTAATCTAATCTAATCCAATCTAATCATCTAATCTAATCTAATCATCTAATCTAATCATCTAATCTAATCATCTAATCTAATCATCTAATCTAATCATCTAATCTAATCATCTAATCTAATCATCAAATCTAATCATCTAATCTAATCTAATCTAATCATCTAATCTAATAATCTAATCTAATCATCTAATCTAATCATCTAAACTAATCTGATCTACTCTAATATAATGTAATCTAATCTGATCTGATCTGATCTGATCTGATCTGATCTGATCTGATCTGATCTGATCTGATCTGATCTGATCTGATCTGATCTGATCTAATCTAATCTAATCTAATCTAATCATCTAATCTAATCATCTAATCTAATCATGTTATATAATCCTCTAATTTAATAATCTAATCTAATCATCTAATCAAATCATCGAATATAATCATCTAATCTAATCATCGAATCGAATCATCCCATGATTGTTAATTAATGATTATACGCAATTTTTTTGTGGCAATAGTTTGGGTGACGGAAAGTGCGGTTCTGAGGGTAAGGGCCCTCAGAAACGGGAGGACAAGGTCGGAGTGAGGGTAAGGGCCCTGGCACTCCTTTTGGATAGGACCTTGCCCTCATGTCCTCGTGTGGGCTTCACCGTGGGTGAAGTGTGGCCTGGAGGACACCACTTCCCGCCACCAACATTTTATTGATAAATGAACAATAACATATTTTACATGTAATTTTCTAGTGCTACGCTGATAAGTTCTCGTTTTTCTTAGCCTAACTGGTATATATTTAGTTTTTTACAGTAAATAATCCTGCTGGTTGATTAGCTGTTAGAAGGGAGGTGGGTGGGGAAAAACTTTATCTCCTACGCTTTATTTTCTTGATTATCGTTCCCTGAGTAACTTACTCCAGGAAAGTAAAAGCGCGAATGATCGAAATGAATAATGGCATGCCTTGGATTAGTGCTTAGTTGTGTGGTGCCTTTGTTATGGCACAGACAAAGGTTGTATTCTAGGGATAATTGGTTGTTTTGTACACAAGTCTACAGGCTGTGCTGGGCACGTGATGGGCACATGATGACTTCGTGGGCAGAACAAACTAAGTGAAATTGCTATATCATTAACCATAATTTATATTAACTATAAATTGTCACTTTTGGTATTTTGAAATTATGTCTATTTGAATGTCTGAGATGGTTACCCGGTAGATTTGGAAGGTAGTGATAATAATAATAATAATAATAATAATAATAATAATAATAATAATAATAATAATAATAATAATATGGGGTCACCACTTAATATGGGATCTCCCTGAAAATATAATTATAGAAAAATGGGGTCATAAATATTTATTTGAGGAGATAGCCACTCTATGTGATGACTCCATATAGTCTCCTTTATGTCTTATTGATGAAAATTAAGAAATATCTACAAAAGTTGTGATAACCTCAGTTTCTGATAAAGAATTTGACTGGTTTACACCTTAAACCAGAGAAGCAATATACACCATTTGACTGGCATAGTGTTAAACTTAAACCAATGCTTCTCAAGCAGGGTCCATATGTACCCCCAGAGGGGAATAACAAAGTCTTGGGTGTTAATCTTAAAGGGAAGGGGAATTGGGGGTGAATAGCTTACAATGGAGAAATTTGCTCCAAGGGAAAAAAATGTATTGAACATTAAAAGTCTGAAAATAGCATGCATGTGGAACCACAGTGAAATCCCTGATTGTCAAACTTTGGGAACCCAGCTATGTATTTGTATATTAAAGTTGAATAACAAGGACATTAAAAGAGGCAACTGCTTTTTATAAGGGGTTAAAAAAAGAATAGAATCAATAGATTAATTGTTAATGATTTAATCATTAACTATAATAGAATTTAGATATGCCAAGATCTGGCAAGAAATAAAAGATGTGTAATCTGACACCAGCTGACTAGTGAACTGCGCAATTGTATAATATTGTCTCAAAATTCAGTAAACTGTTATGTTATACTGTTAGTGTTATACTATTGTTAGGAGAGAGGTAGCCTGCGATCATGCTCTATAGAAGGCCTGATTGTAGGTTAAGGGAGAGGGGAATCTGAGAAAAAAGGTTGAGAAGCACTGTGTTAAACATTGTTTTGAGCGTTAATGTACACAAGTCCTAATTAACATACAATAAATTAAAAAAATTATTGTAAAGCCTAATTATTTATAAACAATTTTCACGCAACACAAAGTTAAATGTACTCACTTGTAATTCAGTATAAATTGTGCATGAATAAAAACCACAATGTGAGGGAAATGTACTCAGACCACTTCAGTTATTAAATAAACATCCACTTTTGATTTCAACTGAAAAACAATGAATTGTAATAAAATAAAGATTTGAAATTTTAATAAACTAGATTACTATAAAATTGGAATTTACAGTTAATAGTATAGGAAATAACACTGTTCGAGAAGAATTAATGAAAAATCACACGTGTGTTTGGCGAAATATTCATACCACGAGTGCGAAGCACGAATTGAATATTTTTAGTGAATATTTCACCAAACACAAGTGTGATTTTTCATTAATTCTTCAAGAACAAGTGTTATTTCCTTTAAAGTGGCAGTACGACCGAAAATCGTTCACGATTTTTGCGGCTTAATCACTTCTTATGTTTAGAAGTTATACAAATATAGGAGTAAAAGCAACTTTAAGGTTGATTTGAGTGCATAAACATCGATTAAATGTCGTATAATTTGGCATAAAATCACTCCGCCATTGCATTTTTGGAGTCCGCGAAATCAGTCAGCGGTACTACTTTGTGACGTCATCTACTCAACACTAACGCGTGATAAACCAGCCAAACTATAGAGAACGTCTTGTTGATTTGTTATACCTGTTTTGTTAAAAACGTCTTCACCTTCCAAGTCGAGTTCTAGAAACTCTGACAGCGAAAGCGAACTTTATGCGGACATTGCTGGTAGGGATGGGGTCAACAATGAAGTGTTTGACAACGATCTAGAGCCGCTTGTAATGACTATATGAGGAAGTAGCGCACCAGAGGAAGCGCACATAATTTTAGAATATGAAGGAGAATACAAGAGAACAAGAACAGCAGGAATTTTCATTTTTCAAGACGTTTTATTAAACCATGAAGTCCCAGTACAATCATGGTACGTAGTTATTAAAATTTTATTATTGAGAGAATCATCGATTTTCTAGTTTCCAAAACAAGCGAATGGTTTTCTAGGTGTATTTAAGTGTTCGTGTTGCTCTCTTGAAGGTGTCGTTGCTGTTGCGAGATTGGAGCTGTGCCGGAAAAAACTAACAGTGCTTGGACGATAAGGAGAATCGAACTCGCTGTATTACCGAACACCCAGGATTCAACGTCGTTTGTTTAATACGCATTTTATTGTTATGAGCCACGGATATATTTTACACACGGCCGTGTTCGACGTCCGACGCAGACCTGATTACATTTCTAATATCCATGCATTGACTCCCTCTGTCGTATTTACATGTAACAACTAGAATATAATTGATAAAATCTAAATACGTCATTGTCACCATACTGTATATGCATTTACATGTAGCTGAACCATATCATAGTATTCCAATAGTTGTATTTTATTATAATATATCATGAATATATGTAACATTTGTATCTGTTTATATACTGTCTACGAACTGCTCGGCCCATTTATTTGTATCTGAATAGTACTGCCGTCTTTCTACTTAAACTATTCTTTGTTTTGAATAACTGGACCTTCTTCAGACATTTGTTTTCTCTTTCGATTTCCAGTAGACTACCCTAACATTAAAATGTACTGCTTGAGTGGTTGTCAAAACAAACTACATGCATTATATTGTTAATGAATACTGTCATAGTGTCATTTTACAGCGGCGGCGCGCAGAAGTACATTTACCTGTGAAACTGCAATGTATTCTCTTGCATCTGTACATTCTTGTACGGTACGGGTTTCTTCATTCGGCGTAACTGTTTACTACATGTTATGATGTTCAGGAAAAATTGAGATTTACCTTACATAACCAATTTACCTCTTTCGGGCTTCATATCTGGTGCATGGCATTTCAGGTGCAGGTTCGGCGCTGCTAACCTTTCTGGCGTTTTCTTGCACGTTTTGCGAACTGAAACAATTCTTTAACGGCCTATAAAATTTTCAAGGTCCACGCAATATTTTTATTGTTAGCTACGTGTGTGAACAAATTTGATCCGATAATGAAACACGAGTCATAACAAGTTTGTGCAGTTACTCTTCGTTGGCTTCTCTTCGACGACGGACTTTTGGTTTCCATATTGACGGGTTCAAAGTCATCTTTTAGGCAACGAAGGCTCGCACCTTTGGCCCCTTACGGGACGCCTTTCAAAACAAAGATCAGTAAAATGCGCAAAGCAAATAACAAAGCACCGTGGTTAAAATTAGCGCGATATGTTTTAACCGAAAATAAACACAAACAAGACGCTTTTTAGTTTTGGGGTTCTGGTGAAGCGAAATGCCAGCATTACGATCAGCGCAGTTACTACACCCTTGAACAACACAAGGAGATGGTGGCATAATTTTGTATTGCTTTTCAAGAAACTTTATTACATGTAAAAAAGTAGAATAAGTCGGGAAGACGCGTTTAAACTATGTACGTGTATAGTAGGATATATGAATCTTCTTGTAGAGTGTTGAGTAGATGACGTCACAACGAGCTACCGCTATTAATAAATTGCAGGCTCCAAAAAATTTCGAAATCAAGCCAAGTGCTCGTAAAAGATGCTTGAATTCTGATAGAAAACATTTTCTAAAATCGTTTTCAAATACATGGTAAGTCATATTAGGACCATAAGAAGTATTTTGGCTAAAAAAAACGCAAAGTGAAAATTCGATCGTACTGCCACTTTAAAAACATTTGAATCAATTTTACCTTTTCTCAAAATAATGCAAAGCTTGACAAAACGGCGAAACTATATTAACATCAGACTCAGCATATCAAAAGGACTATCAAAGGACGTCGAGTTCTTTCATAGCGTGACGTTGATATAAACAGCATCTTTAAGTAATGTCTTCATCTAATTTTCAACTGTTTTAAGTAACCTTTACTTAACTTTCTTTGTGACTAACTTCTTTGAACGCTCGGCAAAAGCAAGTAAAAGTCCAACCTCGTACCCAGGGTTTTTCTCTGCGCCCGCTGGAGAAAAGACCCTGGTAGGAGCTGCTGACGATTTGCTGACGTTGCACCGAGCAAAAAATTTAATACGGGAGGGGATGTTCTTTTTGTTATTTTGGTGAGTTCTGTCGTCTACGCCGGCTAATCTAGTTGTTATTAATAAAGACTGAAATGTTTCTACCGGCCAATAATTACTTGTTTAAAAATGGAGACATCAATTGAAGATTACTTATATTGAAGATTTCATACCTAAAACATTAATTGTCTTGGCTAGCTGAAAATATTATCTTCGATTTATCGCTTTTCGGAATTTTAAAGCGTTTTAGTTTTCGCACTTTATTTTTTACAATAGCAGTGGCAGGTCGATCAAACAGTTCGAAGTCTGGCATCTTCATTTGGTACCAAGTAAATAGCATTGTTTTCAATTTAAAACCAGTATAACGCCAATGGATATTATATTAAAAACTTAAGTTATCTACCATTTTTTGAGTTCACTCCATGCAATGTTTGGCCTAACCTTATATATGACCTTTCAGTCACCAATAGCGATTATTCATCGTTAAGTATAAAATATGCGATTTTTAACAGTGTCCCACGTTATTTTGTCACTGATTGTAGTTTATAATGAAGTTAAGTTTTGTCGAAGAAGTATGCAGAAGAGTTTTTCAGTTCACGTTTGTACGTGTCGTTTCAATAACATTTCTTACAAAATTCTAAGCCTCAAATGCCAAGTAAAACCAACTGCTGTTTTGTATAATCTTAATGATATCTGCGATTCAAGAAGGGGAGAGAGAAATTTGGAGTCGGAAACATGAATTAACTAATAAACAGATAGTTTATATTGTGCCGAGTTTCAGGAGTTTTTCATTTTTGATGAGTTTTGTCGGTTAAAATTGTCGGGGAAGGAAAGAGGGTTTTGCTTTTGTCAAAATCGGTCGCAAAAACATATGAAAACGAAACATATGAAAGAACAACAGCCCATTTTTTTACGTACCGTTTTGTCATGTTGGTTTTCGGTTGAAGTAAATAAAGGTCCCATTTCTATCTTTTTTAAATGCTGTTGAGGAGTGGAAGTACTGCATCATTTAAATCTAGTAAAAGTGGCTTGGCTTTCAGAAATAACATACTTGAAGGACTCGAAACTGTAAAGTCGCCTTTCACAAGCTCTGCAGACCAAACGTGGAGTCGACATTGGGAATTGAAGCACAGTATATATCTTCCGAGGGCCGATAAGATCTTGTTCTTTATTTTGAATAAATTTTTTGAGTGTCGCACATCACAAACAGAACGACACAGGCGACAGTAATTTGTGTTTATATTTTGAGTTGCGTAGATTTTTCTTGGACTAGCTTTCTGGTACAGCTTTACTTTTAATCACCTTGCTCAAGACTGATATTATGTTTTTACATTCAATGGGAAATATCGAGAGTAAAAATATTTATAATAAAAGTAGGAAAATCATGACGCTGACGCTAGCCGACTCCGAACACAATATTACTTTGCCTCCCCTCTCAGAAAAAAATAATTGTCACCACACAGAATATGGGAGGTGAGTAGTAATTGACCCCACTATAGACCACAAAGGGATGCCGCCTCATTAAATATTCAATTTTTATTTATTCATTCTCAGGCTCCTTTGGGACCTCCTAACCCTAATCTCATTACATCATCATTTCTCAGGCTCCTGTGGGACCCACTTATCCCTAACTTTTATCCAACTCCCTAAACCCTAGCTTTTATCCAACCCCCGTGTAATACGTCATAACCGATAGCTGTTCGACTGATTTTCGAAGTTCGCCATAATCAAAAGGCATTCGACTTATATTCCTTATAAGTAATAGTAATTAACTTTTCATTTATACACGTTATCCTACTACCTGTTAGCACTTGTGGGACATGTAAACATACAGAGCATGCGTACAGTAAACTCTAACAAAATAGACGTTCTTTACAAGTTTCTAAAGAGAAATTGATAGAGACACTTTATATTTTTATCTTAAACATTGTCTGGAGGAATAGAGAGAGTTTTGAACAGACTAAGTGTCTGAATTGGCAGAGATAACGTATAAACTTGAATCAATAGCATATCATGAATATTATATTAGTTTAGAACCTAAATATTCAAACAGAGTAAGTCATCCTAGAATAATTGCTAACTAAACCTTCGTTTATAAGTGAAGGAAGATAGAATGAAGAATTACTTCGAAAAGCCGTAAGAACGATTTTAAGTGTCGAAATATTAACTAAAGGCAAAGCGATTTATTACTTTGAAAGCGTTGCTACGCTTTCTGTTACTAAGTGTGATATTTGCATTCCTTATCTTTTCCTTATCTTCCCTTTATCTTCCTCTTATCTTCCTCTTATCTTCCTCTTATCTTTCCCTTATCTTTCTTATCTTCCCTTTCTCTTATCTTCCTTATCTTTCTCTTCTCTTCCTTATCTTCCTCTTATCGTTTCTTTATCTTCCCTTTATCTTCCTCTTATCTTCCTTATCTTCCTCTTATCTTCCATTTATATTCCCTTTATCTTTCTTATCTTTTCTTTATCTTCCCTTTATCTTCCTCTTATCTTCCTCTTATCTTTCTCGTCTCTTTCTTATCTACCTCTTATCTTTCCCCTATCGTCCCTTTAACTTCTCTTTATGTTGCTCTTATTTTCCTTATCTTCCTTATCTTTTCTTTATCTTCCCTTTATCTTCCTCTTATCTTCCTCTTATCTTCCTCTTATATTTCCCTTATCTTTCTTATCTCCCTTTCACTTATCTTCCTTATCTTTCTCTTCTCTTCCTTATCTTCCTCTTATCGTTTCTTTATCTTCCCTTTATCTTCCTCTTATCTTCCTTATCTTCCTCTTATCTTCCATTTAAATTCCCTTTATCTTTCTTATCTTTTCTTTATCTTCCCTTTATCTTCCTCTTATCTTTCTCTTCTCTTTCTTATCTACCTCTTATCTTTCCCTTATCTTCCCTTTATCTTCTCTTTATCTTGCTCTTATTTTCCTTATCTTCCTTATCTTATCTTTTCTTTATCTTCCCTTTATCTTCCTCTTATCTTCCTCTTATCTTTCCCTTATCTTTCTTATCTTCCCTTTTTCTTATCTTCCTCTTATCTTCCTTATCTTTCTCTTCTGTTCCTTCTCTTTCGCTTATCTGCCTTATTTTCCCAATTTTCAGTCCCAGACCCCTCAAGGATATCTGTCACAAATCCAAAATATATAGACATTTTCTGGTAGAGATTTCCTCATTTAGACACTGACTGTTAGATAGAGATGTTTACCAACGAACAGAGGGCATTTCTTCAGTTTTTGTGTCTTTCAAAACCCATACAACAGCGAGCTGTTTTAGAGTCTGCGAGCCCTGAGCAGGTTCGATGTATATGCGAGTGTGCGCACAATTTTTGGCAAATGCACTACCAACTACCTCGTCAGGTGATTGAAAGACTTAGCCCTTACCAGGACGATCTACACATTTTTGTTGATCCCCGACGAAGTTTTAGACGAAAAAAGAAAACACTGGTTCAAAACGGTAAAGGATTTCTAAGCCTGTTGCTTGGTCCTGTTTTAGAAGGACTCACAGTAATGGTATAAAAGAACTAAAACTTTCTACAATAGTCAGTTTAAGCGTGAACATCATGGAAGAAACAAGTCTCGCTAATTATCGCGTCCAACAAAAAATATCACATTTACACTACGAAATCGATGAAGAGAAAGTGTCTTCTCTGCTAAACAGTTTGCTGATATCTCATAGTCTTCTCACGCGGTAAATAATATCCATTTTGTCAAACGTTTACCGCACGCACGGGGTAAAGTGTATACATGAAAGTTGGTTACTATTACTTATAAAAGTCGAGTGCCTTTTGATAATGTCGTAACTTCGGAAATTATTCGGAGAGCTAGCGGTTATGACGTATTACACGGGGGTTGGATGAAAGTTAGGGTTTAGAGGGTCCCAAAGGAGCCTGAGAAATAATGTCGTATGCATAAATAATAAGTCGGTATGACGTAGTGAATACAAGGGGGTTGGATAAAAGCTAGGGTTTAGGGGGTTGGATAAAAGTTAGGGATAAGTGGGTCCCACAGGAGCCTGAGAAATGATGATGTAATGAGATTAGGGTTAGGAGGTCCCAAAGGAGCCTGAGAATGAATAAATAAAAATTGAATATTTAATGAGGCGGCATCCCTTTGTGGTCTATAGTGGGGTCTATTACTACTCACGATTCTTCTCCCGTGTTCTCTAGTTCGAATGGATATACACATATCATTACTGGTCACCTTCGATCTCTTGTAAAATATAACTTTAAATAGAAGCGTTGTAATTATATTATTTAGCAGATTTTTGTCTCTCGCAATTGAACAACCACTAGAAAATTTAGGCAACGCAAACATTAGTTTTTGCTCGAATTTCAACTAATTTCAATTTTTTTAACATTATTGCCATTGGCACTTGTTGTAACTTGAAGTAAAACATTCGGTGCTTCGGGCAAAAATTGCTGAAAAATTAGGCTCGGTTAAATTGCTTATAAAGAATGCAAGCAAAATTAGCTTGAGATGTTCTCGTTAGGACAGTTGTTATGTTCGATTTTCTGTATTCAGACTGAAGTACGGTATATCACTAAGGGCGTAGATTTGTTTGCTCAACTTTATATTTTCCCAACGAAAAAAAACCACTTTTATATAGCCATTAACAATAGTACATACTGGTGTCATTCAAAATTCTTATTTACGGCACTTTGGATTTTGTGCATATATTTTATTTGTTTGCTAAGCTTTCGGGCCTGTTCACTCAGGACGTCATCAGAGCATATGTTGCTTAAAGGAAAAATTAGCTATTCTAGAATGATCTTGAAATAGGAAAAAAATTCAAAGTGCAGTTGCCCACCGAAACAATCAACGCTTGTTTGTTTTGTACGCACGACCAGTTAGGACTAGTATGTAAATAATGTTAAATGGCAAGGTTCCTACAATGTTTGGGTGACGGTTTGTAACCCAGCCACTGCACTAGAGAAATACAATTTTGTTGTTGTTGTAATAAAGAATCGCTTGATCAAATAAATTACATGTACTTGCAGTGGCGTGCTGGCCCTTGTTTGGCAGGGGAGGCCAACAGTAAATTTGGCGCCCCCCTGTTTGTTACAGTTGCGAATTTACCAGAAACATCAATACCCAACTATCTATTATATGGTATTTTATTATCTATTTTCGACTTTCAGGACTAAGATATACAACAATGAGTGCAAGGAAACAAGTGCTTTCCTAGTGTAGCTTAAGAGTCTTGGCTCAAAATCTCAAAAATATAAAATTGAACAATTGTACATATAGTTATCCCAATCATTTGTTAAGACTGAATGTTAATTTAAAAAAGTGCTTTGGATAGTTCCGTCGATGTCTTTGCAAATACATCAATAATTCGCACTTTGTCTAAAGACAATAAAATGTCCCGTTCAACTGCCATCAATAGTAACGCTTCCAGTCTTCCTTACAACATGGATGAACGGATGCGCGTTTTCACTCTCTTTAGGGCTGAGAAGGAGCGCTCAGCAGTCGCGGAACTGACTGGTATTCCAACCGAAATCGCGTACACTTGACAAAGTGTAGGATACGCATCGATTAGGTGATAATCGGGATGCAAGAGAATATTTAAAGCCTCGAGAAAAGATGGCACATCTTTGTCCCGTGCTTTTTCGTTGGCAGAAGTGGCTTCGTCTCTGTTGTCATCGTGATCATCTGAATCAAGATCTGCATCGTTCTCATCATATTCTTGTGGAAAATGAGAACCATCTTCCTTGCTTTCATTGGCAAAAATGGAACGATTGAGCATTTGAAATGACGATGAAAATGTGAACAGTTCTTCAGCGCAGCGGGATGTGTTGATGTTATATGTTGTGCAGAAACTGCTTATCTTCGCTTCCAAGTCGTGGGCAGTTTGAATGTTCTTCACAAGTTCGGGGAACCCGCTTGGGGAAAACATTGCAAGAGACTGTAATAATGGCCGGTTTTTCTCAAAACGATTTTTCATCGAATTAATGACGGTGTCAACAGCAACATGGAACGTTTCGCGTTTCCACTCAACAAGGGGTGTTTCCTCTGGTTCATCTCTGGCAATCTCACCATCCATCACTCTTCGACGTCTTACCCTTCGTTCTTTCCATTCAACAGTTCCGCAGTCTTTATCAGAAATTTGAATGATCTTATCTGGATCGCTGCGTAAACTTTGAAGCCAAGAAAGAGAGGAGTCGACCATGGCTAATGCTTTACCAAGATCTACATTAACACTTTGTAAGTATCGACTTAGAGGACCTGTAATGACGAAAATTTCCCGAAAAAGACAAGCTGTAGCCATAATTTGCTTTGATTGGAACGGGGCAAGAAGCCCCTCAGCAGTTGCTCTCTGGTTTACCGAGAATGAACTTTCTGCAGCAACTTCTCCAAGAACTTTCATAACACAATTGTATCGTGAAAGGAAGACTTTAAGGCTAAACTCACGAGAATGCCAGCGGACATGCAGTATTGATACGCTTCAACGCAAGGACTTTGAGCTGCTGATCTTCCTGAATGGATTCGAACATCGAGTGAATTTTTTCAGACTGACTGAAGAGGGTGTACGTCTTCTCCAGATTGCTGAATAGAGAAATGACATTGATGGCGGCACCGGCTGAGTCCGACAAGACCAAGTTGAGCGTATGAGCATAGCAATGAGTGTATACTACATGGCTGCCGATTGCATCTTTCATGATTGCTTGCAGCCCGTTATAGCAACCACTCATATTTGAAGCCCCATCATACGTCTGTGCAACTAATTTATCAAAGGAGACACCTTCAGACTTCAAAGCTTCTACAATAGTCGTATAGAGCTCTTGCGCAGTTGTACCAGATGCTCTTTTGCAACACAACAAATGCTCAGAGCAGTGACCAACACGGTCAACTATTCTGACGCAAATGCTAAGCTGTTCATGGTGGCATCCGGTGTGGTATCAGCTATCAAAGCCCAAGCTTTGCATTCCTGGATTCTCTTTACTATCTCCAAGGTTATCTCCTTCCCGATGACATCAATAACGTTGTTTTGGGTCTTATTACTTAGAAATGTGAGCTTCGAGCCGCGGCCTTTCACTGCTTTTGTTGACTTGGCTACTGATCGCTGTCCAATCGTTGCCACGTCTGCTTCATGCTGTTTCCGAACTTTTTCAAGATGATCGCGGATGTTAATATCATATGCAGACAAGAGCTTCAACACTTCCACGAAATTTCCAGTGTTTAATAATTCACTTGCAAGTGATTCTCGATGGCCTCTAAATGCAAGTCCTTGCTTTCCAAGGAACATAACACAATCTACGATGCGCGTCATTACATTCCTATTGCTGACAACTTCCATCTTTTTTCGTGCAGCTTCTTCCTGTTCTTGTTGCCCCAAGCATGAAGCAATATTTCTGTCTTGCAAGAAAAGCACCTCTGCGACTTTTGCGTTTGCGTGAGCTGCTGACATCTCATGCTTGTCAATAACGCTTTGTTGTTTCTTCCAGTTAGAAAATCCAGTAGCGTGAAGGTGTTTCCTTGATTTGCGCGTATAAATTCACCCCGTGATAATGCATCTGTAAACAGGAGACAAGGTATACAAAACAGGCTATCTGTGCTCAATGAATAGGAAATCCATTTCCGTCTGGTATCGTCATCACGAGAAAATACTTGCTGCGAGCAATATCTGGAACGTTCGCCAAACTGCTTTTTTCTCAACTTTAATGTAGACTGATTTGGTTGGCAAGGCTTCATTTTAATTAATTTTGCCTTTTCTTCTGTGCTGAGCTTCAAGCCAACAACTGATGCAGGATCAAATGTTCCACTGACTTCATCAACAACGATTCTTGGATTTGACAGAAATTCCCTGCATTGGCTTGGTTCCTCCACGGTTAATGGTTCCTCGCCATACTCTTGTTCTTGCAATGTCGTCTCTGCCCTTTCTTCAACCTCAAGCAAGTTCTCGACATCCTGATGAACTTCAACTATTGAACTTTCCTCACCTTGGTTTACTGCTACTGGAGAATCAACTGGAGATCCTTGTTCGTCTTCAAACGTCAAGGTATCTAACTCTAAGGCTCCTGGACCAGGCAGTCCAGGCGTATCTCTTTCACAGTTTCCACCCCCTTCTGCGTCTGACCTAAGGTCAGTTTTTGCTTCCGGCACATTGGACTCATCTTCGTGTTGGAAGTACTATGTCATGAAAGAACTAAGCTGCTTATTCTCATGTTGCCTAGCTTTCTTTGCTTTTCTGGATTCAGCTCCGGATCTTTTTCTTTTGGATTGTCGGTTGTCGGACATATCTACAGGCTATAGTAGCATCAGATGATCAGATTAATAAAAGAGTTCAAAATAAGTTCTGTTTTTTTATTATTATTGTAAATTGGCAAAGGTCTTGGATTTAATTTTCAAACGAGAAATATTGCCGCAGCGAGCGAGGCTGGAGCGGGCGAACCGGCGAACAACACTGTAGACAATATACCTATTACCTAAATTGGCTAGCGAGCCACAAATGTGCCTGAAGCAGTCAACTTCAATGCGCGATTGATTCGTTCATTTTGTTGTCATTGTCGATTGCCGCGGCCTGCGGGCCCGCGGCCCTTGATAATCGCTATTCGCTATAATATCAGTCTTTGCACTTTTTGCAGATATCAACGTTTCTGCGGAGTGCGGACATTCACAAGAAGCTATCTTAATTTCAATTTATTCAACAAAATTAATTGAATAATTTTTACAAGTTAACAGCGACACTGCGACAGTGTGATTACTGTGATAGTGTTTTACATTTACAAAATACAAAACTAAAATATCTTTACATGAGATAATTAAAACACTTACCAGTAATCGTAAGCAAACTCCCTTCACATAATCACATTTAGTTTCACAATTAGCAAATTAGCAATTCACAATTTCACATACTTTGAGCAGTTTGAGAACACACTGAAGAAGTAGCAAGCAAAGTAAGCGCACAAGCACATCAAGCAGTGTTTGCCGCAGTAAGTAATTTGATCATGCGTTGGCCTACCCTGGATGCCAGAGGTTCTTGGGGGAAGGGAGGAAAAGAGGGAAGGGAGAGAAAAAAAGGGGAAAGATGGGGGAAAGGAGGGAAGAACCTCTGGCGCCACGACTTGCGAATCTCACTTCCATGTTTGTACCTTGGCACGGAACTTGTAAAACAGGTTTTGACTTTATGACGTCTATTTTTTATATAATATGGTGGGTAGTGAGACCTTCACTGGCGTTGTGTGAGGACTAATTTGGAGCATAATACTTAGTGTTCCACCACAGCAGCTACAACGCACTGTTATTAGTGGTATGTTTCATAAATTTGCCAGTTTACTTCGCTCATTTTTGAGCCTAATACTTTACGTTTGACCACACCAGTTAAGTTTCACGTGAAGTGTCTAATTTCAGTCGGTAGGTCGTAAAATATGCCTGCGGTTTGATGTATGTTTGGCAGAAGAATGAAGCGTGGAAGGATTTATGTAGGTCTGTGTTCTTTGGATAACCCTCGACGCGTTTCGACCTTCCAGTCTTCTTCAGGAGGGATTTTGAGTCGATGTTGAAATCAGTAATGTTAAGACGAAAATTACAGATATTAGAAGGCGCGTGCAACACTGAAGTATAATAGACAAGTTAAAAATAAAAATAAAGTCTTACTGAATGTCTGTGTAGTTTTGGTGTAGTCCGTAACGTACTGGCAATGCATCCGTGGTCGACTTATAAATTGGTGAATTTCCCGCTCCTCTGTCCCGTGTCGATTATGTCGTTTCGTTATAGTATATATATCGTGTGTATCGCGTGGTTTGTGGTTTTAGTTATGTCGCCGTTACGTCTGAAATAAAAGGGTTATTGTGTAATCTGTCTAGTGGTGAGTGAGATAGTACATCCTACATGTCGGTTAATTAGTGTTCGTTCCAGTTGTAGACTAGTTACAATTGTAAATAAAATGTCGTAGTTGTCAGTATTCGCATCAGTTGGGTTGAGTCAGTTAACAACTATAAGTAAAACGTCGTGGGTCAGTAGGTGTCAGGTATATAGTTATGATTGTGAGTAAAACGTCTAGATGTCAAGTAAAACGTCGTAGATGTCAGTTAGTATTCGTTTCAGTTAGTTTGAGTCAGTTAACCATTGTAAGTTAAACGTCGCGTAGATGTCGGTTAGCATTTGTATTAGTTAGTTTCGGTCAATAGTTAACCAAGCAACTGCCGTTGTGAAGGGAGACTTGGTTTAGCTCCAACCCGTTCCCCACAAGTGAATGCCAATTTTCTATCCTCGGGAAAAGTGCTTTTAGAGTTGCAGAAACTGCTTCGGTATATATCTCTCCCATTTTCTCTGTCGTTTTTGCGTTTTGACTAAAAACTGTAAAAAGCTCTACCAAAACCGGTTTTCTTTGCTTAACCAATCATATCGCTTCAATCACTGCTAATTATAACTGACCAATCATGTGCCTAGTACAATTTCTGTACCCAGAATCTAAACATGGAAGTGAGATTCGCAAGTCGTGCCACCAGAGGTTCTTTCTCTCCCTTTTCCTTCCCTTTCCCCTCTCTTCCCTCTCTTTCCCTCCCTTCCCCCCTTCTTCCCCTCCCTTCCCCCTTTCCCCCCTCTCTTTCCCCTTTTTCCCCTCCCTTTCCCCTTCCTTCCCCCATCTTTCCCCCAAGAACCTCTGGCATCCAGGGTAGCGTTGGCCCAAATTGCCAAAAAATCTGGCATGTCGGAAATCAGCTTGTCAGTTGATCTGTCAGAACGACGGAATTAGGAAAAGTGGCACGGGCGCAAGGTGTTGCGGTTGTTGTCAGTGTCGTGTGTCTGTGACAGACACAGAGCCACAGGCACTGCCAAACATATCTGAGATCTCGATAAAATTCAGTTCATTTTTCTTTCATTGGCTCATCGGACTCACGGATTGTGACAAAAGTTTTAACCAACGCTTTTGATCAATTTTGGCGCCCCCTTTGAGTTTTGGCGCCCCCTAAAAAATCTTCACTGGGGGGGCCATGGCCCCCCGGCCACCCCTGCCAGCACGCCACTGTGTACTTGTACATGTATATACGTACGTAGATATAATGTATGTAATAGATACAATATGAGCGGCCGAACTGTACGGGATTTACAATAGCTAGCCGAAGGCGAGCCAATGCACAGTTCGAGCTGTTCGGACGCAATGCACACACAGTTCACGCTGTTTTTTAGACCGTTACGCGAGTAGTTTGAACAGGATATTACTCGTTTATGAGTTAACTTTCGGACGAATTTCTAATCAAGTAACTTTAAGTCATCCGCTATTGCACTGAAAGAAGCACGCTGGCTAGCTGTTTACATTACTCAAGTAATTAATAGAGAAAGGTTGAATTAATATATATTTTTTGGACATCATGATTCTTTATCTGTGTTTTCTAGTTCGAATGACTTTCCATATCACTACTGCTCACCTTTTCTTGTAAAATGAAACTTTATCTGAGTGTTGTAATTGTTATTTACGAGATGTTGATCTGTCCAATCTATGACCTTAATGCAACTTGCTTTTGCGACCACAAGCAAATATTTTATGAACCGGCAACATTAGTTTTTGCTTGAATTTTACCTAATTATTATAAGATTTTTATGACTATAATTACCATTTGGGATTTTTTAATTGTAACTTGAAGTAAAACAGTCGGTGCTTGGGCCAAAAATGGGTTATAAATTAAGCTCGATTTACGACACCAAAGCACTTCAATATAGAATATTTCAAAATACTATTATAAATCCTGCAAGCTAAACTAGCCAGGAATATTTTCGTTAGGACAGTTATATTTGTCTTACTATATTCAGATTGAAGTAGACTGCTAACGGCATATCACTCTGTGAGTAAACGTTTTATTCAACCTGCTATTTACCCGAAAAAATAACTTTTTTCTAGCCAAATACCACAATAGTATAGACTGGTGTCATTGATAAATCTTACTTACTGCACTTTAGATTTCATGCACGTTGATAACGTTGATTAAATTTTGTACTGCCACGTTGACATATGAGACTTTCGTGAAGCATTGTCGTGAAAATAGAAGAGAATTTCAGTTTTAAGCACAATTTTTTTAAAAGGAGTTATAAATTGAGAGAAAATGAAAGGAAAACGACTGCAGCAAGTAGAATGAAGAAGGCCCTAATCAGTCCTGCGTTAGAATGTTTATAAGAAAAATTGCGAATGTTTTAAGACTGGCCTTATTACTGACAAAGTTATTTTGCTGCTGAATGACTGCCATATTATTTATATTTTGTGAGATCGCAATAGCTTTAATAAAAATTATTATTGCACATAGCTCGGAGTGAAGATTCCATTTCCTGCTTAAATATTTTAGTATAGAGACTGTCAAGCACTTTTTAGAAACCAATATCAGACAGAATTATTTCAAATGCAGTAACTTTTTATCGATTTTGTTTATAAAGTTTGTTGAAGCATTTTCATTTTATTAAAGACGTTTAATGACGTCATGTCAACGTAATAATACAACATAAAATGGAAATGTACATACAATGTTGTTGAAAGGTTTGTAATTCCGTTGCAGTGCACTACAGGAGAACCATATGTTGCCGCAAAGGTGTAGATTGTTGTCGTAATCAGTAGCATGCGTGTACAAATAGATCATGACTGCAGTTACGAAGGTCATAACTACACTGTCATTATACGCTTGAAAAAATAAGGGGAAAATTAGCTATTCTACATCAATATACAGAGCTAAATAAAACCGATTGCACTCTCGACAGGAAAACAATTAAGTCAGCGCTTCTTTGTTTGTTATGCACGAGTAGTTTGAACAGGAAATATATTACTCGTTTATGAGTTAAGTCAGACGAATTTCTAATCAAGTAACTGGAAGTCATCGGTCCGTTTAGACTATGCTCAAATTATTATAAGCAAAGGTGGAATAAATAGTTTTAAGGTTTTTTAGACATATCCACGATTCGTCTCTCGTGTTCTCTAGTTCGAATGGATTTACATATCATTACTGGTCACCTTCGATCTCTTGTAAAATATAACTTTATAGAAGCGTTGTAATTATATTATTTAGCATATTTTGGTCTCTCGCAATTGAACAACCACTAGCAAATTTAGGAATCGCAAACATTAGTTTTTGCTCGAATTTCAACTAATTCCAATTTTTTTAACATTATTGACAATGGCATTTGCTGTAACTTGAAGTAAAACAGTTGGTGCTTTGGACAAAAATTGCTGATAAATTAATCTCAGTTAAATTGGTTATAAAGAATGCAAGCAAAATTAGCTTGAGATGTTTTCGTTACGACAGTTGTTATGCTCGATTTGCTATATTCAGACTGAAGTACTATTAGTAGACAACTGAGAGCAAATGTGTAGATTTGTTTGCTTAACTAATTGCTATTTTTCCAACGATAAAAGCCACTTTTATCTAGCCATTAACAAGAGTACATACTGGTGTCATTCAAAATTCTTATTTACTGCAATTTGGATTTTATGCATGTATTTTAGTTTTTTTCTAAGCTTTCGGCGTGTTGACTCAGGACGTCTTCAGAGCATATGGTGCTTAAAGGAAAAATTTGCTATTCTAGAATGATCTAGAAGTAGGAAAAAATTCAAAGTGCATGCAGTTTCCCACCAAAACAATCAACGCTTGTTTGTTTTGTACCAGTTAGGACCAGTATGTAAATAATGTTAAATGGCAAGGTTCCTACAATGTTTGGGTGACGGTTTGTAACCCAGCCACTGCACTAGAGAAATACAATGTTGTTGTTGTAATAAAAACTCGCTTGATCAAATAAATTACATGTACTTGTACATGTATATACGTACGTAGATATAATGTATGTAATATATACAATATGAGGGGCCGAACTGTATGGGATTTACAATAGCGAGCCGAAGGCGAGCCAATGCACAGTTCACGCTGTTCGGACGCAATGCACACACAGTTCACTCTGTTTTTTAGACGGTGATCGCCATGAAATTGCACTCTCGACATGAATACAATTAAGTCAGCGCTTCTTTGTTTGGTATGCACGAATAGTTTGAACAGGATATCACTCGTTTATGAGTTAACTGTCGGACGAATTTATAATCAAGTAACTTGAAGACATCGCGGCTATTGTCTTGAAAGATGAACGCTGGCTAGCTAGTTACATTACTCAAGTTGTTATAGAGAAAGTTTGAATAAATAATTATTTTTTTGGACATCTTGATTCTTCATCTGTGCTTTCTAGTTTGAATGAATTTACATATCACAACTGGTCACCTTTTCTTGTAAAATGAAACTGTAATTGTTATTTACGAGATGTTGATCTGTCCAATGTATAACCATAATGCAACTCAGGGGTGGGGCCAGTGGGGGGCGGAGGGTGGCTACAGCTCCCCCTCTCGGGCAACCCTAGCCCCGTCATCGGGGAAAATTTACAGACTTGTCGGGGAATTATCTGGAAGATAAATTGTATTTTTAACAATTGCCAAAGAACTTTTTAACATATTAATTTGGAAATGAATCTCTTTTAGAAACACAGGATACGGTATATATTGTGTAGAAGCCAACAGTAATAATTACAACACACAAGAACAGAATATTATTTTTTAAAAGGAGACATGTTTTAAGACTGGTCTTTACTGGCAAAGTTATTTTGCTGCTGAATTAGTGCAATATTATTTATATTTTGTGAGATCGCAACAGCTTTAATGAAAATTATTATTGCACATAGCTTGGAGTGAAGATTACATTTCCTGCTTAAATATTTTAATATAGAGACTGTCAAGCACTTTTTAGAAAACCAATATCAGACAGAATTATTTCAAATGCAGTTATTTTCTATCAATTTTGTTTCTAAAGTTTGTTTAAGACGCACTTTTATTTTATTAAAGACGTTTAATAACGTCATGCATGTCAACGTAATGATACAACATAAAATGGAAACGTACATACAATGTTGTTGAAAGGTTTGTAATTCCGTTGCAGTGAACTACAGGAGAACCATGTTGCCGCAAAGGTGTAGATTTTTGTCGTAATATAGTATTGCGTGATCAAATAGATCATGACTGCAGTTACGAAAATCATGATAACTACACTGTCACTATACGCTTGAAAAAATAAGGGGAAAATTAGCTATTCTACATCAATATATAGAGCTAAATAAAACCGATTGCACTCTCGACAGGAAAACAATTAAGTCAGCGCTTCTTTGTTTGTTATGCACGAGTAGTTTGAACAGGAAATATATTTCTCGTTTATGAGTTAACTTTCAGACGAATTTCTAATTAAGTAACTTGAAGTCATCGGTCCGTTTAGACTATTGATGGTTTGCAATCAATCTCTTGAGATTTGGAAGACAAAGAAACGGCGGCCATGTTGGAGGAAAACATACTCCAAATACAATAGCTGCTAATGAGATTCTTTTGTTAAAGTTCCTCCAACATGGCCGCCATGACGTCAAGTGCAAACCAAGAATACTCAAATTATTATAAGCAAAGGTGGAATAAAAACTTTTTTTATACATATCCACGATTCTTCTCTCGTGTTGTATAGTTCAAATGTACTTACGTATCATTACTGGTCACCTTCGATCTCCTGTAAAATATTAAGGACTTATTAACAGAGAGCGTGGTCTGTACGGGAAAGTATTTGCGTGAGGTTTTCGTACAGACCGAGCGAAGAAGTAGCGAGGTTTGTGCGATAAAACCGAGGGCAAATACTTTCCCGTACAGACCGAGCAAACGAGGTTAATAAGGAATTTATTATATGGCTATTGGTTCACTTTATTTTTAAGCTTCGAGCGTTGTTTTCGTCGTCGGAGTATACTGTTTACCTTACCTGTTAACATTTTCATGTCGCTCTTGGCCTTCTTTACACCATTTCTGCTTTTATTTGTCATGCTTTTAGATAAACAGCTTTAAATAAAACCCGCAGTAATGTTCCAACACATTTTATTGTTCAGAATATTTGAATAAATATACCTAGTTCTATTATATTTGTATTCAAATCAACTCAGAAATTTTCTCGCCAAAAATTACAGGGCCGAGAAAAAAGCGTATTGACCCGAGGTCAATATCGTAAAATCCCGACCTCTCGTGAACCAATCAGCGTGCGTCGTTTTGCGTTCGGACAGGAAATCAAACCCAGCCACATAATAAAACTTTATATTATAGAAGCGTTGTAATTATTATGTAGGAGATTTTGGTCTCTCGCAATTGAAAACTTAATGCAAACATAGTTTTGCAACCACTAGCAAATTTAGGAATCGCAAACATTAGTTTTTGATCGAATTTCAATTAATTGCAATTTTTTTACATTATTGCAATCTGGCATTTGTTGTAACTTGAAGGAAAACAGTCGGTGCTTCAGACAAAAATTGCTGATAAATTAATATCAGTTAAATTGGTTATAAAGGATGCAAGCAAAATTAGCTTGAGATGTTCTCGTTACGACAGTTGTTATGTTCGATTTGCTATATTCAGACTGAAGTACTAGACAACTGACAGCAAATCTCTAAATGTGTAGATTTGTTTGCTCAACTAATTGCTATTCTCCCAACGATAAAAGCCACTTTTATCTAGCCATTATTAACAAGAGTACATACTGTTATCATTCAAAATTCGTATTTACTGCACTTTGCATTTTATGCATGTATTTTATTTGTTTGCTACGTTTTCGGCCTGTTGACTCAGGACTTCAGCAGAGCATGTGTTGCATAAAAAATAAAGGAAAAATTAGCTATTCTAGAATGACCTAGAAATAGGAAAAATCAAAGTGCAGTTGCCCACGAAAACAATCAACGCTTCTTTGTTCTGTACGCACGACTAGTTAGGACTAGTTATGTAAATAATGTTGTGAAATTCTGCGGCTCGCCTTGTAAATCCCCATACAGATTGGCCGCTCATGCTTTATCTACTCCTTAAATGGCAAGGTTCCTACAATGTTTGGGTAACGGTTTGTAACCCAGCCAGTGCACTAGAGAAATACAATGTTGTCGCAAATGTGTGGGTTGTTGTTGTAATAAAGAATCGCTTGATCAAATAAATTATGGCAGTTGCAACAGGCATCACAACAAAATATTACTGCATGCCTTAAAAAAATAGGAAAAATTAGCTATTCTACAATTATCCAAAAATAGGAAGAATCCAAGTGCAGTCACGACCAAACACATTTAAACAAACAATTCTTTGTTTAATACGCATACGTGGTTACGAAATGATAATGCTCTTTTATAAGTTGCCGGAAATGTTACCTTGCTCTTAAATTAACCATATATACATCAAATTTGCGCATGACAAATAATTCGCTCGGCGTTGTCAAGTTTGTATGTGGACGAAGCTATAAAAAGAGTCACTAACACTTGAACCTTTATTCGTAAAGAAGTCACGAAAGGGATTAGAAACCAAATTGCTGGTAAGTTTGATATTTGTATCTGCATTATATATATATATATATATATATATATATATATATATATATATATATATATATATAAAGTGTCACTAACACTGGAACCTTTATTTGTAAAGAAGACACGAAAGAGACTAGAAACCAAATTGCTGGTAAGTTTGATATTGATATCGTAGTTTTACGGAGAAAATAGAATGTTTTTTAGTTTTACATATCAAATTTTGAGTTGAAAAAGAGTTGTGTCATGTCTAGCGTATCGTATTTTAACTTGCATGTGTTTACAAAAATATATCCCCAATTTGATATATTTTTGTTTTTATTCTTTAATTGACATTATAACATTTTTTGGTTACTTCGGTATAGAAAAAGTAAGGTATTGCATGGGAACGTACTTCCTTTGATTGTATTCTGATTGAAAACCAACCTCAATCCGATAATAATTCATTGGAATATTAAAGCGTCAAATAGCTTGGTTCTTGCTTCTTTAACTACCGTGAGATAAATAAAATATTTAATAGCAATGAATTTAAATTTCGCAGTACCAAAATAATAAATAACGGATAGAAATTACAAAGTGGAATGAAAATTACACGGCGGAATTATAAATGTATCATTTCAGTTAACATTTCAAAGAACGAGCTTTCACTGTTGCGAAGACAGCGACAATTGATAGAACGATCGCAAGTCTACCGTATGGTATAGTGCGATCAGGATCTTGGATCACAACCCTGGACGCGTTTCGACCTTCTATGTTGTTCTCAGTAGCAGAGCTTTAGGATTGGGAGTTGATGTAAATAAGTTAATTGTTGTAAGAGAAATACTGATCACTATCAACACAATATGTTAGACGAGAAATAAAGTGAGTGCTTACCAAATTTGTTGTGTGTTTTAAGTAGTCCAATGCATTTCAAAATATTGGAGTAGAGTAGGAATGTAGCAGTGTGTAGAGTTCTCGTAGCTGTTTAGTATAGGAGAACCGAAAAATCATGGTCCTTTGTCACTCTTTGGTTACGTAATGTTTTGGGTTTAGTGTTGCATCATTCGTTTCCAGGTCACTGGGGGATAGTCATTGTCCTTAGACACATACACATATACACACACACACACACACACACACACACAACACGATAACAATATATCTTCTGCGCAGATACAAAAAGTCTCCGTTTTCGTTTGAAAACGGAATAGTGTGGACGTGGCCCTAGAATGCGGGCTCTGTCACGTGACAGGATTGTTATTTTGCCCTCGGATTATAAATTCGGTCATTTGACTGACAAGATATAGGAGCCCGCAATCTATTTCTATGGGATATACCCACATGCACCGAAGTGTTTTCCAGTGGGGTCCTTCAGAATTATGTACAATAAATTAACATTCAAAAACTCATTAATAATTCATGAGGAAAACAAAGAAAATCCGCACCATGTCCGTGGTTTTATACCTGATAAAACTTCTTGACGTCAGAAAGAATACTAATGAACATACCATTTTATGTAAAGAATACTAATGAACATAACATCCAATAAAGAATCGTTTTTGAAGCCATTCAAAACACTCGCATCACGTGTTTTAAATATTACATACAATACGGTAGTTATGTAAGCAATAATTAATTTGATATTGTGTCTGTACGTAGCTCAGTAGCGCGTCATCGGACTAGTAAACCAAAGGTCGCGGGTTCGATTCCCAGCCGTGGTCGTCTGTCGAGTAGAGTTTTTCTCTAATTACCTGGTAACGTTCATCACTTGGAGTAGCATGCACCTAATATCTTTATTTTTACAGTTATTAAGCCTTCAGTCTAAATGTGAACGGGTAAGAATTGTCATTGAGGAGTCGAAAGCATTTGTCTTTGTGTGTGGACAAAAGAGACCGGAAATTTGTGAAAACGCGGACGTCAATGTCCGGCTTCCTCACCCTTGAGGTCAACATGCAAAGAGCCTGGGTACGAGGTTGGTCAATATGGACAAAAAAAAGCGGAAATTTGTGAAAACGCGGACGTCATATTAGTGTTTGAGTAGCCTGCGCCGCAGACATCCGCAGGCTATGTTTTTACCTATACGAGTGTTTCGCGTCTTATGTAAGGCGCGCCTTATATCAACTCTCGTATAAACGGCCCTAATATGTGAAATTCGATATTTAAAATGTTAATTTTTAGCAACTTGCCAAGAAAATTGAAGAATCGCAGTGTACCGTTTGCAAATCAACATTGCAATCCAAAACAACTTGAAGTGGAATCTCTATGTATGTCGATACAATCTGCAAGAAAGCCTCCAAGCGTTTGGATGCCCTTCGACTGCTGAAGAGAAGTGCAATACCCACTGATGCTCTTATAACTGTATATTGCTCTAATATAAGACCCTATACTTGAATTCTCCTGTGAGGTATGGCATTATTGCCTCCCTCAATACTTGTCCGACCAGATCGAGTCGATCCAGCGTAGGACAATGCGCATCATATTTCCAATTGGCGAATATAGTGAATCTATTGAGAAAGCCAAGCTCACATCTTTGTATGAGAGTAGATCCAATCTTTTTAAGCTCTTCTTTTCAAATATGATCAATCCATCTCATAACATCAATTGTTTAGTTCCCCCACGAAGAACACTTAAGTACAGTCTACGTAAATCTAGAGTCTTCTAATCCGAAGTGCAGAATATATCGTTATGCGAACAGTTTTATTCCAGCAGCGACACTTCGTTTTAACAAACTCTAGTTTCTTGGTTTTACTGCAAATTTTATTTTTAATAAAGATAATAAAGATAATAATAATAAAGATAATTGAATATTGCTGTCAATATTGCAAGGTCGTGTGAGAAAGAACATCCGCTTTAACTGTAAACCGTTATTATACTTGGAATAGAGGGGGAAGAAAATCTCGTGACTGCATGTTTCCATTGCGCATGCATGCAAAGTATATCCGTTTGTTTTTTTCTAATTTACCTTAAATTGTGAAACAATTACGCCATGGCAGTGGGATTTTTGCCAAATTCTCTTTGTTCACAGAGAAGTTGGCAAAAATCCCACTACCATGCGTGCATGATTTGCGGACCAATCAGAGTTCTAGCTGCATGATGGTACTTAATATGCAATTATGATATATCAAAGCTATATCACACAATACACCCTTCAGTTTTCGTCAAGACCAGTCCAAGAAAGTATCGGATTTCAATATCCATCGGAAAACTCTAATTTCTTACAGTAAGTAACGCATTTGAAATGTTTTCTAAATAGCTTACTCACTTAGCTAGAGCACACAACTTGTGAATAAAGAAGTTCAGTGTTTCGTAGTAGTTTCACATTTCGTAAGGTTTATTAACTTACTCTTAACAGCGCCTGGAAATAACTAGGTTACCTTGCGCATGCAACGTAGTGAATGCTGCCTTGTCAATTTGCTAGTATATATGGTGCTTAAATTGTCGAAAATCAGAATAAATAAAATATAATATAATATAAATAGTATTTTAGAAAGTATGAGCTTTCAAAACTTTCCGCAGTAACCGACCTTGTCTCGACTTCTGTCGCGTTGACTGAGATGCAGTGCTTCTCAACATGAGGTATAAATTACAACTGTCTCTGCGCTTGCAGACCTTGTTCTGATTACAAAACGTGCTCTATTAAGTAATAGATAAATCTCGAGAACGAGGGATGTATGCTATATAAGTCTTTTCCATGACTAAACTATCTCATCTATTCTCAAGTGAGAAATGGGGACTTTTGTATATATTAACTATTAGACAAATAAATAATGCAACTCAGTACATGTACATTTGATTTTTTCTCAAAATAAGAATTTTCTTGTTTTTTAAAACAAGAATCCATTCTAGAATCAGTGTTAGAAAAAGTTTACTTACTTGCAGTCAGCAGACTATTTTTACTCATTTTAAGTAAAAATATTGTTTATTAAATTCCTGTCTAGAATAATATTCTTACTATGCTCACTGACAAGAATTATTTTGCTTGTTTACAGCAATTTGTTACCTAAAACAAGTAAATTTTTGCTTGAAACAAGAATTCCACGAGAATATTATTTCTTATTTTAAGTAAAATTCAGATTCTCAACAAATTCTAGGTAAGAATTACAATATTCTTGACAAGATTCTTGGTAAGAATATTATTCTTACTATACTGAGAAGAACAGTCTTACTTGTTTTAAGCATTTTTTAGCTTAAAACAAGTATTTCCCCCCCTTAAAATAATAATCTGGATTTTGCTGTGTATTGAAAATATTTTTGTGAACATGCATGCATTAAATCTTAGTAGTTGAATTTGGTTGAAAGTTGCATAAAACTTTGTCCGTAAGCTTCTCCATGAATGCTTGATTGCACTCATTTCTCCATACCTTGATATTCATACGTTGATATTCACAGACGATATTTATAAAAAAAACAAAAACAATAGACTTGTCAGTACGGACCAACCCATTATGTTTTGCTTAAACTTATATTTTAATGTTATTAAATAACTTGCTGGTGGAGGTATGCAGTCGTGCACTATATAGTTGTTACTATTATTTTTCTATTGTATAATATTTGAAATACAAACTTTTTTATTACTTGTACATGATGGTTGTCTGTTGAGTTACTGCTAATTGGAGTATCAGTTGTGGAGCAAGTACATTTTTTTAACACAATGGATGGTCCTCAACAACTAGAATAGTCTCAATTATTCCTATTTTTTCATGACCAAAACAGCCCTGTAAAAACAGGCCCTGAAAAGGAATGAAACTTTCCCAAAAGTGTCCAAAATGGCACTATTATATTGGACCAAAACAGTCCTATCAAACAGGGGCTCTAGCAGAGTTAAAAACAGCTCCTTAAGAAGGACCAAAACAGCCAAAAAAGGAGCCAAAATTGGCCCTCTTTCAACAGAGCCAAAACAGTCCCATTAAGAGGGGGCCGGCTGAGGGTCACAGTTTCGGCCCTTATTTTGGGGCCAAACTGGCTCCTCTAAAATTACTGTGTTCGTTTTAACAAACTCTACTTTTTTGGTTTTACTGCAAATTTGATTTTTAATAAAGATAATAAAGATAATAATAATAAAGTTAATTGAATATTGCTGTCAATATTGCAAGGTCGTGTGGGAAAGAACATCCGCTTTAACTGTAAACCGTTATTATACTTGGAATAGAGGGGGAAGAAAATCTCGTGACTGCATGTTTCCATTGCGCATGCATGCCAAGTATATCCGTTGTTTTTTTTCTAATTTACCTTAAATTGTTGAAACAATTACGCCATGGTAGTGGGATTTTTGCCAACTTCTCTTTGTTCACAGAGAAGTTGGCAAAAACCCCACTACCATATGCATGCATGATTTGCGGACCAATCATGATGGTACTTAACATGCAATTATGATATATCAAAGCTATATCATACAATGCACCCTTCAGTTTTCGTCAAGACCAGTCCAAGAAAGTATCGGATCGGATTTAAATATCCATCGGAAAACTCTAATTTCTTACAGTAAGCAACGCATTTGAAATGTTTTCTAAATAGCTTACTCACTTAGCTAGAGCACACAACTTGTGAATAAAGAAGTTCAGTGTTTCGTAGTAGTTTCACATTTCGTAAGGTTTATTAACTTACTCTTAACAGCGCCTGGAAATAACTAGGTTACCTTGCGCATGCAACGTAGTGAATGTTGCCTTGTCAATTTGCTAGTATATATGGTGCTTAAATTGTCGAAAATCAGAATAAATAAAATATAATATAATATAAATAATATTTTAGAAAGTATGAGCTTTCAAAACTTTCGCAGTAACCGACCTTGTCTCGACTTCTGTCGCGTTGACTGAGATGCAGTGCTTCTCAACATGAGGTATAAATTACAACTGTCTCTGCGCTTGCAGACCTTGTTATGATTACAAAACGTGCTCTATTAAGTAATAGATAAATCCCGAGAACGAGGGATGTATGCTATATAAGTCTTTTCCATGACTAAACTATTTCATCTATTCTCAAGTGAGAAATGGGGATTTTTGTATATATTAACTATTAGACAAATAAATAATGCAACTCAGTAAATGTACATTTGATTTTTTCTCAAAATAAGAATTTTCTTGTTTTTTAAAACAAGAATCCATTCTAGAATCAGTGTTAGAAAAAGTTTACTTACTTGCAGTCAGCAGACTATTTTTACTCATTTTAAGTGAAAATATTGTTTATTAAATTCTTGTCTAGAATAATATTCTTACTATGCTCACAGACAAGAATTATTTTGCTTGTTTACAGCAATTTGTTACCTAAAACAAGTAATGTTTTGCTTGAAACAAGAATTCCACGAGAATATTATTTCTTATTTTAAGTAAAATTCAGATTCTCAACAAATTCTAGGTAAGAATTACAATATTCTTGACAAGATTCTTGGTAAGAATATTATTCTTACTATACTGAGAAGAACAGTCTTACTTGTTTTAAGCATTTTTTAGCTTAAAACAAGTATTTTCCCCCCTTAAAATAATAATCTGGATTTTGCTGTGTATTGAAAATATTTTTGTGAACATGCATGCATTAAATCTTAGTAGTTGAATTCGGTTGAAAGTTGCATAAAACTTTGTCCGTAAGCTTCTCCATGAATGCTTGATTGCACTCATTTCTCCATACCTTGATATTCATACGTTGATATTCACAGACGATATTTATAAAAAAAACAAAAACAATAGACTTGTCAGTACGGACCAACCCATTATGTTTTGCTTAAACTTAGATTTCAATGTTATTAAATAACTTGCTGGTGGAGGTATGCAGTCGTGCACTATATAGTTGTTACTATTATTTTTCTATTGTATAATATTTGAAATACAAACTTTTTTATTACTTGTACATGATGGTTGTCTGTTGAGTTACTGCTAATTGGAGTATCAGTTGTGGAGCAAGTACATTTTTTTAACACAATGGATGGTCCTCAACAATTAGAATAGTCTCAATTATTCCTATTTTTTCATGACCAAAACAGCCCTGTAGAAACAGGAGGCCCTGAAAAGGAATAAAGCTTTCCCAAAAGTGTCCAAAATGGCACTATTATATTGGACCAAAACAGTCCTATCAAACAGGGGCTCTAGCAGAGTTAAAACAGCTCCTTAAGAAGGACCAAAACAGCCCAAAAAAGGAGCCAAAATTGGCCCTCTTTCAACAGAGCCAAAACAGTCCCATTAAAAGGGGGCCGGCTGAGGGTCACAGTTTCGGCCCTTATTTTGGGGCCAAATTGGCTCCTCTAAAATTACTGTGTTCGTTTTAACAAACTCTACTTTTTTGGTTTTACTGCAAATTTGATTTTTAATAAAGATAATAAAGATAATAATAATAAAGATAATTGAATATTGCTGTCAATATTGCAAGGTCGTGTGGGAAAGAACATCCGCTTTAACTGTAAACCGTTATTATACTTGGAATAGAGGGGGGAAGAAAATCTCGTGACTGCATGTTTCCATTGCGCATGCATGCCAAGTATATCCGGGTTTTTTTTTTCTAATTTACCTTAAATTGTTGAAACAATTACGCCATGGTAGTGGGATTTTTGCCAACTTCTCTTTGTTATTATTATTATTATTGGAAATACAATACTTTGCAAATATTGCCTAGAATATTTGAAATACGTATGTTTACATTAAATAATATTTTTTATAAAAGGAACTAACTAACTAGGAATATTAAAATGGGTGGTCATCCCAATTTTTAACACATGCAGGTATAAAACTATTTTTAAAACGCATAGTCCTACTCTTAAAAAGTTCAAAACTACGTGGGTGACGCAATGAGTACGTAATTTGTCTCTAATTGTTCACAGAGAAGTTGGCAAAAATCCCACTACCATGCGTGCATGATTTGCGGACCAATCAGAGTTCTAGCTGCATGATGGTACTTAACATGCAATTATGATATATCAAAGCTATATCATACAATACACCCTTCAGTTTTCGTCAAGACCAGTCCAAGAAAGTATCGGATTTCAATATCCATCGGAAAACTCTAATTTCTTACAGTAAGTAACGCATTTGAAATGTTTTCTAAATAGCTTACTCACTTAGCTAGAGCACACAACTTGTGAATAAAGAAGTTCAGTGTTTCGTAGTAGTTTCACATTTCGTAAGGTTTATTAACTTACTCTTAACAGCGCCTGGAAATAACTAGGTTACCTTGCGCATGCAACGTAGTGAATGTTGCCTTGTCAATTTGCTAGTATATATGTTGCTTAAATTGTCAAAAATCAGAATAAATAAAATATAATATAATATAAATAGTATTTTAGAAAGTATGAGCTTTCAAAACTTTCCGCAGTAACCGACCTTGTCTCGACTTCTGTCGCGTTGACTGAGATGCAGTGCTTCTCAACATGACGTATAAATTACAACTGTCTCTGCGCTTGCAAACCTTGTACTGATTACAGAACGTGCTCTATTAAGTAATAGATAAATCCCGAGAACGAGGGATGTATGCTATATACCCGAGGACGCACAGCGTCCGAGGGCTTTATATCGCATACATCCCGACGTTCGAGGGATTTATCTGACTTAATTACCGAGAAGGAGGTAACTAAGTATAGGCATATTTAGTGACCGAGGCCCGAAGGGCCGAGGTAACTAACTTTAGCTTAGTTACCGACTTCGAGGTAATTAACTGATTTAGTTTATTCATGATACAGACGATATTTGTCGTTATTTGCCAAAAAAATAGTATTCTAGACGTAGTTTTAAAGTGATATAGTAGGTCATTTAATATGCAAGGTCAATAACCTATATATTAACCGCGGCACATGACCCCACATCAAAGATAATTTATGCATGAATAAACCGAGGGGTCCTTTAGAGCTAGTGCTAGGCGTTTCCCTTACTTTTAATATTATGAACTCTAAACGGCCCCAATGGCAATGCCTCCTTGTTCATAGTGCTACAGGTTGGTACTGCTTCTGCTATTGTAAACTGATGTGTTCGGAGGTTGAAGTGGCGAACACATGAAGACTTCCATTATCATTTAGTCGCCTAATGCATGGTTGTCTACCATATATACTATAATTCTACACCATGTAGACGCATGTTTGAATGAATAACTGCGTTTTTTGCGTAACAAAATTAAAATGGCTTTGTATTAACCTGACGATTTCAAAAATCATCTTTGGTTTTAGCAAAGTATACCCATCAAATGCAAAACACGAAGCCTTGACTTTCAGTTTCTGGTACTGAATTATCTGGTACCACTTAAGTGGTAAATGGAAGTCTTGTTTAATAAATGCGCTCGGCTCTCGCATCCCTCTTTATTTTGACTCTATTAAACTTCCCGCAAAACTTTCTTGTAATCTTTTCTAGACTCTAGAGTAATGTTGAAATATCGTGCATGCCTCGTGATGTTTCGAAATACTACTCAAAAGTCTTCGTCGATCATGGCCAGACGTGTTGACCATGGTAATCCAATTATTGGACGGATTAACCCTTTACTTATCAGGCAAGTTTCGGCAAGAATTCGAAGTCCCCAATCGACGAGTAATAATTAATAGTCTGACTGATTAGCCAGACTAAAATCGTCTGACTGAATCGTCTGGCGTTTGGAACATATATAAAGAGCTAAAGAGTTAATCGGTTCTTTTTCCCATTCATATCTCAAACTATGCTAGTAAATTAAACAAAAGGTACGCTATGCGTACATGTATCTGCGCCAAACGTGTTTATAGAAGAGAATTACCCTTTTAGAACGTACTAAAATAGAAAGGTCGACTATACATTTTAAACCCATGGTTAGCACTAATCGAGTTTTGAAGAGACTCAGCCACAAGATTATTAGTGTTTATAACTATTAAGTGTATCTCTATTAAATAATGTTTTCAAATTGAACAAGACGCCTGCTTAGGCGTTCACTGGGGCTACTGCATAAGCGTTTGCTTTGGACGCAATGTAGTTATGCAATGTAGAACCGCACTGAGACTCTGAAAGCTATTTTGATTGTACGGTTAATAGAGGTACTTTTAATTTTCAACTTGCGAGTATTAAATGACAAATCGAACGATGTCGATATGACAAATCGAACGATGTCGATATGTTGTCTTTATGTGAAGCGGTGCATATTAAAGCGTTCGCTGATGCATGTAAACAAGTCCCCGTTTTCCCGAATAACAACGGCGATCTTAACACTCTCAGTAGACAAAAAAACACAGTGCTGGATTCGGCACGTTCTGTCAATAATTTCGATATAGAATTTATTTATATCGAGCAAACAGAAAATATTTATAAACGACTTTCGAAACACGTTTCCAAAGCGTTGGCAAATGTAATACGACACCTACATGAAATCTAGACATAAACAAATATTTTGAATAATTATTCAGTGATTATTTAATACTGCGTTTTGTAGTTGTTGGACTATAAGCAGCCAGGACCGCCGAGAGCCAGGATGGGCCCGGGGGGAGGTAGTCTCGCGGGCCCCTAAACGTCTCAGATTTCAGAGGCCCTTACTGTTGTGTGAGCCCACGTTCCTTTACACAAAGGCTGGACTTGAGGCTGATTGTGATTAATATGCAACTAATTGGCATTTATGACTAGTTTCTAAAATCTAAATTATTTGAATCTGAAGTTAAAGGTGACGTACAGTCTGTTCTGCGCATGACCGCAATGTGGTCCCCAAAACATGACATTCGTAGATAATTACATGAAGTACTCAGCTCAATGTAAACCGTTAGGAACAACATGGCAGAAACCCAAGCGATTCGGCGAGGATATCTCCTCGGATTTCTTCTATTTCTCCTGAAAATGTTTTGTTTTGGGTACAAGTAATGAATGGGAACCAAGAAAAGCTTACAATCTTGAATAAGGTATTAGAATTATTTTTGTAAATAAAGATGTAAACATTAGTTTCGTACATGCGCAGAACGGACTGTGCATCACCTTTAACATACATCACAAATGCAAATTGCGAATTACAAGCAATTTTTTAAATCTTACGGTCAAAACAACATGTACATAATATTCTGATTCTGAAATAGCTTGACAATTATTTAAATGTATACCTTATCAGAGACGTGATCGTATATGGTGAATAACTATATAGTCTAACCGTCTAGGAATTTAGAATGTTCAGGACTTAATAAAGGAACTACAGTATCAGTTTTCAAATTAAAGTGTCACTTTCCGGGCTTTTTCAAGGACAAACGTGTCAATTACACTAGTAAAGTCAACTTCTTTCGTCAAGTCACTCTCAATACTAAGAACAGCAAGGTCGTTCAGCCTATCCCCTGCGTCATCGTACTTCGCATAACGTTTTTGATCAAGTTTAGCTTGCTGAATGAGCGCTCTGCTCTAACCCTAACTCGTCCATTCTCTCTTCAGGAACTGGAACAAACCTTCTTTGTGTTTGTTATCCATATTTTGCAAATTTGGAGATCTTGTTAGGTAAACGTTTCACTGCGATTCATTGACACAACAACCCCGGTTCCGAAATCACTTCGGCCAACGAGGCATCTTTGAGTACTTTCTTTATAGACTTTATAGGTCTACCGCGATCGGCGTGTGCGATTGTAAGCATTGTGAGCATGTTTATCATTAGAACACAAATTCAATTCGAACAACACAACCAAAGGCCGTCGAAGGAAAAACTCGTCACTCGTGCCTGAAAATCCGCCATGAAATCTTAGCCTGCCTTTAGCCTGCGTGCAGTTTCCACCCGGAGAGAATGACGTCAGATGACGTCAAAGTGCCGTTTGTCGACACACCGACACCGACACAAAAAAAATTAATAACCGAGCCGAAACCTAGACTCGGCTACCACAGGTAGCCCGAGTAAATATATAGCCCCAGGTCTGAGCAGGCTGTTAGTGATGAGACAAGAAAGCATGTAGATGAAATGACTGTATTGAAAAAGCTTATTATTTACAAGTTATCAACACGAACTGTAAAAGTAAATGACAATAATATGATATAGATGACAATGACATAAATTGTTTTGTGCGTCAACATTAAACAAGAGTAATTGCTTTAAACATGTGGAAACAGCAATTAAACTTAATATTTTGAGGACCCCGTTATTGGACTGGAGCTTGCCTTAAAATACATTACTCAGGTCACAGAAATAGCTGAAGCACGGATCTTACAAGATCTTATAAGATTTTAGCGAGATCTTAATATAAGACAACAGCCGTATTGGGATATATCTTCATTGCTGTTGAGCCGGATACTGCGTGTTTAAAGTATTCCCCTGAATCGTCTGTAGGTTTGTGCCATTCACGAAGCTCCACAGTTATATAGAGCGTTAAATTCTGTACAACATATGTGAATTAGAAAAAATGGTATAGAATAGCAACGGAGAAAAGGCTATTTGAACTGACATAGCGCAAATATCAAATTGCATTATTACGCTATTTACTCGGCGTACGGTCAAACGCGGTCATATATAAAGTATATCCCTGAATCGTCTGTAGGTTTGTGCCTTTTGGAAAACTTGCACGGTGAGATAGAGCGTTAAATTCTGTACAACATATGTGAATTAGAACGAATCGTATAGAATAGCAACGGAGAAAAGTGTATTTGAACTGAGATGAGCGCAAATATCAAATGGCATTATTATGCTATCACTTGGCGCTATCACTTGACGTACGGTCAAACGCAATCATTTTAAAGTATCCCTGAATCGTCTGTAGGTTTGTGCCATTCACGAAACTTGTACAGTTAGATAGAACGTTAAATTATGTACAAGATATGTGAATTTGAAAAACTCGTATAGAATAGAACCCTGGAAAATCGTAGTATTTTAATGCAAAACTTTGTCTCTTCGGAGGACTTCGTGATATGGCGCTTTAAAACACGATCGGATTAAAAATACTTGTTTCCATCGTTCAAACTGACAGCTCGTAGATGACGCAAAAAAATTCTGAGCTTTGATTGGCCCTGATTTAATCGTCGCGCATTGGTTAGAGTTACACAAAAAAAAGCTAACACACACACACACACAACACGATAGCAATATATCTGCAGATACAAAAATAGGCACGCCCAGGCGTGCATGTATATCTACTGCGTTTAATGCCTATTGCTAGTCAGTGCTATGAGTAACTTCGTTACAAGTAACTAGTTAGAAGTAACTAGTTACATGTAATCGTTACATTTTTGAATAACTTTACCGGTAACTAGTTACTTTTTTCAGAAGGTAACTGTAACTGTAACTAGTTACAAAAAGTAGGAATAAAAAGTAACGATAACTAGTTACATCTGCCGTCGAGAGCGCCGTTACTTTTTGCGATATCCATAATACGTATACTCCCAACCTCGCCGAGTTGTCGTACAACGTCGTATGCATGCTCAAATCTTCGTCACACGCCGCTGCAATGCATTCTGGACAATCTATATGCAAATGCGATATTAATAACATGCATACACGTGCATTCATTCATTCATTCGTCAACGTGAGCAATAACCATGTAGTAGCGCATCAAGATGTCTTTAGCACAGCCAGTATCTGGATCAAATCATATTCATTGCCATTGGTCAAATTAAACAATAGTTTTGTCTAATTCACATGCTTTCTCAATTTTAATAGCCGAATGAAAGAATAGGTGTAACTTTGTAATTGTAATTGTAATTGTAACTAGTTACAAAAGTTTTAAAGTAACTTTGTATCTCTAACGGTAACTAGTTCCTTTTTTTTTCATTGTAACCTGTATTGGTAACTAGTTACTTTTCTGATGATGTAACTGTAACTGTAACTAGTTACAAAAATTATGTAACTATTACAGCACATTAGCTACCATGGTAAAAACAACGATGCAACTGTGTGCTTGTAACAACCTTGTATTCAGATCCAGGACTGAACAGGATTTTTGACAAAATTGTCTATGCTCACAGGCCATGCTGTATTTTAACTTTAAAACAAGAACTCATTCAACTCAGAATATAAAAGCCGGCAAGGCGCAGGAGGCTAAGCACTAACAACTCTACTAATATCTGGCATGAGTTCCAAGTCCGGACAGGTGCATGGTCACCCATTCAAATACTAACTCAATCCAATTGGGCTTTACTCCGGTCCTCAGTGGTGAAAAGCAGTGCGCTAATAGCTAGCTTGACTATTAAAGCTATGGTACTAAAAGCTATTGTCGTAAAGTATGGTAGTCAAGCTTTAAGTAGGCCAATCAAATTAACATAACTAATAACTCACAAAATTTCACTTGACTAATACAGTATCAGTAAATATCTTCGTTACAACAATTTGTCAAACAATAATGCAATCTACTTAGAAGGTAAAGGAAATCGCTTGAGATAACAAGGCTCTGTTGTGTTTTTACTTTTTTATGTCCACTGACCTTAGTAGACCTAAGACAGACAGACAGACAGACAGGCAGGCAGGCAGGCAGGCAGGCAGGCAGACAGACAGACAGACAGACAGACAGACAGACAGACAGACAGACAGACAGACAGACAGACAGACAGACAGACAGACAGAAACTAAAATGGAAACTAAAGATAAGATGTAAATTATACAAAGAACCAACGAACGAACAAACAAACAAACAAACCAACCAACCAACCAACAAACAAACAAACAAACAAACAAAAACAAACGAACAAACGACCAAACAAACAAACAAACAAAAACAAAAAACGAACAAACAAACAAACAAACAAAAAACAAACAAACAAATGAACGAACGAACGAACATACAAACAAACAAATAAAGAGACAGACAGACAGACAGACAGACAAACAAACACACAGACAGACAGAGAGACAGACAGACAGAGACAGACAGACAGACAGACAGACAGACAGACAGACAGACAGACAGACAGACAGACAGACACACGAAACAGACAGGCAAGCAGACAAACAGATAGGCAAGCAGACATACAGGCAGACGTGGACAGACACACAGACAGACGTGACGGAGGCAATTATGAATGTAGATTGTGAGTAGAAATCAGTTTGTTTTGAGCGCGTGTTGGGCGACATAGAGAAAATTCCCCTCTTCACATGTTTCCATTTCATTTTTAAGACATGTCAGAGCAACCGAAGTACACGAAACACACGGCGTTCATCTATGATAACGGCGGCTACCGTGCCGTAAACGAGGAAGAGAAAGGCCTCTCTGACATCCGTAACATAACGGTTGTCCGAAACGATTCCGCCGTCTACAAAGTTAATGTATACAACGTGGAGTCCGAGATGAAACTGTTCCCTATTATACCAGACCAGGTAATATGTCAACCTGGAGAGCAGAAACCAACAGGAGATATGTGGACACCGTGGTGCGATAATCAACAGGACCTCGAGGAAGGTCATTACATACGCATAACCCTTTCGAAGAAACAGGAAGACGACCACGTTTACCAGTTGCTTCAGTCAGGCCAGAATGTTTACAAAACCGAAAACATAGATTACTCGCTCAAAGCTCATATCCAAGGTGACTACAATATCAAGAAGGGCGAGTTCAAGTTGATTGTTTCTGGATCAAACGTTGGAAACATCCAGTTCACATTTGACAGATACTAAGTAAGTGACATTATTATAACAACGAGGGTTATAATTGGCTCGGAGAAGGACAAAAAACATAATTATGCCCCAAAACATCAACTCTATTACTATTAATATTATTTCTCAACTGTAAATTGTCCAGTCAGAGAGCTTGATTTGTACCACGTGACCAGTTATTTTATCGTAGAATTACCCTCCACAGCGGGGTATTCGAGTTCGTGTACGACGCGTGAATGTCACGCACGATTCATGAAGCTGTCAACCGTGGCGGAGTTTGGCGAGATAAGAAAACGTTTCGCCTTTAAACTCAGATGTTGACAAGAAGATTGTTAGGTTACAAGAAAATAAGGATTCAGGGAATACAAAGAAAGCAACAAACAATGCATCCAGAAGCCTTGAGACGACAAAAGAATGGAGACAGACAATGAAAAGCGGACAAAAGTTAAGCTAAGCTAACTTTATTAACATTATTTAAAGTCAACTAAACCTTTTGAAGTTATATTTTCTTCTGAAAGGGTTATTATCGAACTTAGCAAAAGTAAAGAAAAATATGAATTTCGAAGTAAAGCAAAGAATTTATCAGCGAAGCCTTCTTAGGTCCTCTTGAAGCATGACCGCGTTTCTAGAAGAATGGGTACTCCATTGTCTTTGACGTCATACCGGCAAAACCCACCAATCACCTTGTTGTTTGTTACCTGTATGACATCACAAGGTACTAGTGCCAGTCTTTATTTCGACGCGGTCGTCGTTCACACGAGTTCAGCTAAAGGAGCAAAAACTCAAACTTAGACAGCCCATAAAAGTGGAACAGAGTGACTGGTTTCAATTATTTCTTCGGTTTCAGACTGAACTTTTCCGACTTTAACGGAAAATAGAATAACCTGGAAACGTATAGTTGCCCTTTAAGCCTTTTTTGGAAAGATTAATTGTTTCGATATAATATATCATTTATAGACATGGTCAGACATCCCCGTAAAAGTTATTATTATTCGATTTATTTTTATCTTCGCTCTAATTGGTTGAGGGACCACTACGTCACCTGCAAATAACTGCCTACAAATAATAGTCTGCTCATGCGCATTAGCCGGAAATGTTGTTTTGCAGCAAATAATATTCTACTCATGCGCGTTAACTCAATTTCGGCAAACGTAAATGGCTCGTTCAGTCAAGCTGGAAAGAAACGAATGGACATAATTGTAGGTAAACAGTGACAAATAAAAAATAAATCGAATAATAAAACATTTATTGAACTCGGTTTTCACAAAATATTGTGATTTGTCAGTGTCTCGCAGTTCAGTTATTTGCCTCTGGCTTCGGCATCGGAAAATATATAACTGATCTGCTCGCCCCTGACAAATCACGATATTTTGCTCAACCTCGTCCAATAATTGTTAATTATCCGCTAGATAAATTTCGCCGACACTTGTGGCCGTTTTAAAACTTTTCCCACAGATTTACTTACACGACATATTCATAATACCATTCTTCGTAAATTTTGTAAAGCTCTGAGCTATAGTAAGCGAAATATTAGCTTTCAAGAAAACTAATTCGGGCAGTCGCTTCATACACTAAACACATTTGAGCTTTTGTTTACAATATTAAACCAGACAGTGCTACAAAGCGGTGCCTGTGGCGTTAAACGAAACATCGCGTTAAAAATGTCACGTCAAAAATGTCGCTTGCTACGAACAAACGAAATCCACTGATCTCTATATAAACTGGATAGGCCATTCCCAGTCAAACATTTCGTGCCAGTCGCCGCCATCTTACGTTAGTGGAACATATGACGCATTGCGGCCTTAGAACTTGTTACCAGTCCCAAAGTTGACTAGCATAAGCAATCTTGACGTCAGCACGGTCAGATAAACCGGGGAGCCGGAAAAGCCGTGAAAGCAAACAACAGATGCCGGTTCGTTTAGTTTTCACTGTTTAACAACAAATACAGTAAAAAGATGGCAAGTACACAACACGAGATATTGTTAAGGCATTAAGATTACTATAAAAGGTCAGTGGCGGATTTAGGATTTTGAAAACGTCAGTCAAAGTTGTGGTCCACGGTTCTAGGGGCGTCTGGGGGTATGCCCCCCGGAAACGTTTTGAAATTGGGGTCTCTAAAACGGCATTTCCCACGAAATTCAGACGCTTTCAATCGCGTCTATTAAAATGTTCCTCGCTTGAAATAAATCGATGACTGTGTAATCTAGATGACAAATCATCATAGATTGTTCACAGTATAACAGTATTTCTTCATCATTGCTGTTAAAAGCAGTTAAAAACCCATTTGAAAAGGCTTATACAGAACTTGTATGACTGAAACTACGAACACAGTGAGAGGCCTTCAGCCTTCAATGGTATCTCAGCTTTTTAGTCAGCAATCGATGGTTGCCATGGTGCAGATCTGTCAAAAAGCCCAAAATCAACGCGACAGCCAATCAGGTTTGAGGCAAATCGGTCAAAAAAGTGGTTGCCATGGTGCAGATCGGTCAAATTGATCAAACACCAATCAGATCTCTCCGCAAACAGGTCAAAACTCTCAAAGCGAACGCTGACCACCGGTCATCCCTGCCCGGTGTTTGCTGACTCGCAAATTACGATAAAAGCGAATTTGAAACCTAATCAGTCTGCCAAGCTTTGGAGTCACGGCATAACATTTTCTAGAAGACTGTCGAGATTAAAATATTGTGTGATTGCACAATTATTCTGGTGATTTTTTACGTCAATCGCGTGACCGGTCTGATGTATGCTAAATCCGCCCCTGAAGGTATAATTTAAGACTTGGATTGAATTCTTCGTAGATTTTATAGTCTGTTTTTCAGTTTACATTATCGTGAAGTTTCTTCGTTGTTGGCACTGAAGAAAAACAACGAAATTTAAAGGTTTTACAGCTAAGTAACAGAAACAAATGCACGAAAATAGTGTCTTAAACCTTATTAAGTACTTCTTGTGTCCCCACATCGTTTAAATTTTCTTAAAATAATTCTTTTTGTCTGTTTTCAATGGCTACGAAAGCTATGAAAAATGGGAAAACATATGCCATTTTGGTTTAGTTCGCAAGAAAGATGGTGGCGAATACAAGCCTAACACTTTGTCAAGTTTTCACAGAACGTTTACAACACTTATAGTCATAAAATAAACTCCTTATTGACCTCGCTTGTTCGGTCTGTACTGGTAAAATATCGGACCGACGTTTTCTGCACGGACCTCGCTTCGCTGCGCTCGCTCGGTCCGTACTAAAAACGTCGGTCCGATATTTCACTAGTACAAACCTCACGCTCGGTCAATAAGTAGTAATTGTGAGTTTTTATATTGTACGGCACAAGTTAATTGCGGTGAAATTAGGGTAAAGGACTAGGGACTAATCATCACTGATCTCTATATAACTGGATTGGTCATCCGCGGCTCCAAAAATGAAGCCAGGGGAGATGACGAATTTGAGTATACTAAGATGGCCGCCACGGAAAATTGTATGCTTTCGTAGCACGAAAAGAGACGAAAGAAGCCACGTTCAAAATATTTCTGCCATTGGTATCAAACAAAGAACACTGTAAAAGGTTTAGAAACTTAGTTTTCGCATTTGTTGGTGTTCGTTATTTAACAGTAAAACGTGTTATTTAAAAACCAACGAAATCAATCAATAACTTCATTATAAAACTATCTATTACCTTTGGTATTAAAGCATAAGTCTTTACAAATCCTTGAAGTATGTAGTTGACAATTTCGGACTGTATTTGCTTGTATTTCCCTTCTGTTTTTCGGTAGTAACAGTAAATTGCCATTTGAGAATTGTTTTATGGCTTTTCCGACTAGGTATATATGTAAACGGGGTCTCGAATCCCGTTCACACGAGTCCGGAGCGAGTTGAAAACGGTGCTAAAAAGTCACAAAACGGATCGAAATTGTGTGAAAACGTCGCTCTAACCGCATCGATTTGAAAATGTAACAAACGGAACAATTATTTGCCTTGAGTTGACTTTTAAACTCCCCTCCTCACGGGTGGTAGCAATGTGCGCTTTCGCCAGAAATGTAAATAGATTTCCTGCGTGCTTATCCGACACTGCGCCACGGGGGGACTGGGTGGATTTTTTTGTTTAACGTATTTATTCCAATAGATCGTTTTCACCTGACGTCACGGCGGCCATATTGGTGTACCACAACAATGAAATGGCGGCCATAACCATATTGGTGTACCATATGGGAATTAGCAATATTCTTATTCAAATATTTCGTATTGTTTCACCACCCCAATGGGGTACCGATCACGTGAGTGAAAACGATCTATAGACACGCACTATCAAATAAACGCTCCTCTCCAATAGACGCGACCCCCTCTACCAATAAAAATATTTAATAAACGCCCCCCCCCCCCCTAATAAATGCTATTTCCAAATATACCTGTCAACACAAGACGTTAAAAAAAATACAATGCCAACGCTTTATTTTTTAACAACAACTTTTAAGAAGATGAAGTTTTTTTATTGTTACATGTAATTTGCGCGAACATTTTTTGTTTCTAATTGCTTATTCGGATGTTAAGGACGCATATGATGAAATTTTTGGCTGATTATATATTGATGATGAGATTGTGTGCACATTTGTGTGACGTGTTTTTTTGTTTAAAGTGTATATGACCCGAAAATTAAGTTTGTCTTATGTCTTATTTGAAAGAACAATGACAGAGTACTTATTTTTTAGATTTTCGTTTACTTGCTTCCTTTTTGAAATATTTTAGTTTGTTTAAGGTTACGTAACACCTTGGAGTAGTGCTTTGCGAAAAATGCAACTGCGCGTTGAGTTTAAAAGCAATCAAATTCAAATTTTTACAGTTTATAGCAAAATGATTGTAGAATTGGACAGTTGATTTACAATTTTGAAAGGTATTTAAACTTGTTTTGTTTTGACAAAATTCTGAAAACGCATTCGCTTTGCGCCGCGACTTTTGTTGAACTACAGTTTCAATCAAATCATGTAAAAATAGTTTTAATTGAAACTCAACTAGCTGTTCTACAAAAAAAGTGTGTGCGGTAGCTATGGGTTTCTTTTTTTGTTATTTTTGAGATATAAGGCATTCTTTTGCAACCTCAGTTAAGTTGCGTACATACCATGAATCGTAGTCGATTACTCCGAAATGAAAAAAAAATCGTATAGCCACCGCACAAACTTTTGACGCTCTTATTGTCTCCGATACATTGTAAAAATTGAAGAAACAAGCCTTGGAACATTTAAATTTCGCGGGAAAACAGAGCTGCTTGCAATTTTCATCGTTAAATATCTTAATGAATTTTGATTTAAACGAAATAAACTTTTCAAAACCTTTCAGCATTTGGCTTAAGGCAGCTAATTACGCAAAAAAAATTGTTTTGTATTTTAAAATTGCTATGGTGTAACGTAACCTTAAAATGCAAATTTAACAAAATGACGTCACATGTGCATAATGGTTATTGACGAAGGTTATACATCTCTGCTGTTATCAAACGAAATCACTGTCAAAGAAATCATGTGCATGTGTTCCTCCCAGAATACCAAGCATGTAAATTGCCAAGTGATTTTGTTTGATATTAGCAGAGATATATAACATTCTTCGATAAGTCATTATGCGGGTGTGACGTCATTTTGTTAAATTTGCATATCAGACAAACTGAAATATCTCAAAAACGAAGTAAGTAAACGCAAATCTACAAGAGAAGTTATTCTGTTATTTTTAAGTTATCTTTCAAATAAGACAAACTTAATTTTCAGGTCATATACACTTTAATAATTGAAATATCAAATTTTGAAATAAACGCCTCTCTGTAAACGCCCCCCTTTAGAGCTCAATTTTTCAATGAACGCCCAGGGCGTCTATTGGAATAAATACGGTATAGCTGTGAGTTTTTCGTACGATCTTACACTTTTTCATATTTTTCTTTCAGCCTGAATGCCTATGATGTCATGGAATTCTGGGATGAACTTGCTTTGTAAGCACGCTTTTATATCTTTGCAAGGACGCTTTATATCATCGTAAGCACGCTTTATACCTTCGTAACCACGCTTTATATCTTTGTAAGCACGCTTTATATCTTTGTAAGCACGCTTTACATCTTCGTAAGCACGCTTTATACCTTTGTAACCACGCTTTATATCTTTGTAAGCACGCTTTATTTCTTCGTAAGCACGCTTTATATCTTTGTAACCACGCTTTTTAACGTGTTTGGCACGTACCGTGACATTTCTTATATGTTTTTTGATATTGCATTCCTTTTTACCTACAGTACATACTTGCTGTAAACACTTTATATATTAAACTCAACCAGCCTTTGGTAAAAACGTAAAAGCGACTTTGATTTATTGAGAGTAACATATGGCAGTATTTAGATACCGATAACCCAATGGCCCTCACCCCTTGATGGAACTAGTTTGGAGAATTAACTGGGGAAACTATGGTGTTGATTTAGTGGAGAGGGGGGGGGGGGGGGGGGGTGAACCGGAGACTCCAGTGAAAAACCCTCGAAGGACAAAGAGAGAACCAACAACTCTACAGCTCACAAGAAGTCACCCATGCGATTACTAACCCCATTCAACTGGGATGATTTGACATCAACAAAAATATAGAAACAATGCAATGCAATACTCCCCCAATAGTCGATATACAATCAAGATAACAGTGGCTGCAGTGATCAAAAAGCAATCTGAATGCACAACAAACCCATTTAAGCAAGTCTATTAAAATGCCTGGCCATCCGATTTGTTGGATCCGATAGTAAGAGCTTTTGAAAATAGAGACAAATCGGATAGATCAAATCTGACCCAACTCTATGACTGAAAAAATAAGAGGCGTGCGGTGCTCAGCACGCCTTGGTTGGCCTAGGCGTACGATGGCGTGCCTGAGTGTTTTTCGGGGCACGGAAAATAGTCTACAGGGCTATTCTGATAAGTTTTTCATTAGAAACTTGCAATAAGTCTTGTTTTATTCATTACAGGGGAAATTCTGCGGCTCAAAGTCTCGCTTTTATAATGAAAGTCCCCTTCTAGGCTTAAGGGTGTTCGGACGTATTTCGTTGCTAGGCAACCGGTTGCTAAGGACATTAGTTCCGGTCGGGGAAATCTTTTCACAAAAACATATTTTTGTACTTATGCACTATGCTTATACACTGCATAAAGGTATAAAATGATTACAAAAAAAACCGAAAAAGCCGAGCAAGTTTGTGAGAAAAGGTACCAAAACAAAAGAAAAATATTCCTTTGCTGTAGAATGTCCTGGCAAAAACACTGGGAGAGTTGAAGAACTTCGGTACACAGACGGCGATAGATGGAAAAATAAACGAAGGACGTCGTCACGTCGAGATATTTGGATTGAATGTTGGAATTTAGAATTCGGCAGAGCTGATGAACCATAAATCAAACATTCCGAAGACAGTGGACATCAACTTTTAACTTCGTATGTAGAACAAGACGACTTTTTGAGCATTCTTGGCTTGGAACCACGGCTGAACTCGCAATTTAGCTGGCAAGCTCCGATCAGGCAGGAGGCAGGAGGAGGGCTCGCGCCTGATTCTTTCAGGCTAGATTGAGTGGCATTGAGTCGCAAAAACATGAGCTCACAAGATTCCTATTATTTCCGCGAGTATTTATCGAATCGTTACTTTTCTTTCGTTTACACCTAGGGAAAACATGTCTCCCAAAAAGTACGCATGGATTTTATGAATAAACCAAAAATGACAAAGATATTCTATTTTTTGTTAAAAATACCCCTTAAAATTTCATTAAAACGGCCATAAAGTCATTAAGATTTGCTCAATTGAGAAACGCATGCGTACTTTTTTGCACATAACAATTCTGGTTCTAGTGAAACTTCTTTAGTTAGCAAAACTTTTAAGTTGGTGGAAATTATAGGTTTTTTCTTATCTCAGTGACGTCACTGTATGACGTCTCAAACGAAAGAACTTCATTCATATATACTATGTGCAGAATATCTAGCATTTCTAGCATGGGGATCAAATTTGTAAAGCTCTAGAAGCTCTGTGGTCAAATCAAGTTGTCCCTAGCAACGGGTCAAAATAAATATGTCTGAACACCCTTAACAAAAAGTTTTAATATGAATTTCATACAACAATGTCAATATTTACATAAATAGAAAAAGTTTTCGGTTTTAAAAATTTTTTTTAATCTTCATCGTCTTCATCTTCGTTGCATTCATCTTCTAGTCGGACTCATTGTCGGTTACTTCTTCTTCAATGGAGACTTCTGTTCTCGCTTTCTTTCTTGATGGTTCACTCGCTGGTTCTCTCTCTTGCAATGAGCTCGTCATTAATCGTAATGCTAGGGAGTTCGATGCCATTGTATTCGCGTTTAAAACCTGATGACCATCGATTGCATCTAAGTACATGTTTGCAGTTTGCCAACGTCAAACTTTGACATTTTCCGGGAGCAATTTGATAGGTTTTATATTACCAATCATCGTGAGACAAGATAATAATTTGACAAATGCGAACGTTAATAATAAATTTTGACGTGGGCGCAGGTAATTTTTTAATTACAAAGATGTTTCGGTTTTCAACTGGTGAAATTCTCTGCTTAGAAAATGTGGTTCCACTTGGAAAATTCAGTCTTGTAGAAAACCAACCAATGTAGTCTTTAACACTTTATTCAGTAAATAACTATAATTAATCTACTACAATCTATTTATCTAATTATATCGTTCTATAATTGGTCAACTTTAGTTCTAAGTGTTCAATTTAGTCAAGGATATAGGCAAGGATACCGGCAACCACGACTCCTTTCTACCAACAGTTCAGTACAGGACCAAGCAATCAAGATGACGGTTTGGAAGGTAACCAACGCTAGCCCAATGGCGAAATGTTCCTTACTTAAGAGGATTCCGGAGGAGAAAACCACTTCTGGTTGTAGGCATTGACTTCATAACACGAGGACTATGGTCTTTAGGGATTGGCGTATGTCTTTGTAATACTGGGCTACTTGTCACCCAAGATCTCAGCCCGATAACTACTCCTGACTTCTGCTTCAGCGAAGAAACTGCTTCAATCTAGACCTTGTCAATTTCTCTTCAGCCTGTACCTCTCTCCGAACAACGTTTTTTTTCTCTCGATCCTGAATATACCCTGCCTTTTATCCCTTGTCCACGTACTTATTTACATAATTTACATAATTATGTCTACACAAACATTTCTATATAGTCCCAACGGGTTACATCTTCCCACCTAAGATCAATTTCGAATACGAAATTGATAAAAAAAATGTGACGAACTTCGTTCGTCGCCGTGGGTATTTATGTAGTCTTTAACACTTTATTCAGTAAATAACTATAATTAATCTACTACAATCTATTTATCTAATTATATCGTTCTATAATTGGTCAACTTTAGTTCTAAGTGTTCAATTTAGTCAAGGATATAGGCAAGGATACCGGCAACCACGACTCCTTTCTACCAACAGTTCAGTACAGGACCAAGCAATCAAGATGACGGTTTGGAAGGTAACCAACGCTAGCCCAATGGCGAAATGTTCCTTACTTAAGAGGATTCCGGAGGAGAAAACCACTTCTGGTTGTAGGCATTGACTTCATAACACGAGGACTATGGTCTTTAGGGATTGGCGTATGTCTTTGTAATACTGGGCTACTTGTCACCGAAGATCTCAGCCCGATAACTACTCCTGACTTCTGCTTCAGCGAAGAAACTGCTTCACTCTAGACCTTGTCAATTTCTCTTCAGCCTGTACCTCTCTCCGAACAACGTTTTTCTCTCTCGATCCTGAATATACCCTGCCTTTTATCCCTTGTCCACGTACTTATTTACATAATTTACATAATTATGTCTACACAAACATTTCTATATAGTCCCAACGGGTTACATCTTCCCACCTAAGATCAATTTCGAATACGAAATTGATAAAAAAAATGTGACGAACTTCGTTCGTCGCCGTGGGTATTTATGTAGTCTTTAACACTTTATTCAGTAAATAACTATAATTAATCTACTACAATCTATTTATCTAATTATATCGTTCTATAATTGGTCAACTTTAGTTCTAAGTGTTCAATTTAGTCAAGGATATAGGCAAGGATACCGGCAACCACGACTCCTTTCTACCAACAGTTCAGTACAGGACCAAGCAATCAAGATGACGGTTTGGAAGGTAACCAACGCTAGCCCAATGGCGAAATGTTCCTTACTTAAGAGGATTCCGGAGGAGAAAACCACTTCTGGTTGTAGGCATTGACTTCATAACACGAGGACTATGGTCTTTAGGGATTGGCGTATGTCTTTGTAATACTGGGCTACTTGTCACCGAAGATCTCAGCCCGATAACTACTCCTGACTTCTGCTTCAGCGAAGAAACTGCTTCACTCTAGACCTTGTCAATTTCTCTTCAGCCTGTACCTCTCTCCGAACAACGTTTTTCTCTCTCGATCCTGAATATACCCTGCCTTTTATCCCTTGTCCACGTACTTATTTACATAATTTACATAATTATGTCTACACAAACATTTCTATATAGTCCCAACGGGTTACAGGCGTGCGAAGGAGCGCACGCCTTATCCACGTCTTAACGCACGCCTCTCGTTGACAGACTTGCTGATCGTGTGAACATGGAAGTACCCGTCTTCCGAAGTTAGAGGCAGCGTGCTAGCGGCTTGACACCCATTCCTCCCGACTTTATTTATTGAGGGTAACATATGACAGTATTTAGATACTGATAACCCTATGGCCCTCCCCCCTTGATCGAACTACAATCCTGGACAAAATTGTTGGGACACTTCGCCGTTATTGACGATTTTCACTTGGTGTCCCAAGGACTATTGTCCAGGATTGTCTGAAAATGGCGAATTAAACAAAAGCGAACAAAAAAAACGATTTGGACGCGGTGATTCTGCGCAGTTTGTTTGAAAATGACAAATACGCTCCCACCTGCATGAGCAACAGATTGTTTGTGGGGTATAGAAGGGTTGGTGAATATGCAAATTAAATAAGAGCTCTCGTGCGGGTGGTACCGGTGCTTCCCCATTGAGGGCGTAAGGGGGAGCAGAGACGGGGGCACTTTTATTGAACTGTACATCTTTTGCAATGTTACAAAGCTAAAAAGCTGAATTTTATTGAAAATTTAAAAATTCATCATTTTCAGACAATCCTGGACAAAATTGTAAAACCTGAGAACTCGGCAAAAAATCCTCAAGGTGCAGGAGATAGATAGATAGATAGACAGACAGACAGACAGACAGACAGACAGACAGACAGACGGATGGATGGACGGACAGATGGACGGACGGACGGACAGATGGATGGATGGATGGACGGTCTGTCAGTCATGATATGAACGCTGTGTGAAAATATGTTAAATACAGGCAACCGTGTTTGGTGTATTGCGAATTGTGTTTTCTATCGAAGAATTAGATTGTGTTTTGACTATTTTCTGTGACCAATGATGTTTAGACTTTTATAGACTTTAGCACTGCATGCGATGTAATTGTAGCTGCGAGTTTCAGTGGCGTGGTGGCAAATTTCAGTCTGGGGTGGCCAGATTAGCTTTGGCGCCCCCCTCCCGAAAAAAAAAGAAAAGAAAAAAAGAGATTACTGTATTTGATAAATGATCACAATTTTTGTTTTAAAATAACTCGAGCAATATATAATATTACAACAAATAACGGGTTCTCTCAAAGGCAACACCAATAGGGTCCGGGGGCATTCTCCCCCGGAAAATGTTGAAATCTAGAGTCTCTGATATGCCATTTCCTGCATTTTGGAGTGAGATTTTACAGAATTCTGAAGATTATAAAACATCATAGAAAACACAAAAGATTACACATTTCAGGTCTTTATATCCCCCCTAGTTTTCTCTAATTTGGACGAATTGGAAAATCGACCTTGGGGAGAACTGGGGGGGGGGGGGGGGGGGGGAGACGTGTCCGCCCCAGTCCATCCCGTGGCACCGCCATTGGGTTCTCTACGTTAATGCAGCTTCCAATCTTTGTGACGAGCTCACATACTTTTAGTACAGCAGTGATGCGGCATTGACGACTACTTGATGTCAGCTTCGATGTAGATTTTTCTAATGTACGATCTATTCCGGCAAAGGCACAGATTCTAAATATTAATTTGAAGACCTAGCTATATAAAGAAATAGGTTTATTTTGTTAAGTTTGGGCGCCCTTGCGGTTGCCCCCCCCCCCCCCTGCCACTACACCACTGGCGAATTTGCAGTAGCCCAAGTGAACGCCTGCATGATCAAGGTGTTTTGTTTTTGTACTGAAATACAGTAAACTCTTTCTCTGGGAAAAATTATAAGTACATAAAAGAAATATTTCTTTTCCTAGTGTCACAATATTTGCAAATGCCTGGCATTGTCCGGGGGGGAAGGGCATTGCTGGACAAGGCAACCAACAAAACATTAAAGTATATGTACTTTAAACACAAGGAAATACAATCCCTACCACTGTAGCATAAATCCTTTGTATCGAAAAGATAACTTTCGAAGAGAAGGGCCGTAAATACACGCACGAAATGGGTTAAGAACCTATGTAGTGAGTCACTCAGATCTTAACTTACCTTTTAGCATCGAATTCGGTTGAAATGAAATTCTCAAATGCAGCCAAGTTCTTCAAATAATAGTGTCAAGTAGTAACTTAAGGAATGATGATCACCTGGAAACGATGTCGAACGTTCAAGATTAAGGATTGATGAGATTACGGAAAGACTGCTAAATTTTCGATCGCCATCTTGGCCAACCCGCCATAGCCCGCGAGGGCTAGAAATACATGAACGCAACAACCCCTCGCTAGGTTTATATGCATTTTATAACCCCCCCCCCCCCCCCCCCCCCCCCCCTAATTTCTGTTTTTTGTAGTATTGATGACACACAGATCAGAAAACATCCAAGAAAATTAGTAAGCAAGGTTCATCTGTAGTCATGTATTGACACACCGAAAGAACATGCAAAGTCAATATTAAAAAAAAAAACAACAACAACGCGATGAACCAAATGACAAATTTTCATTCAAAATTATATATAAACAGTGGTCAAGAAAAGACACAAATATTCAAAGACAATTCTAGACAATATATTATTTATATTAATTTTCATTTTCAAGATTTCTTCCGTTTTAACTCAGCTAAACTGGTAAATACGAATCTCCTACCGTTAAACTTTCTTCTGCTTTTGTCACCACAAACACTGCCAATTCTACTCTTTTCGGATTGTTTTTCTCGTTCGACGTTCGCGGTTTCTTACTTTTTTCGTTGTTGAGACATAAATATGACAAGGCATCATTCAGTTCTCTTCATGATCTAAAAAGCCGTTTGTTTCAAAATTTCTTCATCGTTCCCTCTCGAGTTATGTAGAGTATACCAGAGCAAAATTCTTTACCGGCTTTGAACAGTTTCAGGACACATCCTTCTTCTTTCAGTTACATTTCGGTCGGTATCGTTTTCGGTCTTCATCGTATTAATTTATAGGCTTTTTTCAGTGGTTTTAAGTCGTATATATTGTTGTCTTTTTCTCGCTGTCACATCTCTTGTTAGCCTTCTTTCTTTGGTCTTTTTCCATAGTAATATTAATGTACATTTTAGCTGAAACCATTTTTTCTGGCAAATATTTCATTCGTCATATCATAGGCAGCCCAAGCACTATCACGCACTGTCTGTTCAACTCACCACTTGAATAAATGTCAATACATCATTCGTGAGCAATTTGACCAACAAGGGGGGTGGGGGGGGGGGTGGGGGGGTATCGCAACAGTGCAGTTAAAAAGATTCGTGTAATAAATACAAACTTTTTGTACGTAAAAGTTTATATAACCGTGTATAGAAATGGAGCGGCAAGAACGGAAAGGATTCTGTCCCAATGTTCGTTGTCTTATATGGGAAGTGACTAAAAATTCTCAATCTTTTTTGCTTATAATAGAAGGAAGCCAGTTAGTGGCTTTAATACTGGCTTTGACAGATATTTGGCGGAGTTCATTGTTATTTATGCAAGACGACTCATTGTTGTTCGCCGGTATTAAATAAACATTCAAACCCAAAGTTCAATAAATATGGACATGCATATATAAGTAGACGATAGAAAAATAAGGCACGTCGAAACAGATCTTATACATTAAGCTGCATTTACCTTTGCATGCAGGCTTGCAACATTTTTTGCAGCTCATCATATATTCAACTGAATGCGAAATTAATTTTTAGTTCGTACAGAAAAACCTCTGATTTGTTGTCGTCGAGCAATTGCTTCTCAAAAGATACTGATAAAAGTATAAAACATAGCGATTTTTCGTTTCAAATTTTCCACATTTAAGCTTAGAAATCAGCAAATATTCTGAATAAATGAAATGTTTATCTACACCACGGACATACTTTTCTATTAAAAACAATACACTTTCACTTTTAAGACAAGGACACAAAACGTGTCAAAGACACTTTATATATTAAATATAAATGCCTGAGTTTTCGCCCAGTTTTACCCACTTCCATTAGTTCCATATCATTTATATGCACGAGTCCCAAAAAACGTATGAAATATGCCGCAAACCAAAAAAACCCAGTAAAACACAAAACATAAGTTTGCACAGAGGAAAGAGGTGAAAAAGTAATTCAGTTACCTGCTCATGTCCTCGATGAAATGACAAAAACCCAAGATATCTATACACATGCAGTTGATCGTTTGATTACTTTTTATTCGAAATCACTCTAGCTGAAGTATTTTATAATAGATGAAATAGAACGGTATATATTCGGCAACCAATATATCCTACGAAGTAGTCAGAGATCTCATGGCCAGAAATCGAGGACAACATGACGGCAAAGCATGCGCACTGAATCCCTTTTTAATTAATTCAATATGGCGTCCTTCAATAGATTTCTTAAGGAGATATAAAGAACAATCATTTTCGGTTATTTATTATTGTAAATTCCGACATGCGAACGTCCAAAACTTCACCAAATTGAACAATCGTTCAGCACTACAATTTCTATTAAGTTTGGAGCGTCCTAAATAGGTTCCCGAGCCCCTCACAAGAATACCTCTTATTCGCTGTTTAAAGTCTATTAATCTGCTATATCACTTATTTTGGAGCTCCAATTTTGGCGGCTTCTGTGTTGTTTGTCCACGATGCGAACGTCTGAATTTGCTCGGGATGAACGTTACTTTGTTTTGCGGAGTTGTTCGTTCCAATTTTTCGTTGTTTAATAGGTTCCCAAAGACCTTAAAATGTACGATTTATTGCAGCCGAGTCGTTGTAATTTAATCCATCAAGCGCCGAGATAAATACTGAACTCGGCGTGAAGAAGCAATGCATTCCTCGATAATTTCGGGTTCTTGTCCGCCATTTCTTATGGAGATGTTGCTAGGTTGCCAGGGTCTTAACCGCTGTTATTATTATTAAATATGACTGTGGATTAGGAAATAATAACCGAAATTTATGCGGCAATTTTTGTGAGTATGAGGGTACAGGCCTGTCTGGACGATTAAACCTTTTGTAATTTGATATTTGGGTAAGAAATGGGTCAATAAGACATTTTAACGAATAACTCTACTTTAATTTATTGCTATAGACTTCTGTTTATAGCCGAAATGATCGATATTTAGCCATCAGAATTTTCAAATTAATATTCCATCTAAATATGAGCCCACAGGCCACTGCCGCTGAGTGTCCTGGATTTCTAGCCATGTTAATGTCCACTAATAGTTTAATACCGGCGAACAACAATGAGTCGTCTTGCATAAATAATAATGAACTCCGCCAAATGTCTGTCTCAAAGCCCGTATTAAAGCCACTAACTGGCTTCCTTCTATTTTAAGCAAAAAAAATTGAGAATTTTTAGCCACTTACATGCATGGCCATATAAGACAAAGAACATTGGGACAGAATCTTTTCCGTTCTTGCCGCTCCATTTCTATACACGGTTATATAAACTTTTACGTACAAAAAGTTTGTATTTATTACACGAATCTTTTTAACTGCACTGTTGCAATACCCCCCCTGTTGGTCAAATTTATCACGCAGAGATAATTTTCTTGTTTTGCCGATTGACCAATGACCTGCCTTATATTTGCTCACGAATGATGCCGTCAAACAGGATTTTTGCACTACGCATAGGTACGGCAATTTTTTGGACAAAACCCCGTTTCTTTTCATTAATTTCTGGTGTTTCACAACAGTTTTAAGCGACAAACGTTCGTGACAAGTTAGTACGATTATTTGTGTTTATAGAAGTGTTTTTTTTTTATTGATTTACGTTAACATTTGCGAATAGTATTGACATTTATTCAAGTAGTGAGTTGAACCATGGATAGTAAAAAGACTGGATTGGAAACTTGATGGCGTGAGCATAACAACCTGGTTGCAATTGACAAGCTTAAAAAACCCGAGTATATTCAAAGTTTGGGATTAATACAGCCTAAAATGATAATCGAATTGTCTGTAAATACGACAAAGCCACAATACGACAAAATGCTCGTCTATTCTTACTCATTTTAAAAGAAGATATCAAGGTTTACTAGTTAAAATATGCATCCCAAATTCCAAGCAAAACAAACACAATTTGGGGATGCCAGTTTCTCCAAAACAACACAGGAATCATCAAAACAAAGATCAACAACGCTTACCTCGAACGCTCGATTGTGGCTTAGGCAGGTTTGTAAGGCGATAAAATCATTTGAAACGTCAACATAGTCATCTAAATGTGAGGATATGAAGAATTTGAAGAAAAGTTCACTAAAAACCTCAGTAAAACAAGCGTACTCACGCCGGGTGGGAACTCTGCAGAGACTCTGCTCCAGTGATCCCTTCCCCATTGAGGGGGTAAGGGGGAGCAGAGATGGGGGCTCTTTTATTAAACTGTATATATTTTGCAATGTTACAAAGTTAAAAAGCTGTGTTTTATTGAAAAATCATAAACTCGTCATTTTCAGACAATCCTGGACAAAATTGTTGGGACACTTTGCCGATTTTGCCGATTTTCGCATAGTGTCCCAAGCACTTTTGTCCAGGATTGTAGGTTTCAACATCTCTCGAGCAAAGAAAAACGCTTTTCAGCCAATCAGCGGCCTGGAAACACCTCACGTGACTATTAGTTTCCAATCCACTCATTTTACTATCCATGGTTGAACTAGTGAATTTACTTGCCAACCTTTAAGTATATTATATAATACGACAGACAGTACGTGATTGTGCTTGGGCTGCCTATGGTCATATATGATCGTTGAAAAACTATTTCGTAATCCAACCGAACTTATAAACTAGGTTACCTAAATGGTATGTGAATGCTGCCTTTGGTAATGTAGCAGAGTTGTGGGTTTTCTGACATGTGGGAGGAGAAGGCTTGGTGGTTACGTGTTTCTGACTTTCTGTGTGCATTTTAAACACAAGAAAGATAAATTCAAGAAGTAAAAACAATATTTTTTATTGCGTATTTTTTAAAGCAATAGAATGCAACTGTAAAATGTTGAATATAAATGTAAAGCTAAAATTTCTTCTTAAAATAAACATACACGTCTTCGCACATCAGATTCAGCTGACTCATTGATAACTATGTAGACTAAACTTCACGGCTTGTCTTTAGGATATCTTGGTAGCGTTTGGGCTAAAGGTCTTTGGGAGAGGCTATATATTAATTGAAAAGATGCATACGCACCCGCTCCTCAGCATTGTCCATTTGGCAGTTCAAATGTCTGTTGTAATGAAACAAAATTGCAATTGACTAAAGGCATTTGTTCAATCTTGCAGATGACTAAAGACATTTGTCTAATTTTACATGAAATTCACAATTAGCATACTGCATACATACCTGAAAACCTGTTCGCTCGACATTCCAAACGAAAAGAAAGCACATGTACTTCGCGCGTTGTATTCTGGTTAGTTGTTTCCGCACTGCATTTTGGGTCTATAGCAATTAGACCACAATGCAATGCGCCAATGAAAGATTTGAAAAAAGCCCCACTACATTATTTAGGTTTGCTGCCTTGCTCGCTCGCTGCGGCAGCAATTATAATTTGCTGACGTAAATTTAAATAATTTAACAGGTTAGTTACCAGTACCCTGCTATTCGTACTGCGCAAGTTGTGGATTTGATAACATATATATCTATATATACAAACAGGTTTCAGAATTGCATTCAGCTTTTCATCTCGCATGTAAAGTGGACTCCACGCACGTCGAAATTAGCACCCTCACCGGGCTTCGGGCCTTCGGCCCTCCGCCCGGCTCGGGAAAAAATGCCGCATGTTAAAAATATCGCGTCAAAAATATACTATTGATTCCTAACGAACGAACGAACGAACGAACTCACACACAGAATATAAAGCGGTTTGAAAGTTAACTGCGCCCGCAAGCTAACTTTCAGGGCACCGCAACCAGACACAGTGCTACAAAGCGGTAGAAATTGTGGAGTAAAACATACCGACAACAAAATGGAATTTATGGTTTTTTTTTGTCATAAATTAACTATACAAATAGAGCAACTTTATTGGCTGATTATGGAACGACAATTGTTCTGATTGTAATTACTTCGTGCCATGCATCATCTATCATGCATTATCTATATTTTTAGATGTTTAGATTTAGGTTTTTGACTCACGGACACTCCGTAGGAATATTTGGGAGTCTATGCTATCACTCGACTTTTTGACTCACGGATACTCCGTAGGAGTATTTGGGAGTCTATGCTATCACTCGACTTTTGCATACAATCCTCCAGCCTGCTTTGCGCGCTCTGTTCTAAAACCAGATAAACCGGTTTAGTCCGCCTGCGGTATCTACTTCTATCTACTACAGTACTTCGAAAGCTAGGAGGTGAGTTTGTTGATTTCTTTTCATGTGTTTTTGCATATTACTAGCATATTACTAGGTCCATCAGTGTATTGATGTTTACTGTTTCTGCAGTTTGACCGTTTCTGCCGTTTCTGCAGTTTAACCGTTTGTTTCATGATGAACTCGTAGTTCACTTGTTGTTTCACCGTTTCTGCGGTTTACACGAGTCTGTTGTCGATCATTCGTTCTATTGCAAACATTTGTTCATGCTTCATTTCTTCGAATGCAAAAGACTCATAATTTCATTTGTTCTTGGACGTGCGAACAGGTGGACTCGGAAATTGTAGCCTGCCCAGAGAAAAGAAGGAGAAAGAAGTTTCATTGGTGAGTAATGTATTATATTATTGAGTCGGCCATTTTGAAAGTGCTTCGGGTTTGCATACTTCATTGTGTCTATTTCACTTGAGAACCAGGGTAACATCATTTAGGACATACTTAAAATAACATGAGTGACTTGGATATCATTTTCCAATCAAATCTTATCAACCTGAATTTGTCAACATCAGGGGAAACAAAGTTATGAAGCAAGAAGCTATTATTACTGATGATTCTGGGACACTAAGATTTGTGTTATGGGCAGCAGATATCAACAAGGTAGAATCACGCCTTACATACCACCTTAGAAGAGCTGTTGTTAAACAATTCAATAACCAGCATTATACCACACTAAACAGACAAACTGTAATAAATCAAAGTCAAGAAGCTGTTGAAAGAAAGGATGAAGGTGTTGGCAATACCATCAGGCATTTCACCATATCTTGCCCACCAGAAGGAGTACAATCCATACATCGGTATGTGTCATGCAAAAAATATCCAAAGTTCTTGGTTAACAGTAACACAAACATAGTAAAGTGTACAGGATGTGGCCTAAGTCAATTAAAATCAACCTGCCAGCCAGAAGTACAAGCCAGTGCTTTCTTTATCACTGAAGATGGCAGCAAACTATTTCTACTTCTTAAGCAAGATATACTTCAAGAATTGTTTCAAATTTACAACTCTCAAACCCATGACAAAAAACATCTTGACTTCCAACAACTCACAGATGAAGATATCATGGAGGTAATTCTACCTGTGTCCGAAACCAATATCACATATAGCAACAACAATGTAGCTGAAGATGTCATTGTAAATTATCATGGGCTCTTGGCAGATGGCACAGACGAAGATAATACAAACATGGCAGATTCCCAAAAAGAAGATGACAGCCTCTTGGCAGATGGTTCAGATGAAGATAAACACAAACATGCCAGATCCACCAAAAGATAACAACCTCTTGAGAGATGCTACAATTGAAGATAACACAAACATGGCAAATCCCCCCAAAGAAGATGACAACCTCTTGGGCAGATGGTACAGATAAGGATAACACAAACATAGCAGATCCCCCAAAAGATGACAACCTCTTAGCAGATCCTACAGATGAAGATAACACAAACATGGAAAATCCCCCAAAAGAAGATCACAACCTCTTGGCAGATGGTACAGATAAGGATAACACAAACATGGCAGATCCCCCAAAAGATAACAACCTCTTGGCAGATCCTACAGATGAAGATATCTTAGCAAATTACAATTTTGATGAAAATTAAGGACATATTTTATAATGAATTGAAATATACATCTGTACTGTTTAATACAGTCCTGATATCGTTTTATATACTGTCGATGTTTTATATACTGTTGATATTTTATATACTTTTATATACTGTTGATGTTTTATACACAGTTGATGTTTTATATACTGTTGATGTTTTATATACTGTTGATGTTTTATATACTGTTTTGTTATTATATATAACACCATGACAATTCACCGATTGGCCTTTACCTGGTATACTAACTGTACCTGTTGTTATACTCACCAAAAAATTCGCACATTGTTCACTGAATTGTTGAACAATCGTACAAACTTTCCCATAGTTTATCAACTCCATATAACTACAATTCTTGAGCTGTTCCGTTTGTTTTTATTAAAATATTATTTAACCTTCACTTAAATCTTTGTAACAATTCGTTCGAACTTGGAAAAGTTGCTAGATTTGTACGATAATACGATGACAACGCCAGAACGTTTTTCTGATCGTGACAGGAAGTACACCACGTGAACGCTAACGGCCAAACCGGTCAATTCCATAGTTGTTACATTCACGTGAAACAGATCAGTCAACCATATTGAAATTTGTACAATGAAAATAGGACATTTCAACTATGGCGTTATTTTACTTAAACTACCAAAATGCTTTCCGATTTTTTTTCTTCTTATACTTTCATTCTCCCATCAAGATAGTCAAAATAATTGCACTACTTACTGTACCTTACAAAAGAAAATGGATTAACTATTAGGGTAGTTATATATGACACCATCATGCAAATGTCCTATTGAATATGTTGAGTTAACTTTAGACACTGTCAATCCATCTTTTTCGTCAGTTCATCATCTTTTTTAAACACTGTTCATATTTACAAACATTTGTTTTACCATGACACATTGCTTTAATGTTAATATCTCCATACAGAGGATCAACAACTTTAGGTAAAAATAATTTACCTATTTTTTGTGGCAATGTGTGTATGTATATGTATATATGTATATGTGTATATGTATATGTATATGTATATGTATATATATATATATATGTTTGGTACGGAGTCACGCGGTAAGAATAGTTGGACACTGTTGACTTGCGACGAAGAAAACTATAAACTCTCTAACAAATGGTATTTTGCTTTCGTTTATTTAAACGAAACGAAATGGAGCACGAAGAAAAGAAGGATACAAACAACCCGTTTAATATATTTTGAAGAGAAACCAGAGAACTTGAAAAAAACCAAACGCGGTAAGGTAAACAAAATCTCGATCTGAATTGCAGTGTTTGTAGTCACTCCGTGGTCAAATAATTTTAAAGTTAACGGTAGGATTCTTGTTGTTTTCAAGTTTTCGCTTAACCTAAACAATATACAGCTTCACGTTTTCTTGCTTTCCTTTTGCTCGTCCAAACCATAAGTCAGCTTAACTAAAGCTAACTTAAAACACTACCTTTATAAGCTTATGTAGACGTGATGTTTTTCATTGGCAGTGCATGCACCTTTAACCTTTTATTATTAAATACTCATGGACTTTGGCGATTTTTTTGGCTGTATTTCCAAATTTTTGACTGAAACGTTGTCTGTTTAATACTTCTTTCTAGAATCCGATTCTACCGAATTGTTTTCGGACTCTATTATAAATGTAATTTTTGAGCTGTTGACTTTTAATTCTGCCTTTGCAAAACATGTATGCATGGGGAAGCTTAAAGCTTGTTAAAAATAATCCCTTTTGAAACATCCTAAAAACATATTTTGTACAACCAGAATTTAATAATGAAATCTAAGTTTTGCTTTGATATGTTAAATCAGTTTAGTCATCTTATCCATATTAAAATTATAAAATTATCTTGACTATTATCATTTTGTTTTTATATCTGTTTATATTGGCTGTATATCAGGAGTGCTTATTTTAATCAAGGTGGGTGGGTGGGAGGGTGGGTGGGTGGGTGGAGGTGTTTCAAAAAAGCATTTAATAAAAGCGGGCGAGGGGTTGTTGCATTCATTTCTAGTTATGGTTATTAAAATACAACCTCGTACCCAGGGTCTTATCTCCGCTCCCCCGCCCTCGCCCACCGCTGCGAAAAGACCCTCGTTGTGGCTGGTCACGTGCCCCCTAAAAATTGGGGGGTTTTTAATTAACGATTTCAAAAATACTCAGGGAGGAGTGACAAAGGCACAATTATAAGTTTTTTGTTTATACAAATAATATATTACGTCTGGCGTCGTCATACTGTCGTCTGATCAGGCTGTCTGATCGCAAAATATCTGTTAAAATGAAACCAACAAAAAATAAACGTACTCAGTGTTTATAAAAGAAAACATATCTCGTGCTTTCTTCTGTGATGTACGTTGTCAAAGATCATATCGAATCCGAAAGGTATAGAAACCCCGACGGCCCGAAGAAGATATAGCAATCGTCTAGTAAATGCACCGTCGATACTCGTGTCGACTAGACTTTGAAATTGTCGCAGTGTTGGTGATGTGAAGTAACTTAAGAATTTGTACAGCAAGGCAAAGTTTGAACTGCGTTATTCGGCCGAAATGTTTTACCGGCAAAGACTTCCTCGCAACGATGCTATTCCTCGTTTAATCCTCGTTTAATCTGCAGGCGATATGAAAGAGCCAAACCACTTTCTCTCGCACTAAAATGCATTGACATTTCAGCCTCTGCTCCGATAACCGCAGCGAAAAGTACTAAAAGAAGCGATTCGGCAAAGATTGCAACTACATCAAGCCGATTGCCGTCCTTTCACTCGCATTTGTCATCAACAGAAACTCAGGTAAATACAGTTCTTGAATCGCGCTTTTCATTATTTTTATTAAACTTTATAGTTCGCCTAAATGGCTAAATCTAATATCAGATTTTAGAATACGAGTATCAAAACTGGACTTGTGTTGTAGCATTGATTGTGCAGCTTACTAAAGCTTACTAAAGCTTACTACCCCCCCCTGATATAAAATTCGTTTAGGCGGCACGTGACCAGCCGCAACCAGGGTCTTTTCGTAGCGTGGTGGGCGGGGAGCGGAGATAAGACCCTGGGTACGAGGTTCATTAAAATAATGAGCTTTTCTCTAACAATAACACTGTTTTGTGTGAACAAAGATTTTCTAAAAGTTGCGTGGCCTGATTTTCATTACAGTCGTCTTTAAAGAATAGTAGTATTCTTTCCAATGATACCAGACAACGCCTTGACCAAATTTGGTGTTAGTACCACGAAGATACAAACCATTTAAGTTGGAGTAATGACAGTCATTGTACCACCAGGCACCTTTGTAAAGTACAGCACAGTTTACACCAGTATGTTTGTCATTATCTTTTTCTTTAGTGGTAAACTTCATTCCATTGTGCCAAGCAAGTGAGTCACCAGCATTACCTTGTAAAGAGAAAAAATGCACCATGTCCGTGTAAAGACGCGTTCACATAATCCGATCTAATATATCCAATACTCGTCAGTGTCCTTTCTCCAGTTTCTAAATACAGTCAAGGAGGTTGAACATACGAGGCAAAGCCGCGAGTTGTTCTAACCAGCTTGACTGTATTTAGACGTCAGAGGACAAACACTGACGAGTGTTGCATATAGCTTCTCAAGCGAATCAATATTTTAAGACAAAATCGACCAAAATATTTCCTAAATTTGACCGCAATCTTCTTCCGATTACTTAAATGCTGAAAAAAGGCCCCGTTTACACTATAATGTTGTTTGGCACTGCCAAATTACGGCACGGGTTCCTCTTGTGTCGGCACGGCACGTTTACACTTAGCAATTTGGCATGCCGTTTTAAAAATTGCGACCAGTGCCGAGTACGCCAAAATGTTGAATTACGCATGCCCAGTTTCCAATCCAACATGGCGTCTGTTGACGCAGGAAAGACTATTCTGTGCATTTGTTATAAAGCAGAAATAGAAGACTTACAATTACGAAGAGATTGGAACAATGTAAAGCGAGTCACCGAAGGAATGTCCGAGCAATTGAAGCCCGGTACAGGAAAAAGAAAATGCTGTTAATTGCCTTTTTGTGGCCACCGCTGACCTTCAGCGGGAGCCACACGTCGGCGTGATCTATAAAGCGGGAGCCACTACGTCGGCGTGATCTAAAAGCAATTAACCTATAAAGCAATTAACAAGAAAAGAAATAAAACTTAGATCAAAACCATGGATTACTCGTGCCTTAAAAGTGTCCATTCATTCTAAAAATAGATTATATAGGAAATTTATTAAGACAAAATCTGTTTACTATCATACTAGGTTTAAATTTTATACAAACAAATTAAATCATTTATTAAAGATAAGTAAAAAGCAATATTATAATCCATATTTTTTCAATAACATTAATGATAGTAAAAGAATATGGAAGGGAATTAAGCAAACTGTCCAGTTTAAACCTCTAACCAAGCAGAAATCTTTAAAGATAGTAGATAACAATGTTGAAATAATTTACTCTAGAGCTGTTGCAAACACTTTTAACAATATTTTGCTTCTGTGGGTGAAAATTTAGCAAAAACAATTTCTAAAAATTGCAATAGCTTTGTCTTCCCAACAACTAGTAGTGAAATTGAAAATGAAATTTCTAATTTAAAACCTGGTAAATCTACAGGTCCTTTTAGTGTACCTACATCCATTCTAAAAGTCTTGAAAACCGTTATTTCAAAGCCATTAGAATATCTCTTCAATACTTCTTTTACTATTGGTATTGTTCCTGATAACTTTAAAATAGCTAATGTAATTCCTGTCTATAAAAAAGGATCTCAAACCTGTTTGTGCAATTATCGCCCTATTTCCCTTCTTTCTGTTTTTAATAAGCTTTGAGAGAATTTAATGTATAAAAGATTAGTCAAGTTTTTTAAATAAATAATACCTTATTTAATAAACAATTCGGCTTTCGTGCTAATCATTCGACTGACTATGCTGCTCTATGCATAATTGATAAAACCAAAATGCAATAGATGAATGCAATTATGCATGTGGATTATTTTTGGACTTCAGCAAGGCCTTTGATACAGTTAATCATCAAATTTTAATTAGAAAACTAGAGCATTATGGCATACGAGGTGTAGCAAAGAATTGGTTTATCTCTTACCTTATTGGCCGACAACAGACTGTTCCTGTAAATAATGTAACCTCAGATAACTGTGATGTATCTTGTGTTATTCCACAGGGATCTGTACTTGGTCCATTGCTGTTTTTATATTATATAAATGATTTTCATTATTGTTAAAATTTGTTTGATTTCAATTTATTTGCAGATGATGCTAGTTTGTTTTGTGAATATAAGAATCTTTCAGTACTTGAAAGAAATATAAATGCAGAACAAACCAATATTCACACTTGGCTATGTGCAAATAAACTTTCAGTGAAAATAGAAAAACAAAATTTTGTTATCTTTCATCCTCGGCACAAAAAAAGGTTGCACATTCAGGTTTCAAATTAAATATATGTGATAAGAACTTAAAACAAGCGTATAGTATTAAGTATCTTGGTATACTAATTGATTCTAATCTTAGCTGGAAAAAACAAGTGGAATGGATTGCTAGAAATATCAAAAGAGGCGGTGGCATCCTCTCAAAACTTAGATATTATGTTAGTATTGCTATCCTTGTGAGTCTCTATTATTATGCTTTGATTTATGGAATTATTAGTTGGGGAAATACTTATAAAAGTTATTTTTATTTTACAAAAGAAAGCTTTGCGCATCATGACTTTTTCTAGATATGATGATCATTCAAGTCCATTGTTTAAGCTTTTACAAATTCTAAAATTTCACGATCTTGTCACCTTCTTTATTGCGATATTTATGTACAATTTTCATAATCACCTTTAACCATCTGCTTTTCATTCTTTCTTTACCAAAGTCAATCAAATTCATCAATATAATACAAGACTTGCTGCAAAACAGTCCTATTATCTACCAAAAGCCAGAACAAATTATGGAATTTTTAATATACGATTTCAGGGTCCTACTGTATGGAATTTAATTGATGAAAACATAAAACATTTTTCAATTACATCATTTAAAACTAAAATAAAATCCAACTTCTTTGAAAATTATTAGTATCTTTTCTAAACTTCGTAATTATTTTCTATTAAATAGATATATTTCTTCGAAGATAATACGACTTGTTTTGCAATGTCATTTTATAAACCTTAATGCTAACCACAAATGTTAAATATTGGTAGACATGTGTTTTTGTGTGTTGAATAGTGTGTGTATTGTATATAGTTCCAACCATCACATAATATTTCAAATCGATATTCAAAATATTTTAAATGTAATATTATAATTATAGGAATTGCTGTAGTTGAAATAGATTCTATAGCAATTCTCTATAAACTGGTCACCTGACATTTTTAGCCATAAAAGGTTATTTCGGGTTACCAGTACCCATTGTAAATTAATACTAAAAAATTTCTATACAACTAAATCTGAAATATTGGGCAAATAAAGGTTGTTGTTGTTGTTGTTGTTGTTGTTGTTGTTGTTGTTGTTGTTGTTGTTGTTGTTGTTGTTGTTGTTGTTGTTGTTGTTGTTGTTGTTGTTGTTGTTGTTGTTGTTGTTGTGATCTTGCTTGTCTTGGACCTCACTTACGTCATACTCGAAAACTATCGTGACATGATCGCCAGGTATTCGAGAACTTTACTTGGATTGATTCGCCGAAAGTCGAAGATAGGGTCAGAACAAATATATCACGTTTTCCAAAGAACATGTTCAATATAGCATTCTTCGTAAATTTCGTGAAGTTCTAGGCTATACTACACGAAATATAATAGCTTTCAAATAAACACTCTACTTTATTATGTTCACTCCAGACTATTCCCGTGAGCCTTCGGGTTTGTGTTTACAATCTTTAACTTCGCTGACGCTCAGACACTTTAAACTAAAATTTTAAACTACCATTCTCCGTAAATTTCGTGTTGTTCTAATTATTCGTAAATGTTGTGAAGTTCTAAGCGAAGCGTTTTGAAATATCAGCTTTCGATTAAACAAGTTTCACAGTCAATTGGAAACGCGGGTTTCAAATTTCACTCACCCGTCAAGACAAAGAAACATGAATATCTCCGCAAATGCGCACTAGTAGCGGTTGTGATTCACCTTTAAATTAGTATAATCGTATTCCTTTTACTATTGATGTTGATAATACTTCTGATTTACCTATACTGGAAGCCTTGAACTATCGATTACTCTTGACAATGTAATAGCCAGTGTCAGTGAGGTTTGGGGGCAGGGCCCGATCGAGGTAACAATGCAACTGCGCGGTGGACACATGCATGCGTAGCATGCCTATTTTTTCTACTTGTTATGAACGTACGAAGAGAACGATCATTGTGGATGCATCCTCGAACAGATGCCTGTTTTTTTCTGGCTGATCAATTCTATATCAATGTTTTATACTCCGACGATTCCTAGAACTAGTAAATTCGGGCATATGCAGTTTGATTTATTTTCTGGCACGGCACTGCAATTTAGTACATTTGTACTAAAAATGGCACGGCACTGCAATTTGGGGTGCCGAGACCGACCTTTTCGGTAGTGCTCGGCACGGCAAAAATTATGGGCACGGGTGCCGATGTTAAAACAGGGCTGCATCGTTTACACTGTAAAAGTAGGAGTGCCATGCCCAAAAAAAAGCGGCACCCGTACCGAGATTTCAGCCGTGCCGTGCCGAAAACGTTATAGTGTAAACCGTAATCTTCTTCCGATTTCTAAATGCTGATTAAATAATATTTATTTCTTTTAAATTTTTCTCATAAATTATTAATGAGTTTTAAAATAATCAGATCTGAATCTCCTTTTAATGTATGTGATTTACATATCAAAGTAAAAACTGTAGCGTTCGCCAGCAAACTACTCGACACTCTTGTAAGTTAAAGCAGTGTGACGTTTCTCTCTGACGAAGGACCTTCGCTCGAATCACATAATTCGGACGTCCCATATTTCGGTAGTATACCCAACCTTACTATATTTCAACTCTTGTAAGTCATTCTAGTAAATCACATACATATATCAGCACAATAATCGGATCCGATTAATCAGATCGTGTGAACGTGCTATAACAAGACCTTTACCATTTTGTACAATAGACAAAATCTTCGCGAGACAAGTTTCTACAATCGTCGCACACAGTAGAAAGCCATTCTTCTGCAATACTGCAATTGTGTCGACTTGTCTTACACAAATTTGACCAAGCGTACGACACGTTTCAATTTTCTAATACGCAAATACAAACAAAGATCTTTGTACCCTGTTAATAGCTTTCTCAAATAAAACGTTTCTCACCTGAATAACCTCCAACTGTCAACTTATATACATCTATTTCATCTGCCATGGCAAATGTGTTGTACTTAGCGTAACGTTTCTGGTTTTCAAAATCTTCCAGATCAACTCTCAAAACATCTTGACCACTCTCTGACAAACGATTTATCTTGTCCAGTCCAAGCCAGAACTCTCCACCGAGATTACCAAATCCATTTTTGTAGTCAGTCCAAGTTAGATAAAAATCCACGCTTCCGTCCATTCGTCTTTGAAAAACAGTCCAACCTCCTCTATCAGTTGTCATGTCACACCTTACATCAAACGTTCCTCGACAATCTGGGTCAATTGTGTAGACGCCATTGGATTTCACTCCGTTTTTGTACAAATCAGCACAACTTTTCCGCAGTACTATATGTCAAGATTAAATTGTAAAATGTCACAAATATATAACAGTACAAATTCAACTTAAACGTGCATATTTTGCTGTATTGTAAAGACACATCAAGAGCAAATATATAGAAAAAAGGTAATGTGTCTGTGTTTCCAAACATTTTGTTCGCTTCCGATTAATAGAAGCTCTCTCGATTATTAGCACACTCGCCGTATTACTGCTGTATAAGCTCTTGCCCCAGTTCTTATAATTAGAATTTTACAATGTGTATTTGACAAATACAATACATTTTTCCATGTGTGTACTGTAATAGATCACAGATGACGATCACTTGACTGAGCAGTTCAACTAAGGACAAGGGCGGCGTGGGCCACAGCGACACCGGGAGATTTCCTGGTGGGCCCTGAGAATCTGTACCTTGTGGGGCCCAATAATTTGTGACTGGTGGGACCAAATAATTTGTAGACGCATAGCTGGTTGACCCCAATAATTTTTAAACACTGCAGCCTAAAACTTGAAGTTCAATTTAGATTAAGGAATGTTGCATGCAGTTCGATAGCGTTTCGAGCTAAGGCCCTTTATCAAAGAAACGTACAGCTCAATTCAATTTATAGAACCTTTACTATTTCGATATTTTTTTACAATTCAACGTTGCCTAAGCAGTACATTAATTTTATTGTATTTTATAAATTTAAGTATATATTGAAAATCAAGTCTGCATGCAACTACACGTTGGATAATAAATATTGCGTACTTATTTTTCTGTTTTTAAACTTTTAAAATTTCGCTAAAAGGTGTTATTAGAACGCAGGATCAGACACACAAATTTCAAAAATTTTCCGAGGATCCATGCCCCCGGATCCCCATAACCTAAATATGCGGACCCAAAACAAATTTGAAAACGAGCAGTCTAAATTCTTGCTATGATGACACCTGAACGTTACCCTAGAATGTCATTCCCCAGTCCCTATTTCAGTACGCCACAACTGTCTAAGTATGTTTAAGTGTAAGTAGATTCTGTCGAATATCGAAAGTATCTTTTAAATTTGAATCATTTGAAAGACAGACATTAGGGAATGTCAACGACGATGCATCTTTCAGACGAGAAACGTAACTATGAATAAGTTTTCCACACCAAATAAGACTTAATAATATCGGACCTTGCGTTCGTTGTTGAAAAAATCCAACAAGCAAAGTTTCAAATAAACTGTATTGCGGATGCGTTGTGTGAATATCGGGTCTACTGTCATCGTACCGAAATATCCCGTGCGGTCGAAAAGTACATTTTTCTTCACCAAAAACAATTGAATACCATAACAATTCTAATTTTCTGGAATTTCAAACTGCTGGAATTAATTGATTGTCATCAATTTTTTAGACTAAATACCAGGTTTCTTTGTGCTGAGCCGACACCGGTCAGACCAAAAAGCCACTGAAAATATGGAATTGTCGATCTCGCCCTGCAAACAATGTCAACTGTACTTCAATTTTGGATTAAGTATTAAAGCATGTAACACTGAATTAATTAAGCTCTTACAGTCACTGGCATCTAAGCGTGTGCACCGTCTATCGAAACATGTTCATTTCAAGGCTAAATTTAAATAGGCTAAATTTAAATTAAATCATTTAAATGACTTGTAATTATTCACACTCGGGCTAGTCGGTCATGATTTATCGAGGCTCCGCTTAAAACAACTTACCTCATTCTCGTCCGGCTGGATAGTCATCCGCTACCAGTGACGGATCGGGGACGGATCACTTTGATTTGTTGTGAACCTGCGAGGTTTTGACCAAAATTACCCCCCTAGGGCTTAAAATGGTCCTGAATGATCCCTTTTTAAAATGCAACCTCGTACCCAGGGCCCTCTCTGCTTTCAAAATGGCGCGAGGAGAAGACCCTGGCAAAGGCTGGTCACGTGATTCCAAAATACTCCAAGATTCTTGGAGTATTTGGTCACGTGGATAATTTGAGCTTCGCCCGTCCTGGGGGGAGCGGTTGATTCGGTTCTTATATAAAACGTCAAGGTTGTTGCAAGTCCGGTAACGTTAAATTCGAGCGGTAAATTTAATAGATATATTTCAAAATTTACGACATTTGCTGGATAATTCATATTTGTTGCCGTCAATCGCCAGAAATGAAGCCGAAGGCGACGAACGAACATAAACTGATACACAGAAACCCGCTCTGCGAGTCTGCGGTTACAGGTACTGATACATACACTAAAAATATTCGAATGCTGTTGATTGTTGGAAGTATATTTACCGTCCAGTATAGCACATTTATGTTTCTTGTCCACACGTTTTGGATTTGTGGAAATTTAATTGTTGTATCTGTCGATTTATACTCGAACGGCATATTCGAATCGAATCTGCTGTCCTCGTTGACTTTGAGGTTGTACTTGTACTTTAATACAAATATACGATCAACAACAATTCTTCGATCGACGAACATTTATATAGATCAGCACTGAAGACTTTGACTTTGTATATTTCTAAACTTTTTAAATTAGATTCGGAAAGTCCAGAAACCGAAATATTAATAAACACTTCTTGCTTGCATAATAAAGCAAATATGTTGTAGTGTAGACGCTTCTTACTAAACACGGTCATTAACTGATTTGATAAACTTGTTAAGAGAATGTCTTGTTATTTGTACGATTTGGTTATTCTTGAGTGCCTAAATAGTTCGCTGAATAGTTTTATATACGCAAGCCAACTATACTCTGTTTATCAGTGATGTACCGCGCCCCCCGGTACAGTGTGAGTCATCATCAAATTATTCCAAAATTATTGGTGTCACGTGACCAGCCTTTGCCAGGATCTTCTCCAACCTCGTACCCAGGGCCCTCTCTGCTTTCAAAATGGCGCGATGAGAAGACCCTGGCAAAGGCTGGTCACGTGATTCCAAAATACTCCAAGATTCTTGGAGTATTTGGTCACGTGGATAATTTGAGCTTCGCCCGTCCTGGGGGGGGCGGTTGATTCGGTTCTTATAAACGTCAAGGTTGTTGCAAGTCCTGTAACGTTAAATTCGAGCGGTAAATTTAATATATATATTTCAAAATTTACGACATTTGCTGGATAATTCATATTTGTTGCCGTCAATCGCCAGAAATGAAGCCGAAGGCGACGAACGAACATAAACTGATAAACAGAAACCCGCTCTGCGAGTCTGCGGTTACAGGTACTGATACATACACTAAAAATATTCGAATGCTGTTGATTGTTGGAAGTATATTTACTGTCCAGTATAGCACATTTATGTTTCTTGTCCACACGTTTTGGATTTGTGGAAATTTAATTGTTGTATCTGTCGATTTATACTCAAACGGCATATTCGAATCGAATCTGCTGTCCTCGTTGACTTTGAGGTTGTACTTGTACTTTAATACAAATATACGATCAACAACAATTCTTCGATCGACGAACATTAATATAGATCAGCACTGAAGACTTTGACTTTGTATATTTCTAAACTTTTTAAATTAGATTCGGAAAGTCCAGAAACCGAAATATTAATAAACACTTCTTGCTTGCATAATAAAGCAAATATGTTGTAGTGTAGACGCTTCTTACTAAACACGGTCATTAACTGATTTGATAAACTTGTTAAGAGAATGTCTTGTTATTTGTGCGATTTGGTTATTCTTGAGTGCCTAAATAGTTCGCTGAATAGTTTTATATAGGCAAGCCAACTATACTCTGTTTATCAGTGATGTACCGCGCCCCCCGGTACAGTGTGAGTCATCATCAAAATTATTCCAAAATTATTGGTGTCACGTGACCAGCCTTTGCCAGGGTCTTCTCCTCGCGCCATTTTGAAAGCAGAGAGGGCCCTGGGTACGAGGTTGGGTCTTCTCCTCGCGCCATTTTGAAAGCAGAGAGGGCCCTGGGTACGAGCTTGTTTAAAATGAGACCTTTATAACGGTATGCCATGAAGTATTATCCGAGCTCTGACCTGAATTCGGGCTGTGAATAATCCCGTGAACAAATATCGAGCATGGCCGATATTGACAAGAAGAAAATGGCTTTTATTTGTCAATATATAAGCGAAACCAACGAAAATTTAGGCTCTAACAACTCCGAAAGTAAGTATAAGCATTTGTTTGTTGTAATTATTTCGTAGATTAGCAATAATTTGGTAAAATTTGACGAAAACCATCTCGGCCGAGCAGGCAAAATCGAAGAAAATTTGCCGAGAGTTGTCGGCGAGTTGTCGGCGTTGTAATGGCAAACAGGAGTAAATATCACTCAAAATAACTTAAAATCTGAATAGCTGACTTAAAAACGATCTTGCTGATGTATTTTGGTCGTATGTTCTTGTATAATTCTGTTTTAATTTGTAAATTTCAAAAATAAGTTATATGATCGCGCGCGGGCGCACCATGGGGGGTCCCAATGGAAAATCGTAAAAAATCAATATAATATTTGCTTTTTATTGTATTGCTTCAATTTTTTCAATTTGAATTTGTGAAATACTGCTTTTCATTTTACATGATCCAAAGTTTGGTGTAAAGTAATTTCTCGTTAAATATTTAATATTTTTTGGATTATAATAATATTATTAATAATAGTAATTAGCATAAATTAGCATAATTTGCAAAATGGGTTGTCTGACAAGACCCGAAAACCCAAAATTTGAATAGTAGAGGTAAAAACGATTCAAATGATATATTGTGGTATTATTTTTGTGTTATTATGCCATGTTAATTCACAAATTGCCAAGACCACCTGCTGTGACTGGTTTTTGGTTCGGACAAGAAAGAGTTAAAACGGAAAAGGAGTTAAATTCATGTATTTGGCAATATATTATAAGTATTTAGCAATATATTATTAGTGGAACTAATATACTGTATATAGTAAGTCGAATTAAACTGTGAAAGAAGCAGCATATCGTTGTAGAAATATTTGAAGTCCATAGGTGTAGAGGAAGAAGTATTCATGGCGTCGAATACATGAACACGTGCTCAGTCGTCAAGTCAGCAAATGCCGAATGTCAATGATATCAACAAAATCTTTGAATCCAAAATAGAAGAATTTCTGCAATCAGCCAGCTTCAAAGAAGTTATCAACGTATAGCAGTTAGTAATGCTGTAAAAGCTGCAATTTATTATTTTAAGGACGTAATGGACAAGAGCATCCAAACAGCCATCGCCGATGATTCTTCTTCTTCTTCTTCTTCTTCTTCTTCTTCTTCTTCTTCTTCTTCTTCTTCTTCTTCTTCTTCTTCTTCTTCTTCTTCTTCTTCTTCTTCTTCTTCTTCTTCTTCTTCTTCAAGTCTTTTGTTATTAATATTTCATTGTGCCCTTTATTACTGTACTGTATAGCCTTTGAACCTTTGCCTAAAATTACTTTGACAAAAAAGACCGCGCTTCACTGCTTTTTACTTGGCATAAATGCTTCACCGACACGGCTCCTATTCGAATGAAGTGGTCGCCATCTTCCTAATTTTTTTTTGTGTAACTAAACTATCAGCATGTTTTGCGATAATGCATAAGGTCCATTGGGCGATTATTTGTGAGGGTATATATAATAAAATAAGACCGTTTATCGTCTACTTACCTTTGCTCTTTGGCCTTGGCTTTGGTGTCGCTATACTTGTGACATTTTTCTTTTCATTGTTAGAATTTCTATTTTCATTGTCTGCCGTAAAATGTATTACGATAAACGCTATTGACAAAGTGGCAAAAAATATGACCGCCATTATCAGCGCCACTTGTTTGGTTGAGAAAGTGTTTTGACAACATCTGTTATGGCTTTGCGAGACAACAGTTTGATTTTCTTGAAACCTTAACTGTGGGAAAACATCTCTATTTCTGGGAGGTAGATCTGGTGGACCTGGCGGTATTGGTTCCATCAGTATTGGATCCATCGTTTCACAATAAATAACAGGCTCTTGTTCCACCATCTCTCAACACACAAGTCTTTTATAAATGTAAAGGATGCAGGAAATATAAATTAAATGAGTGTCGGCAATAACTATACCATTGTCAATGTTTAGTTAATGATGTCTTAATTAAGTCAATACATTTAGCCGATAAGTCCACATAAAAGTATTAATTTTAAATTGTAGAAGAGTTTAGTTTTGTTAAAAGTATTTTTAGGAGTATACTATGTTTGGAAAATATAAGCCGAACGAAAGGAATTAGGTAAAGTCACTGAGTGATTTTTTGACAAAAAGAATTAAATAGAATCGATTTGTATGAGTGACCATCTGTATTGATTTTCCATGCAGTCTAAATTTAATTGAGTATTGCTGTTTGGCAGGTATATATGCATGCTCTCATCTACCTTTCAGGTCAACAGTTCAGTCAATCATGTTAACAAATGTTCATCATGTAAGTAATTTTTAAAAGATGCCTGTTAATGTTAAAATAAATTCAGAATGGCGTGAAATTGCGCTTTTCAAGGTATCGAAACGGACCAAGGGAAATAATATTGTATAAAAAACACCAGATAAATATATTTGTCATTTAAAATGATATGTTTAATTTAACCAACATGCATAGGAAAGAAAACTAAATAGAACCCCAAACGAAACAAAACAAAATAAAACAAAACAAAACAAAACAAAACAAAACAAAACAAAACAAAACAAAACAAAACAAAACAAAACAAAACAAAACAAAACAAAACAAAACAAAACAAAAAAACCCAAAACAAAACAAAACAAAACAACAAAACATTATTGATGTATAGTAGATACATAGGGACTTCCTACTGATAAAGTTAGAGAGAGTGATGTCTTCTTTTTTGTAATATTTTTGGGTGTTATAGTTTGAGGTCTTGCATTTCCAAATTTGATATTTGTAGCAGTTATATGGGTGACACAAGCTGTCAGCGCGCTGCCTAGCTCTCACCGCTCAAGTTAATCCCGGACAAAAGGGGTTAGTGCTCTGATGGATGAGAAAATTAGCTTTGTGTGAGTAGAGTTGCTGGTTTTCTCCTGTGTCTCGAAGGTTTTCACCGGGTTCTCCGGTTTTCCGCCCTCCGTAAAATCAACACCATAGTTTCTCTATTTAAAACTATAGTTCCATCAACGGGTGAGGGTCATTGGGTTATCAGTGTCCAAATACTGTCATATCTTCCTCTCAATAAATATAGTCGCTTAGGGTTTGTTTTGTATATTTCAATCCTTTCTTCTTATAAAGACAATATTTAGTTGTTTCTCGGTTTTTATAGTAGTATATGCGAACCTCTGAGCCTTTTGGTTACATGCATGGCAACTGAAAATTCTAAGATGTAAAAGATTGGGTAGAAAACACAGCTTCTCGTAATGTTTATGAGTAAGAAAATTTCCAAGACCACATTTATTTAAAAGTTGCTCAGTAATAAGTAAAATAAAACCGTTCAGAGTTCATTATCTAAAATGTCAATAGCAATAACCGCCTATACCTGTCACTATAAATCACTACAAAAACACATGCTTTTAAAATTGTTTGTAAAGATCGAAAATATCTGTCAGTTTTTCGTTTTGTTAGTTAGCAATGCAGATAATAAAAAAATGTTTTAATAGTTAAAGTTAGTTATTGGCCCGATTGTGCAAAAATTATTTCAGTTTTGACAAAAATATTCCATCTTCTTTTAACCTTCTGTTGTTGTTGCTTCACCCCACAGCTGTCTTGGAGATTTCATTGTTAGAAAACTATAATTATCCAAAGCTTACCCAGCCAAAGTTGAAAGCTGAATTACTCTATTACTAAATGTCACGCGAAAGCCAACATTCCCGCTGTTTTGAAGATGGTGCGTATATCGAAAGTTTGAAGTTTTTCTTGGAGCTGAAGGAAGGTTGAAAACTTTTTAACTTTGCTTTTCGATCATCCTTTTGCGAGAAGGAAAACAAACAAACAGGGCACTCTTTCAAAGGCTAGATGTCTTAGGCCCTGTTATACATGATTAGTAGTCCAATCGGATCGAAAAACGCGAGTGATGTCAAACCGTGTTTAGATTAATCAGATTGGAGACATTCAAGTCGATCCTTGCTTGAATCTCAAGTCAATCCACTCCACTCCATGGATTGACTTCAGCTATTTTTTCGATCAGTTCGAAAACGTTCAATCTTCTTCATGTAAACACAACATGCATGCATGCAAGGAGAAACAACATGTGCGATTTGACTTGAACACTCAATCCGCTTCATGTAAACAGGGCCTTAATAATCTATTTAATTTACTTTCCTGTGCACATTATACAAACATAAATAAAAACATGATAATAGGCTGGATAACAGAACGAGTAAAATAGCCTGGCGTTGACCACAGTAAAATACATAAAATTTGAAAGTCAGGTCACTCAGATGCCGTCCAGAAATTGTTTAAAAAACACGACGAAAAATATAGGACATACACGAATATGACATAGTAATCAAAAGAAACATAATGGTGAGTTTATAAGAAACTGGGCTGTATGTACTTGAGGCATATACTCGGCTTCCATGTTCGTTGGTCGTCTGTGCTGTACGTGTTGTTTAGTGCATTATTGATGTGTAGTAGATATACATAGGGACTTCCTACTGATAAAGTTAGAGAGAGTGATGTCTTTTTGTTGTAATATTTTGGGTCTTATAGTTTGAGGTCTTGCATTTCCAAATTTGATATTTGTAGCGGTTATATGGGTGACATATGCAAGTTGTCAGCGTGCTACCTATAGCTCCCACCGCTCAAGTTATTCCCGGTCAAAAGGAGTTATACTCTGATGGATGAGCACATTAGCTTCGTGTGAGTAGAGTTGTCGGTTCTCTCTCTGTGTTAGTTTCTCCAGTTAAAACTAGTTCCATCAAGGGGTGAGGGTCATTGGGTTATCAGTGTCTAAACACTGTCATATCTTACTCTCAATAAATATAGTCGCTTAGGGTTTGTTATGTATATTTCAATCCTTTCTTCTTATAAAGACAATATTTAGTTGTTTCTCGGTTTTTATAGTAGTATGTGCGAACCCCTGAGCCTTCTTAAATACGACCGCACTTCCCTACATCACACAGTTAACAGTTAACAATAAAAAAAACACGATTTTTACCTTCGGTCTTTATAGTTGAAATTCCGGTGATATCTGTTATGACAGTATGGTATTCCAAGTAATTGAAAGCAACAATTTCCCTTCTTTTCTGGTATACCTTTTGCCGTCAGGGTTAACAGTAAACTGATTTATACGGTGTCATCGTAAGACACTATATCCTGTAAAGCCCTCAAATGTAACCGCCCCTCCGAATGAAACCACTTCACGAATTAAGGTATAGGCCTTTTTTGACGATACACAAAATGCGCCTAAGTATATAAAGCTGCCTTCGCGCGGTAACCGGCCGCTTCTTATATCACCCATTCTGAACATTTAATTTTCTTACAAAATTAGTTGAAGGGTAGCAAATGTTCTATATAGGGTTTTTCTATTTTTGGGCTTTATTGTGGTCCTTGTAATGGGTGATGTAAATTTACATAAGTCTTTGTGATGATATATAACCTCTCGGAGTAAAAAAAAAACAATTTTTTGTTGCCTGACTGTCTCACGGAATGTACTGAAGATTCCTAATAACAGCTACTATAATGTTATTCTCCATTGTTCGTAATTTATTCTAGGTTAAACTGTATATTTTAAGCATCATGCTGGCTAGTGTGATATATAAATATTCATAAAAAATAATACAGGCAGGTGTTATGAAGAAATGGCGTGCTAGATGGCAACAACTAGGAGACAGGTATATTTATAGCCAGGTTTGGGGCCGAAGGCGAAGAGAAAATGGTTGCATGCATGGCAACTGAAAATTCTAAGATGTAAAAGATTGGGTAAAAAATACAACTTCTCGTAATGTTTACGAGTAATAAAATTTTCATGACTACATTTATTTAAAAGTTGCTCAGTAAAATAAAACCGTTCAGAGTTCATTATCTAAAATGTCAATAGCGATAATCGCCCTTTCGAAAGTAACTACATATAGCTTCACGAATTAAAGTTGCGGCCTTTTTCATGATGCAAAATAAACGCCTAAGTAAATATAAGCCGCCTTCTCGAAAGTTATCGCTCCTTGCAATAACAGCTTGTTTAGTTGCCTACGTCGGCAAGTATATCTACATAAACACTAAGCTGTTCACATCTTTTCGTCACAGACTCTCTAAATTTTTGTATCAATATAGGTGTGATATAGCACAGCATATTATATATGTAATATTTATAAACCGCGCAGGAGGGCTTTATCGGATATAAAACACCAGGCGATAGCCGAGTGTTTTAGAGCCGATAAAGCCCGTACTGCAAGGTTTTTAAATGGCTTCTAAAAAGAATCACTTCATACGTTCATTGGCGTAGTAATTTTGAAAAGTAAGCTTATCTCAGCCGTTAAAAACCAGCGAGAAACTTGGAGCGAGTCTATATCACATATATAGATCCGATACGCTCATGATTTTTCTTTGTGTTTTCCTCATGAATTATTAATGAATTTTAGAAATATATATATATATATATATATATATATATATATATATACCATATCAGCATTTTGCTGCCATATATATAAGTATTGTATATAGAATTATCGTGTTTAAATAAATGTACTAACTAATTATGACCGACCGACCAACCAACCAACCAACCAACCAACCAAAAATCAAATGTTGTTGCGTGACATTGTTTAAGGTGGGTGGTAATAAGTGCAACAACGCTATTCAACTTGCAACGCAACAATGTTGCAGCAATTTGTTGCTCGTATTACTTCACCGTAAGTCTATCATGCTCATCGTTGTCGTCGAGCAACTTTCTCTTTTTACTCTGTCTAACGCCAGACGATTTTACTCGTCCAGGGGAGAAGTCTCGGAGAGCAATCCTGTATTTTGCGGGAGAATGGTAATTAAGCGGGCTGAAATATATTCTGAGCCTATCAGTTTTAACAGTTCTAAATCACTATTTTTTATTTTTTTTTCTGTCCATTCACTAAAAATCAGTTAACACCTGCATGGTGAGCTCAACAGCACTTGAAAGCCATGTTGTCGTAAATTATAAAGATGAATATATACATGCAGCTTATCTTAACACGTTGAAGCCTGACGAAGAGTGTGTAAAGTTTATTCTGGCTAACGCCAGACGATTTTATTCAGCACGGGGAGGTCCAGCTGGCTCAAAGTGTTAAGCAGCTGGCAACAAGGGTAAAATGCATGATTAAACCCCCCAAAGAAATGTTATAGTTTTTATGTAGCTTTTTAAAAGTTAAGATAAATGTGGAGTATAACATGTTTTTTATGAAGAAGTACAAATTATAATTATTTGGCAATACATGCTGTCACTATATAAATCACTAAAACAAAAACACATGCTTTTAAAATTGTTTGTAAAGATCGAAAATATCTGTCAGTTTTTCGTTTTGTTTTTAGCAATGCAGATAATAAAAATGTTTTAATAGTTAAAGTTAGTTATTGGCCCGATTGTGCAAAAACTATTTCAGTTTTGACAAAAAAATTTTAACCTTCTGTTGTTATTGCTTCACCCCACAGCTGCTTTGGAGATTTCATTGTTAGAAAACTATAATTATCAAAAGCTTACCCAGCCAAAGTTGAAAGCTGAATTACTCTATTACTAGATGTCACACGAAAACCAAAATTCCCGCTGTTTTGAAGATGGTGCATATGGCAATAGTTTGAAGTTTTTCTTGGAGCTGAAGGAAGATTGAAAACTTTTTAACTTTGCCATTCGATCATCCGCCCTTTGCGAGAAGGAACAAAAAAAGAACAGGGCACTCTTTCAAAGACTAGACTAAGTAAATATAAGCCGCCTTCTCGAAAGTTATCGCTCCTTGCAATAACAGCTTGTTTAGTTGCCTACGTCGGCAAGTATATCTACATAAACTCTAAGCTGTTCACATCTTTTCGACACATGCAGACTCTCTAAATTTTTATAGTCGTATTTACTATCCCGACTATTGGAAGGGATGCATTGATTAGATTTAAAACCAATGCAGGTGTACGCGTGCATGGTTTATGGTTTTTAAAATTGCATATATATATACTGTATATATATATATAATTTTACTGAACGAAAAAATGGATTTACCCATATTTGCGAAAGAGTAAGTGTGTATCAAATGTGATATTTACTCAAATTTACTGTAGAGTAACGGGGTGAATACCGTATTTACTCAGTATTTGGCAAATACGGTATTTAGCGTGTTTACCCTACATTAAATTTGAGTAAATATTACATTTAGTGTATATTTACTCTTTAGCAAATATTGGTAAATCCAATTTTTCGTGCAGTATATATATATATACATATATATATATATATATATATAGTTCAATCTACAGACACGGTGTTTCGCTGTACAACAGCTCATCAGTGTGGCTTGGAACAATCTGAATGAATTTCATCAATTACTTATACACATGCGATCGTCGGTGACAACCGCATGTGGGACAGCATTGGTGAAATACATTCAGATAGCGTGAAGTGCGCATGGGCCCAGAGTGCTCAAACTTCCACAAGGGTAGTGAGCGTTGCATTATCGCTAATAGGTACCCACGGCAACTTCGCAGAGTGCTCAACAACACCGAATATTATTTGAATTTTGTTGCGATATTCGATACGAGCGTCTGATTGGTTTGTTGTTTGTGGTAGATTTTCCCCAGTGGTTGGTTCTGATTGGTTATTACTTTAGAGGAGGTCGAATGTTGAGTGTGTTTTAGTTGATTATAGTAAGTATTTCAACGTCTCTGTTAAACGTGTGTTTTTCTGTGCTGTACCATGCTTCTTTGAACTCGCGGGCATGTCTTGTTGAGGTTTGGCCTAGAACTTTCGTCTGAGACCGGTTGAATGTGTGGCCATGGTCGTCTCCCTGGATTGCCGGAAAGGATTTGTGATCATGTCGTTTTACTAACGATGACTAATGACGGCACCATCCACACACAAGTATACAGAAACTTTGACCAAATACTGAATTAGCACAGCAACCATCCTACCCAACACAAGATCATGCAGTTGTGTCAAAACACTGCTCAACAGAATCGACACACACTGCAGCACACAACAATCTAAACAGAACGAACGAAATTACCTATACCAGACATTCCTAAAGAACAACTACCCAAAAAACTTTATACGCAAAATCACGACACAAAGAAATCACACACAAATTAAAACTACGCAAACACCCAAACAACGCAACACCAGAAAAGAAAAAAAGTAGTTATATCATACATTCAGACCATATCCGAAATAACAACCAGATTACTCAGACAACACAACATAGAAGTAGCTCACAAACCATTACACAAACCATTACACAAACTTTACTAAACACAAAGACAGAATTACGACAACTGACCGACGCAACGCCATCTAGCTACATGTTCCCTTGACATCCGAGAAAGTTGAGTCAAGACTAACCGAACACAGGAACGCAATCAAACGACATGACCACAAATGCCATCCGGCAATCCACGCAGACGACCATGGCCACACATTCAACTGGTCTCAGACGAAAGTTCTAGGCCAAGCCTCAACAAGACATGCCCGCGAGTTCAAAGAAGCATGGTACAGCACAGAAAAACACACGTTTAACAGACACGTTGAAATACTTACTATCTACCATCAACTAAAACACACTCAACATTCGACCTCCTCTAAAATAATAACCAATCAGAACCAAACACTGAGAACAGCAACCAATCATAAATCTACCACAAAAACAAACCAATCATACGCTCGGATCGGATATCACAACAAAATTCAAATAATATAAACGAAGAACCCAAACTCTAACCACCTTATTTCTGACGAAGACTCGAAGGACCGAGTTGAAAGCTCAAAACTTTTAAAAAACCTAAATCCAGAGAACACAAATTCAAACACATTGTGCCTGGATTACAAATCTTTAAATCATATATATATATGTTCACAATTTGTGAACATGTGAACAATCTATAAATGCTGTTGAAAGTGGGTTGGGGAGGATTGTTGATCATTGCGCATTCCTTAATAGCGCATTCCTTATGCAGCAATCAAAATTTTGAAGCCAGATCCGTCATCTTACTACTCCCTGTCCAGTATTATTTGCGGTCTTAAGTGTAGCAAGAGTTTACCGGGGGAGTCGGAAAATATGACATATGCCAATTTAAAGTTATCACTGGAAAACAGAAGAACAATACAAGCAAATACAGTCCGAAATTATAATAATAATAATAATAATAATAATAATAATAATAATAATAATGGAAACTTTATTAAATGTTTTTTCTTTTCTACATATACAATTATAAATCTCGCTTATTAAGGTAATTTACAATTGGCTACTTGAATCACAACTAATAATATATAATAACAACTAATGACTATATAATAAAACATGCAAATTTATATACAAATATTTCAAAAAGCTAATAATTCGGGATTTCCCCATTCCTTATTTCGGCAGCAGAAAATGTAATACGTAGTTCTGATAGCAATAGTCATCATTTTCCTTACGCAGTACATTTGGTGCTTGTTATCAAGACCAACCTTATCTAGCATATCTAAAAAAGTAGAACACTCATTCGCAAAAACACCTAGGCAGCTCATGGAGAGATTTATAAATTTCACATCATTAAAATGTTCACTTTGCTGTTTTACTAGTTCACTATATTTATCTTCTTTCCGTTTGACGTTGTTTTGGAGGTTTGATTCAAAACCAACAGTAAGTTCGAGAACATAAAGACGGCCGTTTGAACAATGCAATAGCAAATCTGGACGATACGTGTCACCAGTTAGGATAGATGGGCTTTTGAATCCAGGCAGATCGACAAAGAGGTTTGAACCGTTAACAGTTTGTAAGGTATTTGCAAGAAAGTTAAGAATTGAATTGTGCCTCCATGTAAAGCGTTCAAGATACGATTGACAACCAGCAACAACGTGTAGTAGTGTTTCTGGGCTCAGACAAAAGGAGCATTCTGGACTTGAAGATATTCCCCATCTGTGAAGGTTTTTGCGTGTCGGAGTAGAATTGTTCACATAACGTATAGTAAAGTTATAAATGTTTTTTGGCAGTTTTGATTGAGCAGTTGACCACACCTTGTTAAGCTTTGATAAGGAGAACTTTGTAACGTTAGAGAAAAAGGATCCCTGACAAGTCAAGTGGTTTTGAAGTCTATCTTCATGCCCAGAACGGAAATCTTTCAGAACTTCTTTAGTAGAGTTATAGACGTCGTATTGAATATTAGTATGATTATTAGTGGATTTCCACAGTTCGTTAATTGCTTCATTTGGAGAATATTTTAAGGCTTTGCGTAGAGCAGCTTGGCATTGAATAAATTTTACTGATGGAGGATAGATACTTTGACCAATAATAATAATAATAATAATAGTAATAATAATAATAATAATAATAATAATAATAATAATAATAATAATAATAATAATAATAATAATAATAATAATAATAAAAAGAATATTTATACCCGCAGGTAGAGGCTATATACTGTACCTTTAGGGCTTTAGGGCCCGCAGTAATTGGCTACGTGCTGTTGCGATGTCCCTGCCACTTATTTTCCCTGATGTATGGTTTATGTTTTGTAACCTTATATGTATGCTATTTGTAATCATGTATTTATGTATGTATGGCGAATTTAATAAATAAAAATAAAAATAAAATATACAGGATGGACACTTCAACAGTTTTAAGACTGCTGTTATCAATATGTGTCCTGTAGAAAATTGTCAACTACATACTTCAAGGTTTTGTAAAGACTTATCGTTTAATACCAAAGGTATATAAATAGTTTCATAATGAAGTTATTAACTGATTTCATGTTTTTTTTACCATGTTTTATTTGTGATATACTGATATAGGCAAGTCTATCGATTACTAGGCGGAGTAAAAAACTACAAAATAACACGTTTTACTGCCTAATAATAGCAACAAATGCAAAAACTAAGCTTCTAAACCTTGTACAGTGATCTTTATTTCAAACCAACGGCAGAACTATTCTTGATGTGTAGAATATATACATTTTAAGACCAAACCGGGACCAGTTGCGAAAAATGTAACTACACAGGCCTTCTGGCAGGAATTGAACCCACGACCTTGCGATTCTAGTGCAATGCTCTGACCACTTGAGCCACGGAGGGCGTTGCCGAGAGCTTGATCGCGAGTTCTGAACGCGAACACTCGAATTTTCCTTCACCTAAAATCCCTAGAACATGCTATGTAATCGAGTGAAATGCCCAATATTACTTATAATATTCTTAATGTGGCTCTTTTCGTGCTATGAAAACATACAAAGTTTCCGTGGCGGTCATCTTACTCCAAATTCGTCATCTCCGGTGAACGGTTAGCCCTACCTCCATGTGAACGCTTTCACCCGAGTTATCTCGGGGGGTAGGGTCAACTTTTGTATAATTACGCATGCGTAATTACGCTGTTAACTGGGATAACTCGGGGTGAAGCGTCCACATGAAGCTAGGGTTACAGTATCTCGGGGGCCAGGGTCTCAATGAAACTGGATAGGCCATGGGGCCGAATTTAGCGTGCCAGCTGTATGATGACGTGACCACTACCTAAGATAAGATGGTCGCCACTAAAGTTCATAAGCTTTCGTAGATTGAAAACAGACAAAAAGAGTTACTTAATTAAAAAAGATTTAAACGAATGTAAAGCCGGTTTCCACTTGCGAATAAATTGGCGCGAATCGAATTTTTCTTTTGTCTTATGAGCTCTGGGCTGGAACTAATTAGCAATCTATTCAATATTTACGATAGAAATGTCGATTCGTGGAAAACCGGCTTTATGACACATTTGTCAAGAAGTACTCAATAAGGTTTAAGACGCTAATTTCTTGCATTTGTTTATCACTGAGCTGTAAAACTTTTAAATTTCGTTGTTTTTCTTCAGTGCCGGCAACGAAGAAACTTCACGATAATATAAACTGAAAATTGAAAAGCAGACTATAAAATCTACGAAGAATTCAATGCCAAATGTACCTTTTATAGTAATCTTAATGGCTTAACAATATCTCGTGTTGTGTACTTGCCATCTTTTGACTGTAATTGTTGTTAAACATTGAAGTTTTATTTATCTCAAACTCTAATGATTTACATAGTTAAAACTTATTTATGATACTTATGCATTTTATATATTAGTTTATAGTTGGTGTGATGACAAACGACTTTACCGACTGAATAAATGTAGATGTAGATTGAGATCCATCTATACTACCATTACCACCACCACGACTAAAATTACGACCGAAAAAGATGGCGGCGGTACATTTAACCACAATGCTTTGCGACCTCAAATCAGCTCAAATAATCAGTAAACATTGTTTATCATGCTAAAATGGATTAAGTAAGCAAGAACTTCATTCCTACCAAAGTTGATCGTTTTAAAACCATATCTTAAAATAATTCTGCAAGAAACAATACTGTATGCAAAGGATTTTGGTTAAATGTACAAGTCGCCATCTTTTTCGGTACAGTTAATTACGACTAGCACCACGACTACCACCAACAACAACAAAACATTTACTATCACCACCTCCACCACTACCACCTCTACTACCACCACCACCAGCACTACAAGCACCACCTCCAGCACTACCACCTCCACTACCACCTCCACAACCACTGCAATCACCAACTCCGCCACTACCACCTCCACTACCACGGAGGGAGGGAGGTACTACCACCACCACCTTCACTACCACCTCCACAACCACTACAAGTACCAACTCCACCACTACCGCCTCCACTACCTCCACCATCATCACCACTATCTCTACCACCACTACCTCCACCGCCACTACCTCTACCACCACCTCCACCTCCACCACCACTACCTCCACCACCACCACCTCCACCACCACTACCTCCACCACAACCACCACCAGCACGGTCTACCTGCACTACCTGCACCTGATGAATGTAATTAATACTGAACTGGCAAAATTAACTGAATGGTTTCAGGCAAATAAATTATCATTAAATGTAAAAAAGTCAAACTATATGGTTTTTAAACCAAGGCAAAAAAGGCAAAGAATTGATGGAATTATAGAGTTAAACGGTATTAGAATCAATCGGGTTAAAGAGGTTGTTTTTCTTGGCGTGATTCTAGATGAGCATATTTCATGGAAACCTCATATTTCCCATGTTGTTAGCAAAATTTCAAAGTCAGTAGGTATTATATACATGTACAAATCAAGTTTTTGCCTTTCTAAGCCAGTCTTACGTACTTTATATTTTTCACTTGTATATCCATATCTTCAATATTGCATTACGGTCTGGGGCTCAACGTATTCAAGTAATCTTAATCGCATTATTTTGCTCCAAAAACGTGTTCGCAGAATTATTGAAAAACAGTCTTTCCTTACACATACCGATCTCATATTTAAGAAACTTAAAATTTTGAAGTTCGGTGACATCTATTTGTTTCACTTAGGAAAATTTATGTATTCATACACTAATAATTTACTCCCTTTATGTTTCGACGATTCTATATTACGTGTTAATCTGGTTCATAACTACAATACACGAAGCTCTAGTTTATTTTATGTTCGTCATTGTAGAACCAAAATCAGACAGTTCTCTGCTTTTTATCAAGGACCAAAATTTTATAATACGCTGAGCACTGATATTCGTAATGCTTTATCGATTTCTGTATTTCAGTCTAAGTTAAAAACGTACTTTTTTAATGCACTAAGCTAAAAATTCACTTTTGTCTTAAATTATTTTTTCCATGTATGACCTTTTTTTTGTTCTTGTATTTGACTTGTATTTTACTTGTATCTTTTCACGCCGCTCACACAATATTGTTTAATTAAGCTATGGTGAATGAGGTAGCTCAAAACCTGATAAAATAAGCCTTAGGGTTTCTATTTGAGCATCCTCGCCGCTAACTACTACATATTTGTACTTGTCTCTTAAATTTAATTTTTTCTTGGTGGCAAATAAATGTCTATGTCTATGTCTACCTCGACCATCATCACCACCACTACCTCCGCCAACTCCACCACCACCATCGCCATCACCACTAACTCCACCACTACCACAACTACAACTTAATTTAAACAGGATAACTAGAATTACAATAGGTTATTATTAAACCATGTATTCGATAGATTCTGCTAGGATGTATTACTCCAAACAACACATAAATACTCTATTAATGAAAGCACTAAATAGTTTTTGAAAGCAAGCCAAGCCCATGGTTCCTTCATTCCGTAGTTTCGTCATTCCGCAATTTCGTCATTCCGTGGTTACGTTTTCCGTGGTCGCCCAGCCTCGTACCCAGGCGCTTATGACAGAACGCGCGGGGAGACGAAGCGGGGCTTCGGCACTGCACACTACACGTTCCACGCGCGCATCACACGCAGTGGCGTAGTAAACAAAGAGCCTGGGTACGAGGCTGGGGTCGCCGTATTTATCTTGGCTAGTCTACCCGTATCACGGGACGAAAAAATGAAATTGCGATAAATTTGCACATTTGCAAATAATTTGCAAATTTGTTAAACTAAATTTGCATGTAATTTGCTAATGGCGTGTTTTGAATTTGTATTCCGATAAATTTGCAACGACTTTGCATATGAATTTGCGCATTTGCAAATTAGTTACCAAATTTGAAAATAAATTTGCCTACGAGGGTAAATTTAAAGCAAATTTGAAAAGAAATTTGCACGACTTTGCACAATAGTTTATTCAACTTTACTGTTTGTAACTTTGCAAAATTTTACTAATGAATTTGCTCACGTCAATTTTTAATGCAAATTCGTCATTAAGTTTGCCAACTTTGACGCCGTTTGCAAATTTATTGTAAAACTGAAGTTTGGACCGTCTTCTATAAAAGTACAATTTTTAGGATGTTTTGATCAAAGCTTGACAAACTTAGTAAATGATCAGAATCTGATTAGGCTGAGCGCGTTCTTTTGAGATAAAAACGATACACCTGTATAAGAATATTTTGTCGACAATTAAAACATGGACATCTCTTGTATAGTTGTTTGTTAAGAACCTCTATTGATCGACATTCTCATACAAGCGAAAACCTGTTTGCATGCACTACAGTTCACCACAGTTTAATAGCGCTTTTTTAAGCGTGAACATCGGTAAGCTGATACTGAAACTACAATCCTGGTCAAAATCACTCGGACACTTTGCCTTAAATGACATCTGAAATCAAATTTCCTTCGGAAAATCATTCCCCCCACTCCCCCCATACAATGTTGGTAAAAAAAATTGCACTGAACATACTTTGCATTTCATTTTCTAACCAACATTGAACGGGGGGAGTGGGGGCGATGTTATTTGAACATAATCTTAGGAATTGATGCGCTTAAGTTCGTTTTACGCGACTGTCCGAGTTAATTTTGGCCAGGATTGTCTGAAAATAACCGCGTCAATGAATAACACGATTTACCTCCCTGTTGGTGGGTTTATTGGGCTAAAACTTCCTTAATTTATATAAAAACCGTTACTCCTTATAATTCCGTTAAAAAAATTTAAAATAAACAAAAAAAACCTAATAATTTGCGTATTCCTTCATGATTACGTCATACATTAATTGTTGACGTCACGAACTTACCGACTAATTTGAAGAGCAGGAAATGACAAGGAAAGCCAGCTCGGAGAAAAGAGCTTTAGCGCTTCTTTACAGAAATCACGTAAAACTCAGTTATCGAGAAGTCGCTAGAAAATGTGGTATTTCTAAATCGACAGCACATGCGATATGCTCTTTGAAAGCCAAAAAATCTGGACACGTTAACAAAGCTGGTCGACCAAAATTGTTAAACAAAAGAAAAGAAAGGATGCTAATTAGAACCTTCCACAAACTCAGACGAAAGTATGTTAACTTTTCTGTGAGGGATTTAATTGCAGAATGCTCCTTGGACATACAGTCGGTTCCTCGAAGGACTATTTCAAGATATTTAAACCAAAATGGATTCAAATTAAGACAAGCAAGGAAAAAGGGTCTTTTAAATGACAAAGACAAGCGCCTTAGAAGGTGTTACGCGCGGAAAATGAAGAAGGTTTTACGTGTTCAATCTGATTTTTTTACTAATGAAGTTGCCTTTTACTTGGACGCTGTTTCTTTTATTCACAAACACGATCCGCGGAGAGCCGCTATTCAGCCGAAATCTCGAGTTTGGCGAACAAAAGGGGAAGGACTGAGCATTACAACAAAAGGAAGCAAGTACCTACCCGGTGGAAAGCGCCTTCATGTACTCGTAGCGGTAGCGTATAAGAAGGGAGTTATCCTGAATGAAGTTTACGAGAAAATGGACGGTGATTTTTTTGCGGACTTTATTAAGACTCATTTTAATTTATGTTTTGGTAAAGCGGGCCCTAAGGCTTACGGAAAGAGATTATTTGTTATGGACAATGACCCTTGTCAGACAAGTAAAAAAAGCTTTAACAGCTTTAACAGAAATAGAGTGCGAGTTTCACCGCATTCCTGCTCGTTCACCAGATCTCAATCCCATTGAGAATGTTTTTCATTTAGTAAAGAAATGTCTGGAGAAAGAGGCAATAGATTGTAATATAACTAAAGAATCATTTGAGACATTTAAAGAGAGAGTGTTAAGGTCTTTGGAGAGTTTTGATGTAAGAACGATAGACCGCACAATTGAAAGTATGCCTAAGCGAATAAAAGGAATTATAAATTCAAAAGGGATAAGAATTAAGTATTGAAAATAATTAAGTATTATGTCATATACTTTATACCAAACATTTATTGTATTTCACCCGAATTAATGGAATGTAAAAATAAAATTTTTATTTTACAAACCAGTATGTCGACATTTATTGTGCATTTATTTATTATGGACTATTATATTACAACGGCAATAGATCGTTTCCGCTTATGCAGCTTTGGTTACACGGCCCTTATCAACTTCTCGACATCTCACGGTAAACATACCCATTCACATGTCACTTTGCGAATTTAGAGAGGGGAACTTGTGTTCATTCCTATCGTATTTTATGCGAAATTAATATATCTTTCGTCCCAAACGGTAAACGAGTAGTAATTGTAAGAAACAAAGAAAACGCCACGGTCAACATGTACAGTTTTCATAAAATAAAAATGACTGATCAACTCTTAATTATTCTAAAAATGCGATTTTACAATGTTGACCGTGGCCATTCTCAATATGCGCATTTATTCACACTACGTTTCCTCTTCATTGAATAAGTTCGAGTATATGAACAATTTGAAAATGAAAACACGGTATATAAACACTTCTTTCATGCTCTAATAGTTCAATGAAGAGGTAAAATTTCGCATGTTTACCGTGCACGTCTGTTTACCGTGCGATGCACAACGTGACGTGCATTACGTCACATAACGATATAATATGTGGAAATGTTTATTTAGTTCGAAGGAGTTCTTTAACAAATGACATAAATATTTACAAAGGAAGTAATCTAGCAAAGCACTTTGCGCAGGGTGGGATATGCTGTTGACGATCTGGTGGAATTTGGTGATTGAAGGAAATAATCTTCCATCTCACCGCCATCATCTCCGTCTCCCGATCGTCCACCACGCCATTCTTGATGAAAATGAAAGGTCGCTTACTTGTACAGAAGATTGGGGTGTCTTTTACGAACTCGATGTCTTGAGTAAAATGGGTTTTCGGTGCAGGGAGGTGGACAATTTCTCCTTCTAGCATAAGCAACAAATTGTGCCACGGTATCACCTGAGGGCTCCAACGAAAATCATTGAGAAATATGCACTCTGCATTCTGTATACCAACCCACGCGAAAGTGCCGGAAGCTGGATTGCAGAATGTTTCGTAAAGCAACGTCAGTGGCTTAAGCATGAAAGTCTTTCCGCAATTAGCTGGGCCAACGATCATTACGTTACGGTGTTTGCCGCGTCCTTTCGTTAGCGATTCTTTTATTGCCTGACCAAACATGGTTACATCAACGCCGTTTTGGTGAAGAACTTGTTTGGAAGATTCGAGCCAAAGTCCATTGCACCCTACAGCACAATCGCCTTGCGATGCGTCGTAAAGCAGGTCTATGCGGGGTTTTTTCGAGCGCGCGATCTTTTCTTTAGCTCCTTTCATCTCCCACGTCGTGTTGAGTAATTCCCCTAGAAGTTTAGGTGACCTGCCGAGAATGAATTGTGCAAGGTCAATTTTCCCGTGTTCTTTCTGTTCTTGTGCAAGGGCATAGAGTTCAGTGTTTGACTGAATATTTTTCTCTAAAACAATTTCGGATACTTCAAACGGTGTCAGACGCTTTTGTTTACCTCCTTTTATTCCTTTCCGGCGCTTCTTTCCTTTCCCTTTACTTGTCGAAGCGCCTTCCTCGCTACTTTTCTTCTTTCTCTTTCCCTTGTTTTGCTTGTGGGCGCTTGCATTGGTCGTTTTAGGTGTTTTAGCATTTCGGAGATCTGGGTGTGCAATGCTTTCTTCATAGTCGGTGTCACTCTTTGTGACATAGTGCCACGCGCTGAAGTAGTTGTGGTGGACATTTGAGTAGTGGACAATGACACCAAAGGTTTCCTGCAAATACCTTTTTGACGGCAGCCATCTTTGCACTTTTTTTAGCTTGACAGCCATGTGATAATGATGACCACCATCGCTGTGGTTCTCTAAGCTACAACACCATTGAAGAACTTTACCCGACCCTTGAGTGAAGGAATCCACCACAGCCTTTGCAAAATCTTTTCGAAGTGGAAACGTGTGTAAATTAGCTTGACTGTAGGTGAGAAGATAAACCGTTCTTGTTGCTGACGAAATAATGGAGTTTTCATCACCGCTTTCATTCCCACTACTCGCTTCATTCAATCCGTCTGAAGGGATAATACTTTCTATATCGCTTTCATTCAGGGAAATTGACTGCATAACTATATATCAATAATTGAGCAGTAAGTGAAGCAACGTTTCTCCACAGGAAATGAATGGTGAAAGAGCGGGATATTTAGTGTATCCTTTGTATAGGTTTGGCATGCGCGCACGTCTTCTGGTGTAAACATGACATCTTAAGTGATGGCAATTAGGCGAATACATCAACAGTTTTCCCCGCAGATCAGAAATATTTACAAAAATTGTACACGAGTTGTTTCTGTAATAATTCAATTGCAATATGTACATTTCCCCCCGATTCTGATTCATTTAAACAGAGGAAAAACAGTTTTGTTTCAATTTGATTTTTTCAGACAGTCTGAAAATAACCGCGTCAATGAATAACACGATTTACCTCCCTGTTGGTGGGTTTATTGGGCTAAAACTTCCTTAATTTATATAAAAACCGTTACTCCTTATAATTCCGTTAAAAAAATTTAAAATAAACAAAAAAAAACTAATAATTTGCGTATTCCTTCATGATTACGTCATACATTAATTGTTGACGTCACGAACTTACCGCCTAATTTGAAGAGCAGGAAATGACAAGGAAAGCCAGCTCGGAGAAAAGAGCTTTAGCGCTTCTTTACAGAAATCACGTAAAACTCAGTTATCGAGAAGTCGCTAGAAAATGTGGTATTTCTAAATCGACAGCACATGCGATATGCTCTTTGAAAGCCAAAAAATCTGGACACGTTAACAAAGCTGGTCGACCAAAATTGTTAAACAAAAGAAAAGAAAGGATGCTAATTAGAACCTTCCACAAACTCAGACGAAAGTATGTTAACTTTTCTGTGAGGGATTTAATTGCAGAATGCTCCTTGGACATACAGTCGGTTCCTCGAAGGACTATTTCAAGATATTTAAACCAAAATGGATTCAAATTAAGACAAGCAAGGAAAAAGGGTCTTTTAAATGACAAAGACAAGCGCCTTAGAAGGTGTTACGCGCGGAAAATGAAGAAGGTTTTACGTGTTCAATCTGATTTTTTTACTAATGAAGTTGCCTTTTACTTGGACGCTGTTTCTTTTATTCACAAACACGATCCGCGGAGAGCCGCTATTCAGCCGAAATCTCGAGTTTGGCGAACAAAAGGGGAAGGACTGAGCATTACAACAAAAGGAAGCAAGTACCTACCCGGTGGAAAGCGCCTTCATGTACTCGTAGCGGTAGCGTATAAGAAGGGAGTTATCCTGAATGAAGTTTACGAGAAAATGGACGGTGATTTTTTTGCGGAAGTAGTGTATAAAGGCCGATTCTGGGACATACCTTAATGGCCGCCATTTGTTTACTAAAATTTTGACTTCCAGATTCCTGGGACCCCCTCCTGGATTTTAATTTAAAGATGGCTGCCGATTCTGGGACATACCTTAATGGCCGCCAATTGTTTACCTAAAAATTTTGTTTACTGATTCTGGGACAATTTTTAAAAATGGTATTGAATTTTTTTAAAGATGGCTGCCAAGTTTTTGGAAATTTTTGGGGTTTGGGAGGTTTGGCAAGATTTTTGGAAATTTTTGGAAATTTTTTGGACTTTTTGGGACTTTTTGGGATTGGGGTTTTTAATTTTTTTGGAAACCAAAATAAAGATGAATAACAAAAGGAGTAACTTATGTCCAGACAGAGAGAAATGTATGTGGGTTGGATTTACAACATATCCAGGCAAACCACCAAATATTATATATTTTAACAAGAGTACACATCCAAAAACAGTTTGTCATTACATACACCCAGGCGAAACAAAGACCCAAATGTTGGTTAGAACAGGGGTTTATGACACAGTTTTTTGAATTGAACTATTTTTTTCGGGAAAAATAAAAGAACAAAAATGAACTCAAATATTGAAAATTTAGAAGAATTAAGAAACCAATACAAAATATTGGTTGAAAATTCAAACATTGTTGTAATGAAAAAAGTTTCAGACAAAATAGTTGCCTTAATGTTCCACGAAATTTTGGATGACTTTCATTCATTAACAGAACTAGAAGAGATTCTTGAAGTGTTGGTTGAACTTCATAATCTTACTACTGAGGTCTATGCTGAATTTGGAACCATTGACCATGAAATTTTGAATGGAATAGATTGCAAAACAGGTCTTGCGGTAGATATGGTTGAGGACTTCAAAAATGGAAGAGCTGAAAGAGAAGCAGCTGAAGTTGAAGTTTCCGATGATGATGAAGATGATAATGAAGAAGTTTCAGATGAACTTGGACCAATTGAAAATGATGATCGTCAGTTGCCAGAAGATAAGAACACCAATGAACTTTAAAAACATTTTAAAACATAAACAAAAAACAAAAAATCTTTAACAAAAAAAATTTTTAACAATTTTTTAAAAGAAAAGAATAAATAAAGATGGTTAAAAAATCAAAATCAACTATCAGTAGAATACACCACCATGCTGTACCCTCTCGCCATTTTTGTAAAAAAGATGGATGTACCTTTGAGACATCTAGTTTAACAGCATTGAGGTTACATTTAAAGTTTGTCCATAAAACATCTGGATCAACAAAACATGGGGTCAATAAGTGCATAACATGTTCCAAAACATTTAGCAATGATGAGGCTGCTCGATACCATAGTAAAAGTCATACCAAAAAAGTAAGGATTAATGGATGTTAATTTTTTTAACATACATAAAGGGTAACCGACCCTTTTGAAATTTTCCATTAAAATTTGTTACTGAAACCTCCTTTTCTTCGTCTTCTGAAACTTATAACAAAATTTTGTTATAATTTTTTTAAAATAAATAATGAGTTATTACTATGGTTATGGCAGACAAAGAAGATCATTGGAAGGTGGTGGTTCTGATTATGGAGACAAAATTAAAAAAATTGAAATGAAATTACAAGACCTTGAAAAACCCAAAAATTACAAAACTGTTTTTGATATTAACTTAACAAAAGCAGTCAAAACATTTGAAACAGTTAGTGGTGTAAAAAGAATAACCCAAGCACGACAAGGAAATTCTGTTTTATGGCAAAATGATAAAACCATTGCCCCAACATTTGGTTCTGATCCTGTTGGTCCAGGCACTGACTACATTGAGAACAAGGGCGGCAACTATATGTGTTTTGTATGTCCAGAATTTGGTTGGGGTGATGTTTCTGTTTTTGTTGTTTGCACTGTTGTTGACACATCTGTTTCTAGTTATTGTTGTTATCTTATCGGGAATGATAATGGTGGATGGGATAAATGTATTACATTTAAACCATATTCATACAACAAATTGTTAATCGGTGGTAATGAAGACCAGAGTTCGAAAACTGTAAACATTGTTGGTCCACACAGTATTTTGAGCAAACATATCGTTTCATGTAATTGGTTGGGAACTGGATCATGTGTGTATCTGAATAGTAAAAAAATGCCCGGATCTGAGTTCAACCCAGATTTGAGTTTTCAGGGTTACCCGTTTGGATCTGTGTTTTTACGAAAAATTATGAACCAAACACCAGTACAAGAATCTGAACTGAAAGGAAAAATTTATGGAATCAAAATTGTTCATGGACCATTATTGCCAGCCGAGATTGTAAAAATTAACAAGGATATGATGAAGGAATATGGAAACTTCATTTAAAAAAACTTAGAAAAAACTTTTTGAAACATAAATAAACAATGAGTTATTACTATGGTTATGATGACCCAGATTATTCTTATGGAGGAGGTGGTGCTGACGGTGAGCCTGGACCACAAGGTGACACAGGTGCCAAAGGCGACAAGGGTGACAGAGGTTTGACTGGTGCTACTGGTGCGACTGGTCCAAAAGGAACAAAAGGTGACCAAGGTTTGACTGGTGCAACAGGTGCAACAGGATCCACAGGACCAACAGGCAACACTGGCAACACTGGTAACACAGGTGCCAAAGGCGACAAGGGTGACGAAGGTTTGGAAGGACAAAGAGGATTAACAGGTGACAAAGGCAACTCCGGTGACAGAGGTGCAATAGGACCAACAGGTCCAAAAGGTCCAACAGGAACAGCTGCACAAAAAGGTGACCCAGGACCCAAAGGTGACAAGGGTGACACTGGTGCAAGGGGTCCCAGAGGTTTGACAGGCATGGCTGGTACAGATGCTCATAAAGTAGGACCCAAAGGTGACCAAGGTAACACTGGACCCACAGGACCAAAAGGTGATAAGGGTGACAGAGGTTTAACTGGTTCTAAAGGAGACAAAGGCGATACTGGTATTAGAGGACCACAAGGAAACAAAGGCGACAGAGGTGTTTTTGGAACTGCAGGTGCAACAGGTCCACAAGGTCAAAAAGGAGACAAAGGTGACCATGGAACAACTGGTGCAACAGGATCAAAAGGGGATAAAGGTGACAAGGGGGACAAAGGAATGGCAGGAACAGCTTCTCAAAAAGGAGACAAAGGAGATCCTGGTGACGATGGTGCGAAAGGAAACAAGGGCAACACTGGGGCAACAGGACCCCAAGGCCCACAGGGTGCCCAAGGCCCACAAGGAAGCCAAGGATCAACAGGACCCAAAGGTACCACAGGTGCAACAGGATCCCAAGGACCAAAAGGACCACAAGGTGTTAAAGGATCTAAGGGTGACAAGGGTGACGATGGTGATGAAGGATTAGAAGGTCAAAGAGGATTAACAGGTGACAAGGGTAACATGGGTGACAGAGGTGGTATTGGCCCACAAGGTGTTAAAGGTGACAAGGGGGATCAAGGTCTTCAAGGACTCCCAGGTGGCAAAGGATCAACTGGTTTAAGAGGATTAAGAGGTCTAAGAGGTGTTACAGGAGTTACAGGGCCTGCTGGAACTTTTAGTTCCTTAATAAAATACAAAAAGGACTCTGGAAAAACAAACCATAAAGGAGGAGCATGGGATAACACAAAAAATGTTAGCTCCCTACTTTCATTTACAGCAACCCATGATACTGGAAAATATTTAGTATCATATTGGTTTCTTTTGCAACCAGATGGACATAAAATAGACCAGCAAAGTAAGAAGTCAACATGGTGGGATGGTAGCACTTACAATGCTTATTTTGACTTAAAAACAAATCTTTACCATGGAAATATTACAGACAGATCAAACGAACTTTCAGGTTTGGAATCTATAACCATGGGAAGGACATATAATGAGAATCTCCCCCACCATATATTTTGCCAAGGGATTGCCACTATTAAAAAAGGAACCCAAGTGACTTTACACTCTTATTCTGGTTCTGTTGGTGACGACTATACTTTCCTGTTTTTCAATGTTTGGGATGTTGAAATTAATCTTATGAAATTAGGTTAAAAGAATATAATAAAAGAGATGTTAACGTTTAAACAAAACACATTATCAACATTGTTGTACAAAAGTTACAGTAAGGATAACATTACCCATATGGACATTTTCAACAAGAGGTCATATTCTGTTAAAAATGAAGAGGATCTTTTAAACAAATACGCAAAAGCATTTAAATTTTTGTCAAAATCTGGAAAGTTTAACAAATATATTTTGGAAAGGACAACAGACATTGGACCTGTCATTGTTGATATTGACCTCTGCAAAAAACTTAAAGAACCAAAGCCACTATACACAGAAAAACAAGTCCAAAAGCTGGCAAGACTTTTTCAAAAAATATTGGGAAATCTTCTTGTTGATTCTGTAAACCTGAACTGCTTTGTTCTGGAAAAGCCAGGATATTTTAAAGATGAATTTTACAAAAATGGGTTTCATCTTCATTTTCCACATGTTTGGCTAAGCAGAGACGAAAGGACTTTAATCAACAACCTTGTTCAAAAAGACTCAAAAATCCAACTTGACAATGCTGTTATTGCTGGTAACTGGTTTTTGTATGGTTCCAAAAAGAGTCCCGAGTCAGATCCATATCTTTTAAGTTATATTATTGAAGAAACAAGGGACAAGGTGGTTAATTATTATTTGGATCAAGAGTTAATATTTTTACTCTCTGTTAGAGAAAAGCCATACACAAAAGCTAACAAACTATCATTTTTGTCAGAGATTAAAAAGACAGAAAAACCCAAAACCATTATTGACTTTGATAACCACAAACAAAAAGATAATGAAGAGTTGGAAGACTATATTGAACAGATGCCAAAAGACATTGCTGAAGATTACACATCTTGGAGGTCCGTCGGGTTTGCACTATACAATGAAAGTCATGGGGAAGAATTTGGTAGAAATCTTTGGCACGAATTTTCCCAAAAATGTCCTGAGAAATATGATGAAAGTGAGTGCAACAAATTTTGGGATAATCCTGTTGAGACATCTTTTTCAATTGGGACACTAATTCATTATGCAAGTTTGGGTTCTGTAAAAAAGAAAAAGAAGACAATAACTTTAAAAAAATATTTAATTAAAAAAAATGAATAGGATTAAACCATTTCCAAACTAAAATAAAAATGTTGTCAATGATTAAATATGAAACCACTGAAACCCCAGTTTTTACTCCCCATTTCAAATCTGTTCAATGGACACAACCAGGGAAATTTGCATGCAGATGTGGTAAAGTTTTTGCAGACCAAACAAAACTCATTAACCACACATTCTTTCCAAAGCAAACCAGTGTCAGCTTTTCGTTAACTGTAACAACAATCCTTCCAAATGGTCATTGGTTGAAAGCAACTTCAAGACAAATTCCAACTAGTTGTTTTGAACAAATCTTAGCTAGTTGTTGAACAAATTTTAACAAATTAATAAATGGAACCAGAACAAAAACCAGAACCAGAACAAAAAACAGAGATCAAACAGGAACAAACAATTACAAAAACACCTCCACCTATTCGTGTCAAAAATCCCAAAAGAGTTGCCCAAGGTAAAAAACTGGCTGCAATTAGTAAGGAAGCAAAATTAAGAAAGAAAGCCAGACTTGAAAAGGAACAAGCAGAGGAACCAGTTGAAGAAGGAAGTGGTGTTAGCATTTCAACAACTTGTGCAATACTTGGTACAGTTGCTGCCCTTCTTACGACTTACATTACCTACTCCAAATGGAAAAAAGAGCCAGAAGAAAGTAAAGACAAACCCCAAAAGTCGAAAACAGTTTTCAAGGATCTTTCGAAATATGATCTATAAATTTTTAAAATGAAATTCTTTCCAATTGTGGAAAGAAATTCAATAAATATGATTGTTAACAGTTATGCAACAGAATGTGTCTTTGGGAGCAAAAACTGGTTTAATATTGGAAAACTAATTTTTTTAATTTCAAAAGGAAGTTATGAAGGATACAAACTTTGGTTACTATACAGCAAATACGATACCAAAAATTATAATGAAAACCATTGCTATCATTTGTGGGCAGATTTTGATGTTTTGATGCCTGATGACTTTGATGAATATGAAGATGAAGATGAATTTTTCAATAATTATTAAAATTTTTCCCTATATTAATAAATGAATACAGAGAGAGAAGTTGAATTAGAACCCGGTTATAACCGGTTACACAGAAGTTCAATAACTGGGGAACGAGCCCGGAATGTAATTACTTTCAATCCCAATTCTGCTAATGCAGGAGAAGTAATTTACATCCACATCCCAAAACTCAAACCCGGAACAACACTAGTTCCTGATAAGATGTTTCTCCTGTTCGACTTTAAGAACAAAAACACAAAATCTTGGTTTAATAACAATCTTGCAAGACAACTCCAAGAACGTTTGGAAGTCAGGTTTGCAGGTGAGAAAGTTTATGACAACACAGGAGAGAGTCTTTTGGGGACTTACAAAGATTTGTGGTTGGACAAGCATGAGAGAGCCAACATGATCGAAGATGGTATCGCGACAGAAAATCAGCGAAAACTTATTTCGAAATCTGATGATGCTTCTTCTGACACATATGCTGCTGTATATGGGACAAAACAGAGGATCAAGTTGGATAAGATTTTAAAGGATCATGGGTTATATGCACCCCACAGTATGGCGAATGATTTACAATATATCATCACTCTTCCAAAAGCCACCGATATCATGAAGGCACAAAGTAGTCAATCTGTGGCTGGGTATGTTCTGGAAAATATCGAGTTGGAATATGAAACCATAACCAACTTTGCCTTGGTCCAGGAGATTGAAACCTCTTACCAAGCTGGTCGTGCACTTTCCTTTGAACATGTAACCCTAATGAAAACCACACCATGGGCTGCTGCCACAACATTAATTAATGAGACCATCAATCTGCCAAGAAAGAGTATGAAAGCAGTTGTAATGTTGTTTACAAAAGCAACAAGAGGAGGGTCAGAAGAATTTGTGTACCCAAACATTGAAAGAGTCAAAATTACCATTGAAGGAGTCCCGAACAGCATTTACTCCCAAGGCATCCCAAAACGAAGATTGTTTGAAGAGGCTGAGCGACTTTTCAGACATACTAATTACCCAACAATCCAAGCTGATGAATTCTTTACAGAAAACCAGTTTGCACTTGTTGTGGATCTTCGGTCGATTAATGACAATGCTGTCTATGGAGATGGTACAAAACTTATGACCACACAATCTGGGATTATGTTGGAAATTAAGAAGAAAGCAACAGCAACAGATCTCAGATGTCATGTTTTCATTCTTTCAGATGGCTTATTGAAAGTCCAGGGAGGAGCATTCCAGAGTGTCAACTATTGAGAATATTGGCAAGACTTGGTAAATTTCCTAAAATAAATGGAAACTGAAGACCCAAAACCATTCAATATAATCATTGTTGGAATGACGAGTTGTGGAAAGACTCATTATCTTTTAAAAAATTTAGAAGAAAATTATAGAAAAAAATTTGAAAACATAGTTCTAATTTGTCCAACTTTTGTATGGAACAAAACATATTTGGAATGGGAACATTTACATGATCCAAGATTTTTTGTAATTCCATGCGACCAAGATGAGTCAGAAGATTTCTTAAAATATGTTGTTGATTATTGTAAAGGAACACCAAGTTTAATTATTCTTGATGACTGTGCTTCTGGACAGAGTGTCAAAAATAGAACCAGCGAACTTGTAAAACTTGGTTTTGGTGCAAGGCATATGAATATTAGTACAATAGTTGTTACCCAACAGTTGACAAGCATTGCAAAACCATATCGAGAGAATATTTCAAAACTGGTTACCTTTTACAACCCTAACAGAAAGGATATGCAAGTAATTTTAGATGATTATTTGGATATTCCAAAAGAAGAAGAAAAGAGAATAAAAGAGACTTTAAAATCCAAAAAATATTCAAAATTGGAGATTAATTTAATCCATCCTTATGACCACAAAATAGTTGAACCATTTGGGGAAAACTTAATAAATTTTTGAAGACCAAGAACAATAAATGAGGAACCTAAGAATTTTGTTGAAAAACGGAGAAACAACAATTAAATTTGAAGATCCTTTGATCATTGAGGACACCAAACTAATGGTTAAGGATGCAACAGTTTTTTGGGATTACAATAATTTGACAAGTCCAACTTTTGTTATGCATGGAACCAAAAAAATTAGCTTTTACAATGGTTATTGGACTGTTGGTATGATTATGAGGGTTTTAAAGGAAAATGAAATAAAGTCAGAATTACTCCCATATAGTTGTAAAATTAGATTATTCCCAACAAGAAATCTTTCCCTGTTGAAACTTGGTCCTTTGCTAGGATATCCAGAGACAACAGTAATTAGGGGAGGAGCAAATCTTGTCAGCCCAAAAACAGTTAACATTAATCTAGGAATGAGATTTGTTTGTATATCTTGCGAGATGATTGATGGAACCAGGACATCATTTTCAGGAAAACGAGACAGAACAGCTGCAGTGCTTCCAATTACAACAAGACAATTGTTGAAAGGGTCAGTGGAAAAATTTGCAAACATTAATTCTGAGGCAATGTTGGACAATGGTGTCTACAACGAACTTAAATTTAAAGTTGACCACAATGTTGGCGACATCCTTCTCGAGATTTTCTTATGTCCACAGAATTATGAGACTCCATAAATAAAAGATGATTATTGACATTGATAAATATAATTCTAGCAGAGATTTGTTAAATTATTTGGTAAGATTGGAATTAATTCTCAAAAACGACAAAGACCAAAATTTGACAAACTTGAAGGTGGTTGTAAAAAATTTGATAGCTGCTTTAAAGAATTATGTAAAAGTAATTGAAATCCTAAAAATATTCTAAAACTTTTCTGAAAAATTATAACAAAATTTTGTTATAAATTTTTTTTAATATATTAATAAATGAATAAGAACGAGGTTGTAAATGAACTGTACGAAGCAGCTTTGATAACTGTTGGTGCAGTTGGAGTTAGTATGGTTGTCAAAAAATTAACAGGACAATCTTTAGCAGCCCCAGCAAGTATTAAAGAAACAGCAAAACTTGGGCTTGCAGTTGCTGGAGGATTATTTGTGGTAAAAATGGCACAGGACAAGGGATACATACCCAAAAATGTGGATCCAAAGAAATTATAAAATTTGAACTGCAAAAGTCAAGAATAAATGTTTGGTCATCTTTAAATAAATGGCATCAATGATAGCAGGAGGATTATTTAACGCAGTTGCCTTTGCTGGTGCTGGATATTTGTTCCAGTCATTTAACAAACACGGTTATGCTGACGAAGCAAAAAGACACAATTTAGCAACAGAAAGACTTCAAAAAGACAAAGAAAGATTCTTTGAAAATGAAATTAAAAGAAAGGACAAAATTAGACAACTCCAAGATGAAATCCGGGACGCAAATTATGACATGAGAGTAACATCAAAAGCTTTTCAACAACTCCATGAGATGATCCAAGAAGAAAAACCAGTGGAACCAAAACTTGAAGATTATTACCAACCAAGTGATGAAATGCAAAAATATATGACCATTACTGTAACACTTCTTGGGGCTGGTGCTGGTTGGTTGTTGGCTGTTGTTGTTTAAATATCTAAAAAATTATAACAAAATTTTGTTATAAGTTTTCAAAAGTTTTAAATGAAAGTTTTCAAATTTTTAAAGACTTGTTTCCCCTTCTTTGATTAATTTTGTAAGCTCCTTACACACCCTGATGCCGCTCATTTCTTCAATTTTTAGAACATTTTCGACACTAAGAGCAGTTCCAAACATTTTAAATCCTGTTTGGTATGGTCTGTAAGCATTGTCATTGGATGAAAAGTTTAAAATATATTTTATTTCATCAAACGTTTTTAGTTCTGCCAGAGATGGTTTCTTCATTTTTTTTAAAAGATCTTCTCTTTTGCAAATTCCCAAAATAATGGACATGATAAATTTTACACTAAAATTTTTGTCTGAGACCAAACCCAAACCTTTGAGACGATCCTTTGTTTTTAAAAAGAATTTCATGATCTCATAACCAATAATTTCATTCTCCTTTGAAAATAATTTCCAAAACATTTTTTTATAATTTTTAAGTTGTGGTGATAAGTTTCGTTCTCTATGGTTGTAAGCAAGCAGCTGTTCCAACTCCATACCACATTTTCCACAAATTATGAATCCTTCAATTTCTTCCTTTTGTACCCTACAACAACTGCTTTTGTTTTTAAGAGTTTCAAGTTCTAGAAGACTTTCATTAAAATCTTTTGGAACTTCCTTGGCTTCAATGATTGGGTTTCCAAAAAAATCTAAATATTGAAATTTGGTTTCTTTTGATCTTTGCATTTCTTTTATTTTAGATCAATCTTGACATTCCTTTAAATACCAAGAAAACTGCCCCGATTGAAGCCCCAAAAACTTCTGGCAATCTGTTATCATCATCATTATTTTCTTTAATTTCTGGTTTAAATATTCCGGGCTTATATTTTCTTTCATTAATTTTAACAACATCATCAATAGTTTCAATAGGTTTTTCAGGGAATTTTATAACTGGTTTTAAAGATTTGCCAACATTTAAATGTCTGTTAAGTCCAAGAGTCATTTCTTTTGTTGCCAAGGTAAGAATATTATTGAATCCTTTAATTGGGTTAACAAGAATTCTCATGTCTGACGGAATTAAAATTAAACCAGGACTTATTGCAAAATTTAGAACAACATTTGTGGATTTGATGGCTTGCCTCATATTTGAAATGGAAACAGTAATGTCATCCTGTGCTATTGTATCCTTCATTAACTTTTTAAACACTTCTTGTGTTTGCAAACTTTTAGCCCCCTCACCAACAATAACCCACCTCGTCTTTGCCTGGGCTCCCAAAACACAATACACAAAAGATTCTAGGGATTGTTGGAATAATTTTTGACCAAGCAGTGTCAACCCATTGGAATCTTTGGGAACGAAATGTTTAAAATCATCGGGATGCCTGGAACCAGCTGAAACCAATTCCTCATAAGTGTTGACTCTTCCATAACTTTCTTTTGTTAAATTTACATATCTAACTTCGTAACCAAGGTCTTTCATGTCTTGTGTAAATTCCTTCGCATCCTGTGTTGAGTTGCTTATTTTCTTTACCCAAACATCGTTGGGATTGTGTTGCAAAATTTTTATGATATCTGCTGTCAAAAATCTTCTAAGTTTGTCTGGATGTTTTAAGAATCTCCTTACCTGAAAAACATAGTGGTAATTAACAACGCTTGTTAAAAAAGAAGACCTAAATCTTTTAAAATTATTTTGGAAATGCTTGTTAGAAATACCGCACAAGTAGCTTGCAACATAACTGGCAGCAATGGCTGTAAAATATGGAATAGTGATGAAATCATTTATGTTTGGGTTCCTTGTTTTCAATGGTTGCTGAAATGTTAAATCGATTGGATTCAAATTTACAATGAAATTATTCTTCTCATTTGTAAATATTGTTAGTGTGTTTAAATTTACAGAAGCCTTTTTCTGTTTGGAAAAATTTTGGACTGTACCAAAAACATTCCACTCTTCTGGCCAATTTTTAGATTCTGTCATTGTTTATTTTGGTAAAAAGATTGGCAAATATTTGAAAAATCTTTTGAAATAAAAATGGAAGATGAACTTTTACTTATTGATCTTGAACTTCGAGACATTTACTACAATCCTGTAACAGGTTACCAATCTATGGAAAAACTTTACCAAGCTGCCGTAAAAGAAAACCCTTCAATAACTCGAAAACTGGTTAGAGAATGGTTACACAGCCAGAAGGTATTTACATTGCACAAACCTATAAGAAAACCAAGAAGATATCAAAAAACATTTGTTAAAAATCTTGCCGACCAGATGCAAATGGACCTGGTGGATATGGCGAAATTTGGTTCTGAAAATAATGACCAAAAGTGGATATTGACAGGTATTGAAATTTTGTCAAGATTTGGTTTCGCAGTTCCTGTTAAAAGAAAGAGTACTGTTGCTATGGTACCAGGTGTTAGCAAAATGTTGGAAGAATTTAAGAAAAGATTTGGCAAATATCCAGAAACAGTCCAGTTTGACGAGGGGAAGGAGTTTTACAATGTTGGTGTAAAAACTCTTTTGAAATCTTTAAACATAGAATATTTTTCATCCAGATCCCACAGAAAGGCTGCACTTGTGGAAAGATTTAACAGAACTTTGAAAACCAGAATGTGGAAATTTTTTACTTTTAAAGGAAACAAGGAGTGGTTAAATAATCTTGACAAATTTGTGGGAAGTTACAACAACACCATCCACAGCACTATTAAAATGAAACCAAAAGATGTTAATGATGAAAACCAATCCAAAGTTTTTCTTACACTATATGGGATCCCACCATTAGAATCCCAAGTAAACCCAAAATTCAAAATTGGGGATCGTGTTAGAATCCAAAAATATAGAAAAAACTTTGCAAAAGGTTATGATCCAAATTTTACAAATGAAATTTTTACTGTGTCGGCGGTTTTCAGGGGAGTTCCTGTCATGTACAGAATTCGGGATAAGGAGGAGGACATTATGGGAAAATTCTATGGTGAGGAGTTGGTTAAAGTTGTTGGGGAACAGAATTAAAAAAAATGCCAAGATAAACAATGGATGACTTTGGAATGACTAATCTTGGAATGTCTGACATACCAGAAGATGAAACAGGAACAGCAGAAACAAATTTTGGTGGAACTTTTGAAGAATCTTTTAACAGCTCCTATTTTAAAGAGCTTGACGATCTTTTTGAAGAGTTTGAGAATGTTTATGGGGTTGATGATCCTAGACTAGTTGACCGAGATGAAAGAGAGAAAATTATTGAAAGACTTACTAAAAAACCTGTACGATTTAAAGAAGAGTCTGAAAAATTATTCCGGAAACGAATGAAAGACTTCATAGCAAACGAGTCAAGAAGACAAAGTTTGGATGTTACAAAGCAAAAGAAGGAATTCTTTTATAAAAATTTGAGACAAACAGTAGTTGGGAATGATGGCAAGGCAAGCAAAAAATTATTAAAAGATAGTGCGTTTTCCTTTGATCCAAAAACATATGAGGGTGATGGGATCAAGTTCGAAAATGTACTAGTTCTTGTTAAAGATGCTAACACCGGAGAATTTGACTTTTCAAAAGGAAAAGGGAAAACAGTTGAAAACAAAATTATAAAATTTAAGGATCTGTTAAAGGAAGCAAAGGCCGAACATTCAAAAACTGGAGTTGGAAAAATAGAGGATGATCTTAATATAAGCCCACAAGCCGCAGAAGCAGTTCAAGAAGGGGTTGCCAGGGATTTAGGTGACCAAGCGACAATATTGATGGATACCTTGTTCGCAAATGCAAAGGAAAAAGAATATGACAGCAATCTTAGTAATCTTTTTGGCACAGTAAAAGACAAAACTGCTCAAATTAGTCAGCAAGAAGGACAAGAAAAATGGGAATTCATAGAAGGTAACAAAGTTGCTGCCGAAGCCAATGCAGAACTTTACAAAGACAAAGGTGATGCTGAACAAAATCCCACTGTAAAGCAATTTTACAAAGGTATGGAAAATGTGTGCAGGGTAAAGGCTGAAGAAATGAGGTTGTTTAAACAATGAAAAACCAAAGGAAAAAGCAACAGAACAAATGATGGAAGATCATGTCATAACCAGATTCGAAAAATTTAAAGATTGGGCCAAACAAAACATGGGGGTATCAGCAGCAATAGCCATTTCCATTGCTGGAATCATAACAACTGTAGCACTGGCTGGAAAAGCTGCTGTTGTAACGACAGCAAAGGCAACAGGAGCATTGGGAAAAGCATTGGCAAAAATTGCGAAAGCTGCTTGGCCCGTATTGGCACCAATTTTGAGCATATTGGCAACTGCACTATCTTGGGGTGCAAAGGGGTTGGCATGGTTGGCAAAAAATCTGTGGGTCCTTGCAATAGGTTTGACATATTTTGTTTACACAGAATACAAAAATTATAAGAAAAAATAAAAAAAAACACTATTATAAATGAACACAGAACATGAAGAACCCCAAGAATTCCAAGAACCGCAAAACTTGACACTTAGGGAAGACTTAATTCGCCTATCCTTTGCAAAGGAGATCAAATATTCGGAAGCATATCTAAAAAAAGCGTCAATGACGCAACTCGAAAAAATTAAGTTAAATTATGAGAGAGTCCAACTTGACAAAACAACTTCTCTGTTAACTGAGACTCTTGTTACCAAATTTTCAGAGTTGATGGAGCAGTTGGAGTTGGTACAAGATGACGAGAAATTGGATGCTGAATTATCATCAAACAAACTTTTCTGTGATGATGTTAGGTCATTGGTTCTAAAAATCTCGCCATATATTCCAATGATTGGTTTGCTGACGGGTGGCATCATTATTGCCAAACATGTGTGGGACAAGGGAGGAACTTTAAATAAAAATGTTTCAGTACAAACTAATGAAAATTCTTCTGAAAATGTCAGTGGTGGCAGTTCTGTTGATCCCAGTGACAGTTGAACTAATACTAATTAAATTTCTTTTCTTTTCATAATTTTTGTTGGGTTATGAAAAAATAAAACAAATGGGAAACTCAAAGTCCAAGCCAAAAGAAAAATTTAATAAAAATCATATAACAAAGAAGGGGTTCCAATTTGGCCTAAGTTTTGGAAGAGAAGATTTGGTCATGGAGGGAAATGTCCAAATAGGGTGGACAAACAAAACAGTAAAAAATTACACAATGGTCCCAGGTTGCAAAAAATCGTCATCTGTGGAATCTTTAACAGAAAATAAAATAAATGATGATATTGACAAAAATCCACAATTGGTACCATCAAATTCGACGACAGAGGATAGACAGGAGGAACCTAATCCTTGAAAAAAAGTGGATCCAAAAAGAAAAAGACATATGGGTGCACAACAATGTAAGAAACGAACATTATTATTGAAATTGAATTTAAAAAGAAAGAAAAAAAAGGTATAATAAAAGAATGAACAGTTTTGAAATTAATATTAAGTTTCAAAAAGAAGAAGAACCACAGTCAATAGAAGAACTAGAAAATAAAATAAAACTTTTGCAAGAAAAACTTTTTATAAAAAAGCTGGAAAGTAGTAAAATATCCCCAAACCGAGAAATGTTAGTAAGTATGGCCACACACAAAGGAATAAAAAAGGCATCCACCCTAACAAAAAAAATACTATGCGAAAGACTTGGCATTCAAAATATTCCAAACATACCCACTGGTAACCCAAACTGGCCAAACGTAAAACCAACCAAAATTCTGTTTACAGCCCTGGAAAATGGAAAAGAAATAATAGAGTTTGAAAGTATGTCTAAAGCATCTCGGGTCATGGGAAAATCGTACCATTCTTGGATCCAACACAATGTTAGAAACAAAACACCTACCTGGTACAATGGCAAACTCTGGTATATAAGTCGCATGTAAAAACCATATCAAACACAAACAAAAATTCCTTATTTTCCAAAAATAAGAAATTTAAAAAGAAACCACTATAATAAATGACAACATCATCAACACCTGAAAACATCAATAATTATTTACAAAATAAAGAAGAAATCGAACTTGAAGCCGGTCGTCAAAAAAAACTTATGGAACTCAAAAAACTTTTCCAAATCAGAATGCAACTCAGAGAAAGCGCAACCAAAAGACTTAAAGAAATACGGAACAACGAACCACCACCAACATATCTTAAAGAATTAAGACAAATAGGTTCAAAACTTGGTATCAAAGAATCCCACAAACAAAACTTAAAAACCATCTGCGAACGACTTAACATCCCATTGGTAAAAAATGAAGTTTATGACAAGTACCACAGAAATGTCATTAGGACACCTGTTAAAATAACATTTACTTCTGCTGCTGGAAACACAATAGTATTTCCAAGTATTTACAATGCAGCCCTAAATTTACACAAAAACCCAAGTTTCATCCCATACTGCATTAAAAAAAACAAGGAAGTCATGTTTAATGGTAAACATTGGTCCGTAAGTCGTTAATTTTCCAAAATCCACACTAATAAACAGTAGCCGACTGTTTTCTAAGACTATGCATCATTCGTAAACTTTGTCATTGATACTATTTTAAAATTACTATCCATTGCTGGGTAGTAATTTTTTTATGAAGTTTTTTACAAAATTATGATCCAAATAACAAAAATAACATTCAAAATAATGACTCCAATTGTAAAAACACCCCACAATGAAACTCTGTTTACCAATCTAACAATCCTTTCGTCAACATAGTTGGCAGCAGCTTCAATATCAACATTATTCATTTTTTTATTTATAGAAATTTTTTTCATACTATAATAAATAGCATTATGACAAAACAAACTAATAATCCTAAATTATTAAAAATTCGGGAAGCAGCTCGTCTTAGAAAACAAAGGCAGCTGCAGAGGGACAAGGATCTAAATCCCTTCAAACCCGAAAGACTCCAAAAACTTCTGGAAAAACAGAAGGAAAAGGAGTTAAAGAAGGAGCAAAAACTTGTCAACCAACAAGACAGGTTACAAGATGATCTGAAAAAATTCCAACAAAAAACAGAGAGAAAATTACAGACAAAGGAACGAGCAAAATGGGGGAGAGAGATCAGACAAGAGGAAGCAAGACAGGACAAGTTCAAATGGGACAAGAAGTGGAAAGGGGTTGGTAAAAAACTTAAAAAAACTAGGCAAGTTGTTGGCAACAAACTAACAAAGATTTTTAAACGCCGGACAAGGGTTAACAAAAAAGTTAGACAAACGGAACCAATATTAATAAAAACATTCGTAAAAGGATCATCAGAACTTTACGAAATCTCAGGCCAAAATTATAAAGACCCAGTTGTGTTTTTGGAACATACAACAGCTGGGGTTGAAAAACTTATTAATGGGATTGAAAATTCAAAAAAAGTCAAGACAACTCTTATTTGTAAACTTGTACATTATGATTATGTTGAAAGCCTTGAAGAAGTGGACCTTTTTTACTTTACATCAAACATGAAAGCCATGACAACCCAGGAAGATGTTACGGAGCTGTACAAAATCTCAAAGCAGGAAATGCTCGAAAATTTGGCAGCACACCAGAAAAAAGGTTCGGGTTGGTCAATAAGGTCAGTTGAAAAACTTGACATTTCAATAACCAAGTACAAACCTTTAAATGGTAAGAGTTATAAGCAACTCCCAAAATTCATTAGAGACAAAAAGGCAATCATCAATCCAAAAAATGAAAAGGATGATCTGTGTTTCCTATACGCAGTTGCCATTGCTGAGACATTACAAAAAAATCCAAATGCCCAAAAACTGGAGAGAATTCCTGTGTCAATCCAGTTAATGGTTGAGGATTATGATGTGCAAGGATTGTCATTTCCTGTCAAAATTAAAGAAATTTCAAAATTTGAAAAGTTGAATGAGATTGGTGTTAATGTTCTAACTTATGATGATGAAATTAAAAAAGTTTGTCAGATGCAAATTAGTAGATCTGAACATGACAAGAGGATCAACTTATTTTGGTGGAATGATCATTTTAGTTGTGTAAAGGACAAAAGTAGGTTACTATCAGACCAAAACAATGACCACCAACACAAAAAGTTCTTCTGCGACTTCTGTTTGAACCCTTTTGAAACAGAGAACATTTTAAACCAACATGAGGTTATTTGCAGATCCCATGATGCCCAGATCCAAGAGTATCCAGTAAAAGGTGAGGATGATATTATGGGCTGGGGTTTAAAAGATTTGAAGAAAACCCAAGATGTCTCATTCATTATTGTGGCTGATTTTGAGTGCGAGCTGGATACCTTAAAAACTTCAAAAAAAGACGAGTCCAAAAGTTACACCCAAGCCTATCAGGAACATGTGCCAATCAGCTATGGTTTTATGATCATTTGTTCCGATCCAAAAATTTATCCAGGAAAGTATTTCAGTTACACCAAAAAATATGACTTTGAAAACATTGGTCAAATGTTTGTTGAAAAGTTGGAAATGGAAGCCAAGAAGATTTGGTACACATATCTCAAAACTCCTAAAAAAATTATCATGACAGCAGAAAATGAAACCAACTTCCAAAATGCAACCAATTGTTATGTTTGTGGAGGATGTTTTGTACAAAAAAACCCAAAAGATTTGGATCCTAGAAGCATCTGGAAAGCCAGCAAACTAACACCAAAAAGTAAAGTAAGGGACCATAATCATTTAAATGGTCAGTATAGAGGTGCTGCCCACAACGACTGTAATTACTCAATGGCAAGTGCCAGACATATTCCTGTTCTTTTTCATAATTTTAGTGGTTATGATGCTCATTTAATTGCAAAGTATTTGGGGCTGTCAAATGGCCCCATTGGTTGTATTGCAAAAACGGAGGAGGAATATATTAGTGTAAACAAGAAACTTTGGATGGATGGTGGTTTCAAAAAAAATGACAAGGGTGTAACAGTCAAAAAATGGGTACCTTTGGAATTACGTTTCTTGGACTCATTAAAGTTCATGTCAAGCTCATTAGCAACACTGACATCAAACTTACCAAATGACGAGTTTCATTACACTGAAAATGGTTTTAAAGATTATCCTAAAAATCATGTGGATTTGTTAAAAAGAAAAGGTGTGTTTCCTTATGAAATTTTGACCAGTTTGAAAAAGTTGGACATAACAGAATTTCCACCATACAAAGATTTTCATTCAAGACTAACTGGAAAAAATGTTGCCATTGAGGATTACAACCATGGCAAGAATGTTTGGAACAAGTTTAAATGTAAAAATTTGAAGGATTATATGGAGTTGTATCAAAAAACTGACGTGTTGGGACTTACAGATGTTATTCAAAATTTCAGAAAGATGTGCAAAAAAACATATGGGTTGGACCCAATGTGGTATTATACAGCTCCTGGTTTGGCTTGGGATGCTTTGTTGAAACTGACAGAACAAAAGTTGGAACTACTGACAGACCCTGACCAATATTTAATGATCGAAAAAGGAATTCGTGGTGGCATCTCAGTTATAACCCACAGATATTCAAAAGCAAACAATGTTTACATGGAGGAATATGATTCTGAAAAGGAAAGTGTTTTCATTCCATATTTGGATATGAACAACCTCTACGGATGTTCAATGACCCAACCATTACCAGTTGGTGGTTTCAAATGGATTCCAAAAGATGAGTTTAAAAACTGGCAGAAATATTTGGCAATGGATGGTTTGGGTTGCTTTTTAGAAGTTGACCTTGAATATCCGGAAGAACTTCATGATCTACACAATGAAATGTCATTTGCGGCTGAAAGATTAATGGTTAACAAGGTTGAAAAGTTAATACCAAATTTGCATAATAAGAAAAACTATGTGGTTCATTACGAAGCATTGGACCAAATTTTGAAAAATGGTTTGAAATTAACAAAAATTCATCGAGCGGTTTCATTTGTTGAGAAAGCTTGGATGAAGCCATATATTATGTTAAATACTGAGTTAAGAACAGCAGCCAAGAATGACTTTGAGAAAGATTTTTATAAACTTATGAATAATTCTGTTTTTGGAAAAACCATGGAAAATGTCAGAAATAGAATGGACATAAGATTGGTGTCGGATGATGACCAACTTGAAAAACTGGCTAGAAAACCAACATTCAAAGGCGATACAATATTTGCTGATTACTTGGCAGCTGTACATATGAAAAAGACCAGAGTCAAGTTAAACAAGCCAATATTTTGTGGTGCTGCAATATTGGACAAAAGTAAGATTTTAATGTATGACTTTCATTACAATTATGTTAAGCCAAAATATGGAAATAGAGCAACATTACTATTTACTGACACAGACTCATTGTGTTATGAAATTAAAACCAATGACTTCTTTGTTGACATTAAAAATGATGTTACAAAAATGTTTGACACATCTAACTTTCCAGAAAACCATCCAAGTGGCATCGAAAGAATGAACAAAAAGGTACTTGGTATGATGAAGTCAGAAACAGGTGCTGACCAGATCTCAGAGTTTGTTGGATTGAGACCAAAATCATATGCCATCAAAATGGCAAAGAAAAAGAATTTGGAAACTGGATCATGGGATGAAACAGAAACAAAAAGGTGTAAAGGAGTTGCAAAAAGCACCATTAATGATATCAAATTTGATGATTACTACAACTGTTTGATGACTGACAAAAATGAACTAAGAGGAATGAACACTTTTAGAAGTACCAAACACACCATTTATACCATCCATGTAAATAAGATAGCCTTGAATTCTGATGATGACAAAAGAATTATACTGGATGACAAAATTAGTACTTTGGCGATTGGACATTACAAAACTAAGTAAATTAAGTCAAAAACCCCAATCCCAAAAAGTCCCAAAAAGTCCAAAAAATTTCCAAAAATTTCCAAAAATCTTGCCAAACCTCCCAAACCCCAAAAATTTCCAAAAACTTGGCAGCCATCTTTAAAAAAATTCAATACCATTTTTAAAAATTGTCCCAGAATCAGTAAACAAAATTTTTAGGTAAACAATTGGCGGCCATTAAGGTATGTCCCAGAATCGGCAGCCATCTTTAAATTAAAATCCAGGAGGGGGTCCCAGGAATCTGGAAGTCAAAATTTTAGTAAACAAATGGCGGCCATTAAGGTATGTCCCAGAATCGGCCTTTATACACTACTTGCGGACTTTATTAAGACTCATTTTAATTTATGTTTTGGTAAAGCGGGCCCTAAGGCTTACGGAAAGAGATTATTTGTTATGGTCAATGACCCTTGTCAGACAAGTAAAAAAGCTTTAACAGCTTTAACAGAAATAGAGTGCGAGTTTCACCGCATTCCTGCTCGTTCACCAGATCTCAATCCCATTGAGAATGTTTTTCATTTAGTAAAGAAATGTCTGGAGAAAGAGGCAATAGATTGTAATATAACTAAAGAATCATTTGAGACATTTAAAGAGAGAGTGTTAAGGTCTTTGGAGAGTTTTGATGTAAGAACGATAGACCGCACAATTGAAAGTATGCCTAAGCGAATAAAAGGAATTATAAATTCAAAAGGGATAAGAATTAAGTATTGAAAATAATTAAGTATTATGTCATATACTTTATACCAAACATTTATTGTATTTCACCCGAATTAATGGAATGTAAAAATAAAATTTTTATTTTACAAACCAGTATGTCGACATTTATTGTGCATTTATTTATTATGGACTATTATATTACAACGGCAATAGATCGTTTCCGCTTATGCAGCTTTGGTTACACGGCCCTTATCAACTTCTCGACATCTCACGGTAAACATACCCATTCACATGTCACTTTGCGAATTTAGAGAGGGGAACTTGTGTTCATTCCTATCGTATTTTATGCGAAATTAATATATCTTTCGTCCCAAACGGTAAACGAGTAGTAATTGTAAGAAACAAAGAAAACGCCACGGTCAACATGTACAGTTTTCATAAAATAAAAATGACTGATCAACTCTTAATTATTCTAAAAATGCGATTTTACAATGTTGACCGTGGCCATTCTCAATATGCGCATTTATTCACACTACGTTTCCTCTTCATTGAATAAGTTCGAGTATATGAACAATTTGAAAATGAAAACACGGTATATAAACACTTCTTTCATGCTCTAATAGTTCAATGAAGAGGTAAAATTTCGCATGTTTACCGTGCACGTCTGTTTACCGTGCGATGCACAACGTGACGTGCATTACGTCACATAACGATTTAACACCTTACTCCACCATACTTACCCGTTTGGATGGTTAGGTGTTAGCTCAGCTGACCGAGGGGTGGCCTGGGACGAATACTGTTACTTGGACTCAGGATAAGATCCATGCAAGTGGTATCTTCAGCTGACCACCACCCCCCGAAGAACTAACACCTTCACACCAATTAACAATTGGTGGAAATTTTAAGAGAACATAATTGAGTAGGAGAACCAAGTGAAACAACGAATCAAGGGGATAAAAAAAAAAAGATTTTGCTTTCCTCCAGTCGGTCTTGCTTCGCGTAACACGATAACTGATACCAAATGCTCTATCACGTTCACCTTACCTAGCCCCCCTCGGCCACGTGACGTGCTGACGTATCGAAGCCTGGTTACCTAGCTGTTAACCTTAGTTATTGCATAACCCCATTTAACACCTTACTCCACCATACTTACCCGTTTGGATGGTTAGGTGTTAGCTCAGCTGACCGAGGGGTGGCCTGGGACGAATACTGTTACTTGGACTCAGGATAAGATCCATGCAAGTGGTATCTTGAGCTGACCACCAAGGGTGATGAAAGCATTACCCCTCCAAGAAACAGTCTGACTCAACCCTACCACCGTATGTACCTGGTCAACACACCATCAGCACTTGCTCAGATATGACCAGTAAAGTTACCAGACGGTATGGTAAATAACGTGAAACAACAGTTCGTGGCCAGGCAACAATATATACATGGTAAACGCAACTTGAGCATTTGCTCAAATATGACAAAAAACGTTACCAGACAGTATATGGTAAATAACGTGAGCATTTTGCTCAAATATGACAAAAACGTTACCAGACAGTATGGCAAATAACGTGAGCCTTTTGCTCAACTATGACAAAAACGTTACCAGACAGTATGGTAAATAACGTGAGCATTTTGCTCAAATATGACAAAAAACGTTACCAGACAGTATGGTAAATAACGTGAGCATTTTGCTCAAATATGACAAAACGTTACCGGACAGTATGGTAAATAACGTGAGCATTTTGCTCAAACCTGACAAAAACGTTACCAGAGAGTATGGCAAATAACGTGAGCCTTTTGCTCAACTATGACAAAAACGTTACCAGACAGTATGGTAAATAACGTGAGCATTTTGCTCAAGTATGACAAAAACGTTACCAGACAGTATGGTAAATAACGTGAGCATTGTGCTCAAATATGACAAAAACGTTACCAGACAGTATGGTAAATAACGTGAGCATTTTGCTCAAACATGACAAAAACGTTACCAGAGAGTATGGCAAATAACGTGAGCCTTTGCTCAACTATGACAAAAACGTTACCAGACAGTATGGTAAATAACGTGAGCATTTTGCTCAAACATGACAAAAACGTTACCAGACAGTATGGCAAATAACGTGAGCCTTTGCTCAACTATGACAAAAACGTTACCAGACAGTATGGTAAATAACGTGAGCATTTGCTCAACTATGACAAAAACGTTACCAGACAGTATGGTAAATAATGTGAAACAACAGTTCGTTACCAGACAACCGTATGTACATGGTCAACACAACGTGAGCATTTTGCTCAAATATGACAAAAACGTTACCAGACAGTATGGTAAATAACGTGAGCATTTTGCTCAAATATGACAAAAACGTTACCAGACAGTATGGTAAATAACGTGAGCATTTTGCTCAAATATGACAAAAACGTTACCAGACAGTATGGTAAATAACGTGAGCATTTTTGCTCAAACATGACAAAAACGTTACCAGAGAGTATGGCAAATAACGTGAGCCTTTGCTCAACTATGACAAAAACGTTACCAGACAGTATGGTAAATAACGTGAGCATTTTGCTCAAACATGACAAAAACGTTACCAGACAGTATGGCAAATAACGTGAGCCTTTGCTCAACTATGACAAAAACGTTACCAGACAGTATGGTAAATAACGTGAGCATTTGCTCAACTATGACAAAAACGTTACCAGACAGTATGGTAAATAATGTGAAACAACAGTTCGTTACCAGACAACCGTATGTACATGGTCAACACAACGTGAGCATTTTGCTCAAATATGACAAAAACGTTACCAGACAGTATGGTAAATAACGTGAGCATTTTGCTCAAATATGACAAAAACGTTACCAGACAGTATGGTAAATAACGTGAGCATTTTGCTCAAATATGACAAAAACGTTACCAGACAGTATGGTAAATAACGTGAGCATTTTGCTCAAACATGACAAAAACGTTACCAGAGAGTATGGCAAATAACGTGAGCCTTTTGCTCAACTATGACAAAAACGTTACCAGACAGTATGGTAAATAACGTGAGCATTTTGCTCAAATATGACCAAAACCGTTACCCGACAGTAAGGTAAATAACGAGAAGCCATGCGGTTTGCACCAGACGGAAGAATTCCTGTAAGTTGAAGCGAGACAAGGCATCAGCAATCACGTTCTTCTTACCAGGCACGTGCGAAGCAGATACCCGAAAGTCGTATTTTGCCGCAACCAGAAAGAGTTCACGCACTAAATCCATGATGACGTCATCTTTAGATGCGCCAGACTGTACAATTTGAACCACGCTTTCATTGTCGCAATGAAAAAGCACTCTCTTGCGACGCCAACCATTACCCCAAAGATGGCCAGCAATGACGATAGGATAAAGTTCCTTGTACGCCATACCGAATTTTTAACTGTGTGGGTAGCCATGCAACCGAAAACCAGTCATTGTTATAAAAACCGCCAAAGCCTTTGTTGCCGGAGGCATCGGTAGACAGTTCAAAATCCGGCACCGGTGCCCACTCGGGAATATCGAAAAAGGAGATACCGTTCCAGGTTGGCAGAAAGTCGTGCCACCATTGTAGGTCGAGACGAGCTTGCTTTGTTAAACGGATGAATCTCTGATGCGGTCTAGAACCGCGAAGCAAATTAATGAGGCGTTGTAGGAACGTGCGGCCGGGCGCCACTACAGTACCAGCATGACTGAGTTTACCCACAAAGGATTCTAATTCCTTACGCGTGCAGACTTTCTTATGCACCCAAACGAGAATTGTTGCTTGTAACTCAGCCAGTTTGTCGTTTGGTAGCCGCGCGGTCAGATTAATTGAGTTCAGTTCAATGCCCAAAAACGTAATACAGGTTGTGGGCCCCTCACACTTATCTGGTGCTAAGGGAATTCCGATGTCGAGAGATGCTTGTTGTATTGCGCTAAGTGACTTCGAGCATACTATGGTACCCGCTGGCCCAAGTGTAAAAAAGTCATCAAGATAGTGCAAAAGTTCCGGAACATTGTAATTATGATGTAAAATCCACTCGAAAAGATCCGCCAATGAATTGAAAATCGCTGGGGCGGAACGCAAACCAATGGTAACGCAATGTCAACGAAGTATTTATCCCGCCATTTCATGCCTAACAATGCGGTACGCTTTTTGAATGTCCACTTTGCCCATTAACGCCCCTCTACCAGTTTTGACTATCAAACGAATGGCATCCTGAACTGTGCTATAGACTACAGGAAATTCGCTCTTCAAAATGCCATCATTCACGCTGTGATCGGTTGGACATGACAGGTCTAAAATTAAACGCCATGCATCTGGTTTGTTCTTCTTTGGAATCACTCCAAAGCGGCTTATATGCAAATTATTAAGAGGCGGCGTGTCAACGGGCCGACCACTCGATGAGCTTGAATTTCATCGATCCGCTAATATTTATTGATAACCTCAGGATGAGCTTGCGCAGATGAACAGTTTGTTTCGGCTGATCTGAGATTTATTTTATCCGCATAAAAACCCGTGCGACAACCCTCACGAGGTCGTCAAGTCCATTAACGATGAACTCTACTTCAACTCGGTCCGGATGTGCGGCTAATTGCATACACAAAATGTCAACGTTAATAGGGAAATTGTCTAACACCGCCAAGTTTAAATAGTCTTGTTGACAGCTATCTAACGAAACAAGACCCGGTGCAAAGTTCGCCAACGTTTGGCATGGTTCAAGTTTTTCATTTTGAATGCGCTCGGCGCGAATAGTTGGTACGTTCGGGGCTGCGATTTCGTTTCCTTGACGAGAAGCGGTTGTGTTCGAGAAGCCGTGAGAGCCGTTGCAATCGGGGTAGGAGCATATGTGCCGGTATCGGCAGGTTGGGAAGGCACTGCTACAAACCCCACATTCCACGAGTGACATAGTTGCCTTGCAGAAGGTTTTCCCCGGGCTTCGTCACGAAAGCTACGTCGGGTAGCTTGTTTAACTTCCATCCCATGAGAAACTGTTCGATTCACGAACGACGTGTGGTAATTATATAAATCGGGCCGCATCCCGCTCCAATCCCGTAAATTACTAGCCGCGGCCTCTCGACGGTAAGCGCGATCGTAGTCTATAGCCAGGCTTTTCCTCTGAAGCGTTTAGCTGTCCGAATAATCAATGCCATGTAGGCCAAGAGGTCGCGCGATCGAGACGGAAAAAGCTTGTGAGCACCGCAGTGTAGCTGTTAAAGCACTCGACCCACGATAGAATGTCAGGCACCTCGCCCTTTTTGCTTGAGTTAGGTTTTAGCACGACGGTTGAGCCCTCAATGGTAAATACCGGTGCTTCTGATTGGGGTTCTTCCAATTCTCCGGGATTAGGTCCCACATTTCGAGAAATTCATGCGACACGATTCGCTTTACCAATTTGGCTGGACTCGGAGCCCTACCGGGGCCAAGAATGAACGCGCTCTCCGGGCTATTTTGTAAAGCTACTGGGGCTATAAACGGTCTTGCGTGGTCGAGATTCTGATTCGTAGAGGAGTTTGAAACACTCGTAGCGCCGCTTACGGAGGGAATAGCTTGAGACTCCGCCGCATTACTATAACTCGCAATAAACGATGGAGCTAGTAACGTACCTGGGTTCTGGTGCCGAGAGACTGGCCCACCACCTACCTGACCATCCGAACATGCGCTCGTGTCCCTGAATGCTTGTAACGGGTTTCCCATAGCTTCCAGTGAAGTGACTTGCTCTACAGGCGCGTGAAATTGGCGTAGCACTTGCGACATTGCCGTTTGGAGCCCGACCATAAATTCCGGTGATTGAAACGCGGAACCCCAACAGACAGACGGACTAGTTTGGTTAGTACTTTCCATACTCGGCAGCGTAGGAGTGGCAGAAGCTTGTCCTTCCGCTCGTTCAGAATCCATATCGCTTATTTCAAAAAAGATTTTGCTTTCCTCCAGTCGGTCTTGCTTCGCGTAACACGATAACTGATACCAAATGCTCTATCACGTTCACCTTACCTAGCCCCCCTCGGCCACGTGACGTGCTGACGTATCGAAGCCTGGTTACCTAGCTGTTAACCTTGGTTATTGCATAACCCCATATAATATGTGGAAATGTCTATTTAGTTCGAAGGAGTTCTTTAACAAATGACATAAATATTTACAAAGGAAGTAATCTAGCAAAGCACTTTGCGCAGGGTGGGATATGCTGTTGACGATCTGGTGGAATTTGGTGATTGAAGGAAATAATCTTCCATCTCACCGCCATCATCTCCGTCTCCCGATCGTCCACCACGCCATTCTTGATGAAAATGAAAGGTCGCTTACTTGTACAGAAGATTGGGGTGTCTTTTACGAACTCGATGTCTTGAGTAAAATGGGTTTTCGGTGCAGGGAGGTGGACAATTTCTCCTTCTAGCATAAGCAACAAATTGTGCCACGGTATCACCTGAGGGCTCCAACGAAAATCATTGAGAAATATGCACTCTGCATTCTGTATACCAACCCACGCGAAAGTGCCGGAAGCTGGATTGCAGAATGTTTCGTAAAGCAACGTCAGTGGCTTAAGCATGAAAGTCTTTCCGCAATTAGCTGGGCCAACGATCATTACGTTACGGTGTTTGCCGCGTCCTTTCGTTAGCGATTCTTTTATTGCCTGACCAAACATGGTTACATCAACGCCGTTTTGGTGAAGAACTTGTTTGGAAGATTCGAGCCAAAGTCCATTGCACCCTACAGCACAATCGCCTTGCGATGCGTCGTAAAGCAGGTCTATGCGGGGTTTTTTCGAGCGCGCGATCTTTTCTTTAGCTCCTTTCATCTCCCACGTCGTGTTGAGTAATTCCCCTAGAAGTTTAGGTGACCTGCCGAATGAATTGTGCAAGGTCAATTTTCCCGTGTTCTTTCTGTTCTTGTGCAAGGGCATAGAGTTCAGTGTTTGACTGAATATTTTTCTCTAAAACAATTTCGGATACTTCAAAACGGTGTCAGACGCTTTTGTTTACCTCCTTTTATTCCTTTCCGGCGCTTCTTTCCTTTCCCTTTACTTGTCGAAGCGCCTTCCTCGCTACTTTTCTTCTTTCTCTTTCCCTTGTTTTGCTTGTGGGCGCTTGCATTGGTCGTTTTAGGTGTTTTAGCATTTCGGAGATCTGGGTGTGCAATGCTTTCTTCATAGTCGGTGTCACTCTTTGTGACATAGTGCCACGCGCTGAAGTAGTTGTGGTGGACATTTGAGTAGTGGACAATGACACCAAAGGTTTCCTGCAAATACCTTTTTGACGGCAGCCATCTTTGCACTTTTTTTAGCTTGACAGCCATGTGATAATGATGACCACCATCGCTGTGGTTCTCTAAGCTACAACACCATTGAAGAACTTTACCCGACCCTTGAGTGAAGGAATCCACCACAGCCTTTGCAAAATCTTTTCGAAGTGGAAACGTGTGTAAATTAGCTTGACTGTAGGTGAGAAGATAAACCGTTCTTGTTGCTGACGAAATAATGGAGTTTTCATCACCGCTTTCATTCCCACTACTCGCTTCATTCAATCCGTCTGAAGGGATAATACTTTCTATATCGCTTTCATTCAGGGAAATTGACTGCATAACTATTTATCAATAATTGAGCAGTAAGTGAAGCAACGTTTCTCCACAGGAAATGAATGGTGAAAGAGCGGGATATTTAGTGTATCCTTTGTATAGGTTTGGCATGCGCGCACGTCTTCTGGTGTAAACATGACATCTTAAGTGATGGCAATTAGGCGAATACATCAACAGTTTTCCCCGCAGATCAGAAATATTTACAAAAATTGTACACGAGTTGTTTCTGTAATAATTCAATTGCAATATGTACATTTCCCCCCGATTCTGATTCATTTAAACAGAGGAAAAACAGTTTTGTTTCAATTTGATTTTTTCAGACAATCCTGGTCAAAATCACTCGGACACTTTGCCTTAAATGACATCTGAAATCAAATTTCCTTCGGAAAATCATTCCCCCCACTCCCCCCATACAATGTTGGTAAAAAAAATTGCACTGAACATACTTTGCATTTCATTTTCTAACCAACATTGAACGGGGGGAGTGGGGGCGATGTTATTTGAACATAATCTTAGGAATTGATGCGCTTAAGTTCGTTTTACGCGACTGTCCGAGTTAATTTTGGCCAGGATTGTAGGTCCCAAATTTAAACGTATTGCAACGTCGGCTAAATAGAGATTTAACTGAATTATGTGATGTTTTTTTACATATGATACGAGCATGTCTTTCACCAATCTCGATCCTATCTGAAAGAAGTAAAAATTAGAAAAACGAGTAATTACCTGCCTGTATAATCAGGTCAACCATTAAATGAGATATATGTTTATTATACATGTTGTGGTCTCACCAACACTTGATTACTCTAGTTCTTTGTCTTTTAATTTTTTTTTGTCTTTAGTTACTCTTGAAAAAATTAAGACTTCAAACCTAAATAGATCTGGTAGTTTTAAAATATATGTACGGCCAATTCTTATTAGCTATTATAAGTGCTAATTACATTTTGCTGTTTTTTAACTTTGCGAAATTTTACTAATGAATTTGCTCATGTCAATTTAAAAAGCAAATTTGTTGTTAAATTTGCACAACTTTCCCACCGTTGCAAATATATAGCGTAAAATTGAATAAAACTCAAGCAATCAATCAATCAATCAATCAATCAATCAATCAATCAATCAATCAATCAAGTAGTCAATCAATCAATCAATCAATCAATCATTCATTCAAACAATCAATTAATTAAACAATTAGTCAATCGATCAATCAATCATTGATCAATCAAACTAACTAATTAATTAATTAATCAATAACAATTAATCAACAGTGCCTTGTTCATTCAGATAACAAAAAACCCGAAAACATGCTTTTTGTTCGACCAAAAAAATATAACCCTATGTTCTAGACTTAGAATGACAAAAATTGTAACGTATCCTACCAAGAGGATACCCTACCCGCGCTCATCGAGAAACAACACGAATGCTTAAAACATGCTTATACACAAGCTTCTACAGAAAGGCATTTGCCGAAAAAGTATGCTAAAAATCCTAAATACTTTTTGCGGCAGTGCTTTCATAATTCGATGTTTTTATCGATGCATCATCGGAAGTCGTCGGATTAAAGTCGGAGCCTTGTTCATAGTTTTATTGGCCAATCATATCTCAAGAAATTTCCCGCTAAAACACACTAATTCAAGCAAGAAGATGGCGGGTTGGTTTAGTCTCAATGGACACAAGGAAAAAATCCATCTTTTTATAGTGAACATCTACAAAAAACGCCATCATTTGTCACCAAAGTGGTACCTTAGGAAACCTCTGTTGTTTATCCCGTACTATCTGTCTGAATATGTGGATTTTTGACGTCAAAAAAGCTTGTTAAACACTGCAGTGACGGCACTGTACAAACAAAAACTGAAAACGAAGATTGATCACGACAAACGACGCCAAAAAGTTGAAGAAATCACGTTACTTTGATAAAAAGAGGTTAGTAAACTGAAGGAGTGTGACCTATTAGTAATAGTATTCTGTATCTTGGATTAAATTCCAGTATTCTACAGCGGGATAAATAGCGTTTGTATCTTCGAAGTCTTCGAAAAATATAAATTTTGACAGTGTTTGACCCATACATCAAATATCTAAGTTTGGCTTGTAAAAACAAGTTAAATCGTTACTAGTTTTTGTATTTTATAAATGTATTTTATAAGTTAAAACTTTTTGTGGTTACTCTTTGCAACCCTTTGTTTTATAAATAAAAGTTTATATAAGCTTATCAAGGCTTTCTCAATTCCTTTTTTGGGCCAGAACTTAACTATAGAACACCAAACATAAAGACAGAAAGATATTCTACCAACTAAATAAGACAAGTAAGTAAGTAGAAAGAAACAATTTGTTTATTTTTAAGTGCAGCTAATCTCATACCTATATAATACTTTTTATAGGTGATGCATTATTTAAGATGGTGTTTATACTATTGTACTGTATTGAATTATATTCAAATGTTTTGTTTGAATGTATTGCACTATTGTAAATATTTCTTTTATTATTTTGTATAGTTTTACAGTGTCTTAAAAGGTATAAACATTCTCTTTGCATTGTAGTGCAGAGTGCTGTATTGTATATTGTATTGTATTGTGTGTGTTGTGTTGTGTTGTGTTGTGTTGTGTTGTGTTGTGTTGTGTTGTGTGTGTGTTGTGTTGTGTTGTGTTGTGTTGTGTTGTGTTGTGTTGTGTTGTGTTGTGTTGTATTGTACTGTATTGCTCATTGCATTGCAATGCAATGCAATTCATTGCATTCCATTGCATTGTAATATTGTATTATATAGTAAATTTTCAAGCATTTATCTTTTAAGTGCTGCTTATATCATACCTATTTAATACCTATTTATAATTGAATAAATCATTTTTATAATATTGTACTAATACTGTACTGCACTGCACTGTATTGTACTGCACTGTACTGCACTGCACTGTATTGTATTGTATTGTACTCTACTGCACTGCACTGCACTGTATTGTACTGCACTGTATTGTACTGTATTGTATTGTATTGCACTGCACTATACTGCACTGCACTGTATTGTATTGCACTGCACTGTACTGTACTGCACTGCATTGTATTGTATTGTACTGTACTGTACTGTACTGCACTTCACTACACTGTATTTTATTTGTACTTTACTGTACTGTACTGCATTGTTTTTTATTGTTATTGCATTGTATTGGAGTGTTGTAAAGTTTTGTATTGTATAGTTTCCAGTGTATTAACATTTATTGCATTGTAATGAGTACTGTGTCACATTGCATTATATTGCGTTGCATTGTTTTGCATTGTTTTGCATTACATTGCATTGCATTGTATTACATGCATTGTATTGGAGTGCATTGCATTGAAATACATTATTTTGAAAATATTACTGTAACTTTGCAAGTCTCTCTATTTCAATATCTTAAATTTTCATGTAATTTTTTAGGTTAGAACCAAACAAAAATACAGAAAGATATAATTTTATTCTACTAACTATTTAACAAGTAAGTAGAAAAATATGTTTATTTTAAATGTGACTTATTTATAAATTATTAAAGATGATTTTTATATAATGTTGTTCTGTATAAGTATATTGTAAAGTTTTTAGAGATGTGCCAGATCTGGGTATTGGTGCCCAGTGGGCAGTATCCAGTAAAATTTTGCTATCTGGCAGTGTCTGGTATTTGGTAAAACAGTTTATAGTTTTAAAGGACTGCCTCCCTTCCCTTGCTTAAATTATTTTGTCTTGCCTCACTTTGCCTAATTTACTTCTCAGGTATTGTTATGCATTTGCATTGTAATTTGGATTGATTCGAATTACTGCATTGTAATTTTGCAAGTAAATTTATTTTGTATCATAACTTTTCATGTGTTATTTCTAGACCAGAGTTTAACTATATTCCACCAAACATAGAGACAGAAAGATATTTACAAGTATAGACAAGTAAGTACTGTAGAAAACAACAATTTATACCTATTTTATGCACTATACCTATGTATAAATAGATATCTATATATTGTCTTGTCTTGCATCTTGTCTTGTCTTGCATCTTGTCTTGTCTTGCATCTTGTCTTGTCTTGTCTTGTCTTGTCTTGTCTTGTCTTGTCTTGTCTTGTCTTGTCTTGTCTTGTCTTGTCTTGCCTTGCATCTTGCCTTGCATCTTGCCTTGCATCTTGCCTTGCATCTTGCCTTGCATCTTGCCTTGCATCTTGCCTTGCATCTTGCCTTGCATCTTGCCTTGCATCTTGCCTTGCATCTTGCCTTGCATCTTGCCTTGCATCTTGCCTTGCATCTTGCCTTGCATCTTGCCTTGCCTTGCCTTGCCTTGCCTTGTCTTGTCTTGTCTTGCATCTTGCCTTGTATCTTGCCTTGCATCTTCACTTGCATCTTATCTTGCTTCATGTCTTATATCTCGTCTTGCATCTCGTCTTGCATCTCGTCTTGCATCTCGTCTTGCATCTCGTCTTGCATCTCGTCTTGCATCTCGTCTTGCATCTCGTCTTGCGTCTTGTCTTGCGTCTCTTCTCGTCTTGCATCTTGTCTTGCGTATCGTCTTGCGTCTCACTCTTTTATCTTGCGTCTTGTCTTACGTCTTTTCTTGCTTCTTGTCTTGCATCTTGTCTTGCATCTCGTCTTGCGTCTTATCTTGCATCTTGTCTTGCATCTTGTCTTGCGTCTTGTCTTGCGTCTTATCTTGCGTCTTGTCTTGCGTCTTGTCTTGCGTCTTGTCTTGCGTCTTGTCTTGCGTCTTGTCCTGCGTCTAGTCTGTTGTGAGCATGCACATTAACAAGTGTTGTATTTTTATGTGCAGTGTATGTTAATCATAATTTTAAATAAAATTTTTAAAAATGTCTTCTTTCCCTTGGTTGTATAGAAACTTCAACATCGTTAAATATCCGGACAACAAAAATTACGGGAAAAAATCTCTGGTGGAGCCTCATAGCCAAGTTGTTCAGATAGTTATCTTGTTCAGTAGCTTTTTAATTATTTCATTCAATCGGATGGACTATATTTTTTCACTTCACAACATTCTTCAAAATATAAAAATCTTTATTGATGTTCATACAATGTCATTCGCAAAAATCAATAATCTCTGTTTAGATATAGCTAATAGCTAATATTACATAGAAGTGACGTCTAAACAACTAGGTGACGGAGAATATGTTTCTTATCAGATTGAATAGACCTACTGTAGTTCAGAAACTAATGGACAACTTGGCAAAAGAAAAAGAAAACAAAAAGGAAATGCTTTCAATCCAATACATAACAATGAACTGTTAATTGAAATTAGTTTAAAAATTTAACTCTTTCCTGTCGGAATTGGTGTTTAGTATTTTATTCTGGCTAACGCCAGACGATTTTATTCACCTCTAGGGAAGCCCTCGAACAGGAATGAGTTAATGTTAATTTGTCCGTGAGTAAGTAGGTTAGCATCAAATAGACATCGCGAAAAAAATAACAATTCTTAATTTGTTTAAATACCGTAAATGTTTGCATATGTTACCGTTACAGTTTGTTATTTATCTTTTTAAAGTTTTTATATATATAATAAACATTTGTTAGGGATATTTATATGTTTATATTTATAGGAATTCTATATCCTGTAGGTAACGCGATCGCCTGGTTTCTATTTTGTGACAACAAAGACACAGGCGCGGGATCTATCCCTGCGGCCGCTCAAGGATTTTTGCGACCAGCAAAGACAAGTGACGACAAGAATTTTAAAATCTTCTTTTCTCTTGTCGGAAGGACCCTTATATACTTAGCTTCACTCTCCCCGGTCGCTACGACATTGTTGCGTCCAATTGAAAACCGGGCTTGATGTTTGCTCACAATAATTCAATAAATTAACAGTGTTATAAATGCAAACAAAATAATTTGAACTACATAGACCTTATTCCAAAATGGTCGCCGAATTATTATTCGTTTATGTGCATATAAATTAGCCCTTATGACCTCGGTTTAAAGTAAAAATTCTTTTGAATTTCCCACATGAAAACGAGTTCATAAGGGCAATTTTATATGTATATAAAAGAATTTTAATTTGACGGGCATTTTGGAATAAGGTCTATAAGTTTTTTACATAAGCAAAGTTAAATCCGCTATAAATTTGCATCTATGGAAAACATGATCAATTACATAAGATTTGCACTTAGCGCAAAAACGTTAGCAAATTCCGCCTTTGCAATAAATTTGCAAACTTTGCAAACATTTGTGCAAAGTTTGAACTTTGCAACAAATTTGCAATGACTTTGCACCGGCGGCTCTACGGCAATCGCCAAATCCGCACCGGTTGCAAAGTTGACGGCAATTTCCAACTTTGCATATGTGCAAATCTGGTCATACGCGTGCAAAGTTGATGTTTGCAACAACTTTGTCATTAAATTTGCAAATGTGCAAATCAATTTTTTCGTCCCGTGTATCTAATCTACCAAAACCACAAAACCAACACCTAGGTCTTAGCTGTAATTCGTGGGCCGATATGTGTCGTATGGCGGCTGCCTGAGCGCCTTTAATATGCCTTCGACTCGGCCATGTCAAAAAATATTGCAAGGCGCATTTGAAAACCTTAAAGTTGAATTTGCGCGGTGTAAATAAATGTTATTGTTATTATTACCAAGATTATATCAAATAAAACTGATAAATTAACAACCTCGTGCCCCGGCCCTGCTTTCAAAATGGAGAGCTGAAAAGGACATGACCAAAGCAAGTCAAATTACTCCAATAACCTTGAAGTATTTTGCTACGTGGCTTATATATTGTTCCGGCGGATCAGTATAGTCACTGATAAACAGAATAGTTGTCTTGTATATGTACAACTATTCAGAAAACTATTTAAGATTACCGTATACCTTCACAAGCGTCTCTAGTTTAAAAGACGTACTGCGTCCGCATTATGTCGCAGATAACTTAACTTCCACATCAAATTAAAACTTATAAATTTTGTGCGACAAGTATATGCCAATAATTTCTGATTTTAATGAAACTACGATTTTTCCACCGTCCCTCTAAACGGATGTCGTGATCGCCTTTCACAACCTTTTACTCAAAGTTGTTTTTGTTATTTTTTAATTCGATTCTTTCCTGCGTGTCCTGATACAAAGCGCTAAAAACAGTGTTGGTTTTTTTCAGTATTTGATTCTAGTGAAATGTCATACAACATTTTGTAAATTGATAAGAAAAAGCCTGAAGTAAACGCATGGGAATGGCCGTCGACGTAAAAGCTTTCGAAAGTTTTGTAGGTGATACTCAGTATATTTATCTATTGTTTCTGAAAATTGTAAAGAATTCAAAACAATCTCCTTTAATTTGTAACTCTTTAAAATCTCCCCTTGTTGCGAGGAATACATTTCAAGTAATAATCGGCACCCGAAAGGAAATTTTCCCATAAAGGACATTGGCAACGAAAATTTTTATTCCTTATATCTATTAAACTTACCTACGGAATACCTAATTTCATGTTTCCGTGTGTCTATCGCATTTAGTTGTAGAGAAAATTTGTGAAAATGTTGAACGGTCGTCCGCCATTTTGAAAAAAAAACGCGTATGCTAATTTAAGCATGCATACATTGGCTGACGTCATTAGATGGGTTAGGCCAAATCTGACAATACAAATTATATTGCATTTACACGTTGTAAGAACATTTTGTTAAAAAAATGACAGATACAGAGCAAATGCAATTAAATAATTGTGCACTAGCTAAGTATCACTATTCTGCGGATATGTTTTCGACAATATTTGCAATAAACGCGTATATTTGGACTGTTAAATGCGCTTAGAGTTTCACCCCATATAAGATTTTAATACTTCGAAGTATTTCTATAAAAAAACATCGAACACAACTAGCGACATGCAATTTAGACTTTGTACTGAAACTGTATTACGGAAGGGCGAACCACCTGTCTTGAAGATAGTATTGAAAATCTTGTTTTGACTTGTGTGGGCTTTCACTGACCCTGGCTACCAAGTTTGAAAGTCTTTAGCCATAAATGATGTCGGCTAGGGCAACAACAATAGGACATTAGCGCATTAGAAGTATATTATGGCGGCACTTCTGAATTATCTCTCCATTCCTCCGGATACACCTTTGTATAAAATTCTTAGGGCTGTTTACATGAGCCCGGCTAGCCGGGTTGGCCCGTTTGACCGAGGCGCCTGGATATATAGTTATTACCTTTGCGAAAAGGATTCAGTTTACATGCAAAGCCGGGCCAGCCCGGTTAGCCGGGATCTCACTTGAGCAAACCGGGGCGCCTGGTTAACCGGGATGAAATTTTCCCATATAAACTGTTCAAGCCGGGCTAGCCGGTTAACCGGGCTGAAAAATCAAAACGAAAAAAAACACATGATATGCCATGTGATGATGATTTAACAAAATAACTAATAAAAGAACTGTCTACTTCTGTAAGCAAAACCGTAAAACAAACAATATTATAACTGTATGGATCAAAATAAGTCTATTCATTTTGTTTTCAGTTTTACCGCCAAAAACTTTTGTTTATGCAAATTCGAATAGAATTTCAACCCGGCTTGCTGGGCTGGATACTTAGCTCATGTAAACAGCCCCTTAATGTTGTTGTTTTTCCGGTGAGGCCTGACCAAGAAATCAAAATTATAACTGTTGCCGCGTCGGTGCTGACAGGTTCTAATACAGCATTGTTTACGGAATAGCTATAAGGCCCATAAACAAATTTTGCTGCTTCATTATTGCAAGCCGAAGCGAAGGTGAAAACATGTCGTACTGCCCGGTATACGGTTGTAATCGTGACGCCAAAAAAAATCCTATTGGGATACATTTATTTGCGTTTCCAAACGGAAAATCGGTATCCCAACAAATTAGAAGAAAGGCATGGGTTGAATTCTGCAAACGCAAAGCATTTAAGCCATTGTCTAACAGTAGAATTTGCTCGTTTCATTTTGCTGAAGACGCGTACGAACCTGGACATTCGCCACAGTTCCTGGAACGTATAGAGTGCGACGAAACGTTTCGAGTACGATTGAAAAGTGATGCCTTGCCAACCTTGAACAAACCATTACTTGGTAAAAGCGCAATTAAAGCAAGGACTTTTACGGAAAGAAGACAACGGGAAAAGGTAATTCGAATTCTCGATCGACAAATTACCATCATTGCCAGATTGCCATTGCCCCCCAAATATTTAATATAAATATTTACCTACAATGGACAACTTTTTACTGGTTTCCAGGCTTCTTGTTATTAGTGCTTGGTAACCACGTTTAATAAAGTTGACCCAGGCAGCAAGCTGACCCTTCCTGTGAAATTTTGCTTGTAAACCCGCGGGCTAACTTTGACCCGGGTGCTATAAGAGACCAACTGCATGCATGAAATGTTGCTACGGAATTTTCTCTCGTTTTCCCTTCCCTTTTTGTTTTTTACAACCAAAAGCACAGCATTGTGTCCCGAATTTTCCGTCTTCGTATTGACCTACCTAGCTAAACAATTGCCTGACCGGCGCCATTAGTGAGAGACTAAATTGACATTTCGCAAACTTCACTATAAAGGTATAAGCTTAAGTAAGCTAGGACGACGACGGCGGTCTAAAGTTCAGTATCTAGCAGAAACCACGAATCATTTACGTATAGTATCGACATCCATACATGTCCAATACTGTCGAACAGATACGGGTCGAACGAGTCGTTAAATCCGTCATTTCATACGACTCCCGTCGTTAACAATTTCTATTTCAAAAACACGTAACATATCGCTATCCAACACATCAATATTATATGTTATTTCCTCGGTCTATATGTATTTCAAAACCACGCAAGATATCATATCGCTATCCAAGGACTCAATATTATATGTTATTTCCTCGTTCTATTTCAAAACCACGCAACATATCGCTATCCAAGGACTCAATATTATATGTTATTTCCTCGTTCTATCTCAAAACCACGCAACATATCGCTATCCAAGAACTCAATATTATATGTTATTGCGTAGTTCTATTTCAAAACCACGCAACATATCGCTATCCAAGAACTCAATATTATATGTTATTTCCTCGTTCTATTTCAAAACCATGCAACATATCGCTGTCCAAGGACTCAATATTATGTGTTATTTCCTCGTTCTATTCAACATATCGCTATCCAACAGGTGAATATTATATGTTAGCATATACCTCGCAGGTGAATAGTGCTTTTCGCGCAATCTGATTGGTTCCTCTAGCTCGGGATATCCTGCACTATTCACCTGCAGGCAAAACAAGATGGCGACCAGTTTTGCTTTGTTTACCGAGGCAGGAGATTTTGTCGATAAACAAGGGTGATGTAGTAGAATAACGAGAAAAGTCAACAAAATTAAGTAGAAGAGTGTCCACAGGTATGTTTCTTTACAATTTTCTAGCCATTAATATATTCAAAAGCTGTAAAAACTGTTTTGTCGACAAATAATTGAGTACACCGAGTTGCTGGCGGCCGACGGCGACGGCCGTGTCTTGTTTATACTCTTGTATAAACATACCGAAAAATATAAGAATGTTAAACTTGTTATTTCATTTATGAGGTATATGCTAAAACAATTATTCACCTCAGTGTCGGTGAATAGTGTGGATATTCACCTCCACTTCGGTGAATAATTGTTAATTATTGCCTCGTTCTATTTCAAAACCACGCAACTTATCGCTATCCAACAGGTCAATATTATATGTTATTGCCTAGTTCTATTTCAAAACCACGCGACTTATCGCTATCCAACACATCAATATTATATGTTAACATCCTCGTTCACCTTTTTACTTACCCGTCTGGAAGGTTGGTGCAAGCTGTAGCCCGGTGGGGGCCTGGGGCGAATAGCGGTACTTGGATCCAGGTTAAGTCCATCCATGCAGGATCTTGAGCTGACCACCCCCACTCGGTATGGCTTGCACCGATCACACCAATTAATTGGTGGAAGTATTACACTTACCTCTTTGATTGAAGGGAGGGATGGTGGGAATATCTAATTTCCTCTGACTCCAACACTGCGTCTGACTGTTAGCCCGTTAACGCGGCAATTACGACGCTCAACTAGAACCAGTCTTCCATGGCCGCTGATCCCCAGCTTGCACCGCGCGCGGTTACCTAGCTGTTAACCTTGCTTATTGCATAACCTCATTTATTGCGTAGTTACTCGGAATCTAGGTTTCGGCTCCATTTTTTTTTTTTTTTTTTTTTTTGCGGATACTGGTTGCCAACCTCGTGACGAGGTTGACTGGTTGCTAAACCATAGCCGCTATGTCATGAGCACGGTTGTGTGTACGAATTTTTTCGTCAGTCACGTGATCAAGGCGAAAAGCTAATAGGCATACTTCAGAAGTCTCATTCGTATGTCCGAAGGGTTTACGAGCGTACACCAGAACAACCAGTGGAAGATTGGAAGTCGAGTTTCGCTTCAGGTCATGGGTAATTGCACGCAATCACAAGACGCCAAGAAAATATCCACGACGAGTTGATAGCTGATAGTGGTCAACTGGTCTGTCGATATACAGTAAAGTTTAAACGATTTTGTCAATTTTTGCAAATCAGTGACTGCTTTCGAAACCATATACCTATATACCAGATAGTATGTATTTCATAGCTTTTAGATTATGATATTATATGTATTCACTGTTATCTTATACTAAAGCAAGCGCGCGGTCAATGCTCGTTTACATGCAATACTTTTTCGTGTTCAGTAATTCAGCATCGCGTAATAAAACCATCCATGCAGTGTTATTATAATTATTTCGTAACGCACTTCAACGTTCTCGCTCAAACGACAAGCTTTCCATGGACGAAGAGACAGAGCGAGTGCTTGTTTGGCTTCGAATCAGGATCTTTCTGAAATATGAAAAGCCTTTTAACTATTGTTTCAAGTGTACTGTTGACATGTTAGGCCCTCGGCCAAGATGTCTTTGCTATATGTCTGATTGTCTGTATATACGCAGAAATCAACTGTACTTGGTACTGCTCGAGTTACACGTAGGCGTATAAAATACTTATTCAAAAAGCGCGTTGATCATTGTTGAGACAAATCAATTCATGTGTTACCAGAGTCTAACGTAGTAAAGATTAGAACGAAAGCGAAATATTATCACATTCTTTTAACAATGCGATTAGTATAGCGACCGGGTTTCCTGTTTTTCCCAATTTGCCTAAAATTGTCATTTTAAGATTAGAGTTAAGATTAGGGTTGGGGCCGGGCTTGGATTAGGGATTGGGTTGGAGTTTAAGTAAGGGCTAGAATTAAGCATTTATATTGTTAAGTTATTAAGGGCATTTAAAAATTAATAATTATTGTCGATTCTAGATGATACGTGAGAGCATATGCTGAGTATGTTTTAGTGAACAATTTACGTTGTTCAATCATCTGTAGGCCAAATAAATACCAGTATCCGCATATACGCATTGCGTACCTATTTTTTGTCTATGTCGCGAAATGGCAATCATTACGTCATCCCATCAGGCTTTGCGAAACTGATGCGTGCATGCCAAACGCTTTCCTTCTTTGCTTTCCTGATGTCTGATCAAGTCTTTGTCGTCTCGGATGTGTTTTGTGTGTTCACAGACATAGTTATTGGTCATTAATGTTGCTGAGTAGTAATACCCCCCATATGGTTGATTCATAATTAATTAGGTAAATTGAATTTTTAATGAGCTTCGCCAATATCCTCCCCAGGCTCCTTTGAGACCTCCTAACCCTAATCTCACTCAACACCCCGTAACTCACTACGTCATATTCACCTTATTATTTATTTATTCTCAGGCTCCTTTAGGATAGTCTAACCCTAACCCCTAAACCCTAGCTGTTACTCAACCCCCTGGTATTCACTACGTCATTCCCGATAGCTCTCCGACTGATTCCCGAAGTTACGTCATTATCAAAAGGCACTCGACTTATATAAGTAATAGGAACCAAAACATTTATTTATACACTTTACCCAAACAGTGCGTACGGTAAACGTATTTACCGTCATGGATATCATTTACGACGAATTAAAGAATAATTACATTGATATCGATAAAGACACTCTGTCTTTTCACTTAGAATCCTTACTTGCCGAACACAAAGACCTGTACAACTGTGTAAACCACCAAATCAATGGAGATAACTTGCTGAGTAATCTGAGTATTATTTACGAAGAGATGAACGTTAACAATTTTGGTCGAATTATCGCTTATCTAACCCTAGTGTATAGAGTAAACGAATCCTTGAATGAAGAATCAATTCGAGAAGCCGTCGGGAGAACGATAAACGATTTGAGATGTATTGACTTATCTAAATACAGACGAAATAAAACGTTATCCCGATGGCTTGGTTCACTGCTTCTCAAACTGATATTTGCATATTTCCATGTGTAAAATTCATTAAAAGGTCATTAGTATTTTAAACAAAAGAACGAGTCTGGGCAAGTCCGGGCGACGTCAGAGTTTAGACAAAGAAATCCTGATTAATATGCGCGTAAGCATAGAGAGTTGAACAGCGTCAACTTCGTTTGGTGTATCATTCCCTTACTGTTTGTTGTCATAGTAAGACCGTTGTAATGGAGTGTCTTCACGGTAAACCTGCATCTAACTCAACGACCAAGAATGGTTTATTCTGGTTCTGTGGCCAAAAGCCTAGCTGTCAGTTTTTCTGCCCTGAAGAAGATTGTTACATGTTTGGCAAAGCCGTAGATGCTTTTCGAACAAGTGGCTGTCTACATCCAGTCTGTCCTACTCATCAGAAATTGGCGACACTGCGAATGGTTAAAGACAAAATGAAAGAAAGTTACGGGAGACCTTACTTTGTCTGCCCTGAGCGAGAGAATCCCTGCTCATTTTGGCAATGGGGGGATGTCTTCGAGAGTCCAAAGCCTTTGTGTAAACACGGAATGGTTTGCCGTTCTCGTAAAGTTAAGAAAGAAGGGGACAACCAAGGTCGGCAGTTTTACTCGTGTCCTAACGAAAGACAACATGCATGCGGATTCTTTGAATGGAAACCTACAGAGAGCACGCCACGAATTTATAACATTGGGTGTCTTTTCAGCAGTCCATTACAATATCAGTACAGGATCGCAGAAACGGGTGAATCCTTTACAAGCAGAAAGAGTGACCCTAAAGAAGCCTATGAAGAATATCTTTTTCAAAAAACTGTCGATGCATTGACTGAAGACATAGAAAAACTGAACATTTGTTGAACATATATATAATTTTGTATTCTAATTTAATATGTAATAAATATGTTTGCATTTATATCGTGTCATTGACTTCTCTTTATTCATTTACCTCTAACCTTTGTCGCGTGAACATGACTTGTTGTGGCGGTTTATCACAAATAGCCCATCGTAATATTTCTCGAAAGATTCGCTGCATCTCGGCGTGCTGTGGGGAAAAAATTGTGATACAGGCATCCGAAGTAGATGGCGGAGCTATACCTTCACGACCTGTATTACAATCCAAAAAGTCCGGCAAGTTTTGGCGGCGTAGATGCCTTATACCGTGTCGTAAAAAGTGACGGTAAATTCCAGATATCCCGAAACAAGATAAAAACATGGCTTAGACAGCAAGATACCTATACTTTGCATAAACCCGTACGACATAATTTTAAGCGAAATCGTGTTATTGTTGGAGCGATGGACGAGGAGTGGGAGGCTGATCTAGTAATTATGGATTCGCTTAGTAAAACAAATAATGGTTATAAATACGTTTTAACTGTTATTGATGTACTGTCCAAATTTGCGTGGGTGGAACCATTAAAAACAAAGACTGCAGAGAGTCTGGTTAAAGCCTTTGAAAAGATTATAACGATCATAATATTAAGTTTGTTGCTGTTTTCGGAGTAATCTTAATTGTTTCACACCACACGTTCAAAAGACACTGTCTAATGGCTTCTAATATATCGTCGTCGGCAGCTTTTATAATTGCGTTTCGCAGTTGAGGATTACACTTTGCCAATACTTTTAAAACATCGCAGTTCCTTCTTATACAAGCAGACATGGTCAAATGATCGCATTGTCACTGAACAGCCCCTTTTATACTCTGGGCTGGTACACGTAATGGGTGTCAGTCGGAAAGATCCCGGATCTTACTCAGATTTCGTCGGGACATGTCGGAGTGAGATCGACAAACAATAGGAATATGGCTGTCTAGTCGCCATCTGATAGGCTTGCTGGAAAAACTTGGTGTTGCTGGGATACAACTGTTTAGCCAGATGAATAACTTGACTAGCATCGCGGACATTTTTCGTGAGGACTAAGTAACTAGCGTTGAGAGAGATGGTACGATGATCTTTACTTTGATGGAACAGGTTTTGCACGATATAAATTACACTGAGATTCCCATGGTGCGATTTTTTCGTAAAAAGTTTAGCAATTTCAGCGTCTTTTTCACCCATCATGTCATCAATGATAAATAGATTTCTTGTTTGGGGATTAATGCTATCCAACATCGATTGGGGCAAACCTTGGACAAACTGAATCCCTGGAATTAGGGTTTCTATTTCAGCAAATGTATCTTGATATTCCGAGTCGAAATACATGATATTTTCTGGAGCAGGGTCGATCATGATTTGGGCGTTGGCTAACAATTCCTTGACAAAGGATGTCTTCCCCGTCTTGGTTCCCCCAGAGACCATGAGCCCGAAAGGATGTGTTAACTGTATGGAGTACATAGTTAAACTGAACAGAACGCTTGTGAAATCTTATTTATACCATTTTGGCCGCTTAGTACATTGTATCCGTTTTGTGTACTTAGTATTTCGGATAAGTCTGTGTAATTCGTTTAACAAAGTTTCTAAATCTATAGGAAAAGCTTTAGCGCTAATCAAATACGATTGTCTATCTTTTGAGGACAATTGATGGAAGTCAGCCAAATGGTTGGACAATTTGAGTAAACTTTTCTTTCCACAGATGGGGCAGTCCTTACGCTTCCGAGGCATGATGTACACTAAACGTTTAGAGTTTTAGCGACAACTTAAATTACGTTAGATTCTCAAGGACTTATGTGTCCCGGAAGGACTTTTATTTGATAATTAGTCCCGTTTGAATAATACAACATGTGCCCTCTCTGATCCCCCAGGAGCCTATGTTACCCCATTATCAAATTGTGTATAAACCGTGAATCAATGAATCCTAAGATTGAATCATTGAATCCTAAGATTGAATCATTGAATCCTAAGATTGAATCATTGAATCCTGAGATTGAATCATTGAATCCTAAGACTGAATCATTGAATCCCCCCTCTTATCCCTCATACCAGAATAACACAAATGAATAGTGTTAATAAAAGATGTAATTTTTCCCATTTACAAGCACACACAAATGTTAAAATTATTTACAAACACACAAAGTTAAAATCCATAAGGTAAAGTGTCAAAATTATTTACAATGACACGCTTATTATATACAACTCGATAGTCCTTACTTTCTCTCTTTGTCATTACATCTTTATTCTTTCTATCGCGTACAATTTTACTAGGAATATTTACAGAAACCGGGTCTATGATATCACACACAACACTGAGGTAAACCATATCACACATAACGTCGTGATTAACTTTTTGCTGAGTCCTAAAATTTAAGTGATGCCCCTAACTTTACATACGGTTTTACCGGTGTTCAGTTCGTAACTATAGTTCTTAGGACCACCAGAGACAAAGGTTACGATATGGTTACCGTCTAACTCATCGGTGAGTTCACACAAGTAAGACCCGGTGGGCGGTTCCCATTCTCCTTCTTTTGACACGTAGATAATGGAGTCAGTATCGAAATACAGCACGCGCCGTTTGAGTTGTTCCAATACACTGTACAGTTTCAGGCGGGCGTGGGCTGTAGTAAAGGACGCAATCACCACGTTGGTCTTCTCGCTGGTCAGCACGAAATCATCAGTGTGTTCGTAATGTACCTCAATCAGCTCGTCATTAATAAAGTTCGCGTCGGTCACGTTCACTTTGTCGCTCGACAACAAGTCAAAGTATTCAACCGGATCCGAGATGATCTTCACCTGAGTCATATTGGGACGCTGCGCGAATTTACCTAAAACACAGACAGAAAGAAAAGAAAAAAGAAAAACGTCAGTCACTAAATATTTCTGTGAGAAACCCTAAAAAATAAAAAGCGCTCTTTGACACGAAAAACTATTACACTCACCCCAAAAAGAATTCAACATCAGTTTTGCCAGCGCCCTCAGACCAGGATTCTTGACGATCTGATTCGGATCCAACTGAATTCCTTCGTTAGCAGCGTAATCTGCGATATACTGCGCCTTTTTCTCCTCAGTGTCACAATCTGCAGGATACCCACTTGCCTGAAGAAGAATAAGAGTAAGGATAATAAGTCATAATTGATAAGTAACATATGAAAAACAATATTAATATCTTACCTCTTGCTTAATCTTGAGGAACGTATCGACGTACTCCTTGAACAGGCCGTCGGTGTGATCAGGAAAATGCCATACTTCGTTAATCCGCAGCAGACGGTAGCCTTTTTCCAATGCTTTTTGGAGCTCCAAGGTGACCCACGTTCCATGCAATGCTCTGTCGATGTCGAGGTGGTTACAGGTTTCTTGCTGAAGATTATCAGCGCAGGTTCGACATAGCGGAAACATGAGTTTGCCTTGAGTGCGGTACGGCAGAACGGGATGGTACAGGCCGCGAGGAGGAAGAACGGAACATTTCACCAGACCAAAGTACTCGTTGATCGGTCTAAAGTTCTCGGTGATGATCTCTGGGTGGCCCAGTGGGTATTCGCAGTACTTATGCACCACGGGTACAAACTGCAGAAATCCACGTAGTTGACTTTCTCGTCGGGTTGAGCTTCGACAAATAGACGAGTCACGTTCGTCCTCCCGCCGAAGAAACTTTCTCGCGGTTGTAGGGGCTCGGAGATCTCGAAGCGTTCAAAAAAGGTCTTCATCTCGGGGTCTGCAGCGAGCTGACGGTCGATGTCGCAGTTCCAAATTTCCACGACGTTATATCCAGCATCTTTCATGAACTGAATCTTTTCCAGGGTTCGTTGGCGGAGGTCGTGCATGGTAAGATGGTTGACTGGATTGACCGTATCTCTGGCATAACATTTTGTACATCCGTGTCACAGGCAGCCTTGCACCTCCCACACCGTGTTCGTCTCTGCGTTGTACCCGTCGACGAGGTATTTACCGATGCGCTGCTCGCCATGGTTTTGTGCATGGCGAATGGCGATGTCGTCTCGATGGGCAATCCAGGTTAACATCTTGAGGGTAATGACCGACTGCTTGTTTTCGGGTTTGTAGCCTTGAGGTGGGATGATGGCGATGGAATTCTTCTTTAAAAAGGTTTTTCGGAAAACCAGGTTGCAAGCAGAAGCGATAGTGAGGCAAGAGGCGAAGGGGTCCACATCGGTCACATCACGAAACAGTTCACGGAATTCAAGGCAACAGCGGCGCAAAATGTCAACATCTGACTGGCAGTAACGCAGGATTTCGGCTTGGAAGTCGAAGACGTAGGCACGTTCGACGAAGTCATTGTACCATGCATGAAATTTCTCGCGATCACCGGGGCTCATGCCATCGGGATCATAGCACTTGGCGTCAGGAAGAGGTCCAACGTAGCTCTGGTTCTCGGCGCGGTTGAAGAAGTGTGGAAAGTATCCTTTCTCTAACTCCGCGATGCCAAAGGTCTTGGGGAAATCAGCAAGACGCATAGGGATGAAACATAACGAGTCTATGAACTTACTCTTTAACTCTGGCACGAAGAGAGAAAGGATCTTTGCACCTCGAGTAATCACCTCAGGAGTTACACCGTTCTTGTACAAGTACTGAAGGATAAAGTAACCGTCGTACGCCTGGAAATTGTGCGCAATGAAGGTGGTGTTGGCGTTCTCTATTTGAAAAATCCACTCGCAGAACTCGTCCCTGGTATTGGGCCCAGAAAATACCATCTCATCGCCACTCTCGTTCTGGACCACGCAGAGGTTTGGAACGTGCTGACCATCGTCTTGGGAACACTCGAAGTCGAAAAACATCAGGTTTTGATCGTTGCGCTCTTCGACGTCGTTGTCCACCGCGACATCGTCATCAAGGAACTCGTTAGTTGTGTTTTCTCGGACAGCTCGTGGTTTTCTCGTTTCGAGAGGTTGCATATAACACTGATGGTTCTCTGGTTTGACGTACTTCTGGCAAACAGTGCACCGCACTAGGCCACAGTGATGGTCGTGGATGCTGGCTCGGGTGACGACACGTTGACATTCCTGGCACTTGGTGAGCGAAGAACAGAGAGGTTTTTGTTGTCCAACGGATGCCTTGTGGCGGGCGAAGCACTCGTCGCTCTTGAAAAAACGATTGCAGTCTTTGCAAAATTTCCACTTGACCACAGGGCAGTTCTGGGTGTTGCACAGCTTGCAGAGATCTCCACAAGGATGGTCTGTAATCTTGTCATAACCTTTCTTACATTTATGGCAATACTGTTTCCTGGCAAGGAAGGCTGGCATGCTGGTGATGACATCGTAGTGGTTGTCATGGTGGTAGAGGTACAGGTGTTTGTCGGCTTCGGTACCAGAATAAATTAAGGCATTTAAATGTTCCTTGGAGACGACGTTGAGTTGGTAACCAGGGAGGACAGCCTGGAACTTCTGGATCTCAGGAATACCGCAGGCACCAGGGGGAACACCAGAGGTCTCGTGAAGTTCGCGGGCCAACGGACTTGGACTTTGCAAACTGGATTGCGAATACTGCTGTATTTGGGGTCGTTATCCAACTTCGCCTTGGCAACCACGATAGCTCGAGCACAACACAGTTCGTCGTCGTTCTTGATTTGAACGAAGCAACGCTTTTTGTCAGGTAACTCTGCAGATTCACCACGTCGGATCGTTTTCCTGCACCACCATGAGGCATCTCGACGTGGGCCACATTCACATTTACCGACTCGTCCAAAGTAAACTGCGTGTTCGATTGGACAACACGTTCCACTGCAGCCAGGAATTTCTCGGGGGTAAGACGGTCACGTTGAAGGAACGGAAAAGAAATGGGACGGTCGAGTTGGTGGGAGTTCATGATGAAGCGAACTTGGTCATGAGGAGACATATCAGTGGTTAACCGGTCAAATAAATGCTTAAAAGCACTGTTCAACACACGAGTAATGTTAGAAACCCCATGAATATTTAAAGGCATAAACTGAACAGTGTAATCGGTACCTGTGGTTCGGAACTTCCTCACGTTGACCTGTTTTACCGACTTGATGGTGAACAACTCCTCGGGTTTCAGACGCTTAGGGGAAGAGTCGTCGTCGTTGACACGCTTTCGCTTGCTACCTTCACCCACTTGGTTTTCCATTGGTTCGGATGGAAGAAAATTAGGCTGGTTGGTTTCGTCTATAGTTATAGGGGAATCGGGTTGTTCGGCTTCTTCGTCAGGACACAAGAAGTTGTCGTTGGCCCAATCCTCGTTAAACCAACGCCGTTCTTCGTCACTCCAGTGGGTCATCAATTCAGGTACAACACCGGCTGGTGTTTCGGTCTCCCGTTGAATATCTTCGGCCAACGCGTTGGTCCAAAATACGATCTTTTGCTGCAAAACAGCCCGCTTTTGCTCCTCAGTGAAAACAAAAGACTGCTCGAAAAACTCCAGAGCGCTCTCACTCTCACAAGCCTTAATCAACTCAATCATATCAATCTAGAAGTACAAGAGAGAAATTCGTAAATATATACTCAAGTTTTAACCGAATAAACGGACCAAACAACGTTCAAAACACAAACTTACCGTTTGAGACATCTTGATCACAGACACAGTAGAATAAAAACTTTCCAAAAAAACACTTTCCAAACACACTCCAAAAGACTTTCGATGTTACCCGTAAGAGAACAGAATTCGAATGAAACTACGCGACGCTGTAACTTTCTCTATGGTAACAGCTCTGGTCGCCCAAACATGTTCTTTTGTATTATTGCTTAATGAGTTTTTAATGATCTCCTAACGAGTTTTTCCCACATGGTCTATACATATATTAGTAACATTAACCCTTATTATCCTCGTACGTCTCTTAACTACCCCCAACACCAATTAAATAATCTACACTATGCAAATACATATCTTCTACGTACGTGGGCACTCAGCCATTCCTTAGATAAATATTTCGTTTGTATACGTTTAAAATCGTTCTTACAGTTTCTCGAATCGATTCCTCATCTAAAAATTGTTACTATCTTAAGTTTTTCTTACAATTTCTTCACTTACTTTATAAACTAGGTTTAAATTATCAATAATTTTCTGACCTATATAAACCTAATATAATATTCAAGCTATTCGGGGCACATTAGCAATAAATAATTTTGGCCAAGGGGGTTGAGTAACAGCTAGGGTTTAGGGGTTAGGGTTAGACTATCCTAAAGGAGCCTGAGAATAAATAAATAATAAGGTGAATATGACGTAGTGAATAACGGGGGGTTGAATGAGATTAAGGTTAGGAGGTCTCAAAGGAGCCTGGGGAGGATATTGGCGAAGCTCATTAAAAATTCAATTTACCTAATTAATTATGAATCAACCATATGGGGGGGTATTACTACTTTGCTGGCAGGTATCTTGATATTATATACGCTTACAATCGCACACGCTGTAAACATGAAGCTGTGTTGATATTTAATATCCGAAGAGACTTGATATATGAACGCTGTACATGTGTGGAAATAATGCTTCCTTTCTTTGCTTTCCTGATGTCTGATCAAGTCTTTCTCGTCTCGGATGTGTTTTGTGTGTTCACAGACATAGTTTTGATATTGTATACGCTTACAATCGCACACGCCATTAATAGCTTAATACCCGAAGAGACTCGACATATATGAACGCTGTGTGCATGTGTGGAAACTACGTTAAATACAGGCAATCGTGTTTTGTGTATTGCAAATTGTGTTTTCTATCGGATAATTGGATTGTGTTTTGACTTTTGTCTGTGACCAATGTGTTTAGACTTTAGATCTTAGCACTGCATGCGACAACCTGCGTATATGTAGTGATTGCAGCTTCTATAACACTTCAGTACCTTCACGTACTATATATAGCACTGTGATTTTCCAGTAGCCCGACCAGGCGTGTGAACGCCTGACCAGGCGTCTTGTTATATTTCAAAACCACGCGACATATCGCTATCCAAGAACTCAATATTAACTACTTATTGACCGAGCGTCAGGTCTGTACTAGTGAAATATCGGACCGATGTTGTTTTTTTTAGTACGCACCGAGACGAGCGGAGCGAGTTGAGGTCTGTGCAAAAAACAGAGGTCCGATATTTCACTAGCACAGACCAGTGAACTCGATGTAAGTTAAAATGTGATACCTGGAACGCTAACGAAGAACCAAAAAGTGAGGCAAAAAGTTCCAGGGCCCTGCGCGGTTTGCAGCTAGGATTCAGTCTCCCACAAAATGTTTTTTACACGGCCGCCCGTCTTGAGCGAACTGCGAAGCGCTCGAAAAGGTTTGAAAAAATTATTTATCAAATTATTTTGTCAGACTAAACGTGCATTTAATGGTTTCCCATTGTTGTGCAGTGCTGTTGTTGTTTTATTTACTGTATAGCAGTCCGAAATTATACAGTAAATTAATCTCGGGTCTCGGGATGAAAATAGGCTGAGAAAACAGACGTCCTTTTGCTGGCTATGATGAAAACAGCCAGCAGAAAAGGTGAGAACAAGAGTGAGAAAGCTATTCTTGTACGAGTTTGAAGACGTATTGATACTTGATATCCAATGTCATTTTCTTATTTCTGCTCCTTTAATTCTTTGTTCGAACGTGTTAAACATCATTATGATATTTTAAGAAATAACTGACAACTATATAGATTGTTTATTTTTCACGTTTACTCATGGCTAGTTGTTGTTTTCGGTACGAATGCGGAATGCTTTTTAAACAAAACGACACTGATGAAACTGGTACTAACCTAAACGGCATATTCTATACTAAGTTTGTGTTGATTTTTTGTATCCTTGACGACTGACGAAGCTCTAATATATATGGTTTATAATATAACGAAAATTTGATTTAATTTCTTCACTGACAAACTTCGTGCACGTTTTGTAAAGACAAACTTTTACTATAGCAACAAATAGACAATCACTGCATAATTAGTTGGCAGCATAGCACAACCAATCAAAATTTAAAATGCACGTTTAGCACAAAGCGTGATAAAATGATTCAATAAACAATTTTTCAAACCTTTTCGAGCCTTCGCGGTTCGCTCAAGACCGGTGACCGTGTAAAAAAACATTTTGTGGGAGACTGAAATCCACCTGCAAACCGCGCAGGGGCCTGGAACTTTTTGCCTCACTCTACCTCGCTGGACGCGATCTTTTATGCTTTTGCATAAGACAGATTGTTTTGTTTTAAATAACAATTGGATATGACCGGTTCAATGATTACCATTGATCTAATGCAACTTCACGCAATAAACTATTATTATATAGTTGTCTATAAAAACAACAACAGTGTAGACTTGCGCATTGATTTAGTATTAGTCCCACATTTTATGTTCTAGTTACACAATGAAAGTTTGCCTCTCGTTTAGGGCGCTGCCGCTACAAGCGGGTTCAGCGTAATCTACTTCGAGATAGGCAAACGCTTGTTTCTACTTCTCGATTGGGGGCGCTACCAGTGTACTCTACTCGAGATGGTTTAGGCAAGGTCTCGTTGAATTGGGCAATGATATTGCTTATTTGCAAATTCGCGGGATGTATCTATTACATACTGGTAAGAGGTATAGGTATATATCTGTATATACACCTCTTCAAAAGGTATAGGTATGTATCTGTATATATACCTCTTACCAGGTATTTATCATAGATACATCCCTACAAAAAATCAAAGGAAACCGACTCAACTATTAAATAATATATGTTATTGCCTCAGTCCATTGCAAAACCACGCAACATATGTCACGCATACAACAACATTTTCAGCTTCAAAACTGTTTCGCAAAAAGTGGTGAACTTGCGATGCGCGAGAAAGGGAAAACCACTAGCGATAATGTGTCAGAACTAGAAAGCGGTGCCCTGTTTAGCGTAAAAAATGTCGGGTCAAAAATACCGCGATAAAAATGTCGCGTCGAAAATACCGCGTCAAAAATGTTGTGTCAAAATTATTGCGTCAAGAACGTCGAAATGCTATTGATTCCGCACGAACGAACTAGGCAATGCAAGAGTTATATAATTAAATCTACAACTTCAGCTCATTTGTTTTATTGTTCACACAAGAACTACTGAACTAAACGCTTTTCTACATTTGTAAACGTAAACATAGGTATAATCCCAAGACCGACTTACTTCGACAATTACAAGCGCTATTTATAACATAGGCTCAAAGTTTTAAATTTAAACATTATAATCCCAAGACTTACTACAGCAACAATTAAAAGCGCTATTTATAACATAGGCTCAAAGTTTTAAATTTAAACATTATAATCCCATGACTTACTACAACAATTATAAGCGCTATTTGTAACATAGTTCAAAGTTTTAAATCTAAACATTGTAAGCCCAAGACTTACTACAACAATTATAAGCGCTATTTGTAACATAGTTCAAAGTTTTAAATCTAAACATTGTAAGCCCAAGACTTACTACAACAATTATAAGCGCTATTTATAACATAGTTCAAAGTTTTAAATCTGAACATTGTAAGCCCAAGACTTACTACAACAACAATTATAAGCGCTATTTATAAGACATGTATGGTGGTTCGTGGTTGTGCTAATCCTAACACTGTCCCAAGCCCGAACCCTAATCTTAACTCCAAACGTGCCTAACCCAGTGATATATATATATATATATATATATATATATATACCTGAAGTGTTATCTTCTGATCATTGACCAGGCAAACCAATAGAAGAAATGTAGACCTGAAGTTTGTATACCTCCAGTCTTCCATACAGAGATGAAAATTCAGCCTCGCTACTTTTAGAATACAGTGAAACCTCTATTAAAAGTGCTTATACGGTGAAAATTAAGTCTGTCTTATTTAAAAGAACACTTAAAATGACAAAGTAACATCTTTTGCAGTTTTTCGTTTCCTTGCTTCATTGTTGAGATATTTCTGGTTGTTTGATATGCAAATTAGATATCTAGATGTCACACGTGCATAACGATTTATCGAAGAAGGTTATCAACCGCGTCCCAGGGCCATTTGTGGGGGCTGGGCAAAGATGGAGGCCAAAAACAAAATGGCCGGAACAAATGGGCCTGGCACAGCTGCCAAAAATGCGCCATATATTGCCTCATTTTTTACTCGTACCCAATTTTCACAAAGTTTATTGCGCCTAGTCAGGCTTTCGATTGACTTGCAAGATTCAAGATGTCGCTCACGTTAAATGTATTCTTTTACTGCGTTCGATATGCTTTGGATAATTCTAACTACAGCGAAATTATCTTCTTTTGCCACCTCAATACTAAAATACTCTTTGACATTGTTCACCAAGTCTTTCCAAATCATTAATCCAGGTTTAGGAAACAATTTGGTTGCCTCATGAACTGCGTTGTATGGCAGGGCACAGAGACGACACAACCCATCACTACATATTCTTCCGACGTTTTTTCCCTGATGTTTTGCCAGCTTTTCTCTCATTTTCATTCATTTTGAAATTGGTTTAAATTTGCCTCCGTCACTTATTTATAATTTGAGACCTTTAAACTAATGCCCGCGAGTTAGCCTGAGCGCCTGCTTTGCTTTCACCAATCAGAATACCTAAAACATCTAATGTTATCTTGACCAATCAGATGTGGTGATAGTTCAGTCAGGGCCATTTGTTCCAGCCATTTTGCTTTTCGCCGCCATCTTGGCCCAGCCCCCACAAATGGCGCTGGGGACGAGGTTGCATGGAAGGTTAAATATCTTTGCTATTATTAAACCAAATTAATTCGACGGAAGCGCGTGGGTGTGTTTCTCTCACAACACCAAACATGTAGATTTTCAAGTAATATCGTACCATCGAGCTGCTATTTATAGCCCATAATGAGGACAAACAAACCAAAATTGACTTCCAAATGATTGCAAATGAGCCATTATCTATTGCTCGGACTGCAAGAATTGTGGGTAAAAGCAGTAAACTTAAATAGTGACGTCACCACGACGGAGCGCTATTATGTTTGATAATAGCAAAGATATATAATATTCTCCAATGGCTCATTATATACGCTAAGATGTTAATTTGTGACGTCAAGATGTTTAATTTGCTTATCAAAAAACCAAGCAAAGCTGAGAAGAAAAAAAAAAGCAAAATATGTTACTCTGTCATTTTTAGTGATATTTCAAATAAGACAGAGTTGATCATGCATATGAGTCGGAGGTTTCTTTTTCCACACCTTGGTAGGAATTAATAAAGCTTTTATTGTCTGTGAAGTGAAACAGTCAGTCAGAAAATATGGAAAACAACAGATTAACGCTTAATGCAGGATTAGTGCCAATCAACTTTTGAAATGTTAGGTTTCCCGCTGCCATGGGTTACGTGGAAAACATCACGCTCAAATTTTTGGACTGTCACGCAAAGACTGCTCACCCAATCAGAACCCTAGAACTACGGACTTTGATACCTGATATATAACAACAGTAATTATGGTTATTAAATGAGCTTTTCTCTAACAATAACGCTGTTTTGTGTGAACAAAGATATTCTAAAAGTTGCCTGGCCTGATTTTCATTTCAGTCTTCTTTAAAGAATAGTTGTCTCCTTTCCAGTACAACCAGACAACGCCTTGAGCATATTTGCTGTTAGCACCACGAAGATACAAACCATTTAAGTTGCAGTGATGACAATCCTTGTACCACCAGGCGCCTTTGTAATTCACAGCACAGCTTCCACCACTCGATTTATCATTATCTTTATCTTTAGTGGTAAACGTCATTCCATTGTGCAGAGCAAGTGAGTTAGTAGCATCACCTTGTAAGGAGAAAAAAATGCACCATGTCCGTGTAAAGACGCGTTCAAATTTTCGATCTGATATATCCAACACTCGTCAGTGTTCTTTCTCCAGTTTCTAAATACAGTCCAGGAGGTTGAACATACGAGGCAAAGCGGCGTGTTGTTTTAACCAGCTTCACAGCATTTAGACATCGGAGGACAAACACTGACGAGTGTTGGATATAGCTTCTCAAACGAAGACAAAATCGACCAAAACGTTTCCTAAATTTGACCGTAATCTTCTTCCGATTTCTAAATGCTGCTTAAATAATATTTATTTCTTTTAAATTTTTCTCATAAATTATTAATGATTTGAGAATAATGAGATCTGAAGCCCCGTTTACACTATAATGTTGTCGGCACGGCACTGCCAAATTACGGCTACGGGTACCTCTTGTTTTCGGCACGGCACGGCACGTTTATACGCATCAATTTGCTGTGCCTTTTTAAAAATTGCGACCAGTGCCGAGTACGTCAAAATGTTGAATTACGCATGCCCAGTTTTCAATCCAACATGGCGTCTGTTGAGACAGCAAAGACTATTCTGTACATTTGTTATAAAAGCAGAAATAGAAGACTTACAATTACAAATAGATACAATTACAAATACAGGGTTGACCAATTGGGCGTGCACGAAATGACATTTCTGAAGAAGGGGGTGTCATGCCCCGGAAAATTTTTGAAATTTAGGGGTTTTGAAATGCCATTTCCTGCATTTTAGGGAAAGAATTTGTAGAATTCTGAAGATTATAAAATACGAAAATTAAATATTTACATTATTTTTTTTGAGGATTGCGGCAAACATTTTAGTCAGTTTGATTATGTATTTATTGTGCATACAAGTATGTTAGTGAAAATAGCGTGCGGTATAGATTCTTTAGTCGCGAGTACACAAATCACGCATGGAAAACGCGTGGCCAGGCCACGCACTAGCGTTGGAGATTAGTAGAACGAATGACGTCATTGACGTGGATTGGCCAGGCTTGAGCCTGGCCTGACCCGCCCTTGGCTACGCCACTGAATGTCCAAACATTAATTGAAACCCGGTACAGGAAAAAGAAAATGCTGTTAATTGCCTTTTTCTACTTGTTATGAACGTACCAAGACAACGATCATTGTGGATGCATCCTCGAACAGATGCCTGTTTTTTTCTGGCTGATCAATTCTATATTAATGTTTTATACTCCGACGATTCCTGGAACTAGTAAATTCGGGCATGCGCAGTTTGATTTCTTTTCTGGCACGGCACTGTCGAGCGTTTACATTTGTACTAAAAATGGCACGGCACTGCAATTTGGGCTGCCGAGACCGACCTTTTCGGTGGTGCTCGGCACGGCAAAAATTATGGCCACGGGTGCCGGTGCTAAAACAGGCCTGCATCGTTTACACTGAAGAAATAGGAGTGCCGTGCCCAAAAAAAAGCGGTACCCGTACCGAGATTTCAGCCGTGTCGTGCCGAAAACGTTATAGTGTAAACCGTAATCTTCTTCCGATTTCTAAATGCTGATTAAATAATATTTATTTCTTTTAAATTTTTCTCATAAATTATTAATGAGTTTTAAAATAATCAGATCTGAATCTCCTTTTAATGTATGTGATTTACATATCAAAGTAAAAACTGTAGCGTTCGCCAGCAAACTACTCGACACTTTTGTAAGTCAAAGTAGTGTGACGTTTCTCTCTGACGAAGGACCTTCGCTCGAATCACATAATCTAGTTCCATATTTCGGTAGTATGCCCAACCTTACTATATTTCAACTCTTGTAAGTCATTCTAGTCAATCACATACATACATCAGCACAATAATCGGATCCGATTAATCAGATCGTGTGAACGTGCTATAACAAGACCTTTACCATTTTGTACAATAACCAAAATCTTTGCGAGACAAGTTTCTACAATCGTCGCACACAGTAGAAAGCAATTCTTCTGCAATACTGCAATTGTGGCGACTTGTCTTGCACAAATTTGACCAAGCGTACGACACGTTTCAATTTTCTAATACGCAATTACAAACAAATATCTTGGTACCTTGTTAATAACTTTCTCAAATAAAACGTTTCTCACCTGAATAACCTCCAACTGTCAACTTATATAGGTCCGTTTCATCTGCCATGGCAAATGTGCTGTACTTAGCGTAACGTGTCTGGTTTTCAAAATCTTCCAGATCAACTCTCAAAACATCTTGACCACTTTCTGACAAACGATTTATCTTGTCCAGTCCAAGCCAGAACTCTCCACTGAGATTACCAAATCCATTTTTGTAATCAGTCCAATTTAGATAAAAATCCACGCTTCCGTCCATTCGTCTTTGAAAAACAGTCCAACCTCCTTGATCAGTTGTCATGTCACACCTTACATCAAAAGCTCCTTGATCATCTGGATCAGTTGTGTATACGGCATTTTCTTTTACTCCACTTTTGTACAATTCAGCACAACTTTTTGGTACTATGTGTAAAGATTAATTTTAGACTGTCACAAATATATAACAGTGCAAATCCAACTTAAACGTGCATATGTTGCTGTATTGTAAAGACACATCTAGAGCAAATATACAGGGAAAACGTATGTGTCTCCAAACATTTTTTCGCTTCCGATAACTAGAAGCTCTCTCGATCATAGGCACACTCGCGGCATTATTGCTATATAAGCTCTGGCCCCAGGTCTTATAATTAGAATTTTACAATGTGTATTTAACAACAACAATACATTTTTCCTTGTATGTACTGTAATTATAGATTTCAGATGATGATTACTTGACTGAACGCGTCAACTAAGCACAAGAGCGGCGTGGCCCACAGCGACACCGGGAGATTTCCTGGTGGGCCTTCAGTGTCGGTACCTTGTGGCCCCGTACAATTTGTGACTGGTGGGACCAAATAATTTGTAGATGCCTAGCTGGTTGGCACCAGTAATTTTTAAACACTGCAGCCTAAAATATGAAGTGCAATTTAGATTAAGGAATATTGCACGCAGTTCTATAGCGTTTCGAGCTAGGCCCTTTATAAAAAAAACGTACAGTTCAATTCGATTTATAGAACCTTTACTATTTCGATATTTTTTTCCAATTCATCGTTACCTAAGCAGCACATTAATTTTATTTTATTTTATAAATTTAAGTATATATACAAGAGGTGGACAAAAAAAAGTGGCCATCACTGGAAGTATGATTAATGCGCATTGTATAACTTTTATTAGAGTACAGAAAAATATGTAAAGTTATATATGTTTAGAATGCATGCGTCAAGATGTGCTTAAATATGATATCAAATTCTAATTTTATCCATTGATTTAAAAAAAATATTAATTTTTCATTAGTGAATCTTAGTTCGACTTATGCCAATTGGTCTTCAAAATGATTAATGGAGTTTACTATATGAAAGTGTTATAACAGCAAAATAGTTAGCTATTTTGTTGCCATTTCACTTGATTTTACTACAGCTTCACAGCGTGGCATGCTTTCAAAGTTAATGTATTTTTTAAACGAATAACAAAATTAGAATTGGATATCATATTTGAGTAGATATTGACGCATGCATTCTAAAATATATCACTTTACATATTTTTCTTTTCTCGAATAATAGTTATTCGACATTAACCATATTTTTAATAATGATGGCCACTTTTTTTGTCCACCCCCTATAACGAATCGTGTTCCATTTAACCGGACTGACCGGTCTAACCGTGTAAATGGAAAGTCCCCTTAGTTCGACTTATTCCAATTGGTCTTCAAAATGATTAATGGAGTTTACTATGAAAGTGTTATAACAGCAAAATAGTTAGATATTTTGTTGCCATTTCACTTGATTTCACTACAGCACTATTTCTCTGTTTTTAAACTTTTAAAATTTCGCTAAAAGGTGTTATTAGAACGCAGGAAATGTCATTTCGATCAGACACACAAATTTCAAAAATTTTCCAAGGATGCATGCCCCCGCATCCCCCTAACCTAAATATGAGGACACAAAACAAATTTGAAAACGAGCAGTTCTAAATTCTTGCTATGATGACCCTAGACTTGGATCAAGTCTGTCTCTCGAGGGGACGAGGGGTCGAGCGGGCCGCGCGAGGAGAATGGGGAGAGGGAGAGAGACAGACTTGGCTCACTTGCAGCGTTTCAAATCTAATTATCACACATCAGATTTTGGCGCGAAAATTTATGAAGTTGATACAATGTTCCATTTTCCGGTTTTATCACCTTCGCCCAATGCCCGAAGTGTAACCTTGCTTCGTGTTTCAGCGTTAACACAATATGAAACATGACAGATAGAGACTCAGAGAATACTCCAACGAAGACTGTAACGCGTTTAGCATTATCTGGTAGAGCAAGTGAAACAATATGTATTCTGTGTGGTATAATAAAGTCATTAAAGCTGATTTCAGAAGAAAAATTTTCTCACCCAACTTGAAGAAAACAGCTTGCGTCAATTTGGAATTGTTGTTGGGTCATGATATTAGCAACGAGGTTTCCCGATCAACAAATATAATCTGTAGAAACTGCGCTGAAAAAAATGCCAATTTGGTAAAGAAAGTAAGCAAAGTTCGAAGTAAGTTCAATGCGACCAAGGAGAAGATATTTGCCGAGAAAGAATCGTTAGAGTCAAATAAACGCATGTGTAAGGACTCTGGACCTAGTGAGAAAACAATTAAAGACAAGACTGTCGCGGTATGAAACTGCAGGTAGTCGAAAACTATTTCCAGACCAAACAGCAGAAGAAAGTACTGGTCCCCGGCACACATTGCATGTCCATTATTTCATCGTTTCCGAGTAAGCGCAATCCATATTTAATACTATCTTTAAACGAATTAATCTCAAAAAATTGTGACACTCACTGACAAATACCGAAGCCGAAGACCCCAAGCAACGAAATAAGTCACTTTTGGTTTCCGGTTCATTGTAATAAGTAGAGTAGAGTAGAGTAGAGTAGGGTAGAGTAGAGTAGAGTAGAGTAGAGTAGAGTAGAGTAGAGTAGAGTAGAGTAGAGTAGAGTAGAGTAGAGTAGAGTAGAGTAGAGTAGAGTAGAGTAGAGTAGAGTAGAGTAGAGTAGAGTAGAGTAGAGTAGAGTAGAGTAGAGTAGAGTAGAGTAGAGTAGAGTAGAGTAGAGTAGAGTAGAGTAGAGTAGAGTAGAGTAGAGTAGAGTAGAGTAGAGTAGAGTAGAGTAGAGTAGAGTAGAGTAGAGTAGAGTAGAGTAGAGTAGAGTAGAGTAGAGTAGAGTAGAGTAGAGTAGAGTAGAGTAGAGTAGAGTAGAGTAGAGTAGAGTAGAGTAGAGTAGAGTAGAGTAGAGTAGAGTAGAGTAGAGTAGAGTAGAGTAGAGTAGAGTAGAGTAGAGTAGAGTAGAGTAGAGTAGAGTAGAGTAGAGTAGAGTAGAGTAGAGTAGAGTAGAGTAGAGTAGAGTAGAGTAGAGTAGAGTAGAGTAGAGTAGAGTAGAGTAGAGTAGAGTAGAGTAGAGTAGAGTAGAGTAGAGTAGAGTAGAGTAGAGTAGAGTAGAGTAGAGTAGAGTAGAGTAGAGTAGAGTAGAGTAGAGTAGAGTAGAGTAGAGTAGAGTAGAGTAGAGTAGAGTAGAGTAGAACAGATTATGAAGAGAGTTCGTTGGTTTTTCTTTCTTTTTCGAATCAGATATATACGAATATCTAAAGAATCTTTTCAATTTTAATAATTTGAAGGACTAAAGTAGATAATGGCAACGATGATGCATGGTTCAGATGAGAAACGTGAGTACAAATAAGCCTTCCACGCGAATTCAGACAAATATCTATGTTCAATTACAAGAACTTACCTGTGCAATTGGTTCCATCGCCAGTAAATCCACGATTACATGTGCAAGTATAAGAACTAACGGTATCTCTACAAGTAGCATGTTGATGGCAGGGTTTGGAGCTACATTCATCAACGTCTAAAAATAAACAGAAATTAATAAAATAGTAATTATGAATTACAGCACTCGATCGCGTTTACTAACAAGGAACTAGAGTTCAATTATTTCTGACTCTATACGGGTTCTTATCAGTATTGGCTAACATAATTAAATGTTTAGTTGAAGATTTTCAGATAATATTTTCGTATCTTAAAGTCTTAGACATCAAAGCTTTCTCTAAATCTGCCTTGTCAGATTATTTAATTATCTAAACGTATCGTCTTAAATACAGTACCTTTGGCTTCGCATGTTTGATCACTTTCTTTCATCTGCAATGTTTAGACAACAGAATGTTAGTTTATAACTGCGTGATATATTGATTACATCATTACAGTTGTAGTAATATATATATATATATATATTACTCCTGTAATGATATAATCAATAATTATATCACTCAGTTATGTAATAGATACAATATGAGCGGCCGAACTGTATGGGATTTACAACGACGAGCCGAAGTATCTTACTTAAGCTACGATGAGTTTATATCATGAATACTTTGTTTAGCAGTCGTAGGGAAAAAGCTCAATTTGAGCCAATGGGTCCTAATTAGTATGCTGTCAATCGGATACAGCATTGATGTTTTATTAATCAATGCTGTATCCGATTTACAACACCTGTTTAAACATTCATTTCTTTTGAATTTTCTTCATGAATTATTAATGATAGTTTATCTATAACTTGCAAATTTTCTGTCAACACAACTGATGTATATATTTTCATGCTTTGTCTACTTACATTTATTACTTCATAATAATTAAATGCTGGATCAGGAACGAGTCTTTCTGGTTTAGTCGTCTTTGTTTCGTTGTTCAATTGACATTTCTTTCTTGCATACATATTCTTGGATTCTTCCTTTTCAATGTTGATAGATTTACATCCTCGGCAGACTTCAGCCAAACACAGATGTCCACAGTCCAATAAACTTTCCACTTCTCGTTCATAGATTAAGGATTTGTTCAGGCGATGTTCTTGTTAATAAAATAAAAACACATCACAAAAGATAAAGTTGTGTGATTTACAGTAAAAACCCGCATAAAAGAACACCTATTTTTTATGTCAGGCTCAATGGGTCTTATATGTTGGGTGTGTATAGTGAGAAATGAGGCTGATAGGCTCTTGACAGGTTCTTATTTATAGGGCAAAAATAATTGTAACTGATCTGGTATATCTTCATATTAGGAAAGAGTGGATGTATTACACAGGATGTATTACACTAATTATTGCTATAAAGAAGCAAATAGACAAAAGAATATAAATAGTACTATTTTTGGAGCATTGATTTAGTATTTGTACTCTAATGTCTGCTTTAAAGGACTTTAAGATATGCTCCGTATCTGCATGTGTTCTGAGTAGAACAGGCTGGAGTACATTACATTACATTACATTACATTACATTACATTACATTACATTACATTACATTACATTACATTACATTACATTACCGTAGGAGTACCAGTACCGTATTGTACCGTATTGTACTGTACTGTACTGTACTGTACCGTACCGTACCGTACCGTACCGTACCGTACCGTACCGTACCGTACCGTACCGTACCGTACCGTACCGTACCGTGCCGTGCCGTGCCGTGCCGTGCCGTGCCGTGCCGTGCCGCGCCGCGCCGCGCCGCGCTGCGCACAGCACTCTACTCTACTCTACTCTACTCTACTCTACTCTACTCTACTCTACTCTACTCTACTCTACTCTACTCTACTCTACTCTACTCTACTCTACTCTACTCTACTCTACTCTACTCTACTCTACTCTACTCTACTCTACTCTACTCTACTCTACTCTACTCTACTCTACTCTACTCTACTCTACTCTACTCTACTCTACTCTACTCTACTCTACTCTACTCTACTCTACTCTACTCTACTCTACTCTACTCTACTCTACTCTACTCTACTCTACTCTACTCTACTCTACTCTACTCTACTCTACTCTACTCTACTCTACTCTACTCTACTCTACTCTACTCTACTCTACTCTACTCTACTCTACTCTACTCTACTCTACTCTACTCTACTCTACTCTACTCTACTCTACTCTACTCTACTCTACTCTACTCTACTCTACTCTACTCTACTCTACTCTACTCTACTCTACTCTACTCTACTCTACTCTACTCTACTCTACTCTACTCTACTCTACTCTACTCTACTCTACTCTACTCTACTCTACTCTACTCTACTCTACTCTACTCTACTCTACTCTACTCTATACTACTCTATACTCTACTCTATACTCTGCTCTACTCTACACTCTACTCTACTCTACTCTACTCTACTCTACTCTACTCTACTCTACTCTACACTCTACTCTATACTACTCTATACTACTCTATACTCTACTCTATACTCTGCTCTGCTCTACTTTACTCTACTTTACTCTACTCTACTCTGCTCTACTCCACTCTACTCTACTCTACACTCTACTCTACTCTATACTCTATACTCTACTCTACTCTACTCTACTCTACTCTACTCTACTCTACTCTACTCTACTCTACTCTACTCTACTCTACTCTACTCTACTCTACTCTACTCTACTCTACTCTACTCTACTCTACTCTACTCTACTCTACTCTACTCTACTCTACTCTACTCTACTCTACTCTACTCTACTCTACTCTACTCTACTCTACTCTACTCTACTCTACTCTACTCTACTCTACTCTACTCTACTCTACTCTACTCTACTCTACTCTACTCTACTCTACTCTACTCTACTCTACTCTACTCTACTCTACTCTACTCTACTCTACTCTACTCTACTCTACTCTACTCTACTCTACTCTACTCTACTCTACTCTACTCTACTCTACTCTACTCTACTCTACTCTACTCTACTCTACTCTACTCTACTCTACTCTACTCTACTCTACTCTACTCTACTCTACTCTACTCTACTCTACTCTACTCTACTCTACTCTACTCTACTCTACTCTACTCTACTCTACTCTACTCTACTCTACTCTACTCTACTCTACTCTACTCTACTCTACTCTACTCTACTCTACTCTACTCTACTCTACTCTACTCTACTCTACTCTACTCTACTCTACTCTACTCTACTCTACTCTACTCTACTCTACTCTACTCTACTCTACTCTACTCTACTCTACTCTACTCTACTCTACTCTACTCTACTCTACTCTACTCTACTCTACTCTACTCTACTCTACTCTACTCTACTCTACTCTACTCTACTCTACTCTACTCTACTCTACTCTACTCTACTCTACTCTACTCTACTCTACTCTACTCTACTCTACTCTACTCTACTCTACTCTACTCTACTCTACTCTACTCTACTCTACTCTACTCTACTCTACTCTACTCTACTCTACTCTACTCTACTCTACTCTACTCTACTCTACTCTACTCTACTCTACTCTACTCTACTCTACTCTACTCTACTCTACTCTACTCTACTCTACTCTACTCTACTCTACTCTACTCTACTCTACTCTACTCTACTCTACTCTACTCTACTCTACTCTACTCTACTCTACTCTACTCTACTCTACTCTACTCTACTCTACTCTACTCTACTCTACTCTACTCTACTCTACTCTACTCTACTCTACTCTACTCTACTCTACTCTACTCTACTCTACTCTACTCTACTCTACTCTACTCTACTCTACTCTACTCTACTCTACTCTACTCTACTCTACTCTACTCTACTCTACTCTACTCTACTCTACTCTACTCTACTCTACTCTACTCTACTCTACTCTACTCTACTCTACTCTACTCTACTCTACTCTACTCTACTCTACTCTACTCTACTCTACTCTACTCTACTCTACTCTCTACTCTACTCTACTCTACTCTACTCTACTCTACTCTACTCTACTCTACTCTACTCTACTCTACTCTACTCTACTCTACTCTACTCTACTCTACTCTACTCTACTCTACTCTACTCTACTCTACTCTACTCTACTCTACTCTACTCTACTCTACTCTACTCTACTCTACTCTACTCTACTCTACTCTACTCTACTCTACTCTACTCTACTCTACTCTACTCTACTCTACTCTACTCTACTCTACTCTACTCTACTCTACTCTACTCTACTCTACTCTACTCTACTCTACTCTACTCTACTCTACTCTACTCTACTCTACTCTACTCTACTTACTCTACTCTACTCTACTCTACTCTACTCTACTCTACTCTACTCTACTCTACTCTACTCTACTCTACTCTACTCTACTCTACTCTACTCTACTCTACTCTACTCTACTCTACTCTACTCTACTCTACTCTACTCTACTCTACTCTACTCTACTCTACTCTACTCTACTCTACTCTACTCTACTCTACTCTACTCTACTCTACTCTACTCTACTCTACTCTACTCTACTCTACTCTACTCTACTCTACTCGACTCGACTCGACTCGACTCGACTCGACTCGACTCGACTCGACTCGACTCGACTCGACTCTACTCTACTCTACTCTACTCTACTCTACTCTACTCTACTCTACTCTACTCTACTCTACTCTACTCTACTCTACTCTACTCTACTCTACTCTACTCTACTCTACTCTACTCTACTCTACTCTACTCTACTCTACTCTACTCTACTCTACTCTACTCTACTCTACTCTACTCTACTCTACTCTACTCTACTCTACTCTACTCTACTCTACTCTACTCTACTCTACTCTACTCTACTCTACTCTACTCTACTCTACTCTACTCTACTCTACTCTACTCATCTACTCTACTCTACTCTACTCTACTCTACTCTACTCTACTCTACTCTACTCTACTCTACTCTACTCTACTCTACTCTACTCTACTCTACTCTACTCTACTCTACTCTACTCTACTCTACTCTACTCTACTCTACTCTACTCTACTCTACTCTACTCTACTCTACTCTACTCTACTCTACTCTACTCTACTCTACTCTACTCTACTCTACTCTACTCTACTCTACTCTACTCTACTCTACTCTACTCTACTCTACTCTACTCTACTCTACTCTACTCTACTCTACTCTACTCTACTCTACTCTACTCTACTCTACTCTACTCTACTCTACTCTACTCTACTCTACTCTACTCTACTCTACTCTACTCTACTCTACTCTACTCTACTCTACTCTACTCTACTCTACTCTACTCTACTCTACTCTACTCTACTCTACTCTACTCTACTCTACTCTACTCTACTCTACTCTACTCTACTCTACTCTACTCTACTCTACTCTACTCTACTCTACTCTACTCTACTCTACTCTACTCTACTCTACTCTACTCTACTCTACTCTACTCTACTCTACTCTACTCTACTCTACTCTACTCTACTCTACTCTACTCTACTCTACTCTACTCTACTCTACTCTACTCTACTCTACTCTACTCTACTCTACTCTACTCTACTCTACTCTACTCTCTACTCTACTCTACTCTACTCTACTCTACTCTACTCTACTCTACTCTACTCTACTCTACTCTACTCTACTCTACTCTACTCTACTCTACTCTACTCTACTCTACTCTACTCTACTCTACTCTACTCTACTCTACTCTACTCTACTCTACTCTACTCTACTCTACTCTACTCTACTCTACTCTACTCTACTCTACTCTACTCTACTCTACTCTACTCTACTCTACTCTACTCTACTCTACTCTACTCTACTCTACTCTACTCTACTCTACTCTACTCTACTCTACTCTACTCTACTCTACTCTACTCTACTCTACTCTACTCTACTCTACTCTACTCTACTCTACTCTACTCTACTCTACTCTACTCTACTCTACTGAGTGAAGTGGAGTGGAGTGGAACAGACAAAAGCAGAGAATGAAAAGACGGGAACAGTAAACTGAAGAAGAGTTAAAGAACATACCCCGAGTAAGGGCATACTGTGTCTGTTGAAATCCAACCAATGCTTCGGAACAAGTGGCCAAAGTTGAAACTATCACAAATACCAGTATCCCAATAGCAAGTCGTCTTGGAAAAAAGCCTTGATTTCGTTTTTCAAACGGCATTGCGTCCTTTTACAATTTTTTGCCGTATTATGGCTCGAAATATCTCTCAGTGTCTCCTTCAGTAACCGTCCGTCGAAAGTTCGAGATTCTTCGCCAAATTCACAATCGGATTCTGAAATGAAATTCAAAATATTAGTTCTTTAATTTATTCCAGTCTGTCTATTTACTCAAATGTTTGGGATTTTACAATATGCTACCATATGGACTTTGTTTTGTGTTGTATTTTTTTAGATTATTATTGAAAAAATATAGTTGGTTTAAAGTTACCTTGTATACCTTTATGTGTGTCTCCAGTCTAAAGAAGATACCTTAATTTCCGCATTATATTAAAACTTATAAAATTTGCAATTAGAACATGCCAATAAATTTTAATTTTACTAAAGGAACGATTTTTTCACAATCCGCCTCTGGACGAATGTCGAGATCGACTTTCACACGCTTTAACTCAAAGTGGTTTTTATCACATGCGCAGTATACTTTTGATAGTGTTAGTATACTTGAGAAAAATAGTCTATATAGCAATACGGGGTTTTCTATAAGAAGTCCCGCGAAATTCTGCTTCAGTGCGAACCTTATTCAAATCTATTTACTCTCTTCTTCGCTATTGTGCCAACATAGCCCTGGTGGGACCCAGATCAATCTAAATTTTAAAGTCTATAGAGTAAACGGTTGTATACTTTGAAACATTATTTTATAAATGTGAACTAGTTATAGAAGAACTTACATTATTAGTATTGCTCTGTAGAAAACCAGTCTTCGTTCCTCAAAAACACTTCTCGTTATGGAAATTTAGCCAAACACTTCTGGCTTTTAAGAGTGTTGAAGTAATTATCCTATTCCCCGTTCATAAATATTTGAAAAAGTAGACTGCACATGGTTCAGAAAATTGACTATAGTTCGCGAACACTACTTTAAAGAATTCCAAGCCGACGTATAATGTATACCTACATAAAAGTTGTTTTGTTAACATCAGTTTTTAAAAGTGAAATGCAATTCATTTTTTTTTCTTTATTAAATTAACGCATTACCGGGCGGATAATTACCAGCAGGTCTCCACTTGACGAGTAAAATCATTAACCAGAGTAAAATCAATTAGTTGCCAAATGGCAACAATACCCACTAAAGCGTTAATGTACATATTCTTTAAACTATATGATAGCTTAAAGTAGCCGAGAAAATTTTAAGGGAAGATAACTTAAAGCTTTAGAGATGTTAATGTTTTTGTAACTGGAAACCTTGTCAAAAAATTAAATTGCGCGTTGTGGGAAATTGTCATAATATACGCTTTGTAAACGCGTCTTTTTATTGCTCTGATATAGCATACTGAACGATCTATACTTGATATATAAAGCTAGATTAAAAAGTTAGGTGTTTCTGCATTTTTGAAGATCGAAAAATGGTCGGAATATATCGGAATGAAATCGGGAATTTTTTTACCGTCGTCGGAAGTATACTTTCAAAATTTTTAAAAGCTTATAGTTCCTGAACTACACCGAATTTCTCGACAAAAGTTTTTTCATTTACTTTATAACATTGTTGAACTTTTCATGTCGATTTATGTGTAAGGTACATTGTATAATATTTATAATTTATTATATAGAGATAAACTTGTTATTATTTCATTACGCCAAATGGCTCACATTTGAGCGCTTGCTGAGAGGTCAAAAAAAAAAAAGCGGTAATGTTCTCCAAGCACTGTGGGAGAGCATTACGCCTCTTTTAATAACCTGTTTGTTTTGGCGGAAAATTTCTGAGTTGATTTGAATGAAAGTAAAAGAGAATTCACCGTTTTCCTTAAAACATTTTGAACAATAATACGTCCTGGAACATTAGTCTTTCTTCTTATGAAAACTATACTTATTTATAAAGACAGAAATTAATTAACAAGTCAGGGACATAGCCAGGATTTTGAAAGGGGGGAGCCGAAATGAAAATACATTTTTAGGGGGGTCTGGGGGCATGCTCCCCGGGAAATTTTGAAATCGAGAATCGCTGAAATGCCATTTCCTGGCTTTTGGAGGAAGATTTTACAGACTCTAAAGTTTAAAAAACGTCATTTAAAATACTCAATGGCATATTGCATCAGTTTGTAGTTACATGTCTGTTGTTTTATATCAAAAGGGGGGAGCCGCGGCTCCCACGGCTACGTCCCTGTAACAGGTGCATGTAAACATGTAACAAAACAAACAAAAATAAGTAAGCTAAACGGCAACATGTGAAGACGCGAACAATGAGGTAAAAACAAATAAGAAAACAAATTGCCAAAAACCTTGTTTGCTCGATCTGTACTAGAAAGTATTTGTCTTCGGTATTTTCAAACAGACCTAGCTTTTTCGTCGCTCGGTCTGTACGAAAACCTCAGGCAAATACTTTCCCGTGCAGACTTCATGCTGCACATTCGGTTAGTAGGTCTGTAAAATATATATGCAACAGAAACTAAAATTGACATTGTTTTGTCCACCTCGCCAGAAAGTTATATTTTTACTTCTGGTTGTTCGTCTGTCTGTTACCAAGATATCTAAAAAAGAATTGAACCAATTTTCACGTAACGTTGTGAAAAAGTTGCCCACAGACCAAGAACCAACTCATTAAATTTTTGTTTTATTTGGTAGAGAATTGGATGAAAATTTTATAAAAATCCGACCGAAGCTTCTCCGTGTAAAAAAAAATGAATAAAAAGATACTTAATTGCGCTTATTGTCATTATATTATGCGGACGTTTAAGTGAAAATTTAGCTGAATAGATAAATATCATTATTATATAGCATGCTGTCGGATATGAGCTTTTGTGTAATCTGATTGGTTCCCTACTACCAGGCTATCAGCTCATATCCTACTAGTAGAGGAAAAACAAGATGGCGGCACGTTTTTTTAAACTGCTGAAAAGAGTTGAAATTGACGGATTTTTATACCGAAAAACATCAACACCCTCAAACCAATGTATAAAAAAACAACATTGTGTAAAAATACATTAACAAATACACAATTTAGCATGGTAAATGGTAAAATTCACCTAAAAATTACGTATTTTTACTTCAAAAACCTGACTAAATTAACGGGTTGATATTAATTTGTTGCCAAACAAAGAAACTCACGGTTAAAATCAAGCTTACAACACACATTTCGTAGGAGATCACCAGTAAAGAGACATTTTTTATTTAGATAAGCATTTGGAGTAGTAAAAAGCATGTTCTTTTTCAAAAACAACCAACTAAGTAATTTAGTTTCACTGCCGAAGGTGTTTCAATTTCATTTTTGCATGAAATCAAAACCTTTTTCACGACAGCAACGCTAATATAAACAACTGACCCACCTTTTGACTTCATAAAGGTACCTTTTAAATCTTTTTTGTTGATCTGCTTAACACATTTTTTGCCTCTCGAGCAACATTTATGCAACATTTCAAAGCTGTTTACCGAACAGCTCAGCGAGAAACTCTATGTGAATGCATCATTACGCATGGCGGAAGTATTAGTTGCCTATGCCGGAAGTTTGTCGTTTGAAACATTTCGCTGCATGTAATTTTGTCTCTTGTACAGTGCTTGGCTATATAATAAAACAGTTATACCATTCGCTCTCGTCGTATACGACTCGAGCTCATGGTATAACTGTTAAATAGACTTAACAGTACCATTGTTTATGATTTGATATTTATGTTAACGTTGATACGATAACTTTAACGTGTGCAATCAAGCATTTTATTCATACATGTGTAGATCTGATGAGCTATCCTATTAGCGTGGCTCGTTTATCCTAATACACTGCTGGCATGCAGAGATATGCGGTCTCTGAGTGCCTTCTACTGTGTCAGTACACTTACGGCAAACGTCTAGAACATTTACACTAGACTTTTGTATTTGAACTAATGGAACATTTACACTAGACTTTTGTATTTGAACTAATGGAGTCATATGGCTAGACTTAGCGTTGCCATGTTTGCTTAATGTATTATTACCATACGAAAGCAGATATAAACATATAAACTATTAACGTCTAGAGAACGTTTACACCGGACTATTATATTTGCCATTACAAAACAGCTGTGAATGGAGATTGGCTAAAAACCTTGTTTCGAACTAATAGAGACATATGGCTGACCCGCGCGACGTTACAGGTGACATTGGGCCAAGGTTGTCCTAAAATACGCTTTATATAGACGCTTCTTTTTATCGCTCAAAAATTGCATACTGAGTGATTTTTATTTGAAATATAAAGCTAGATGGAAAACTTAGGTTTCCTACGTTTTTAAAGATCTAAAACTACTCGGAATATACCGGAATAAAGGTGGAAACATTTCTCACTGTCGTCGGAAGTATAGATGTCCGAAGTTTTTAAAAGCTTAAAGTTCTTGAACTACACCAAATTTCTCAACCGAAAACTTTACTTTTGAACGACATAGCTAGCCTAAGCATAGCTAGGCATAGCTAGGCATAGCTAAGCGTAGCTAAGTAAAGCCAAGCAGGTCTAAGCATAGATAAAGTATAGCCAAGCTAGCGTAGTTAAGCAGGTCTATCTAAATCAAGGCCTTGTTACATGTCACACAAATCCCGACACATAATGTTCGGGTTACTTGAAGTACCCTCCACTTTAGCGTATCGCAGGCACCGGCTCCGGTGGCCGAGGGGAACCCGAGCGCGTTCCGAGAATTTGAAATAATGGCGGAAGGAAGAAAAATAGGAGGGGAGTGAAACATCAGAGATTTTGTAAGATGAATGATGCTAGGAACATTTCTAATTATGGTCGATGTACATGTATGATGTCACTATCCAAACAGTGAAATAAAAGCAGTCTGCTGCAAGGTCAGTGTTGAAATACAAGTCGAAATATAGCAAGGTTGGTGTACTGCCGAAACATGAAACGTATTTAAACGTTTTGACTTGTGACACCCTAGAATAGAATAGAATAAAACTTTATTTTACGAGGGAAAAAGACGTATTAACCGTAAAGGTTATCTAACATACGGCCCTCACAATATTACAATATTTACAAATACAACAGACATAACTAATACACTATATATGGAAATAATGTCAAGTGATAAACTAGTCAAGTAGAAACACATTTACAATTCAATAAAAAATTACAATTGACGCAAAAAAGGTCTTCCAGATGGTTAATATATACAGGTAAGTTTATGAAGAAAGTAATTACGGAGTTTGCGTTTAGTAGTAGTTACTCTTAACGTCAAAGCATCAGAAGTACATGCAGGTGACATGGCAAGCTGTTTGCAATCACTATCTAAGGCGTTAAAGAGAATTGAGGCGCTGTAGAGAAATGTTCGTTTACCAGAAATAGTGCGCGGGTAAGGAAGCTTAAGGTCATATAAGCAGGCTCTAGTACGAGCGTGTTGTCGAGTGGCAGATAAGAAATTGAACATAAATTTAAAAGACGGTGGAGCATTAGGATTGATTAGTATATTTAATAGTAGAAGAAGCTTCCTAAACTTAATTAGATCAAAAATTGGAATCCACTTAAGTTGGGAAAAAAGGAGAACAGAAGGAGTAGAATACTCAGCATCTAAGATAATGCGTGCTGCACGCTTTTGAAGGCGAAGAATTCTTTGCAAAAGTGTTTTGGAACAATTACCCCAAGTGACAGAGCAGTAAATAATATTGGCATGAATGCAGGAGTTATGAAAACGAAGAGCACAATGTTTAGTTAAGAAAGGCTTAATCCGGCGCAGTAATGCAAGCCTACTATTGAGGGTTGAACATAAGTTTTCGGTGTGATTAGTCCAAGTTAAATTGCTGTCTAAGGTCACACCCAGTACTTTAGCTTGCGTGACCTGTTCAATTTCTTCGCTGTTTAATGTGACCGAGAGAGATCGATCAGAAATACCCCTTAATTGTTGGATGGAATGGATGAGCATGGTTTTAGTCTTGGATGTGTTAGCTACCATTCTGTTTTGCCCGGTCCAAGCTGAGATATCATTAGCAACAAGATTAAGATTTACATGTAAATCATGAATAGAAGAACCTGTTGTTAGTATAGTGGTGTCATCTGCAAACATTGTAGAATTTGGGTGTGATAGTTGAGAAGGAAGATCATTAATAAATAATATGAAAAGAAGGGGTCCTAGAATGCTTCCCTGAGGAACCCCGATCGTAATAGGGAGCATATTAGACAATGTACTCTTAAAAGAAGTACGTTGACAGCGATCACTAAGATAAGAAGTAAACCACTCCAACGCTAGTGGAGAAGATCCGTACATCTTAAGCTTAAGAAGTAGGATACGGTGGTCAACGAGATCAAAGGCCTTTTTGAAGTCAATAAGAAGAAGTCCGTTTAATAGTTTGTTATCTATGTTAGTTAGAATCTTATCAGTGAGATCAGTGACTGCTAGTTCACATGAGCGAGATGTCCTAAATCCAAATTGGTTATCAACAAGAAGATCGTAGTCAGTTAGAAAATTATAAAACGAAACATGAACATGACGTTCAAGAACTTTAGAGACAATGGCTAAAACAGAGATAGGACGGAAGTTAGAACAGTCAGAAAGCGAACCCATTTTATATAGGGGAGAAACTTTTGCAATTTTACATAAGTTAGGGAAAATAGCTGAGGTAATACTGAGGTTATAAATCTTCGTCAGAATGGGCGAAATAGCTGGTGCAGCTATTTTAAGAAAATATCCGTTAACTCCATCCAACCCAGCGGCTTTCGTTACAGACAAATGGTTAAGACAATGAAAACCCCCAACCTGAAGTAAGATTCGCTTTCAAGGATGTCGATGAATGTTATGTTGCTTCTCAACTAAGCAAACTTAAAGCAAATAAAGCAATTGGTTTAGATAATATTAGTGCAAGGTTGCTTAAAGACTCTGCTAGTATTATTTCAACAAGTCTCACTAAAATCTACAACCGCTCGTTAGCTACATCAGTCTTTCCAGCAGTATGGAAACTTGGCAAGGTGACAGCCTTGTTCAAATCTGGCAACCGCTGTGATGGCAATAATTATAGGCCATTAACTATCTTACCATCTGTTAGCAAGATACTTGAAAAAGCCGCACACCACCAAATCTACAATTACCTCCTTCAAGAAAATATTCTAACCCCAAACCAGTTTGGTTTTCGCCCAAAACTCTCTACCGGAATTGCTCTTACCCACTTCACCGACACTATTTTGGAAAATATGGATAAAGGTTCCATCACCGGAGCTGTTTTTCTAGATTTATCCAAAGCCTTTGACACGGTCAGCCACGATCTTCTGATAGAGAAACTCGGAAACATTGGTTTTTCACAACGAACCATCGAATGGTTTAACTCGTATCTTTCGAACCGTTTCCAAGTCACTTCTGTTGGTCGCAATCATTCGTCCAAAAAATCAGTACTGGTCGGAGTTCCCCAAGGAAGCATACTGGGACCTTTATTGTTTTTGATTTATGTGAACGACCTTCCCTCTACTGTCCAAAACTGTAATATCTCCCTCTACGCAGACGACACTGTTCTGTATTGTTCAGGTAAATCTGCTTTTCACTTAGAAGAACAGCTTAACTCTGACCTCCTAATCTTATCCAAATGGTTTGCCACAAACCGGTTAACTCTTAACACTTCTAAATGTAAATTCATGGTGTTTGGAGGTAATGCAAAGTTAACGAAACTTAAGGACATCAATTTACTCATCAACAACTGCCCATTAAACCGTGTCGAATGTTTTAAGTATCTTGGTGTAACGTTGAGTCAGTCATTATCTTGGTCAAATCATATTGAAATACTTTCTAAGAAAATCTACCAACGCATTGGCGTCATCGGAAGAATTAAACACCTTCTATCTCTCGAATCCCGCCTTACTTTAGTAAACAGTCTTGTTATGCCGCTCTTTGACTACGCTGATTCTGTCTGGGGTGATAAAAACAATTCTGTCCTCATGGACCATCTTCAAGTCCTTCACAACAAAGCTGCAAGAATTATTCTTGATCTCCATCCACTCTCGTCAGCCACCGAATCACTGAGATCCTTACACTGGCAACCGCTATCAGTGCGCATGCTCTTTCACCGTTGCCTTATCATGCATAAATGTTTAAACAATGACGTTGACTTTGATTTTAATTTCAAACACACTGCTGATATCCACAATTACAACACCCGAAACAAACATAAATTACACTTACAACGAGTCAACAGGAACTGGGGGAAACAGTCATTCACCAACCACGGTGCTCAAGACTGGAACACTTTACCAGAAGAACTTCGGAACATTGAACTTTTTTCATTATTTAAACTTAAACTTAAGAAACATTTAAAACTTTAATTTTTAGTTTTGTAATTTTTCATTTGTATTGTTCTTCCGTATCTGTTATACCGTACCGTTTCTGCTATATCTGTTATATATAAATATGTATGTATATGTTTTACCTATGCAGGGCTCCACTGAAAATCACTTTTGTGAGTGGACTTCCTGAATAAATATTGTTACTATTGTTACTAACTAACTAAGACAATTTAGTGCAAAATCCTCTGAAACTGGGGGAATAGTAAAGGTGCTATTTGGTGAAAGTTTAGAAGAAACAAAATATGCAAGGTAGTCCCAATTTGGGTTGCTAGGAGAATTATTAAGCTTTACAGAGTTTGTTATGTTAGCAAAGTGGTGATTAAACAGGTTGGCGATATCTTTAGCATCAGTAAATGTCTTCCCATCTATAGTTAAGTGGTTGGGGTGCCAGAGGTTTTTCGACCCTCGTGAGGGATAACAGGGACACACGAGGAAGCCAGGCGGTAATTAAAGTGGTAGGGGCCAATTCGCTCCAATCATTCTACGTGAAACATGTACGTTCTATGTTTGACTTCTGGGTCATGAATTGTAACTTCTGCCAACTTATAAACAATTGATTACTGACATATTGACAGATCAAGGGCTACGAGCATAGCTAGATTTCAAAACCCAAATAACGCATCACCATTGGTCAATACTACATCACATGACGGTTGTTTCACTCCCCTCCTTTTCTCTTCCTTCCTTTTCTCTTCCCTCCTTTTCTCTTCCTTCCTTTTCTCTTCCCTCCTTTTGTCTTCCCTCCTTTTTTCTTCCTTCCTTTTCTCTTCCCTCCTTTTCTCTTCCCTCCTTTTCTCTTCCCTCCTTTTCTCTTCCCTTCTTTTCTCTTCCTTCCTTTTCTCTTCCCTCCTTTTCTCTTCCCTCCTTTTATCTTCCTTCCTTTTCTCTTCCCTCCTTTTCAACCATAGTCATTCAAAATATGGTTTGGAAACTCAGCAAAGTCTTTGTTCTATCTTTTTGTTGGCCTTTATGCATTTTTGTGCACGGTAGAATTAAAGTGCATATAAACCATCCACAGTTTTTAGTTAAGTGGATAGAGGATGCGAAAAGAGCTGATAAGTTATTTTACAGTTTTCGATTTGTCCATTATTTCCCCAAATATTTCAATCTAAAGATTGCGAATTGAATGAAAAAGCCGCGCGTCATTATTCTTAAGAGGGGCCTGGGAGTTAGGAATGATTACATTTCACACAACAAGGAAAACATAGACGTTTAGACCAAAGAGATGCGAAAAACGACATGTATTTATAAGAAAAGTCGCTATGTCAAACTCGGACTCTGATGAGTACGAAAGTCTATCTTCTGCTTCTGAGTGTATATTCGAAGAAGAACGTGATATATCGGTTCCTGGTGTCCAGGCCCTTAAATTATTGTAAACATTCTCGGCAATTTCTCGCTGGAAGTGCAAAATTGGGCTGTTTCGAAGTAGATATCTCGGAAACGAATGGACTAAGTTCTTTTCGCAATCTCTATACAAAGAACTAAAAACTGTGGAGGGTTTATATCCACTTTAATAAAGACTTTCTACCGAGTCAAGTTTGAGGTTTTCCTAATCAATTAATTTTATGGTTTGAACCCTCCACTATCTCGACGTGGCGCATTTAACCCCTTCCGCTCGCTGCACTCTCCCGCCCTGTGAGGAGTAAAATTGTCTGGCATTAGCCGTAGTAAAATAATTAACAATCGAAGTATAGTAAGGTTAGATATACTGCCGAAACAGAGAACATAGGAGTCTAACGTTTTGAGCGAAGGCCCTTCGTCAGAGAGAAACGTCAAGAGTGTAAACAAACAACGAGCTTATACAAGAAAGAAAATCATGTGACTAAAAATAAGCCAATAAGATAAAAATAACAATAACAAATTAATAATGAGATGCGAAAGACATTTGCTATTCCTACCGGCGATGAGCAAAAAAGGAGGGGGTGTGAAAAGGATTAGCGAGAGTAAAAAATAGATAAATGAATTAAGTGAAAACACTTTCTATGCCGCTCTTGCTAAACAAAAACAGCATCTTCAGAAGTGTTAAATAAAAGAAAAAATATAGATAAAGTGAAAACAAAATAAAATGAAAACTCTGTTTTTATCTCCGCCCTTGCTAAACAAAAACAGCGTGTTCAGAAGTGTTGAATAAATGAAAAACGTTCGTTGAGTCCGTGAGGATGAATGGCACGCTACTTTTATTTCACTATTTGTAAGATCTGATAACTTCTTCAGTTTGTTCTCGACTCAACCCTTTCCTGTCGGTAGGGTTTCCCTGTGCTGAGTAAAATAGTTTTCTGTTTACCAAATTCAAATTGTTTTGCGTTAGCCAAAGTAGAATACTTAATATGTTGTAGTGCATGTGGTGCGTTTATGAGCTTGGTGTAATGTAACAGATGTTTGATAGGCGTTCGTCAAGCTCAAATACTCAGAAAATACGTCCAGCTCCAGACAGGGATCGAACCTGAAACCTTCGAATGATTGAGCTCCAGTCATTGAGCTACTGAGTCTCAGATGATTTGAACGTGGATTGAATATGTGTACAACCGACAACCTTCTGATGACCAGTGAGATGCTCTAACCATTGAGCTACTGAGACTCAGATGATTTGAACGTAGGTTGAATATGTGTACAACCCACAAACTTGTGATCACAAGCGAGATGCTCTAACCATTGAGCCACTGAGACTCAGATGATTTGAAGGCATAGATTGAATATATGTACAATCCATAACCTTCTGATGACCAGTGAGATACTCTAACCATTGAGCTACTGAGACTCAGATGACTTGAACGTAGATTGAATATATATACAATCCATAACCTCCTGATGACCAGTGACATACTCTAACCATTGAGCTACTGAGACTCAGATGATTTGAACGTAGATTGAATATATGTACAACCAACAACCTTCTGATGACCAGTGAGATGCTCTAACCATTGAGCTACTGAGACTCAGATGATTTGAACGTAGATTGAATATGTGTACAATCCACAACCTTGTGATGACCATTGAGATGCTCTAATCATTGAGCTACTGAGTCTCAGATGATTTGAACGTAGATTGAATATGTGTACAACCCACAACCTTCTGATGACGAGTGAGATGCTCTAATCATTGAGCTACTGAGTCTCAGATGATTTGAACGTAGATTGAATATGTGTACAACCGACAACCTTCTGATGACCAGTGAGATGCTCTAACCAATTAGCTACTGAGACTCAGATGATTTGAACGTAGATTGAATATGTGTACAACCCACAACCTTCTGATGACCAGTGAGATGCTCTAACCATTGAGCTACTGAGTCTCAGATGATTTGAACGTAGATTGAATATGTGTACAACCCACAACCTTCTGATGACCAGTGAGATGCTCTTACCAATTAGCTACTGAGACTCAGATGATTTGAACGTAGATTGAATATGTGTACAACCTTCAACCTTCTGATGACCAGTGAGATGCTCTAACCAATTAGCTACTGAGACTCAGATGATTTGAACGTAGATTGAATATGTGTACAACCCACAACCTTCTGATGACCAGTGAGATGCTCTAACCATTGAGCTACTGAGGCTCAGATGGAGAGCTAAGGTTGCAGATGTGTTCTGGTGACCAGTGAGATTCTCTAACCATTGAGCTACTAAGATTCAGATGGAGAGCTAAGGTTACAAATGTGCACAAACCTGTAACCTTCTGATGACTAGTGAGATGCTCTAACCATTGAGCCACTGAGATTCAGATGGAGCTCTAAGGTTGCAAATTTATAATCATATGTGCTTCAGTAGCTCAATGGTTAGAGCATCTCACTTGTCATCAGAAGGTTGTGTCTTTTCGCCGCTTTAAATCCCACTTTATTAAAATTAATTATATCCAGAGCAAATATGCAGTCCACTGTGTCTCAATATTTTCGCGGTATTGTGGGTCACCTGACGTGATTTCTGTGATCTGTCGTGACGTGATTTGACCTGACCTGAGCTGTGACGTGATATGTGACGTTGGGGGGGGGGGGGGGGGCTTATTATAAGGATGGGGCTTAATAAATGAAATGCAGTAATTAAATTATGACCCTAATTGTTTGTTTTTTCTTTAGATTCTTACCCTGTTACCCGTCCGCAAACTGGATGCAGTAAATCAAATATACATGGTGTATCATTGGTAGTTGGACTGGTGATTGGCTTTCTTGCAACCTTGGTTATTGCTGCTATTGTGTGGACTACCACGTCGAAACGAAGAAAATTAACGGGTAAGCAAAAATATATCCGTGTTTTAGATCTGAACTGCGAATGTTTGGAATAGTTTAAAAACGATCCCATTTGGTAAGTTCATTGGCGTAGTAATTTTGAAAAATAATGTTGTCTAAGCCAAGAAAATCAAACCTAAAGTTTATGTAAATCACGAGTATTCTTTATCAGATTAATGAGAGTGTCTGTCTGTCTGTCTGTCTGTCTGTCTGTCTGTCTGTCTGTCTGTCTGTCTGTCTGTCTGTCTGTCTGTCTGTCCGTCCGTCCGTCCGTCCGTCCGTCCGTCCGTCCGTCCGTCAGTCAGTCAGTCAGTCAGTCAGTCAGTCAGTCAGTCAGTCAGTCAGTCAGTCAGTCAGTCAGTCAGTCAGTCAGTCAGTCAGTCAGTCTGTCTGTTTGTTTGTTTGTTTGTTTGTTTGTTTGTTTGTTTGTTTTTTTGTTTGTTTGTTAACCCACTGGCGGAGGTATATGCAGTCTCTCAATGCCCTCTTTTATCCCACATATAAGCAACGTAGTTTTGTTCTTTCAGATAAAGCTCCTGTGTTACGAAAGGCTACTAACCGAGCCTACAAAACACGCGTCAGTACTATGGACTTAATCAACAGAAACCACGTGAATGGAAAGACTGGTAATAATATTCATACCCTAGAATTATCAGCCATGACAGGTAATGTTGATTAAATTAAACCAGGAAATACTTATGCAAAAAATAATTTTAAGTAACTTCCCCTTTTTTCGGGAAAAGTGTTTGCGTTCGGAGGCATTACCCCCAAATTATAAGCCACTAAATCAGAGGGTCAAAGCGTTGGATAATGAACAGTAAGTTTTTAAGTTACGTGTGGTGTTCAAGGTCAACTCAAGGCAAATTACATTTTTCGCTTTATATACGTATCAAAGCACGTAGGATCCGAATATGATATCACGTTTGTCCACGCGTGTAAAATGATACGTTAGGTCGTAGCTTATGTCGTGCACTTTTAACATGAGCCCCTGGCTCGGATGGTTGGGCGATCACATCCTGTGCTTGCGACGTTAAATAAATCATTACTGCACGCGTGTCGAGATTAGCACCCTCACCGGGCTCCAGATCTTCGGCATGCCGTCACGCATTCAACAACATTTTCAGCTTCAAACTGTTTCGCAAAAAGTGGTGAACTTGCGATGCGCGAGAAAGGGAAAATCGCTAGCGGTAATGTGTCAGAACCAAACAAAGTGTTAAAAAGCGGTGCCCTGTTTAGCGTAAAAAATGTCGGGTTAAAAATACCGCAATAAATATGTTGCGTCAAAAATACCGCGTCAAAAATGTCGTGTCAAAATTATTGCGTCAAGAACAGGGGTGGCGCGGAGCGTAAATTTTTTGGTATTAGTTGTGGTATATAACGTAGTGGGGTCTGGGGGGTATCCACCCCCAGGAAATTCTGAAATCTAGAGGCTCTGAAATGCTATTTCCAGCATTCTACAGAAGATATTATTTGAAAAATCAAGCGAGATGAAGATCTAAATGCTAAACATTTTACGCAGTTCGATTACTTCACGACCAAATTAACGGAAACATCCATTGAATTAGATCTGTCTGAGACTATGATGTGACTAATAATATTGTTTTTGGTTTTATGATATTTCGTTTTTAAAATTGTGGGATTGTTTGAAATACAAACCAGGCACAACTCAGAAAGATAATGGCAATGTATAACAAACTTGTTCACTGTTCTCTTACTTAGTTTTTAAGTTTACACTTTACAGTTGTGACTCGATAGTAAAGAAAAAAGTTTTGAAACATCCCAGCGATGGCCACACGCCTCGCCACCGCAACGCCATCTTAGCGATACTGATGCGCTGCACGTGTGAATACAGTAGCTAGCTTGCGTGATGCGCCGACAATACATATGATCAGCGCAACGTCTGCCTGGTTTTGCGAACGCAGGCGGCCTGGGGGGGGGGGGGGGCATGAAGCGGACTTGCACATGCGCATTGAGATTATTGAAAACGAGGCTTTACTATGCTCAGTTCTGTTTACGTCTTCGTTGAGAGAGGAGCTCTTCCCGCAAAGTAAAGTGTCGTATCGATCAAACGAAGAAACTTTGCTTAAATTCATCAGGGCGCCTTTCTGTGGCACATCGATCTGAAATTGAACGAGTACCTTCTAAAATCAGGACATATATAGTTTGTAGTTCTCTTTCACGATTTGTTTGAGACTTTGTCGCGCAACGGAGATATTCGAATTCAGTCAGTCTGGTTTGAGTATATTAAAGTTTATCGGGTTAAATATTTGATTTCCAGTGCTGTTTTTTTTGCGTATGTATACGTACAGAGTGCTGACGAGTTTACACTCGCGACTCGTTCATATTTGACGCATTTGAGTGTACATACGCTCGTAATATATACTCTCATCAAGGTGTGCTAAGAAAAGGGATACGATTACGTTGTCTCGCCTTATGAGAGTGATGCTCAACTTACTTACTTGCAAAAGATCGGCCTTATCGATTACATTTTGTCTGAAGACTCAGACCTTCTTGTCTTTGGAAGTTCCGAATATACAAAAGTTATTTTTTAAGATTAATTTCGTTAATATGGACGGGGAATTAATTGTTTCAAGCAATTCTGATAAACTTTATTCATTCTCTGAAGATATGTTTCGATATATGTGTGTATTGTCTGGATGCGATTATTTACCTTCAATGAGGGGTATTGGATTGAACAGAGCATTTGCTGCAATCAAACAAAAACCTGCCCCTCGTGATGCAATTAATTTTCTAAAGGAAAAGCAACATAACTGTCCCTGCCAATTATGAGAAAAACTTTCAACCAGCAATTCGTTCATTTCTCAGTCATCCAGTATTCAACCCTTTTTATTTGACCCAAGTTCCACTTTACAAAACCGAAACTGGCAATGATAGAACCTAAGGGATGACCTTACTCAATTTTATTGAAGGCAATGTTGATCCTACAAAGCCAAATAATGTACAATCATTATTCTCTTTGGACAAACCAACAATAGATACATATGCCATTGGGCTTTTCGAGCTACAAAATGTAAGTAGCAATGACGAATACCGAGAGGAAAATCCTGAAGAGACTGTGTGTGAAACTGCACACAACAACACAGTTGATGGTGTGGGGAACACTAGTGATGAGGAGGAGCATACTTTACCTTTTAAGGTTCTGGGGAGTGCACACCATAAAGAAATGCAAGATTCTTTAGAACAGGGTGTCTTGGCCATGAATGAGCAACAAAAACAAGTTGTAGCACATCTACAACCAGAACCTACTAATGACTATGACAGCAATGCCATTTTACTCAAGAACGTCGAATGCTATTGATTCCGCACGAACGAACTAGGCAATGCAAGAGTTATATAATTAAATCTACAACTTCAGCTCATTTGTTTTATTGTTCACACAAGAACTACTAAACGTCTTTTTACATGTTTTCAACGTTTTAAACGTAAACATAGCTATAATCTCAAGACTTACTACAACAATTACAAGCGCTATTTATAAGATAGTTTAAAGTTTTAAATCTAAACATTATAATCCCAAGACTTACTACAATTATAAGCGATATTTATAAGATATTTTAAAGTTTTAAATCTAAACATTACAAACTCAAGACTTACTACAAGAACAATTATAAGTGCTATTTATAACATAGGCTCAAAGTTTTAAATTTAAACATTATAATCCCAAGACTTACTACAATTATAAGCGCTATTTATAAGATATGTATGGTGGTTCGTGGTTGTGCTAATCCTAATACTGTCCCAAGCCCGAATCCTAATCTTAACTCCAAACGTGCCTAACTCAGTGAGCTATATATATATATATATATATATCTGAAGTGTTATCTTCTGATCATTGACCAGGCAAACCAATAGAAGACATGTAGACCTGAAGTTTGTATACCTCCAGTCTTCCATGCAGAGATGAAAATTCAGCCTCGCTACTTTTAGAATACAGTTAAACCTCTATTAAAAGTGCTTATAAGGTGAAAATTAAGTCTGTCTTATTTAAAAGAACACTTAAAATGACAAAGTAACATCTTTTGCAGTTTTTCGTTTCCTTGCTTCATTGTTGAGATATTTCTGGTTGTTTGATATGCAAATTAGACATCTAGATGTCACACGTGCTTAACGATTTACCGGGGGCTGGGCAAAGATGGAGGCCAAAAACAAAATGGCGGGAACAAATGGGCCTGGCACAGGCTGCCAAAAATGCCCCATATAATGCCTCATTTTTGACTCGTACCCAATTTTCACAAAGTTTATTGCGCCTGGTCAGGCTTTCAATCGACTTGCAAAATTTAAGATGTCGCTCACGTTAAATGTATTCTTATACTGCGTTCGATATGCTTTGGATAATTCTAACTACAGCGAAATTATCTTCTTTTGACACCTCAATACTAAAATACTCTTTGACTTTGTTCACCAAGTCTTTCCAATTCGTTTCTCCAGATTAAGAAAACCATTTTTTCGGCTCATGGACTTCGTTGTATGGCAGGGCACAGAGACGACACAACCCATCGTTGCATATTCTTCCGACGTTTTTTTCGGATGTCAGTTCGCCAGCTTTTCTCTCATTTTCATTCATTTTGAAGTTGTTTTTCAATTTACCGCCATCCCTTCATTATAATTTGAGCCCTTTAAACTAATGCCCGCGAGTTAGCCTGAGCGCCTGCCTTACTTCCACCAATCAGAATGCCTAAAACATCCAATGTTATCTCGACCAATCAGATGTGGTGATGGTTCAGTCTGTGCCAGGGCCATTTGTTCCCACCATTTTGCTTTTGCCCACCATCTTGGCCCAACCCCCCACAAATGGCCCTGGGGACGACGTTGCATGGAAGGTTATATATCTTTGTTATTATTAAACCAAATTAATTCGACGGAAGCGCGTGGGCCGGTTTCTCTCACAACACCAAACATGTAGGTTTTCAAGTAATAGCGTACCATCGAGCTGCTATTAATAGCTCATAATGCGGACAAACAAACCAAAATTGACTTCCGAATGATTGCAAATGAGCCATTATCTATTGTTCGGACTGCAAGAATTGTGGGTAAAAGCGGCAAACTTAAATAGTGACGTCACCACGACGGAGCAACAAGGGGGAATTTCGTTCTCCACCAATCAGCGCGTTTGTTTAAATTTTGGCTCTAGACCAATCAGATTGCGTGAATGTGAAAATACACGTAAATTTCATCACAAATATAGGGTCGCAAATAAAGCCCTGGGGGGGGGGGGGGGGGGTGGTCCGGATTTTTGCATTTTTGGATCGATTTCAACGGAATCAAGAAGTACATTAAATTTGCTAACAATTTTCCGCTGGGATTTTCGTTTTATGGCCTAGTTATAAAATTATTGGCAGTCAAACATTGGCTGAAATAAAGGGACCACGACGCACGCTTAAGTATAACTTAGTGAATATGGGCCTCAGATGATCAGGGTTTTTATTTTTTTCAATCGAAATTAACGAAGTCAGATAGAGTACACATTTCCCCAAAAATGTGCCGCTGGGATTAGCGCTTTATAGCTGGGTTATAAATTTATCCGATTTCGAACAACGGCGTACGCAAACGACCGCGAACTGGGCGTCAGGATTTCGAACTTGAGCCGAAATATACGAAATCAGGTAAACAAAGCTTTTTCTAAAGATTTGTCGCTGGGATTAGCGTTTTATCGCTTGGTTATCGAATTGTTGGCATTCAAAGTTCGGCTTCGTATGTATAAAAAACAACACTCGAGCCAGTCCGGTAGTGAGAAGTTCAACTTGCAAAATATTAATATTAACTGGCTTTTGATCAAATACCAAACGTATTTCCGGTCACTATTTGCAATCGAAGCAATTTTCAAGGCATTTCAAAGACGAAAAGCCTCCCAAGATGGCGAACACTACTACATTAAATGACAAATTTGCTGCTATTGTATGTGTAAACATGGCAAAAATAAACTCACAGTATCACAATCTAATGCCTGGGTGGCTCAACATGATGCCAAGAACCAATCTTCAGTATCAGATTGCCAACTGCCATCTCCTCTGAGACTTCATCATCAGCTAAATCGTCGTCGTTTTCATCATCGTCTTCGTCTACTTCGCCGTTGTCATCGCTTGTCTCGCCGTCATCGTGGCCGTTCACGAACTTTGTAACAGCTTCATTTGCAGTCTTTCCGAGGGTATTCACTTTCGACTGAATCGTGGCTTCGCAAACAGAACAAATGCTGATGTCTGGCAAGTTGCACTCGATGTGAAATGAGTGTCCACAGCCCCGGAAAATTCGCCACATAGCACTGTGACTGTTGCATTCAAATTTGTCACATTTCCTGTTTGAATAAAAATTTAAGGTAAGACATTTCTACTTCACTATCCATATCAAAAATCATATTATTGAATATATTATAAATGTATTTAAATCACAAACTTACACTTCTGGGTTTGGGGGTCTTTCAACTGAGGTGAACCCAAGTGGCAGGACTCTGTTTGACACAAGAATGCTTCCAAACAGGTTTGGCAATTGCCATTTTGTAGTGGCCTTTTTCTGTCCCTTGGTTCTTGGCAGCAATACGGCCATTCCAGGGTGATTGTGCAGTTCTCCAAACTTTGCAGTCAAAAATTCAGCAGCCTTGAGTTTCAGGTTGTCGATTCTCTTTCTACTGAAATTGAACTTCTTTGGGGGAACAAACATTGACTTGAATGCATGCAATTCATGATTTGCTCAGCATTGTCAGTCACATTAGTTCGAGCTCGTAGAACAGAGTGGAAATTTTCTACCGGATACTCGTCGAAGGCTACCAGTGCTTCACGTAATGTGTGGTACATGGGATGACCATTATCTTGCCAATACACAAATGTGGACAGAGCAACTAACAGAGCTTTGTCGTAGTGACGCCTTTGGAACACCATGAACATCACCCAGCAACGCAGTAGGGACTTGCAATATAGATCATAATCGTTGCATTTGAACACAATAGAATAGATACTCAAGACAAGTGGCACATAATTATCAACAAGGTTGATGAGGGTAAGGAACTCTATATCTTTACAGTGACAGAAAACTGAAAGAACTGTTTCTCTGACAAGTGTCCAGCCACCATATATCACTTCAAGTAATAGGGATACTCTCCATGGCTTTGGTTTCATTGCTAATTTTGCATTTTTTCCAAATAGGAAGGAATACAGCTCTGCAAAGATTGGATGGAAATTCTTCAAGACACATTCTCTTGAATTCAGTGAGATATGCAATGGACCTATCAGGGGGACAACATTCTCACATACAGCGGGTAAGGGAACTTTAAGCAAATTATAAACCAGTTGTCGCATGAAGAACTGAGTAGGCCAATCTCCCATGAATGGGGTCAGAAAACGACTAAGATAAACTTCCAAACCATTGGAAAGCATGTGCTTGAAAGCAGTAATCAGATCATCTGCAGACTTCAGAGATAAATGAAGACTGTCAATCAGTTTTGTGTTCTCCATGCATCTCATTTTCTGTATTTCTGTTTGCTGGTAGTCATGTAACAGAAGACGGTGCCGTTGAGCTTCGGGTTCAAAATATATAGCTACCGCCCAATCAGGCATATTGGTTGCATAGCTTTGGGATAACCCAGCCATATTTTTGTTAATGAACTTCAACAAAATTTTAGGTTGTACTGGAGTGGTTGGTAATAGAGGTGTGCTTGAACAATCCTTCGAAACAGCCTTGACATTTGGGAAAACTTTCACTAGCAATGTAGACATATGGACTGCTTGTGTTTGCGTTTTTTCCTCGGGACGATGCATGGTATGGATGTTATGATAGTCATCTATGCAAAACACAAGAAATTGTTCCTTTTCTACAACCTCTTGAAAAAAACTAGCAACATTATTTAAATGAAGTGAAGCAGATGACTGTGTGGCAGCCTTTATGGTACGGGGATGGGCAGCAACTCCAAGATTATGTAAAGATGCCAAACCTTGTTCAGTGATACCAAACCCTTGTAGTGTTCTAGCAAGAGTTACTTGAAACCAGTTGGATCTTTGGGACATTGTGTACATCATGACATAGATTACTACCATGGTCCTAAGTTTGGTAAGATCCTTTCTTTCATCCGACATTCTCTCAGAGGTAATGGCAGCTGATAAAACATTAAACAAGTTTTCTGCACCAACTTGCTTGCAGATTTTCTCAAATTCAGTTGGATTCATTTCTGGGCATTGGTTGAAAATATTTGAAAAGTAGTCACTTAGCTTGGTAAGATCACTTTTGAAATCAACATGTTGTGAAGCTTTTTCAAGAAGTTTTTCATATTCATCCTTTGAAATACATACATTGGTATCATCAGTTTGTGTTTCTTTCTCTTCATAGGTTGTTTAACACACTAGCACCACATCATCTGACTGTTCTGAATTATCTAGAAGCTTTTGTCTTGGACTACTTAGGCTGATTGTTCGTTCACTAACCTGACTGCTAGACTGGCTATCGACACTAATAGGGGCAGTGGTGATGTCATGCTCCTCTGCAAGGATACCAGTGTTATTATCATCCCTATCATCATCCTGAATCATGTGCTTTGGATTTTGCAGTAATGCTTAAAGCTAAATTATTAAATGCATATACCTATTATATTTAGTGACATATATCTCTAAACCAAGTATCGATTGTATATCAATTGTAGTTACAATTTTTGTTACTATCAGCTTTGGCATCTACACTAACGTAAAATCTCAAAAGTAACCCCTCCAAAAAGTTTTTTAATAAAACCATATGAAATGGAAGAACTCTTGTAAAAAAATATGGTTAACATTTAACTTATGCTGATTGTTTAAACAACCCAAATCCCCCACCCCCCTAAAAAAAGTAGCTATCCCAGAGGTATTCAGGGTGGTTACTTTTGAGATTCTATGACTATGGCAATTCTAGCAATAAAATGTGTATATAACTATAATGCACCCAGGGACACCCAGAGATGTTTGGGTTCCCTCCCCTGCCCTGAACTCCTAGATTAATAATAATGCAGCATTATTTTTCTCTTTTATAATAGTATTTCACCAATTTTCAGTTCTCCCCTTATATATAGGTCCCAAGCAAATTGTTCCCTTAGCCCCCCCCCCCCCCCCCCCCCCCCCAACCCATATCTATCTTCCATGTATCGGCCAGCCATGTAAACTTATATTGTAATACTAAATAATTATAGTTTTACAGTTTTTGTCTTATGTCGGCACAACAAGAATATTTATTAAACTCTAGAAATAAGGTGACCATTGTAATTCCCCCACAAATATTTCTTACCTTGTTTTCTATTGTTCTGACATTATTGGCTGGTATAAGTCTAGTGAAATCCCGAGTTTTCATGCATCGTTGAAGGCAATCGATGCAAACATTTTGTACAATTGGTGCTGTTTTCATTTCAAGCTTTTGCTTTAAAAATATCCCAAAAATGTTTACAAATTCTGACAAACCATTTCTACGTAGGTTTATTATATGTAAACCTCTTTCAATGCTCTTCCACTTCGCGTGAAACTCACGATTCTGGCAAGCTTTTAAATACTTAGGCATTTTAACATTGGAAAAAGACAAGTGTATATAGCGTTTGAGAACAAAATAAGCCAATTATTTTCCCGCTCTTTTAGCCAAGAACGATTTGCTTGGAAAAACTTCGGATTTATTTTCGTAAACTAATTTTTATACAAAAGAACAAAACCGCTGTATACAATACAGCGTTCGACAATTGCCGAACTTTGAATGCCAACAATTCGATAACCAAGCGAAAAACGCTAATCCCAGCGAAAAATCTTTAGAAAAAAGCTTTGTTTACCTGATTTCGTATATTTCGGCTCAAGTTCGAAATCCTGACGCCCAGTTCGCGGTCGTTTGCGTACGCTGTTGTTCGAAATCGGATAAATTTATAACCCAGCTATAAAGCGGTAATCCCAGCGGCACATTTTTGGGGAAATGTGTACTCTATCTGACTTCGTTAATTTCGATTGAAAAAAATAAAAACCCTGATCATCTGAGGCCCATATTCACTAAGTTATACTTAAGCGTGCGTCGTGGTCCCTTTATTTCAGCCAATGTTTGACTGCCAATAATTTTAGAACTAAGCCATAAAACGAAAATCCCAGCGGCAAATTGTTAGCAAATTTAATGTACTTCTTGATTCCGTTGAAATCGATCCAAAAATGCAAAAATCCGGACCCCCCAGGGCTTTATTTGCGACCCTATATTTGTGATGAAATTTACGTGTATTTTCACATTCACGCAATCTGATTGGTCTAGAGCCAAAATGTAAACAAACGCGCTGATTGGTGGAGAACGAAATTCTCCCTTGTTCGACGGAGCGCTATTATGTTTGATAATAGCAAAGATATATAATATTCTCCAATGACTCATATACGCTAAGATGTTAATTTGTGACGTCAAGAAGTTTTATTTGCTTATCAAAAAGCCAAGCAAAGCTAAGAATAAAAAAAATGCAAAATATGTTACTCTGTCATTTTTAGTGCTATTTCAAATAAGACAGAGTTGATCATACAAATATGACGGAGGTTTATTTTTCCACACCTTGGTAGGAATTAATAAAGCTTTTATTGTCTGTGAAGTGAAACAGTCAGTCAGAAAATACGGAAAACAACAGATTAACGCTTAATGCAGGATTAGTGCCAATCAACTTTTGAAATGTTAGGTTTCCCGCTGCCATGGGTTACGCGGAAAACATCACGCTCAAATTTTTTGACTGTCACGGATTTTGACACCTGATATATAACAAAAGTAATTATGACTATTAAATGAGCTTTTCTCTAACAATAACGCTGTTTTGTGTGAACAAAGATATTCTAAAAGTTGCGTGGCCTGATTTTCATCTCAGTCGTCTTTAAAGAATAGTCGTCTCCTTTCCAGTACAACCAGACAACGCCTTGAGCATGTTTGGTGTTAGAACCACGCAGATACAAACCATTTAAGTTGGAGTTATGACATTTATTGTACCACCAGGCACCTTTGGCTAACACAGCACAGTTTCCAAGAGACAATTTGTCATTGTCTTTATCTTTAGTGCTAAACTTCATTCCATTGTGAGAAGCAAGTGAGTCACTAGCATTACCTTGTAACGAGAAAAAAATGCACGATGTCCGTATAAAGTCGCGTTCTCATAATTCGATCTAATATATCCAACACTCGTCAGTGTTTTTTATCCAGTTTCTAAATACAGCCAAGTAGGTTGAAAATAAGAGACAAAACCGCGTGTTGTGTTAACCAGCTTGGCTGTATTTAGACATCGGAGGACAAACACTGACGAGTGTTGGATATAGCTTCTCAAACGAATCAATATTTTAAGACAAAATCGACCAAAACATTTGCTAAATTTGACCGTAATCTTCTTCCGATTTCTAAATGCTTATTAAATACATATATATTTCTTTTAAATTTTTCTCATAAATTAGTAATGAGTTTGAGAATAATCAGATCTGAATCTCCTTTTGATGTATGTGATTTACATATCCAAAACTCATTAATAATTCATGAAGAAACGGTTTGGATATCATGGTTTGGATATCGGAGGAAGAAATTACATAAATTAAGCAAACTTTCATCTTGATTTTCTCTTAAAATACTGATTTGTTTTAGATGCTATATCAAACACGAGGAGGAGTGTTTCATCAGGATATCCAAACACCTCGAAGTTTGTTCAAAAACCTCGGCTTCGCCTCGGTTTTCAACAAACGTCTCGGTGTTTGGATATCCTGATGAAACACTCCTCCTCGTGTTTGATATATTACATCAAAGTAAAAACTGTGGTGTTCGCCAGCAAACTACTCGACACTCTTGTAAGTTAAAGTAGTTTGCCGTTTCTCTCTGACTAAGGACCTTCGCTCGAATCACATAATCTACGTTCCATATTTCGGTAGTATACCCAACCTTACTATATTTCGACTCTTGTAAGTCACTCTAGTCAATCACATACATACATCAGCGCAATAATCGGATCAGATTAATCAGATCGTGTGAACGTGTTATAACAAGACCTTTACCATTTTGTACAATAGCCAAAATCGTCGCGAGACAAGTTTCTACAATCGTTGCACATAGTAGAAAGCAATTCTTCTGCAATACTGCAATTGTGACGACTTGTCTTGCACAAATTTGACCAAGCGTACGACACGTTTCAATTTTCTAATACGCAACTACAAACAAATATCTTTGTACCTTGTTAATAACTTTCTCAAATAAAACGTTTCTCACCTGAATAACCTTCAACTGTCAACTTATATAGGTCCGTTTCATCTGTCATGGCAAATGTGCTATACTTAGCGTAACGTGTCTCGTTTTCAAAATCTTCCAGATCAACTCTCAAAACATCTTGACCACTCTTTGACAAACGATTTATCTTGTCCAGTCCAAGCCAGAACTCTCCACTGAGATTACCAAATCCATTTTTGTAGTCAGTCCAAGTTAGATAAAAATCCACGCTTCCGTCCATTCGTCTTTGAAAAACAGTCCAACCTCCTCCATCAGTTGTCATGTCACACCTTACATCGAAACCTCCTAGACCATCTGGGACAATTGTGTACACGCCATTTTCTTTTACTCCACTTTTGTACAAATCAGCACAACTTGTTGGTACTATGTGTAAAAATTAATTTTTAGAATGTCACAAATATATAACAGTGCAAATCCAACTTAAACGTGCATATGTTGTTGTTTTGTAAAGACACATCTAGAGCAAATATACAGGGAAAACGTAATGTGTCTGTGGTATGTGTTTGCAAACATTTTTTCGCTTCCGATTACTAAAAACTCTCTCGATCATTATCACACTTGACTCGCGGTAATATTTGCTGTATAAGCTCTTGCCTTCCAGGTTCACTCGGGCTACTGATATTTGAAAGCTTCGCGTAGCCTGTGCGTACTCTAGCAAGACTACACGGCAATGGCAATGCATAATTGCATAGATTTTCACAAATAGAATCTATGGTCTTATATATGAACTGCTGCGGTGCAGGAAGCGCCGAAGGTTTGCTAATGTAGTATAAATGTAAACAAGGCCGTTTTTCTGAATCTAATATATTTAGTTTCCGAATGTATAAATACGACACGCGATATCTAGACATGCACTGAACAGTTCAACATATTGATATCTTACCGGTATTTGCTCTATTCGGTGCTTATTATTATACTTGCATAAAAAGCTGCGGGTATGCGGGTACCACCCGGAGGAAGGTTTACTTAGTGAGGAAGGTTTAAAGTGAAAACACGTGAAACAACACATTCGGTAATCTGAGAAAGCTACAATTGATCATGCAAGGTGTCGAGAAGAAATGCGATTTGCATCAAAACATTGGCTAACCAACAATTATGAAGCACTGGCAGTGGTAGCAGTTACATGTGTGAGACATGTACGCTGATGTCTTCTGTGATGTCTGTATCTTCGCAGCAGTCGAGGGTAGTTGGCAGGCTATCAGTCAGCAGCGGTCAGTTATTAGTAGCTATTGTAGTATGCCAAAGCTTACCTAGGAAAACCAAGGTACTGTAAAAGTCACGCAGTATTTATGAACGTTGCAAAACACAAAATTCTCGCTATATATTTTGAGGAAGGTTATCTAAACTTAAAAACCCATCCGGAGGAAGGTTGAATACTTTCCAACTCTGCTATAAACCAGTAAGGCCAGGACCAACCTGTTTTCAAACAGCTCGTCATCTTTTACGTACTAGGTCTACCGCGATCGCCGGCGTGTGCAGTTGTAAACATTGTAAAGCCTTTGTAAGCCGCATTACTGATCAACTATAACTCGGTCATTTGCAAAGCTATTCAAACAAGTAAACAACTGAGAAAAGTGAAATGTCTTGCAAATATTCAAAAACATCGATAAAATGGCAATAACAGCTTTGTTCAAAAGAGACAACCACTGATCATCTGGAGACAACTCGGCCAAACCTCGGTTTCGCAATTATTAAACATGACTGTTCTCTGACGTCCTTCACTCCTTCAGTTTAAAGTTTCCAATTATTTTTAATACACCTTGATTCGCTGACAGTCCGACTACTCTGACATCTTTGTTTGAGACCTCTGGTTTGAGACGAAACATCGATAAAATGGCAAGAAAAGCTTCGCCCAAGAGACAACTTGCCATGAAAGTGAAATATCGGTTTCGCAAAGGCTGTCCGGTCAAGTTTGTCGACACAAAAAATAACAGAGCCGAAATTTAGACTCGGCTACCCTGTGGTAGCCCAAGTAATAAGTTTTCCACGCCAATTAAGACTTAATAATATCGGACCTTGCGTTCGTTGTTGAAAAAATCCAACAAGCAAAGTTTAAAATAAACTGTATTGCGCATGCGTTGTGCGAATGTCGAGCCTACAGTCATCGTAGCGAAATATCCAGTGCGGTCGAAAAGTAGATTTTTCTTCACCAAAAGCAAAAACAATTGAATATCATAACAATTCCAATTTTATGGAATTTCAAACTGCAGGAAATAACTCCGCCTATATGCTAAGACAACATCTATGTTCAACAACCAAAACATATTACCTGTGCAGTTTGTTCCATTTCCAATAAAACCGCGATTACATGTGCAAGTATAAGAACCAGCGGTATTGTTGCAAGTAGTATTTTGGTGACAGGGATCGAGGCTACATTCATCAACGTCTAAAATTAAAAACAAATCATTAGAACATGAAATAAAATCTCAAATAAAACTCGTTATACCGTATGAATAAAATTTAAGATCGACTATATAAGAGAATCTATAGCGACAATATTAGGGTAGTGTAGAAAAGAGTAGGATAAGAGTGAATAGGTTAAGGTAAGTTAGGATAGAGTAGACCAGGCCAGACTAGACTAGACTATAGACTAGACTAGAGTCACTAGACTAGACTAGACTAGACTAGACTAGACTAGACTAGACTAGACTAGACTAGACTAGACTAGACTAGACTAGACTAGACTAGACTAGACTAGACTAGACTAGACTAGACTAGACTAGACTAGACTAGACTAGACTAGACTAGACTAGACTAGACTAGACTAGAGTGGAATGGATTGGGATAAGATAGGATGGAATGGAAGGAAATGGAAAAGAGTGGAGTGGCGTGGCCGGCGTAGAGTAGAGTAGAGTAGAGTAGAGTAGAGTAGAGTAGAGTAGAGTAGAGTAGAGTAGAGTAGAGTAGAGTAGAGTAGAGTAGAGTAGAGTAGAGTAGAGTAGAGTAGAGTAGAGTAGAGTAGAGTAGAGAGTAGAGTAGAGTAGAGTAGAGTAGAGTAGAGTAGAGTAGAGTAGAGTAGAGTAGAGTAGAGTAGAGTAGAGTAGAGTAGAGTAGAGTAGAGTAGAGTAGAGTAGAGTAGAGTAGAGTAGAGTAGAGTAGAGTAGAGTAGAGTAGAGTAGAGTAGAGTAGAGTAGAGTAGAGTAGAGTAGAGTAGAGTAGAGTAGAGTAGAGTAGAGTAGAGTAGAGTAGAGTAGAGTAGAGTAGAGTAGAGTAGGGTAGAGTAGAGTAGAGTAGAGTAGAGTAGAATAAAATTGAACAGATTATGAAGAGAATCCGTTGGATTTTCTTTGTTTTTCGAATCAGATATATACGAATATCTAAAAAAACTTTTCAGTTGTAATCATTTGAAAGACTAAAGTAGATGATGGAAACGATGATGCATGTTTCAGATGAGAAACGTGAGTACAAATAAGCCTTCCACGCGAATTCAGACTAAATAATATCAGACCTTGTGTTAGTTGGGAAAATTCGACAAGCAAAGTTCAAAATCAACTGCATAGGGCAAACGTTGTGCGAATGTTGAGCCTACACTGCCATCGTTCCTAAAGATCCGGTGTCGAAAAATAGCATTGTTCTCACCAAACGTAAGGATAATTGAGTATCCTCAAACTGCTGGAAATAATTCCGCCTATGCAAAGACAAATATCTACGATGATGCATGTTTCAGATGAGAAACGTGAGTACAAAAAAGCCTTCCACACGAATTCAGACTAAATAATATCAGACCTTGTGTTAGTTGGGAAAATTCGACAAGCAAAGTTCAAAATCAACTGCATAGGGCAAACGTTGTGCGAATGTTGAGCCTATACTCCCATCGTGCCTAAAGATCCGTTGTCGAAAAATAGGATTGTTCTCACCAAAAGTAAGGATAATTGAGTATCCTCAAACTGCTGGAAATAACTTCGCCTATGCAAAGACAAATATCTATGTTCAGCTACAAGAACTTACCTCTGCAATTGGTTCCATCGCCAGTAAATCCACGATTACAAGTGCAAGTATAAGAACTAACGGTATCTCTACAAGTGGCGTGTTGATGGCAAGGTTTGGAGCTACATTCGTCAATGTCTAAAAATAAACACAAATCAATAGAATATTAAGCAATAATGAATTACAGCACTCGCGTTTACTAACAAGGAACAAGAGTTCAATTTCTGAGTCTATACGAGTTCTTATATTTGCTAATATAATTAAATGTTTAATTGAAGATTTTCAGTTAATATTTTCGTATCTTAAAGTCTTAGACATCAAAGTCAACAAGTACAAAGAACAAGCTTTAAATTTTTCAAAGGTTTTCAAGATATGTCAGATATTTTGTCTTTTGGAAAATTGGCTATCTCGTACCAAACAAGCTCGAAACAAGCTCTTGTTTTCAAATGCTTTCAAAATGCCTAAGAGTCCAAAGTTCTTGATCTGATGCAATAATCATTGTGTATTCACGTGAACAACGCATGATTAAAGTTGACGTGGGAAACATTGCACTGTTTCCTTCTTCATTGTTGACGTCAGAGGGAAACAGTGCAATGTTCCCCTCGGCAGAAAGAAACATTGAGTTTGTTGAACAAGATGTGACCATGATTTGACCAATAAGATTTCATCTTTGGCAAACAAAAGTCTCTGGTTTCTCTTTCCTGAAATTACGTATAGATCAATGCCATCATCATTCTATACAGAATCTGCGAACTGAATACAATCTTGCTCTCAATGAGCTCTCTGTTTTTATTAATGAATCTGACATCAATTTGGTGAAAGATTTCTGTTGCGTAAATCAACAAAGACCTCTCTTAAACTTAAAATTAGATCTAGACACAACCAAAAATTGCGGTGTTTGTTTGAGAAAAGAACGGTCGTCTGGAGCCACAAACCCATCTTTGTCTTGAATCTTTCTGAAAAAGAGTTGTCTGACTTAGAAAGAAGCGATCTGGAAAAAGGTTTAAAGTTTGCTATAGCACCTCATAAGGTCCCAACAACTGAGATCGTTGCCATCGAAGAAGGAATTTTTCGACTAGGTGACGATCAAAAACGTCTGGTGAGAGCTGAAGTCTGTATAGCATTCTAAGGCGGACCAAGCTACCTTTGAAAAACTTAGACAGCAATATTTTTAAGGCTCTAGTGGTTCTTAAGAAAGATCCAGATAGACTTGTTCTATCAGCAGATAAAGGTAATTGTGCATGTGGTCATGGACAAAAGCCAATATTACGAGAAAGCTTTATAAAATGATAGAAATACCTATTCTATTTTATCTTCAGATCCTGTGTCCGCTGTCATTGCTAATTTAGTAATGGAAGACATTGACAAAGGGCATTAGCTACCGCACCAGTGAAGCCCTTTTTCTGGAAACGATATGTGGATAATGTTATCTGCGGTATCCAAAAATATAGTGGAAATTCTTTTAGATCACCTAAAATCTAGCCTTCGATTCAATTCACGGTAGAACGTGATACGAATGGAAGTTTGCCTTCTTTGGACTTGATTGTCAAAAGAACAGACCACGGGAATCTTGAAACTGGGGTATACCTAAAACCTACACACACTGACAAATACATCCCATTTGAGTCTCATCATCCTATATGCCATAAAAGTCCGTTTCAAGAACTTTGTTTTTGAGAGCCCAGGGCATACCATCTAGTGCCAAGTCGAGGGAAAGTGAGCAACAATATGTATTTGACGTTTTAAAGGCGAATGACTATCCTAATGATTTCTTAAAAAACTGTTTAAGTACTGTTTAATAAACGAGCAGGAGTGTTTTATCAGATATAAAGACACGAGGCGAAGCCAAGTGTTTTTGTATCTGCATGATAAAACACGAACTGCGAGTTTATTGAACGGCTTCAGTAACGAACCAATGCACTTGGTAAGTTCATTGGCGTAGTAAGTTTGAAAAATAACCTTGTCTAAGCCGAGAAAATCAAAGCTAAAGTTTATGTAAATCAGGAGGATTCTTTATCAGATATAAAACCACGGACATGCTACTGATTTCCTTTGTGTTTTCCTCATGAATTATTAATGCCTTTTTGAAAACCAGTTACACCACTACTACGCAAAACACTGAGGATGAAAATTCGATGATGGGTTTTGCGATTGTTCCGTACATTCAAGGAATTACGGAACCAATTAAAAGAATCTTAGGTAGTTTCAACGTAAAAGTTGCTCAAAAACCTTTCTTAAAGTTAGGTCATATTTTTGCAAAACCTAAGGATCGTATTGTGAAAGAACAGAGAAAAGATGCTATTTATTCCATTGCGTGCAATGACTGAAATCAGGAGTACATCGGCCAGACACAACGTCAGTTTGGCACGCATTTAAAAGAGCACCAAAAAGCAGTTTTTACTGCGCAGGCGCAAAACTAAATTTTACAGCCAACGAAGTGAATACAATATAATGGCGGAGACACAAGAAGGCGCGACCGACAAGCGATTAATAGAGAGGAGGCGATGAATTTTCTTGTCAAAACAAGGACTATGAGGTCTAATTAAATATGGTCTGAGCGAAAGGATTATATTGTCACATGTATTTCGAGGTAAGCGTATGTTCAGTAGTTTTTATTAGTTTCTATTTCACTGTTGAGTGTTGACGAATATCGCCCAGCCGCCCAACTGCTAATTTTGATATTTATAGAGTCAAACTAGAGATGCTCTTAAGGGTGGTATGATATTAGCCACTCAGGTATGATGAACGAAGGGCGCTGAATTCATAAACTTTCTTAGACGATAAACTCAGTACAATCATCGTCTACGCCTCAAAGCAGTTATAAAAGACCCTTTATTTACAAGTAATATTTGGCATTTCACTTGATAATATACTGGATGTTCTATGGATGTTCGTCGCAACTAAAGTCATGTCGAAACCAAAATACTGTACTTGTCAAACGTGATGGCTCTGCCTATAGATGAATGTCTCTCATATTACAATAAATGCTCTGTGCAAACAGTCTGCATATAGATACCCATTGCAGATCATAAACCGTCAAAGGATAAAAAACAGTGTACCATTCATGTACTGTACAGCAATGACAAAGATGACCAATCAACCTCAACCTGAAAGATTGTGGATTTTGCCCATATGAACTTTAAGTTGAAATCCTGTGATTCATTCCATTTAAGAACTACCGACTATATACAGATAAAGGCTTAGTCAACATCAATCGTTTAAAATGGCTAAAAAATTGAACTACACTATCACACATGTGATTCCTTACTGACTACTCAAAGAAACTTAATAACATTCCACATGTTCTAGCAGAACGAAGAAAAAATTAGCTCTACAATACTAATTAATGCTGGGTTAACTGTTTAACTGAACTAGCTGGGCCCCCTCTTTCTGCTGACAGGAACAAGGTGTGTTATAGGTAAGTCTTCTTTTAATTATTTACCCCATTTAAAAGTTTACCATTCCCATTCACTTAGTGTCGCATAATCTGATTAAAAATAATTTACTGACTAATTTTATCAATTTACATTGCAGGTAAAAAGTTGAAAAAATGGCATGATTGGTGATCAACCTACTGCAACTCTAAAAGAGTGAAAATCAAGTGTACATCCTAACCAGGTTTTATTCAGTTGGATGTCAACTAAAGTCATGTTGTCGAAACAAAAATTCTGTATTTGTCAAATGGTGATGGCTCCAATGTGCAAACAATCTGCATATAGATACCCATTGCAGATTATAAACCTTCAAAAGATAAAAAAACAGTGTACCATTCGTGTACTGTACTGTACTGTACAGCAATGACAAAGATGACCAATCAACCTCAAAGATTGCGGATTTTGCCTGTATAAATTTTAAAATTAAATCCTATACGGATTCATTCCATTTAAAAACTACCGACTATATACAGATGAATGATTAGTCAACACCAATAATTTAAAATGGCTAAAAAATTGAACTATGACACATTTCATTCCTTATTGACTACTCAGGAAAACTTAATAACATTCCACATGTTGCAACAGAATGAGGAAAATTTTAGCTCTACTAATTAATGCTGGATTAACTGTTTATCAATAATGTAAACTAGAACTAATACAGCAGTTAAACTATCAGAAAGATTTTTTCATTCTGTATCCTCAAGACTTTTCATTGAATTGTACAATGTATTACATGTACATACATGTATCGTCCAATTTAAAGCAAAATAAATCATTTGAAATGTAAAAAGCTCAAGTGTTTTTTTTTATGTTGAAATACAGTACTGTTAAATGCTCAACGCCGGAAACGTTGCACTATCCTTGGGTTCTAGTCTTTTTAAAAAAGGAAAATTCTGCTTTGTCGGAGCACGCGTGCAAAACCAACCATGAGATTGCGAGGGATAATTAAAAAAATATCACTACCAATCATCCACGGTATCGCCAAAGGCCCACGCCCCATTAAATCGTGATGACGGCAGTCTACTTCCGGAAGCCTATTTACATCTTGTTGACAGGTAACGTCATCAATGGTTCTACGAGAGTATAAATATGGGACCTGTCTTCACAATGATCACCCCTGATGAAGACACTAGATCGGAGTGTCGAAACGTTGGGTCATGAACAGTAACTTTTTAAGCTACGTTAAAAAAACTTTTAAACCAGAGTAGCGTTAAACTAAGTCTGATTCTTCACCTGGCTGCGTTGAAAATTTATTTGTTAATAAGATGATATTGTGGCTTTGAATCAGAATATGAACGAATGTTCTTGAAATGAAGCTGTGAAATAATCAAATATTAAAAGTTAAAAGCGGCTGCGAGGGAGACCAGAGGTTCTCTGTTAATTATGCTTCAGTTCCCAGTTTTTAGGAACCAAGGTGTGAATGTGCAAGGAATGTGCTCGGGTAAGCAGCCACTCGGGGGGAGGAATGAGTAACGCACTAATCCATGACAACATGAAAATTGTACATTCATGTCGCATAACATGCGCTTCGAAATATCTGCTAATTATATCTACGTTTCATAATTATTTTGCCTTTTATAGTGTTTATCAGCCCCAAATTATAGCGGTTAAACACGTAAATCAGTAAAGAAGAAAAGAGTGTTTCTTTACCTTTACTTTGTTTTAGTTTGCTTGGTTTAGCTGGACAATATAAACTATCACCGTTCTAAAAATATGAAAGAATAAAAACCTTTTATCTACAAATGAGGTGAAACACAAGCACAAGAACAAGCCCTGTGCAAAAGTGCAAACGCAAACACAAGCCAAAGCTAAAGCAAACAGAAGCAAAGGCACAAACTAAAGCAAAAGGACAAGCACAAGAGAAAACAAAGCACAAAAACAAGCATAAGGAAAATCACAAACACAAGTAAAACCAAAGGCAAAATTTGACACACTTACCATCTCCTCGTCCCAATAGTCCATGTCTTCAGCAACAACAAGTTTTGATATATCACAAGTCGCAGTACTGTTATTCAGCTGACATTTTCTTTCAGTTTTTGAACTCGTTCCGTAATTAACAGATTTACATTGAGGTCTTTTGGCCATACAAAGCCGAATGCAATCTATCTGATCAGAAGCAGTTGCTTCTTTTATCAGAGATTTCTTTAAACGATGTCCTTTATTTAGAATAATAAAAACACAAGTGTTAGGGATTATATAGATAATTATATTTTACAAGATAGAGCAGGGTGGAGCATGGTAGGGCAAAATGGATGAAAGTGGAGCAGGGTGGAGCAAAGTGCAACAAGATGGAGGAGGGTGGCGCAGGGGGGAGCCAGGTGAAGCAGGGTGAAACATGGTGGAGCAGGGTGGAATAAAGAGGAGCAGCGTAGAAAAAATAATTAAGCACGTTGGAGCAGGGGGAGCTAAATAGAACAGGTTGGGAAAAGGTGGAGAAAAGTAGAGCAATAAAGGTGGAGAAGAGTGGAGCAGGATAGAGTAGGGTGAAGCAGGAACGGCAGAGTGGAGCAACCTGGAGTAACGTCGAGCAGAGTGAAGCAGGATGTAGCAAGATAGAGCAGGCTAAGCAGGGTGGAGCAGACTAGAGCATGGTAAAGCATGAGCAAGGCAGAGCCGCAAAGCAGGTTGGAACAGTCTAAACCAGAGTGGAGCGAGATAGAACAGGGTAGAGCATGGTAAAACACGGTAGAGCAGGGTGGAGTAAAGTGGAGCAGGATAGATACAAATGAGGTCGAATGAAAATGGGTCGGGTCGGGACCAGTCGAGTCGAGGAGGGTGTACGATAGTCTAGGAGAGTCTAAGAAAGTTGAGTTGAGTGGAGTGGAGTGGAACAGAGAAAAGTAGAGAATAAAAAGACGCGAACAGTAAATTGAAAAAGAGTTGAAGTACCTACCACGAGTAAGAACATACTGTGGCTGTTTACATGCATCCGATGCTTCGGAACAAGTGGCCAATGTTGAAACTATCACAAATACCAGTGTCCCAATAGCAAGTCGTCTTGGAAAAAAGCCTTGATTACGTTTTTCAAACGACATTGCGTCGTTTTACGATTTTTTGCCGTATTATGGTTCAAAATATCTCTTAATGTCTCCCTCAGTAACCGTCCGTCGAAAGTTCGAGATTCTTCGCCAAATTCACAATTGGATTCTAAAATGAAATTCAAAATATTAGTTCTTTAATTTATTCCAGTCTGTCTATTTACTCAAATGTTTGGGATTTTACAATATGCTACCATATGGACTTTGTTTTGTGTTGTATTTTTTAGATTGTTGTTGGAAAAAATATTGTTGGCTTAAAGTTACCTTATATACCTTTATGTGTGTCTCCAGTCTAAAGAAGATACCTTAATTTCCGCATTATATTAAAACTTATAAAATTTGAAATTACAACTTGCCAATAAATTTTAAATTTACTAAAGGTACGATTTTTTCACGATCCCTCTAGATGAATGTCGAGATCGAATTTAACACGCTTTAACTCAAAGTGGTTTTTATTACATGCGTAATATACTTTTGATAGTGTTAGTATACTTGAAAAAATTAGTCTGTAGCAATACGGGGTTTTCTATAAGAAGTTCCGCGAAATTCTGCTTCAGTGCGAACCTTATTCAACTCCATCTACTCTCTTCTTCGCTACTGTGCCAACGCAGCCCTGGTGGGACCCAGATCAATCTAAATTTTAAAGTCTAGAGTAAACGGTTCTATACTTTGAAACATTATTTTATAAATGTCAACTAGTTATAGAACAACTTACATTATTAGTATTGCTCTTTAGAAAACCAGTCTTCGTTCATCCAAAACACTTCTCGTTATGGAAATTTAGCCAAACGCTTCTGGCTTTTAAGAGTGTTGTAATAATTATCCTATTTACTGCTCATAAATATTTGAAAAGGGAGACTGCGCATGTTTCAGAAAATTGACTATAGTTCGCAAATACGGCTTCAAATTTATTAAAACATATTTAAAAAGTTGACATAAAATGATTAAATTAAATTAAACACTAAACAGAATAGAGAATACGTTTGGTTATCTTCCGTACACAATAAATGCAGATGGAGTTAAAATGCAAAGCCAACGTATACACATGCACGCACATAAAAGTTGTTTAGCAAACATCAGTTTTTAAAAGTGAAATGCAATGCAAATTTTTTCCTTTATTATATTATATTAAACTATATTATAACGTAAAGTAGCTCACAAAATTTTAACGGAAAATAACTTAAAGATTAATGTTTTTGTAATTGGAAATCTTGTCAAATTCAAAATTGCGCGTTGTTGGAAATGCCTTCGGAAATTTAAGTTCTTGAAATACACTGAATTTCTCAACAAAATTTATTTTACTTACTTTATAATCTACTTTAAGTTTTCGTGTCGATTTATGTCTAAGGCACATTTTATAAAAAGTATAACATAATAAATACAAAAGACAAATATAATTAATATTGTTTTGTTTTACTACCTCCGGCAGAAGGTTATGTTTTACTTCTGTTTGTTTGTTAGTCTGTCTGTAAATACTATATATCTCAAAAAGAATTCAACCAATTTCGATACGATGTAACTTTGCAAAAACGTTGCCCACATACCAAGCACCAACCCATTAAATTTCCGTTTACTTTAGTTAAGAATTGGATAAAAATTTTATACAAAAGGTTCTCCATGTAAAAGAAATGAATAAAAGATAATTAATTGCGCTCAGTGTCATTATGTTATGCAAAGTTTTAAGTGAAAATTTAGTGGAATGAACAAATAACAGTAATAGACTTAACAGATGCATTGTTATAGATTTGATATTTATCTTAAGGCTTATACGATAAACCAGCTGTGCACTGAAAGACACGCAAAGTTCGTTATTCCTTTTTCTCCTAAAAACGAATACAATGAAGTATTTTATATTTATACACGTATAGGTCTGCTAATCTAGCCTGGTTAATAGCGGGATGGCTCGTTTCTCTTAATAATCCGCTGGCAGAGGTATGCAGTCTCTGGGTGCCTTTTACTGTGTTTACACTTGCGGGAAACGTCTAGAACATTTACACTAGATTGTTATACTTGCTATTGCAAAACAACAGCGGTCTAAATGTATATTGGCTACAAACCGTGTTTTGAATTGATGAAGACATCTGTTAAGCGCTAAAGTTGTCATTGGAAATACGCTTTGCAGACGCTTCTTTTTATTACTCAAAAATGGCATACTGCATGAGTGATCTTTTTTGAAATATAAAGCTAGATTTTTAAAGATCTAAAGCTACACGTAATATATCGGAATAAAATAGGAAAGTTTCTTACTGTCGTCGAAAGAATAGATGTCCGACGTTTAAGGTTAATATAGTTCTTGAACTACACCGAATTTCTCAACAAAACTTTGTTTTATATTTACTTTATAATCTACATTAACTTTTCGAGTCTATATTTGTGTTTAGAGCTCGTTGTATAATATAAGTATAATTTATTATGTATAGATGGACTTGTTTTTAGGTCATTACGCCAAATGGCGTACGTTGAGTAGTTGCTGAGAAGTCCGAAAAAAAGTGGTTATGCCTTTTCGGCGCTGTGCATGGGAGAACATCACGCCTTTTCTACCAACCTGCAAGTTTTGACGAAAAATTTATGAGTTGTTTTATTAAAATGAAAGTAAAAGAGAATTAAACGTTTTAGGTGAGAAAAAAAATAAATAACAATAACATGAAAAATTAGTGTTTCCTTTTATAAAAACTGCTTATTGAAAAGCGAGGAAAATGAATACTTAACAGATGTAAACATGAAACGAAACGAACAAAAATAAATAAGATGAACGGGAACATCTGAAGACGCAAACAATGAGTTGAAAACAAATAAGAACACAAATTACAAAAAACCTTCTGGCTTATTAATCTTGTTTGCTTGGTTTGTACTAGAAAGTATTTGCCTTCGGTATTTTCGAATATTAACTTCGCTTCTTTGTCGCTCAGTCTGTACGAAAATCTTAGCTAAATACTTTCCCGTGCAGACTTCACATTCGGTTAGTTGGTCTGTAAAGATAAATGCAACAGAAACTAAAATTGACATTGTTTTGTTTTACTACCTCCATCAGAAAGTTATGTTTTTAATTCTGTTTGTTTGTCTGTCTGTTACTAAGATATATCTCAAAAAGCATTGAACCAATTTCGATGTAACTTTGCGAAAAGTTTGCCCACAGATCAAGAAACAACCCATCAAATTTTCGTTTAATTTAGTTGAGAATTGGATAAAATTTTTATAACAATCTGACGGAAGATTCTCCGTGTAAAAGCATAGATACTTAATTGTGCTCATTGTCATTAATATATTATGCGAACTTTTAAGTGAATATTTAGCTGAATAGACACATACAATAAACCAGCTGGGCACCGAAAGACACGCAAAGTCCGTTATTTCTTCAGTTTCTTCAAAAAACGAGTGCAATGAAGGACTTTATTCATACATGCGTAGATCTGGCAAGCTAGCCTGATTAGCGTGGCTCGTTTGTCCTAATACCCCGCTGGTGGCACTGATATGCTATCTCTGCATGAGTGCCTTCTAATGTGTTTATACTAACGGCAAACGTCCAGAACATTTACACTACACCTTTTTCAGGTCAAATTCAGAAACTTCCAAACGAATTTCAGATGATTCAGATCAATTTCAGAACTTTCCAAGTGAATCTCAGATAATTCAAGTGAATTTCAGAAATTTCCAAATGATATTCATATATTCCAAATGATATTCAGACATTAAATGAATTTCAGACATTTCCAAAATGAAGCGAGAGGCTAAAGTTCGCTTGAACAGTAAATAGTTCGGATCAGCTGAGGGAACACATACAGCTTTTGCCCTGCATTACTCAATAAACTAGAAGTTACTATCGCAAGTGAAGTGCTGCCTTAAATGGGACAACAACCTTTAGCCTACTCCACAGGCAACTCCGTGCACTTCATGGCTGAGGTGACACCGCCTTGCCCACTCCACCCATGCAAGATTGCTCACTCCACCCGAGATTGCCCACTCCACCCATGCAAGATTGCTCACTCCACCCGAGATTGCCCACTCCACCCAAGATTGCCCACTCCACCGAAGTTTGCCCACTCCACCCACCCAAGTTTTTCTCACCTGTAGGGCAAAAGGTGTATGTGTTCCCTCAGCTGATCCGAAATATTTACTGTTCAAGCGAACTTTAGCCTCTCGCTTCATTTTGGAAATGTCTGAATATCATTTGGAAATGTCTGAAATTCATTTGGAAATGTCTGAAAATCATTTGGAAAATCTGAATATCATTTGGAAATGTCTGAAATTCATTTGGAAATATCTGAAATTCATTTGGACAATCTGAATATCATTTGGAAATGTCTGAAATTCGTTTGGAAGATTCTGAATTTGACCTGAAAAAGGTGTAGACTTTTATATTTGCCTTGACAAAACAACTCTAAATATAGATTGGCTAAAAACCGTGTTTTGAACTAATGGCGTCATATGGCTAGACTTAGCGTTGCCATGTTTGCTTTATGTATTATCATACGAGAGCAGATATAAACTATTAACGTGTCTAATAAACATGACATTTAAGACACCTTCGTGAGCATTGTTGTCGAACAACTTTATCTTTTTCACTGCGTCTATAGGGCCTGTTTATCATGATCCCGGTATACCGTGATGTTCCACTGTACCGCAATCTCGTCTTGTAGATAATTTACTGTTATTTTCCAAGTTACGTTTATATATGGAGACCGGGACGCGCTGCCTGACTGGGACCCCGGTGGGACCCTGGTCAGGTGGGTAAATGACCCGCGGTAGACCGGGATGAAGTTTACTGAACTGCAATGCTTGTAACTTTGAATATTACGGTCAGAATTTCGTCCACACCAAATAACGTCTATAATCTAAGTACAATTAAGATGAGTTTTTTCATTTTTGCTCCTTAAATTCCCGCGCTTTTTGACCCGGGATGAAATTCATCTCGGTCAACCGGGACGAACACTTTTTTTGCTCCATATAAACCCGGAATGAAATTTATCCCCGGCCACCGCGACATCCCCGGTATACTGAGACCATATAAACTGTAAAAACAGGGGTGTTAAAACAACACTCTACACGCGTGCTATATTGCTCAAAGTGCATATGAAACGAAAATTAGTTCTAAGGCCGCAATGCGTCATATGTTCCACTCAGGTTCCACTACGTAAGATGGCGGCGAGGGAATGGCCTATCCAGTTTATATATAGAGAACAGTGGCGTAGGAAGATGTGAAATATTGGGGGGGAGGAGGCTATAGCAAAGTAAAAATTTCTGGCGGGTGTGGGGGGGGGGGGGGGGGGGGGGGGGGGGGGGGGGGGGGGGGGGGGGGGGGGGGGGGGGGGGGGGGGGGAGGGGGGGGGGGGGGGGGGGGTGGGGGGGGGGGGGGGGTGGTTGGGAGGGGGGGGGGGGTGGTGGGGGGGGGGGGGGGGGGGGGGGGGGGGGGGGGGGTTTGGGGGGGGGGGGGGGGGGGGGGGGGGGGGGGTGGGTTGGGGGGGGGGGGGGCGGGGGGGGGAAGGGTGGGGGGGGGTGGGGGGGTGGGTGGGGGGGGGGGGCGGGGGGGGGGGGGGGGGGGGGGGGGGGGGGGGGGGGGGGGGGGGGGGGGGGGGGGGGGGGGGGGGGGGGGGGGGGGGGGGGGGGGGGGGGGGGGGGGGGGGGGGGGGGGGGGGGGGGGGGGGGGGGGGGGGGGGGGGGGGGGGGGGGGGAGGGGGGGGGGGGGGGGGGGGGGGGGTGGGGAGGGGGGGGGGGGGGGGGGGGGGGGGGGGGGGGGGGGGGGGGGGGGGGGGGGGGGGGGGGGGGGGGGGGGGGGGGGGGGGGGGGAGGGTAATTTTTGGGTGTCAGCAAAACGTTAAAAATTAATATGTGACCAGTTCATTCATTTAATCATTTATTATGTCGGAAAATCAAACCATAGAAGGATTTTTCGAAACCGCTTTGTTAAATTCGTTGACACATTTCGGCTGAACCAGAACAAACGACGTGCATTCGAAAGATGTCTTTGCTGTTTTGCCCACTGGTTGTGGTAAAAGTCTAATATATCAGATATTGCCATTTGTGTTCTCTGAACTTCATCGACTTCAACATGGCGCGGTGAGGAATTTCGTTCTAGCAGGTGGAGACCTTGAGAAAAGCAGTCTAATTGGGTCCTTCGTTCGATGATCAGGGACGATGGCTACTGAAGGCGAAGCCGATGCGAAAGTCCAAGTTGTTTATGGCAGTGCTGGACAATGGTTGTCAGAAAAGTGCATGGACCCATAAGTTACAAAACGGGAATCTCGGAACAGTTATTCTAAGTTGTGGATGACTGAGTTTATACGGTTGAGACGTGTTTATAATTATGTATCAATATATTAAATGGCCTACCTGCATTCTAAAATTTAAATTCTAAAACTGTATAAGATAATTCCCAAACTTTGCGTTTATTTTTAATATATTAAAACATCAATATCCAGTCGATCCTTTTCTCCAACGTTCTAGCCTGTGCTACAAAATTATATATTTTATTAATTTAGTCGAAAATATATCAAGGCGGCTATCATATCGTGTTTATTTATTTATTTATTATGGTGGAATTTTGAATCCATATATATGTATACTGGCTATAGATTGACCAGGCGGAAAGCGTAATCTATTGATGAATATAAGAGCCCAGAATAAAACACGAAGCAGTGGCATTTTAAAAATATTTATTAAGATCTAACGTTTCGTTGTATTACATATATACAACATCTTCAGAGACTAAATTACAATCACAGTAAAACTAGATATTTGAATTTACATACATGTAATTTACATACATGTATGTAAATTCAAATATCTAGTTTCACTGTGATTGTAATTTAGTCTTTGAAGATGTTGTACGTAACATATGTATACTATCAGATTTCTCGGTTTCTTATCGTATTTTCCAATTCTTCGACTTCTTCTCTAGATCGGGTCTAGATACCATGGACAAACGCCTTCAATTCGAGCTCGTGTATTTATTGCAAGTCTACCTAGACTAGTCTGGACTAAAACCAGACGCGGAGAAAGACTATATATTTCTGTGGGATCACAGGCGGCCCAAGCTCAGGTTGTGGCGGGCGCCGTGCGGGCAATTTAACGTTCAAACTTTCAATTAAATTCGAACATTAAATGATTAAATGAACTAAAATACGGAAGATTTTTCAATAAAATAACTTTACCTTGAGTTCGTGATGTGTTGTCTTCTATCTGTGTGTTTCTTGTATTGATTTGAAGCGATTTATGCATATTTTTGCAAAACTGTGCATAAAGCGCTTCAAATCAATACAAGAAACACACTGATAGAAGACAACACATAAAAAATGTGCATAAATCGCTTCAAATCAATACAAGAAACACACAGATAGAAGACAACACATCACGAACTCAAGATAAAGTTATTTTATTGAAAAATCTTCCGTATTTTAGTTCATTTAATGTTCTAATTTACTTGAAAGTTTGAAACATAAAAAAACGTTAAATTGCCCACACGGGGCCGGCCACAACCTGAGCTTGGGGCACCTGTGGTGGGATGAAATCAAAACATACGCTTTGTTCTTTTGACAACACATGTCAATCATATCTTGTTAATTTTTAAAACTGATAACAAAGTGGGCGGAAGACGGTTTTATTAATAAGAGTTTCCTCAGGCCTTTATTTTTCTCGCCTTCTCGCTCTCCCGCACCTCTGACCGCGCTGCCGGACATTCAGGTTATTGGCAGACTAAACAGTTGAGTTTTTGAAGAGAAGGGGGGGGGGGGGGTTATTCCGGCCCACCCACATAAAATGGGGGGGCGGGCGCGGCCTACATCACAAGTAACACCAGACGTGTGTCGACTCTGGCTTAAAAATATAGCTTAAGGTGGCTCCCTACGGTAATTTCAATAGGGGACTGGTGACTAGAAATAGTATCGCTACGCATGCGTAAATAGCGATCTTGTCGATTCGAAATTCTATGACCGCGTCGACATAGATGTAGACTTGTAGACGTTTTCTTCGGTGAATTTTGCTAAAATTTTGTAAATAAGTAGTTTATAAAAACTTCTAAAGTATATATAATTTAAAAAAATTTTCAATCGATAATTTTTATAGCGAAAAATCTGTCCATACAACCCTCTCTGATTTTGTATATGGATATTCTCCACAACAGTATCTATCATCTCAGCAATTTTTAAAAAATTTCACCCAAGCAAACTGAAGACATGCCGCTTCAATTATGCAATATTTGAAAATATACCAAAGTTCCAACGTCATTATTACCATGGTAACAGCAAATAATTGAACTTTTTTATAGATATTTTATATCTGCGATAGTTCTGGTATAGTAAGGTCTACTTTATAGTATTTATCTAACAAATTTTTAAAGTTGTGAATAACATTAGATAATGAGCGTATGAAATGGCACGTATTTCTAGAAACTGTGTGGAGCCACCTTAAGCCTTAAGGTACTGTACTAGAGTAAATCCTAAGTAATTTCCATGCTTCTGTACTTATATTTAGTGCAAAAATTGCTAAAATTTCAACCATTTTATAGCCATTTTACTCTGTTTATATATTTACTCAGTATATTTATAGCTTTTGCGTGGTTGAAACTTGACAGCAAACTTTGTTGTCGTTCGTTTTGATAGTATAGACTATTTTTCGGAAACAAACATTTTAATATTTAAATATTTGTAATAGTTTATAGCTGGACTGCATTTCATCTTCAAAAGATAAAGCTTATAATTTTCTGCAAGCAAGACTAGCCAATCAATATTTGTAACCAATCAATCATTACCAGAAATTTGGGACAAGATGGCGTCGCGCGGGCGCATATAGGCCATTAAACATGACGGCCAAATCGTATAAGGAATAATACAGTAAAATCGTAAATTTTAAAATTTATCCTACTAGGGACATAGACTTCTCAGTTGCGGAGCTCGATTCCTGTTAAGAGTTAAGTAAGGAAACGTTATAACAAAAAATGTTCGCTTACCGAAATACACAGCCGGTTCCCAACATCGATTTATTTACGCTGCTTATTTGACTCATTCTGTTATGTAAGCCATAGTAATCCTGCTAAACATGCGATACAAATCTGCCAAATACACCACTTTCCTTGCGAACGATGCAAAGTGCGGAGCTTGCTATGTATTTAGCAATGTTCGAACTGCTAATATAACTCGTAAATATCTCCGTATCTAACAACATTGCGGTTCCCAAAGCCTTTAAACTTTCTTGGTTTTACAGTGTGTTTGAGCAATACACCAAATCGTAGTTTTATTTAGGCCGACATGCAAATTAGTTTCCTTTTCAATTTGGGCCCCTATGCAAATTACATCGTGTCTATTAAAGCATAACGGGAAGATAACATAGGCTGGGACTATTTTTTCATGTTTTGAGTTCATTATTTTTAGACACTACGTTTAGGATTATTGTCAAGGATAATTGAGAAGCAAATTTTATCCTTATAGAATACCTAAGCATTAAAAGGTTTCTGAAATCAGAAATGTTATGTTTACTGCGGCTGCTTCAGCCTCATGTTATAAACGAACTATACGTTTTATCCCGACTCAGATTGTATGCACAGTCGAAACTCCGATTTCGTCTATCAGCAGGAGGCCGTTATGTCTAAACGTGGAGTTGAGCTGCGAGAAGGACAAACGATGAAGCCACGGAGGTCTCTTCTCTTTCGAGCAGCCTGCAGCCATGTTTGTTCACTTTGAATGCAGAGGCGATCTTTGTTCTTAGCAGCCGTTTGCATTTTCGCAAAATATTTACTGCATATTATTATCATGGGAGTAACCACTGGCTACGAACGTGGCCGCAAAATGTCCCAAATTTCTGGTAATGTTGGAATTTTGTTGTTAACTGTAAATGCCAATTTTATAGTAATCTAGTTTATTAATATTTCAAATCTTAATTTTATTACAATTCATTGTTTTTCAGTTCAAATCAAAAGTGGATGTTTATTTAATGACTGAAGTGGTCTGAGCACATTTCCCTCAAATTGTGGTTTTTATTCATCGACAATTACTGTATTACAATTGAGTACATATTAACTTTGTGTTGCATGAAAATTGTTTGTAAATAATTAGTCTTTACAATTCTTTTTTTAATTTATTGTATGTTAATTAGGACTTGTGTACATTAAGGTCAAAACAATGTTTAATACTGTGCTTCTCAACCTTTTTTCTCAGATTCCCCTCTCCCTTAACCTGCAATCAGGCCTTCTATAGAGCATGATCGCAAGCTACCTCTCTCCTAACAATAGTATAACACTAACAGTATAACATAACAGTTTACTGAATTTTGAGACAATATTATACAATTGCGCAGTTCACTAGTCAGCTGGTGTCAGATTACACATCTTTTATTTCTTGCCAGATCTTGGCATATCTAAATTCTATTATAGTTAATGATTAAATCATTAACAATTAATCTATCGATTCTATTCTTTTTTTAACCCCTTATAAAAAGCATTTGCCTCTTTTAATGTCCTTGTTATTCAACTTTAATATACAAATACATAGCTGGGTTTCCAAAGTTTGACAATCAGTGATTTCACTGTGGTTCCACATGCATGCTATTTTCAGAGTTTTAATGTTCAATACATTTTTTCCCCTTAGAGCAAATTTCTCCATTATAAGCCATTCACCCCCAATTCCCCTTCTCTTTAAGATTCACACCCAAGACTTTGTTATTCCCCTCTGGGGGTGCATATGGACCCTGGTTGAGAAGCATTGGTTTAACACTATGCCAGTCAAATGGTGTATATTGCTTCTCTGGTTTAAGGTGTAAACCAGTCAAATTCTTTATCAGAAACTGAGGTTATCACAACTTTTGTAGATATATCTTTATTTTCATCAATAAGACATAAAGGAGACTATATGGAGTCACCACATAGAGTGGGTATCTCCTCAAATAAATATTTATGACCCCATTTTTCTATAATTATATTTTCAGGGAGATCCCACATTAAGTGGTCACCCCATATTTTTATAGTAAGTTATAATTATTTAATTTTGTGGAGATACCCACGTTAAGTCATGGTGACCCCATATTTTCAAATTTTATATTTACACTTTTTTAGTTTTGGGGAGATACCCACTCTTTGTGGTGACCCCATATAGTTTCCTTTTCATCGTATTTTTTTAATTTTATTTCTAAGAGATATATCCATAAAAGTTGTGATAACCAGTGGCATAGCCAGGGGGGTCACCCCCAATGGTCTCCAAGACCGTTCTTGTGAAAAGTTTAAATCCGTGGAGAAACTTGTTTGGGGGGGGGGGTACAATTGCTTTAAGGCCAAGCGAGTAGACTAGTAATGTGTTATATATATAGCAGGCATGCATATGCTATAAATTACAATGCTAAGTAAGGGTCTATACAAAATGCCTCCAACTTGTTTACAAATAAATCTAAAGATATTCTGACATGTATCAGACTATGTTCTGGTTTTATAACAACAACATTTGTTATGTAATTTATGGCTTTCAGATTACTCTTAAATACTATTACTCAGATTACTCTTAAATAAGGGGTTGAATTTCAATTGGAAATTAATTTCTGTTTTCTCCCCCTGTCACAACACATTATTTGTTAATGCAGGAAATAATGTTTCAGAGTTGCTAGAAATGCAAAATTTTCAGGGAGACCATACTCCCAGACCCTCCTAGGAGTTCGAGGTAGGATATCGAGGTTCTTGCCCCCCCCCAACCCAAGACCCTGGCTAGGCCACTGGTGATAACCTCAATTTATGATAAAGAAGTTGACTGGTTTACACCTTAAACCTGCAGAGTAGCAATATATACACCATGTCTTATCCATGATAATTTACCTGGTTTCTTACAAAAACTGTTTAATTTTTATTTTTAACTGTTTTAATTTTATTTCTATTTGTAACCGACATAATTGAAGACTGCAGGTTAAATTCCAAACAATTTTTGCCATTGACTGGTATCGACATTACACGCTGTATTCTGGCTGTTGTTTTGATTTCTGTATATATTCAACTGCTAGTGATAGAACATATTCGTTTGGATTGGGTATATACTCTATAAAATAATCTCTGCAAATCCTATAGAATATATGAATAGATAGAATTCTATGGAATTATTAAAAAATTAGTGCCAACTTTTCATTGAATATTGCAATATAGTCTAATAATTAGCTGATTTTCATTAATTACATACTTAAGCACTTAGAATTGCCCACTGCTCCCAGTTCAGACAGTCTGTACATGCATACAATGTGGAAATTAATTACCCGAGTATCAATTTCCACATTGTATGGTACGTCTGAACTGAGTACAGTTCGATGCTCCAGACTGTAAAGTTTGGCCTGCGAATATATTCCCCGCGCAATTTTTCGCAAATATTGACGAAATCCGCGCATTTTGCCAAAAATTGACTGAAAACATGTCTTTTTCACTATTTTTTGCCATTTTCCTGCGCATTTTACGCAATTTTGGCGATCTGTCCGCGCAAAAACGGCAATGACGATCGAAAATTCTCCGCACAGTTGGCCAATTTTACAGTCTGGTCGATGCTGGCTTGATAGTTTCAAAATTCAGTATTTAAACCCCATTCCCTCAACCTTCTCCGGTGTTGACCGCGTGGCTCGGTTCGTACAGTGTCAGACTGGTAAGTTCAAATCCAGCCGTGGTCAAGTAACTTTTCTACGCGGCTTCGTTCACTCGGAGAACAACCTTTATCATTATCATCATCATCATCATCATCATCATCATCATCATCATCATCATCATCGTCATCATCATCATCATATATCTATATATATATATACTCTCCATCATCACTAGCTAGCATGAAATAATTCAACTTTTACATTGTATCGACAAATCTTGAGAAAAATATTCAATTGAAAATTCCAAGAAAATCATGAACACAAAACAGGAACACTTCGCATAGTGTAATCAAAGAAAGTATTTAAAGTAATCAAAGGAATTATTAAATCTGCTGGTTTGATAGCCAGAATAGCGACGCGCGTGGATGACGTAAAATTCATGTTTGTCTGAGTTTATAATTTATTCTTGCATTTCCAACAAACGAAAATTGCTCATTAGAAATCCCTCGAGATTCAATTTCGGTTGTTTGTCTGAGTTTTGCTCTATAAATAGTAACTGCGCGCTTCGCTATTAATATGACATTTTACAAATCTGGTAGGGCAATCTCTGTTGCTTTGCCAAATTCTGAGGTTGGTTGGAATCTGGTAGAACTATTCAAAGAATATTATCCCCCAAAGTGTATAGTGCATTCTAGGTTTACAATTTTAGTCTTTCTGTTAGGAACTCTCAGGGCTAAAAGCAACAAATGAAATGAACCAAAAGCTTGCAGTAAATGCCTTATTAACCTCGTTTGTTCAGGTTTTTTACTATAATTTACAATAACTATTTTTCTTCTTAATTTAAACAGACTTTGGACTATTTTTCGGCTAAAAAGAATCTCCTTCTGTAAAATGGATGATTATATCTTGCTTCGTCGGCACACTGGATACAAACCGCCAATATAAGGTACTATTTAACATTTTAATTGCAGTCTATTTGTACTTTTAGTATACCGCGAAAGCTCTGTTAAACCTTTATTTACTTAATGATATTTAAACACTGTAGCCTATCAATCCGTAATAAAGTTTGTTTTTCACGAGGTCGTGGGTTAAAAATTATATTTTAAGAAATGGTTCATGCGGGGTTTGGCGTGCTCCATCGAGTTATGGATGCGCGCGGGAAGTTCGGAGGGCAGGTAAAAAGCGTAAGCGTTGGTGGAGGCGTAGCCGCGGCGAACAACTCTAGAGTTTCGAGTGCTCTCCAACTTCCCAAGTGCATCCATAACGCAATGGAGCTTGCCAAACCATGAACCATGTCTTCAGACACAAGACAACGGAAAACAATATTTATTTCGCTGATTAAAAATGCGTTTCTCATTACGTTTGAAATTACCGTGCTCCATCGAGTTATGGAGCACGCACGGCAGCCAATCAGAAACGCCGTTGTATAGCGCGTCGTTGTGTTCATTCAATGGTTTTGATCAGCTCTACTGTTTGAGGGGCCCAAACTTGCGTCACATACATAAGATGGGTGACGGACAATTGCCAGGTAGATGGTGCGTGATCTGGTGGTGATGGCATTAATGCTTTTGGTGGTTCTTCTCACACACCCCACGATGCCGTTTGCTTCGGCTGCTTTTGGGTGGACTTGCTACATAACATATTGTATAGGCGGATAGTGGGAAAAATTGTGCACTTTGTGATACAAGCATGAAACTTCCCACGTTTGTAGAGCTATAAGTACTTAACAATACTGGATATGGAGCCATGTCGACGAAAAACTCGAGTTTGTGTAAACAAAATATTTCAGTGGTTTTTCCATGTATATTATTTATGTTTGTTGCTGAGCGGCCCGGGACCTTTTTCATAATACTCTTGTTGTAGTTCTGAACTACAATAATTCCTAGACAATTACTGTTCAGTGTAGCTTTCTAGCAGTCTGAGTTAAAGACGTTCCGGGCGTACGGCACGAACACTTGGCAATAAAATAAAGAAGACTGTCAATACACATGGTCATGAAAATCTACAAACATTTTGTTTTCTGAAGTCGCCAGCTCTATAAAGAATCTCTGAAGATCACGAGAAAATCGTAAAGAAGCGAGGCGTAGCCGAGTTCTCCTTAGAGTGTCTTTATCAACCTTTTCCAAGTGTTGTTTTTTATAACTCGATAAAGTCTTCTTATTAGAAGACGACAGCTTTCTGACTGACGGATTTTGACGGTCTTCTACTGTCCCAGTCTGATATAGTTTGTCGTCCGGCTTTCTTGCCTTAAAAAAACTTAAAAACTTGTCTTAAAACTCGTCGTTTACCGGATTTTAAAACACCTAAGAAGTAAGAACTAACGAGTTTTCCGTCTGCTAATATAATTCGACTGAATTATTGCCGAGGAAAATGCAGTTTTAAAAACATGTGTCAGCAGTCCTGTTCTTACGTATCGGTCAGCGACCTTCACCATTAGCAAAAGGACCCATAAATGCCGCCATTTTGAAAACGGTTTTGGGGACACTTTGGCTAACTCAAAGGTAATAGGAGACGCAGTCCAGTTATATATAGATCAGTATACGGGACAACTTTTTAGTAGTTTCCAGGCTTCTTGTTATTTGTGGTTGGTAACCACGTCTAATAAAGTGGACCCGGGCAGCAAGCTGACCCTACCTGTGAAATTTTGCTTGTAAACCCGGGCTAACTTTGACGCGGGTGCTATAAGAGACCAACTGCATGCATGAAATGTTGCTACGGAATTTTCTCTCGTTTTTCCCTTCCCTTTTTGTTTTTTAGAACCAAAAGCACAGCATTGTGTCCCGAATTTTCCGTCTTCGTATTGACCTACCTAAACAATTGCCTGACCGGCGCCATTAGTGAGAGACTAAATGTTCAATTTGTCCAATTCGTCCAGTCGTTACGAGGCGAACAATTCGAGAAACTCCGTTATTTGAACAGATCAATATTATATTTTATTGCGTCGTTCTATTTCAAAACCACGTAACATATCGCTATCCAACACATCAATATTATACAGTTGTTGACTGGCACCGAGGGAAACTTCGAGTTTTACGGACCCGAAGGCTTCAATTTCACCGGAGGGCTTTTGCCCTCGGGTGACATTGAAGCCTGAGTGACCGTAAAACTCGATGTTTCTCGAGGCAAAGGTCAACAAGCGTTTTGTTATATACCAAAGACTTTTAAAATACAAAATACAAAACTGGCTTGAAACTTGCAAATGGCGAAAAGACTTACCAAAACACTTTGACTTTGTCTTCGTAATATCAATTCAAGTCAATTAAACAAATACACCAGACTCAACACTAAGAGCAGCTTTAAATTTCTCCAAGTATTTTTCAGACCTTCTTTGAAGATATGTATAGAAATTCTTTCCTTCGGAAAATGGACTATTTCGTACCAAACAAGCTCTTTTTTTCAAAATGCCCGAAGAGTCAAAAGTTCTTGATCTGATGCAATAATCGTGTATTCACGTGAACAACGCGTGATTAAAGCGACGTCAGAGGGAAACATTGCACTGTTTCCCTCTTCATTCTTGACGTCAGAGGGAAACAGTGCAATGTTCCCCTCGGCAGAAAGAAACATTGAGTTTGTTGAACAACACGTGACCATGACTTGACCAATAGGATTTCATTATTGGCAAACGAAAGTCTTTGGTATATAACAATATATGTTATTTCCTCGGTCTACATGTATTTCAAAAGCACGCAACATATTGCTATCCAAGAACTCTGACTATATCGCTCATAGAAAACGAGGGCGAATTGTCTAATTGTTTTAGTATAAATTTACCAACGCAAAAGTTAAATAAATTCTCGACCATAACGTATTCTTTGAGGCTCGTTTAATACATTTCTTAACTGCAATTAACAAATGTTCAACATTAGCATTTCGGGCATTTCCCTGTCCCATACGGTAACTGATCGAAAAATAAAGTTTTCTTACATAATTTAGCATGGGTTTTCATGTACAATATTGAAACAAGATATTTTCACTCATTTGTTATGTAAAAATAACAAAAAGTTGAAAGAAACATTCTTCTTAAAATCTAGTTTAATACATCACGAAATCTTGTCAGTATAGCAAACGAATTTTTGAAATGTGTTTTGTTTGCAGATATTTCGTTTTAAACGAGCACAGATAAACAATTTAACGACCTTACCATTAATCATTTCCATTCTAACCATCTTGTAGCCGTTTTTGTTTTCTGTAGAGCTTATTGTTTCCCGTAAATGTTCAATTTCTTCTGTCATTTGCCCACTCTATTTATACTTTCGGCGCGATTGTTGCTTAACAGAACAACCGCTGGCACTACTGATCATTGATCGTGACATACTACGCGTTTTGTGATTGGTCAATTTAGTTAAAAGAAGGCTTATCATTGGCTTATCGCGAGAGGTTTCTATATTTAACAATTAGTCACCGAAGTCGAGGTGATTATCGTTAAATATAAACGGCAATCAACGAGACTAAGGTGACTAATTGTTTTAGTAAAATTTCAGCCTGAGAAGAATAACCAAGAAATTTAAAACAAACGTCTTTAACTGTCGTAGTTTTGTCATGTAAATCTAAATATTAAATGCTCATTGTTCAACTTTCACGCTTTGACAGCTGTCTAAGCCTTCAATTCCACATAGTGATTAAAACTGACCCAAACTTCAAATAATTTTATGACTAAACACTTTCTCACCTTCAAATAGCTCCAACTTAGAGCTTTTTTGTATATGCAGTCTCCATCTGTTGAGTTTTTTTGACGATTTGTTAGATTTAAATGAATAGTCGCTGCAGTCGCCATTTTGAAAAATAATTACACCATTGATTAGCCACCATCCGTCAAAATGACGATTCCGACAATTTCCCACACAATTTCTAGTAATAGTTACCTCGCGCGAGGTAACTATCGCGAAATAGGCAGTTCAGCTCGACCAATCAGAGGACGAGAAATGCAATAGTTACTTCTAAAATTTTACTAACAGCGGATAGTAACTCCTGCGATAGCCAATGAAATTCAAGGATTTATAATAGAAACTTGTAAATTTATGCTAAGTAATGTTATTTCCTCGTTCTCTTTCAAAACCACGTAACATATCGCGATCAAACACATCAATATTAATATTATATGTTATTTCCTCGTTCTCTTTCAAAACCACGCAACTTATCGCTATCCAAGGACTCAATATTATATGTTATTTTCTCGTTCTATTTCAAAACAACGCGACACATCGCTCTCCAAGAACTCAATATTATATGTTATTGCGTAGTTATATTTGAAAAGCACGCGACACATCGCTATCCAATAACTCAATATTTAATAATTATTGGATGAGGTTAAGCATGATATCGAGAATTATCAAGGCTGAGGTTTGTGTTATCGGCCGAAGCCGAAGGCTGAGGCGGATAACACAAACCTCAGCCTTGATAATTCTCGATATCATGCGAAAACTGAATCCAATAATTGTTTTATTATGCATAAGAAGTGCTAAAGCAATGCGCCGTCGAAATATATTTAAATATAAAGTTATAGTGGTACAAGGTCAAAAGAAGCCACGCAAAGACACGTTACTTTGTAAACAACTTTAATGACGCTAAAATTAAGGTTTTACAATGTCCAGAACATTAAAAGATCTTGGGAAAAGAAAGTCAAAATAATATAAACAAGACTGTGACTAAGAAGAAGAAGCCTAAGCCTAAGGTCCAGTTTGTTCACTCAACGTCAGTATAACTTAATAAATAGGACAAGCGAAAATTTCGCTGTCTTTGGCTTTACTGAAAAATATTAACATTGCAGTTATGAAAATTAAATGTTTTTTTGTTAACTGTTTGAGTATTTTGCATCACAAATTCTTCCTGGGAAAGATTTAGGATAGGCGACAACTGATGTTGACTGAAATTAACACTCCTACCTTCGACTTCGCACTCTGCCGTTAGCATTTCCGATAGTTTTCTCTTTGTGGACATGTCCGTTTTGCAATAGCTTCGAATACTGCTTTCGTTTTTATGTCCACTTATTGACATGATGTGTCTCGCTTCAAAGCCAGATTTGTCAAGGATGGTTACTGCTGTTGCTCTGATAGAGTGATTTGTGTATGGTTTGGAAAGATTGGCTTCTTTGGAGATCATTTTCATTCTTTCCCCGAGTGTACGTTCTCCCACAACCATGTTGTCGTACCAAACTTCGTTGGAGGTGCTGACGTTTTTCTTTGGCCGTTGGAATAGGTATTCGTTCATGGGATTCAAGTGCTGGAGATACAGCTCGAAAGAAGCTACAGGACACTGTGGACCAGATTTCTCAAACATGACACCGCCGTCTAAACCGTCGTCATTCTCCCTTCTGTTTTTCGTCAGTTCGTCAGTTATTTTGCAGACATATTTGTTTCCTTTTCCATCGGTCATCACGGAAAAATCGCTTTTCTTTAACTGGCGAAGATTTTGTCGTCCACAACGGCAAAAATAGAGCATTACCTCGAAGAAGACTTTATTTTGCAGTGTTTTCGGATTATTTAAGTCAAATATACCGCTCTGATACAGCTTTTGAAGATCTTCTTCGCATATTGGTGGCTTGTGTTCCACTTTGGCGAGTCCCTGTCGTTTCAAGTCGACACATTTTGCACCAAAAACTTTGTTGGCGTCGGCAAAAGCAGGGTCCTTCACGATATCGAAATCATGAGTGGATTTAAAGTGCCTTGCACAGGCCAAATCTGATGTTGTTTAGGGAACCTTTGCTGTAAGCAGTTCCATCCTGTTTCCGTGTTTCGGCGTAAAAAATTTTCAACACTTCACCGAGCGGCTCCTTTTCTTCGGGCATTTCACTTATTTTTTTCGCTTTCAAATAGTCGTAGAAGATTCCCAGAGCTGTCTTCGTAGCTCGTTTTGTGTTCACTGCCTCCTTGTCATCTAATAGTTTCTTCAAATCGTTTTCTGTTACGTTGGCGAATCTTTGCGAAGAACCCGCCATATTCCCATTTTCTTTCGCCGTAAACAAGCTGGCAACAGCAAGCTAGCCTGAGTATCAGGCCCTTCTTTTTCTTCTGGGGACTGGGGAGGAGAACGGAGAGAAAAAGAAGGGCCCGACACAAATCTATTCATAGACCCGTGTTCTTCGTCCAGAATCTGGACGAAACTCTGATTGGTTGAGAGACAAAAGCCGGAAATACATCAACTGAAATTAAGTAATTAACTGATTCGAAAATCGAAATTTCTTCGTGGGAAGTGCCGAGAAGCCGCCCAGACTCCAACTAGAAAGTTTGTGTTTTCTCAAATTTACCGTTAGCGTTTTTGCCATTTTCATGGACAAGAACGATTAAAGAAGCTGAAGAAGGAATCTCCGCGTTTTGCCCGTAATACTATGCGTGAATGAAGAGCAAGAACTGTGCAATGTGTATTGAATGCCAGACTAGCTGTCAAAACAAAACACTGCTGCTGTCTTGTCGTCTGACTACGGGAAGAAACAGTTGCGCTTGAAAGTTCATTCTGATCGGAAAAGCGAACGCAGTGTCCGTAATTTATAGTCTACTGGAACTTATACGCAAGTACTGTACGTATAAAGTCTGAATACAAACCATATCAAGGCCGCTTTGCAGCCTTTGCTTGACGGATGTCTGAACCTGAACTGAAACGCGTGAGACAAATTATTATCTCGTCACCAAGCTAAAGCAGTTATTGAAATGGGGTGAAACATCAAAACTTTTGGTGAAAACATTTAAAATGTTGTGACTATTCGGAAAATCGGAATTGCCATTGTGCACTTAATTAAAATATCTGGGAATATATTTGAGAATTGTTGTAATCAAATATTAAAATGTTTGGTGGTTCCCGAACCCGATCGTATAAATAATTTCCCTAATTGCAAATTGCTGGTTCATTGCAGTATACAGTTCTAGATTTTACTTCGGCATTGCCACTTCGAAAGATTACTTCAAAACTGAATAAACGTGTGTTTAAAGATGTTTATGCACAAGCAATGAATTTTTTGAGGTTCGATTTCGTTAATTTGTTCGGTGAAGCTTTTTATAGACACACGCAATACAAAACAGGAAGTGATTTTTATTGGCTATGGCGCGTCACATGAATTGGGGGCGGAGGGGAAGAATCAATGATTTGTGTCAGGCTCTCTTTCAAGAGAGACTGATACTCAGGTTAACAGCAAGCTAGCAACAAGATATTGGAATAATGATGTCATACCTACACTTTTTTAACAATAATATTGGAACATTGACGTCACAATATAATACAATACAATACAATACAATACAATACAATACAATACAATACAATACAATACAATACAATACAATACAATACAATACAATACAATACAATACAATACAATACAATACAATACAATACAATACAATACAATACAATACAATACAATACAATACAATACAATACAATACAATACAATACAATACAATACAATACAATACAATACAATACAATACAATACAATACAATACAATACAATACAATACAATACAATACAATACAATACAATACAATACAATACAATACAATACAATACAATACAATACAATACAATACAATACAATACAATACAATACAATACAATACAATACAATACAATACAATACAATACAATACAATACAATACAATACAATACAATACAATACAATACAATACAATACAATACAATACAATACAATACAATACAATACAATACAATACAATACAATACAATACAATACAATACAATACAATACAATACAATACAATACAATAACAATACAATACAATACAATACAATACAATACAATACAATACAATACAATACAATACAATACAATACAATACAATACAATACAATACAATACAATACAATACAATACAATACAATACAATACAATACAATAAATTTTATTTAAACACGATTGGAATTAAAGCATACAGCTTGTGGGGTCGTGTATTTAAGTCTATATTACAAGGAAAAAAGAAAGAAAATACTGTACATATCAATAAAATTTAAAACAATCTTCATGCCTAGGTGCAGTTTGCACAGATTCCGCCTCAAAATTTATAGACCTTAGGATGCCTGCTCTCTTTATCCTCTTACCAACATGAAGCTGATGTCACGAATTAGCTGTATGTCAACAGTCAATCAAAATCGAGATAGAGTAGAGAATGCATAATAATATATGTTATTGCCTCAGTCTATTTCAAAACCACGCGACACATCACTACCAAGAACTCAATATTATATGCTATTGCGTAGTTATCAGTTCAAAACCACGCGACATATCGCTATCCAAGAACTCAATATTATATGTTATTGCGTAGTTATATTTCAAAACCACGCAACATATGTCACGCATACAACAACATTTTCAGCTTCAAAACTGTTTCGCAAAAAGTGGTGAACTTGCGATGCGCGAGAAAGGGAAAATCGCTAGCGGCAATGTGTCAGAACCAAACAAAGTGCTAAAAAGCGGTGCCCTGTTTAGCGTAAAAAATTTCGGGTTAAAAATACCGCAACAAAAATATCGCCTCAAAAATATCGTGTCAAAATTATTGCGTCAAGAACGTCGAATGCTATTGATTCCGCACGAACGAACTAGGCAATGCAATTAAATCTACAACTTCATCTCATTTGTTTTATTGTTCACACAAGAACTACTGAACTAAACGTCTTTTTACATGTTTTCAACGTTTTAAACGTAAACATAGCTATAACCCCAAGACTTACTACAATTATAAGCGCTATTTATAACATTGTTCAAAGTTTTAAATCTGAGCATTATAATCGCAAGACTTACTACAACAATTATAAGCGCTATTTATAACACAGTTCAAAGTTTTAAATCTAAATATTATAATACTAAGTCTTACTACAATTATCAGCGCTATTTATAACATTGAGTTCAAAGTTTTAAATCTGAACATTGTAAGCCCAGCGGAAAAACGTCTGCGCATGCGCGTGTACTAGAAAAAATGGCGGGGAATTTAAATTCCATCTTCGTAAACAAAAACATGGCTTTTAATTATTCAAGGTAAGTGAAACAAACAAAAAAATACACTAGACGGGTAGTTTGGACATTAACAAAAAGTTTTCGAACATTTAAAATCTAAAAAGAAACAGAATTTAAATTAAAAATTGTCGTTTTAGACCGGGAGGCGTGCGAACATTTCTTGAAAAATTGTCGAATACCGAACTTAAGACACAAGAGTTAAGCAAACTATCAAAGAGTTAAGCATTTGCACACGCTTAAATTGTAGAGTAAATCATTACCCTTAAATATAGTCAACGCAAAAATTATGCATGCTACGCAAAAAAAGTTATCCAACAAAACACAAGGCAAACGCCAAATTCACACACAAACCGAGTAAACTTCCTCAACCGCCATCTTTAAGAACAAATTTGACGCGTGCAATGTGCTCGAATCACGCGCATGCGCAGACGTTTTTCCGCGGTGTTGATGATGGGCGCGTGAAAGATCGTTTCCAGATTCCTGCATGAACACACCCCACGCTAATAAGTTCTTTCAAGGACAGTATTCATACACAGGGGCGTACCGAGCGGGGGGTGTGGGGGGTGCGACACCCCCCCACCTTTTTCGAAAATGGTCCGTAAATTGAAATACTATTGATATTGGTCGGTTTTTAAAACCAGAGCGGTCGGTAAATTTAGCCATTTATGGTGGTAATATCTTACCTTACCATTTGTTGTCAAGTCATTTTCACTTGTATAAAGTTGTATTCGTATGTTAGGATTATGTGCTATTTATTAGCGCCTTAGCTAGCGGTACTGATCATGATCTGTGAGTCCGTGATTCATACGAATTATCGAGAGAAAAAAACGCACTGAAAACTTGACAGGCCAAATTTACAGCATCAAATATGTAAGCATCGAATCTTACAATTAACTTAAGTAAGGTAAAGAAGACAAGTAATTATTAATTCAGGCCCGTCGGAAGCGGGAGGACTTGGCAGGTTGCATCCCCCCCCCCCCCCAATAATTTGCTCCTAATAAAATTTGCAACATTCTTTTGAAGATGAAAAAATCTGTTAGATATTGCCCTGGATTTGAACATGATTTTAAGTATCCTTAACTCCAATATAAATATTCTTGATTTCTTGTATATCTTAGGGCGCTTTCCAATTGACAAGGTTAGACCGATCAGTCCGGCCAGAATGGACTTGCCTTTGATTAGGACCACATTTTCCAGTAAGACCATCCCAGGTCTCAAACGAATCGTGTTCCATTTAACCGGACTGGCCGGTCTAACAGTGTAAATGGAAAGCCCCCATAGTTACTAATGAATCTGAGGCATTGCAAGAGTCACTCAAATTACGTCTTGTTTATTTTTATGTAAAGTTTGAACTATGCCTGCCGCAAAATGAGCTGAAAACATTCGCTCAAATTGCAGGAAATGGTGTTTCCAAGGCTCTATATTTCAAAAATTTCCGGAGGGGCATACCCCCGTACCCCCTATAAATGCGGTCACTAATTCGCATGGCCCCGCCATTTTCAGCCCCTCCCCCAATAATCCAATATGAATTTGCTTCCGACGGCCCTGAAATTAAATGCCTGTTTTGGCAGTTATGCAATCAGAAGTTTACCTCTAAGTAAGTTGTAACCACTGTAGACTACTAGACTGTAAGTAAGTTGTAACCACTGTACATGCACTGTAGTTGTATAACCTAAATTACCTAATCTTTAATTAATAATATACTAGATTATAGAAATAAAAGCTGTAGCTTTATTAACTTCTCTGTCTTAGATTGTATATTGTGTTCTAGTATTAATCTAGTTGTCTATAGCGAAAAAAAAGGCGCCCAAATATTTGTCCAGGATTCTTTGGAGTTAAGACATGTACAAACAAGAACTTTTCAATTTCATCCTCTGGTGCTTCTAATTTAATAGAGTTTAATAGTTAATACACCTTTCGTGATTTCCTCAAAACACCAGGTTTTACCGCACTTTCATGCGCGAAAGTATGTGATTTTTGCGTGATTTTTGATTGAGTTTCGTCCGTAAATTTTGGAACAAACACCCCCCCCCCCAGTCGAAATGCCCTCGGTACGCCACTGCTCATACAATAAAGAATTTATATATGAACTAAGAAACCTTCGTGAAAGCATCTTACCTTTTCTCCTAAGACGTCAAAGTGCAATCCTTTAAATTTTTGGCGCAGTTTAATTAAAGGAAGGGAATTCGGAAAACTCCTCAATTCAACTTCATCTTTATACAAGGCTTGAATGTCCTCGCCATCTAATAATTCGTTCTCTATACATAAACAAATATTTTAAAAATTAATACAAAAATTACATTATTAATAATACAAAATTCATGAACTGAAAAATAGGATGGGTATAACTCACCAAAACGTTCCACAACATCATCATAGGAAAATCATGGCACACCAACCAGTCTTTCAACTCCAAACACGTAAAAGTTTTCTTGTAGATATCCATTGATATACAGTAGGCTTGCTCAGGCTAAATCTGACGTACAAAAGCTCGGACTGATATACTCAAAATACAGTACGTTGAAGGCTCATATTTCTACTCCCCTAAAAATATGTCACATGAGCAGAAGATTTACTCCCGACCAATAGAAATTTTTGAAACGAGATAAGACCACTTCTTTCACAGTTTCACCTGAAGCTGTTTTTGTTGCCAAAATCAGATAAAAAGCACTTTCTCCCGATCCCAATCCGATTTGACGCGAGAGTCGAATTGGCACAGGAGTCGATTTGATCAGTAAAAGAGTCGATTCGCAAAAAGAAGCCAAAATGAGGACAACTGGGGCTGATATGGACATCATAAACGACCCCAAAAGTGGGGCTAAAACCGACCTTAGCGTGAGAGTCGTTTTGATTTGAGGGGCTAAATTGGAAAACGGTAGGGCTGATTTGGAAAATGAAGGGGCTGTTATGGAAACAGATAGGGCTAATTCAGCGTTTTGGTGTACCTAAAATCGCCCTGTGAGTGTCGATCTAGCTTCCAAATGCCGAAATGGCTTTCGCATGGGGCCAAAACAGCTTTGGCCCCAAAAGGGCTAAATCGCAAATTTGGGTCGTTTCAGCCCTTTTTCATTTAGAGTGTACACTGAATATGATACAGTAATCAAAAGCAACATAATGGTGGGTTAATAAGAAACTGGGCTGTATGCACTTGAGGCATATACTCGGCTTCCATGTTCGTTGGTCGTCTGTGCTGTACGTGTTGTTTAGTGCATTATTGATGTATAGTAGATACATATATAGGGACTTCCTACTGATAAAGTTAGAGAGAGTGATTTCTTTTTGTTGTAATATTATTGGGTTTTATAGTTTGCGGTCTTGCATTTGTAAATTTGATATTTGTAGCAGTTATATGGGTGACACAAGCTGTCAGCGCGCTGCCTAGCTCTCACCGCTCAAGTTAATCCCGGTTTTAATCATGCATTTTACCCTTATTGCCGGTGAAAAGGGGTTAGTACTCGGATGGATGAGCTCATTAGGTTCGTGTGAGTAGATTTGTTGATTCTCTCTGTGTTAGTTTCTCCAGTTAAAACTATAGTTCCAGCAAGAGGTGAGGGTCATTGGGTTATCAGTGTCTAAATATACTGTCATTAAATATACTGTCATATCTTACTCTCAATAAATATAGTCGCTTATAGGGTTTGTTTGGAAATTTCAATCCTTTCTTCTTATAAAGACAATATTTAGTTGTTTCTCGGTTTTTACAGTAGTATGTGCGAACCTCTGAGCCTTCTTAAATACGACCGCACTTCCCTACATCACACAGTTAACAAAACACGATTTTTACCTTCGGTCTTTATAGTTGAAATTCCGGTGATGTCTGCTATGACAGTAAGGTATTCCAAGTAATTGAAAGCAACAATTTCCCTTCTTTTCTGGTATACCTTTTGCCGTCAGGGTTAACATTAAACTGATTTATACGGTGTCATCGTAAGACACTATATCCTGTAAAGCCATCAAAAGTAACCGCCCCACCGAATGTAACCACTTCACGAATTAAGGTATAGGCCTTTTTTCACGATACACAATATACGCCTAAGTATATAAAGCTGTCTTCGCGCGGTAACCGGCCGCTTCTTATATCACCCATTCTGAACATTTAATTTTCTTACAAAATTAGTTTAAGGGTAGCAAATGTTCTATATACGGTTTTTCTATTTTTGGGCTTTTTTGTGGTCCTTGTAATGGGTGATGTAAATTTACATAAGTCTTTGTGATGATCTATTACCTCTCGGAGTAAAAAAATCCAATTTTTTGTTGCCTGACTGTCTCACTCCACTTACCTATAACTATTGTCTTCGTACTGAAGATTCCTAATAACAGCTACTATACATGTTATTCTCCATTGTTCGTAATTTATTCTAGGTTAAACTGCATATTTTAAACATCATGCTGGCCAGTGTGATATATAAATATTCATAAAAAATAATACAGGCAGGTGTTATGAAGAAATGGCGTGCTAGATGGCGACAACTAGGAGACAGGTATATTTATAGCCAGGTTTGGGGCCGAAGGCGAAGAGAAAATGGTTGCATGCATTGCAACTGAAAATTCTAAGATGTAAAAGATTGGGTAAAAAATACAACTTCTCGTAATGTTTACGAGTAATAAAATTTTCAGGACTACATTATTTAAAAGTTGTTATAGTTTTTAAGATAAATATGGAGTATAACATGTTTTTTCTATGCAGAAGTATAAATTATAATTATTTGGCAATACATGTTGTCACTATAAATCACTATAAAAACACATGCTTTTAAAATTGTTTGTAAAGATCGAAAATATCTGTCAGTTTTTCGTTTTGTTTTTAGCAATGCAGATAATAAAAATGTTTTGATATTTAAAGTTAGTTACTGGCCCGATTGTGCAAACATTATTTCAGTTTTGACAAAAAAATTCCATCTTTTTTTAACCTTCTGCTGTTGTTATTGCTTCACCCCGCAGCTGCCTTGGAGATTTCATTGTTAAAAAAATTATCAAAAGCTCACCCAGCCAAAGTTGAAAGCTGAATTACTCTATTATACTAAATGTCACGCGAAAGCCAAAATTCCCGCTGTTTTAAAGATGGTCATGCATATGGCGATAGTTTGACGTTTTTCTTGGAGTTGAAGGAAGATTGAAAACGTTTTAACTTCGCTTTTCGATCATACGCCTTTTGCGAGAAGGAACAAAAAAGAACAGGGCACTCTTTCAAAGGCTAGATGTCTTAGGCCATGTTTACATGATTGACAGTCCAATCGGATCGAAAAACGCGAGTGAAGTCAATCCGGGCACGTTTACATAGAGAATCCGATCTGCTTGGAACTTTGTTTTCGGTTTTGGAACACAATTTTCTGTGCTTCCCTCAATGTCTGCCATTTAGCACAACACTGTGCAACTTTACTCATGCGTGTCAAGTATTATTTTCAAGTCAAACCGTGTTTAGATGAATCAGATTGGAGACATTCAAGCCGACCCTTGCTTGAATCTCAAGTCAATATCCAATCCACTGCGTGGATTGACTTCAGCTATTCTTTCGATCAGATCGAAAACGTTCAATCTTCTTCATGTAAACAAGACATGCAAGGAGAAACAACACGTGCGATTTGACTTGAACACTCAATCCGCTTCATGTATAAACAGGACCTTAATAATATATTTAATTTACTTACCTGTCCACATTATACAAACATAAATAGAAATATGACAATATAGGCTGGATAATTACCGAACGAGTAAAATAGCCTGGCGTTGACCAGAGTAAAATACATAAAACTTGAAAGTCAGGTCACTCAGATGCCGTCCAGAAATTGTTTAAAAAACACGACGAAAAATATAGGACATACACTGAATATGATACAGTAATCAAAAGCAACATAATGGTGGGTTAATAAGAAACTGTATGCACTTGAGGCATATACTCGGCTTCCATGTTCGTTAGTCGTCTGTGTTGTACGTGTTGTTTAGTGCATTATTGATGTATAGTAGATACATAGGGACTTCCTACTAATACAGTTAGAGAGAGTGATGTCTTTTTGTTGTAATATTATTGGGTCTTATAGCTTGCGTTCTTGCATTTCTAAATTTGATATTTGTAGCAGTTATATGAGTGACACAAGCTGTCAACGCGCTGCCTACAATCCTGGACAAAATTGTTGGGACACTGGCAAACTAAATTAGCAAATTTCCCGCCTTATACAAAATGGACACAAAATTTCCCCCTCCCCCCGGCACAATGTTGCATTTGGTAAAAAAATCTTCGCAGGTGCCTAGTCCAACATTGCATTGGGGGAAGGGGGGAGGGAGAATAAAATAATTCCTTTAAATAACATAAGTTTGATGTGAATAGCTAAAGACAGGAAGTTATGTAAGAGATTTACGCGTGGTGTCCCAAGGACTTTTGGCCAGGATTGTCTGAGTGTGAAAATAGAAGAAAATTGATTTATAACTTTCTTTGAACGCTATTTCTAAGCTGCAAATGTGAACCAGTTATACTTCACGACATATATCTTCATATATCGATATGTTTCAATGATAAACGTCACACGATACAACAGTTTTACAAGTTAAAACGCATGATTTAAGCCTTTGACGTTGTTGTCAAGGTGTGGCGAAATTATATCACGTATTCAGGTGGGTATAAATAAAAGTTACAACGGAGGACTGAAATACGAAAACATATTTTCTTTGGACAATTGTCACCGTTACAGCCACCATGGTTTACACTAGCAACATATCTGACAAGAAAAGAGCATTAGCCGTATATTTAAGAAATGAATCTGGGGCGTCTTACAGGGACATCGCAATAAAATGTCGCATATCAAAGTCTTCAGCAGAACGAATTTGCAAAGTAAACCTAAGAGACGTCAAACTCGGCGCAAAGGCTGGCCGACCGCGAAAAGTAAATGAGCGCAGTGCTCGAACATTGATTCGAACATTAAAACAATCAAGAAAAAACAATATAAACGTGACTGTTAAATCGTTAGTAGAACAGAGCGGCCTAAAGTTAAATATGGCCAGTCGCCGAACATTCTCCCGTTGTCTAAACGAAAACGGGTACGGGTTTTTTCCAAGCAAGGAAAAAAGGATTATTAAGCAATAAAGATCGAAAATTGCGCATGAAATACGCAAAAGGAATGAGACGTTCCCTTGCGCAGAACCCCAATTTTTGGACAAATGAAGTAGCTTTTTATTTGGACGGTGTGTCATTTGTTTACAAGCACAATCCTCTAAACAGTGCTATTACTCCAAAATCAAGAATTTGGAGAAAGAGATCTGAGGGCCTACAGCTTACAGGTAAAGGGTCGAAAGAGTTAGCCGGGGGGAAACGATTACACGTTCTGGTGGCAGTGGCTTACGGAAAAGGAGTTGTCCTCAACGTTCCGTATGAAAAGATGGATGGTGATTTTTTTGCCCAATTTATCAGGCAGAATTTCAACATGTGTTTTGCCCGGTGTGGACCAAAACAAAATGGACGACGTTTATTTCTGATGGATAACGATCCTTCTCAGGCAAGCAAGGTGGCAAAGAGAGCATTAGACGACATTGAAGCCGAGCTACACAGAATCCCAGCACGATCACCCGACCTTAATCCAATCGAGAATATTTTTCATTTGGTTAAGACAAGCTTAGAAAAAGAAGCAATATCGCTAAATATTACATCGGAGACGTTTCAAAATTTTAGCGCTCGTGTTCTACAAGCATTTGATAACCTATCAGTCGACCTGATAGATCGTACTATTGCAAGTCTGTCAAAACGAGTAAACGCAGTAATAAAATCGAGAGGAGACCGAATAAAATATTAGCGTAATGACATTTTTCTTTGCTGTTTTAGAAAGACTTTGTCACTGAATAAACGATAAGTTACAATTCATTGTATGTTATACTTTAATCTCTACTTAAGTAAGCCACCCGAACTTAAGTGGGGCGAGCTTATCAAAGTACGTCATCTCGCATGCAACAGTACTCCACATTTACTGAGGAGCCAGACGACAGTGCTCCATTAAAATACGCATATATTCCAAAGAAAATGCCATTTTCGATACTTTTAAAAACACGAATCAACTTAAACTATTGTTATTATCGTGATTTTTTAACGAATGGCTTGTTACAGTGCGGGTTTGATACACTTCCAACAGTGCTCCCCACAAACATAATTAAAATTCCTTTCTAATTCTTGGTTTATATATTATAGCAAGGGGAGCACTGTTGGATGTACAATAAGAATAGTTACAAAGGCTACTATTAATGTCTACAAATTATCTACATTGTTGTTCATTGCACATGGCAAGTTTGTCACGCAAAATGCTAAAGCAAACGAAAGTTACGTCAAGTTTTGTAGTGGAGCACCGTGTGGAGTCATGACGATGTAAACGAACGAACGCCAACTCAAGTGGTTCTCTATCAGTCGTCTCAAATCTTTAATCGGATTTATTTTCAAAAATAAGTTGTGCAAAGCAGTGGCCACAGGGTATCAAGCTCTGTTGATCTGAACGAGAAATTTGTTTCCAGAAGTTGAAGAAATGCCATCTCACATCCATCATATCTGTATTTGCTCTGTCAACTGAACCCCCCTTTATTAAGATAATAGGCGCGTCGGATGTAGCAAAGAACGGGATATCTGTTGCGAGCTCGATATCTCGTGCGCAAACGTTCTTTGGAGCGGGCAAATGAACGACGTCACCTTCTAACGCTTGCAGAAAATCAGCCCAGGCGATGGTTTTGGGATCCCATCTGAAGTCGTTCAAAAAAACAATCTCAGCTTGATCCACACCCATCCACGCAAACGAACCAGTTGCGGGGTTACAGAACGTCTTGTAAATTGACTTTAATGGCGAGAGAATGAACGTTTTGCCTGTATTTGCTGGGCCATGAATGTAAACGTTGCGATACTTTCCCCTTCCTTGCTCTAATGCTGTGTACACTGCAGTACAAAACGCGGAAATCGTGATCCCATGACTCTCGAGTAGTTCTACCGCTGCAGGACGCCACTTCCCATCGCAGCTAATCGCACAATTACTCTGGAAAGCTTCTTGTAAGATTTCGACGCGAGATTTCTTTGAACGAGCAAAGTTCTTTTCAGCCGCTGAAAATTCTTTTGCTAATGACAATGCTTCGTCCACTGCTTTGCTGCCTCTATTTGCAATAAACTGGGCCAAAGACATGTCACCTTCTCCATTCCGGGTTACTGCCAACGACACCAGCTCAAGTCGTGTCTTTATGTTCCTACTCTGAATTAATTGCGTCATGTCATAGACAGTTAACCTCTCCGTCTCTCGCTTTCTCTTTCTGTCACGCTTGGACACTTCACCTTTTTTGTCCTTAGTAGCAATTGCTTTGGCGGTCTTTGGTGCGTTGTTACCAATATCGGGATGTGCAGGCGAGTGCACTGGCTCTTCGTCCTTCTTCGTCGCGTACTTGTAGGCACTGTAGTAGGTATTGTGGTTGCTACTAAAATTAACTTGAATCCCACACGTCTCGTCCAGATAATTTCTTACTTGCAACCACCGTGAACGTTTCTGTAACTTAATAGCCATGTGAAAGTGGTATTCGTTTGGTGTGCTCATCTCGGCGACGTCTACGTTTGGTTGGGTATGCCGTTCCATGGACACGACCCAATGAGCCACTTTTACACCATTTCTCTCCCAGCCTTGCACAACAGTCTCTGCAAAATGGTTTCGAGAGGCGATTTTGCTAAAATCAGCTCTGCTGTACGTCACCAAGTAAACAATTCTCTATTGCCGTGATTGAAGTGTTGCCATGCTTCTAACGTGCGAGTCTGGACCTTCAAACCGTTGATACTCCAGTTTTAAAATTTAAAATATGAATAAATCTGCGCGCGCACTACCGTTTCACCGTTAGTATTTTCAAAATTACCTCCTCGACACAATCTTGCTAATCTCTGATAATATTACCTGTCACATTAAAATGTATTCAGATCTTTAAAAGGTTTTAAGTGTCCATATACATAAACAGTTTAAGCGGACAGTACAGATTTGCAACTTTTTGCAGCAAATTGGCTGCTACTTTATGATCTTTTCCCGGTATTTCTACCTATTTCACTCGCAGGGTCAAGCGACGTCAATTACAGTATGAATTATCTGTCTCTGACAGTTATGATGTGTAAACATATATTCAGACAATCCTGGACAAAATTGTTGGGACACTGGCAAACTAAATTAGCAAATTTCCCGCCTTATACAAAATGGACACAAAATTTCCCCCTCCCCCCGGCACAATGTTGCATTTGGTAAAAAAATCTTCGCAGGTGCCTAGTCCAACATTGCATTGGGGGAAGGGGGGAGGGAGAATAAAATAATTCCTTTAAATAACATAAGTTTGATGTGAATAGCTAAAGACAGGAAGTTATGTAAGAGATTTACGCGTGGTGTCCCAAGGACTTTTGGCCAGGATTGTCTGAGTGTGAAAATAGAAGAAAATTGATTTATAACTTTCTTTTGAACGCTATTTCTAAGCTGCAAATGTGAACCAGTTATACTTCACGACATATATCTTCATATATCGATATGTTTCAATGATAAACGTCACACGATACAACAGTTTTACAAGTTAAAACGCATGATTTAAGCCTTTGACGTTGTTGTCAAGGTGTGGCGAAATTATATCACGTATTCAGGTGGGTATAAATAAAAGTTACAACGGAGGACTGAAATACGAAAACATATTTTCTTTGGACAATTGTCACCGTTACAGCCACCATGGTTTACACTAGCAACATATCTGACAAGAAAAGAGCATTAGCCGTATATTTAAGAAATGAATCTGGGGCGTCTTACAGGGACATCGCAATAAAATGTCGCATATCAAAGTCTTCAGCAGAACGAATTTGCAAAGTAAACCTAAGAGACGTCAAACTCGGCGCAAAGGCTGGCCGACCGCGAAAAGTAAATGAGCGCAGTGCTCGAACATTGATTCGAACATTAAAACAATCAAGAAAAAACAATATAAACGTGACTGTTAAATCGTTAGTAGAACAGAGCGGCCTAAAGTTAAATATGGCCAGTCGCCGAACATTCTCCCGTTGTCTAAACGAAAACGGGTACGGGTTTTTCCAAGCAAGGAAAAAAGGATTATTAAGCAATAAAGATCGAAAATTGCGCATGAAATACGCAAAAGGAATGAGACGTTCCCTTGCGCAGAACCCCAATTTTTGGACAAATGAAGTAGCTTTTTATTTGGACGGTGTGTCATTTGTTTACAAGCACAATCCTCTAAACAGTGCTATTACTCCAAAATCAAGAATTTGGAGAAAGAGATCTGAGGGCCTACAGCTTACAGGTAAAGGGTCGAAAGAGTTAGCCGGGGGGAAACGATTACACGTTCTGGTGGCAGTGGCTTACGGAAAAGGAGTTGTCCTCAACGTTCCGTATGAAAAGATGGATGGTGATTTTTTTGCCCAATTTATCAGGCAGAATTTCAACATGTGTTTTGCCCGGTGTGGACCAAAACAAAATGGACGACGTTTATTTCTGATGGATAACGATCCTTCTCAGGCAAGCAAGGTGGCAAAGAGAGCATTAGACGACATTGAAGCCGAGCTACACAGAATCCCAGCACGATCACCCGACCTTAATCCAATCGAGAATATTTTTCATTTGGTTAAGACAAGCTTAGAAAAAGAAGCAATATCGCTAAATATTACATCGGAGACGTTTCAAAATTTTAGCGCTCGTGTTCTACAAGCATTTGATAACCTATCAGTCGACCTGATAGATCGTACTATTGCAAGTCTGTCAAAACGAGTAAACGCAGTAATAAAATCGAGAGGAGACCGAATAAAATATTAGCGTAATGACATTTTTCTTTGCTGTTTTAGAAAGACTTTGTCACTGAATAAACGATAAGTTACAATTCATTGTATGTTATACTTTAATCTCTACTTAAGTAAGCCACCCGAACTTAAGTGGGGCGAGCTTATCAAAGTACGTCATCTCGCATGCAACAGTACTCCACATTTACTGAGGAGCCAGACGACAGTGTGCTCCATTAAAATACGCATATATTCCAAAGAAAATGCCATTTTCGATACTTTTAAAAACACGAATCAACTTAAACTATTGTTATTATCGTGATTTTTTAACGAATGGCTTGTTACAGTGCGGGTTTGATACACTTCCAACAGTGCTCCCCACAAACATAATTAAAATTCCTTTCTAATTCTTGGTTTATATATTATAGCAAGGGGAGCACTGTTGGATGTACAATAAGAATAGTTACAAAGGCTACTATTAATGTCTACAAATTATCTACATTGTTGTTCATTGCACATGGCAAGTTTGTCACGCAAAATGCTAAAGCAAACGAAAGTTACGTCAAGTTTTGTAGTGGAGCACCGTGTGGAGTCATGACGATGTAAACGAACGAACGCCAACTCAAGTGGTTCTCTATCAGTCGTCTCAAATCTTTAATCGGATTTATTTTCAAAAATAAGTTGTGCAAAGCAGTGGCCACAGGGTATCAAGCTCTGTTGATCTGAACGAGAAATTTGTTTCCAGAAGTTGAAGAAATGCCATCTCACATCCATCATATCTGTATTTGCTCTGTCAACTGAACCCCCCTTTATTAAGATAATAGGCGCGTCGGATGTAGCAAAGAACGGGATATCTGTTGCGAGCTCGATATCTCATGCGCAAACGTTCTTTGGAGCGGGCAAATGAACGACGTCACCTTCTAACGCTTGCAGAAAATCAGCCCAGGCGATGGTTTTGGGATCCCATCTGAAGTCGTTCAAAAAAACAATCTCAGCTTGATCCACACCCATCCACGCAAACGAACCAGTTGCGGGGTTACAGAACGTCTTGTAAATTGACTTTAATGGCGAGAGAATGAACGTTTTGCCTGTATTTGCTGGGCCATGAATGTAAACGTTGCGATACTTTCCCCTTCCTTGCTCTAATGCTGTGTACACTGCAGTACAAAACGCGGAAATCGTGATCCCATGACTCTCGAGTAGTTCTACCGCTGCAGGACGCCACTTCCCATCGCAGCTAATCGCACAATTACTCTGGAAAGCTTCTTGTAAGATTTCGACGCGAGATTTCTTTGAACGAGCAAAGTTCTTTTCAGCCGCTGAAAATTCTTTTGCTAATGACAATGCTTCGTCCACTGCTTTGCTGCCTCTATTTGCAATAAACTGGGCCAAAGACATGTCACCTTCTCTATTCCGGGTTACTGCCAACGACACCAGCTCAAGTCGTGTCTTTATGTTCCTACTCTGAATTAATTGCGTCATGTCATAGACAGTTAACCTCTCCGTCTCTCGCTTTCTCTTTCTGTCACGCTTGGACACTTCACCTTTTTTGTCCTTAGTAGCAATTGCTTTGGCGGTCTTTGGTGCGTTGTTACCAATATCGGGATGTGCAGGCGAGTGCACTGGCTCTTCGTCCTTCTTCGTCGCGTACTTGTAGGCACTGTAGTAGGTATTGTGGTTGCTACTAAAATTAACTTGAATCCCACACGTCTCGTCCAGATAATTTCTTACTTGCAACCACCGTGAACGTTTCTGTAACTTAATAGCCATGTGATGTGAAAGTGGTATTCGTTTGGTGTGCTCATCTCGGCGACGTCTACGTTTGGTTGGGTATGCCGTTCCATGGACACGACCCAATGAGCCACTTTTACACCATTTCTCTCCCAGCCTTGCACAACAGTCTCTGCAAAATGGTTTCGAGAGGCGATTTTGCTAAAATCAGCTCTGCTGTACGTCACCAAGTAAACAATTCTCTATTGCCGTGATTGAAGTGTTGCCATGCTTCTAACGTGCGAGTCTGGACCTTCAAACCGTTGATACTCCAGTTTTAAAATTTAAAATATGAATAAATCTGCGCGCGCACTACCGTTTCACCGTTAGTATTTTCAAAATTACCTCCTCGACACAATCTTGCTAATCTCTGATAATATTACCTGTCACATTAAAATGTATTCAGATCTTTAAAAGGTTTTAAGTGTCCATATACATAAACAGTTTAAGCGGACAGTACAGATTTGCAACTTTTTGCAGCAAATTGGCTGCTACTTTATGATCTTTTCCCGGTATTTCTACCTATTTCACTCGCAGGGTCAAGCGACGTCAATTACAGTATGAATTATCTGTCTCTGACAGTTATGATGTGTAAACATATATTCAGACCTGTCTGAGTGTGAAAATAGAAGAAAATTGATTTATAACTTTCTTTGAACGCTATTTCTAAGCTGCAAATGTGAACCAGTTATACTTCACGACATATATCTTCATATATCGATATGTTTCAATGATAAACGTCACACGATACAACAGTTTTACAAGTTAAAACGCATGATTTAAGCCTTTGACGTTGTTGTCAAGGTGTGGCGAAATTATATCACGTATTCAGGTGGGTATAAATAAAAGTTACAACGGAGGACTGAAATACGAAAACATATTTTCTTTGGACAATTGTCACCGTTACAGCCACCATGGTTTACACTAGCAACATATCTGACAAGAAAAGAGCATTAGCCGTATATTTAAGAAATGAATCTGGGGCGTCTTACAGGGACATCGCAATAAAATGTCGCATATCAAAGTCTTCAGCAGAACGAATTTGCAAAGTAAACCTAAGAGACGTCAAACTCGGCGCAAAGGCTGGCCGACCGCGAAAAGTAAATGAGCGCAGTGCTCGAACATTGATTCGAACATTAAAACAATCAAGAAAAAACAATATAAACGTGACTGTTAAATCGTTAGTAGAACAGAGCGGCCTAAAGTTAAATATGGCCAGTCGCCGAACATTCTCCCGTTGTCTAAACGAAAACGGGTACGGGTTTTTCCAAGCAAGGAAAAAAGGATTATTAAGCAATAAAGATCGAAAATTGCGCATGAAATACGCAAAAGGAATGAGACGTTCCCTTGCGCAGAACCCCAATTTTTGGACAAATGAAGTAGCTTTTTATTTGGACGGTGTGTCATTTGTTTACAAGCACAATCCTCTAAACAGTGCTATTACTCCAAAATCAAGAATTTGGAGAAAGAGATCTGAGGGCCTACAGCTTACAGGTAAAGGGTCGAAAGAGTTAGCCGGGGGGAAACGATTACACGTTCTGGTGGCAGTGGCTTACGGAAAAGGAGTTGTCCTCAACGTTCCGTATGAAAAGATGGATGGTGATTTTTTTGCCCAATTTATCAGGCAGAATTTCAACATGTGTTTTGCCCGGTGTGGACCAAAACAAAATGGACGACGTTTATTTCTGATGGATAACGATCCTTCTCAGGCAAGCAAGGTGGCAAAGAGAGCATTAGACGACATTGAAGCCGAGCTACACAGAATCCCAGCACGATCACCCGACCTTAATCCAATCGAGAATATTTTTCATTTGGTTAAGACAAGCTTAGAAAAAGAAGCAATATCGCTAAATATTACATCGGAGACGTTTCAAAATTTTAGCGCTCGTGTTCTACAAGCATTTGATAACCTATCAGTCGACCTGATAGATCGTACTATTGCAAGTCTGTCAAAACGAGTAAACGCAGTAATAAAATCGAGAGGAGACCGAATAAAATATTAGCGTAATGACATTTTTCTTTGCTGTTTTAGAAAGACTTTGTCACTGAATAAACGATAAGTTACAATTCATTGTATGTTATACTTTAATCTCTACTTAAGTAAGCCACCCGAACTTAAGTGGGGCGAGCTTATCAAAGTACGTCATCTCGCATGCAACAGTACTCCACATTTACTGAGGAGCCAGACGACAGTGCTCCATTAAAATACGCATATATTCCAAAGAAAATGCCATTTTCGATACTTTTAAAAACACGAATCAACTTAAACTATTGTTATTATCGTGATTTTTTAACGAATGGCTTGTTACAGTGCGGGTTTGATACACTTCCAACAGTGCTCCCCACAAACATAATTAAAATTCCTTTCTAATTCTTGGTTTATATATTATAGCAAGGGGAGCACTGTTGGATGTACAATAAGAATAGTTACAAAGGCTACTATTAATGTCTACAAATTATCTACATTGTTGTTCATTGCACATGGCAAGTTTGTCACGCAAAATGCTAAAGCAAACGAAAGTTACGTCAAGTTTTGTAGTGGAGCACCGTGTGGAGTCATGACGATGTAAACGAACGAACGCCAACTCAAGTGGTTCTCTATCAGTCGTCTCAAATCTTTAATCGGATTTATTTTCAAAAATAAGTTGTGCAAAGCAGTGGCCACAGGGTATCAAGCTCTGTTGATCTGAACGAGAAATTTGTTTCCAGAAGTTGAAGAAATGCCATCTCACATCCATCATATCTGTATTTGCTCTGTCAACTGAACCCCCCTTTATTAAGATAATAGGCGCGTCGGATGTAGCAAAGAACGGGATATCTGTTGCGAGCTCGATATCTCGTGCGCAAACGTTCTTTGGAGCGGGCAAATGAACGACGTCACCTTCTAACGCTTGCAGAAAATCAGCCCAGGCGATGGTTTTGGGATCCCATCTGAAGTCGTTCAAAAAAACAATCTCAGCTTGATCCACACCCATCCACGCAAACGAACCAGTTGCGGGGTTACAGAACGTCTTGTAAATTGACTTTAATGGCGAGAGAATGAACGTTTTGCCTGTATTTGCTGGGCCATGAATGTAAACGTTGCGATACTTTCCCCTTCCTTGCTCTAATGCTGTGTACACTGCAGTACAAAACGCGGAAATCGTGATCCCATGACTCTCGAGTAGTTCTACCGCTGCAGGACGCCACTTCCCATCGCAGCTAATCGCACAATTACTCTGGAAAGCTTCTTGTAAGATTTCGACGCGAGATTTCTTTGAACGAGCAAAGTTCTTTTCAGCCGCTGAAAATTCTTTTGCTAATGACAATGCTTCGTCCACTGCTTTGCTGCCTCTATTTGCAATAAACTGGGCCAAAGACATGTCACCTTCTCTATTCCGGGTTACTGCCAACGACACCAGCTCAAGTCGTGTCTTTATGTTCCTACTCTGAATTAATTGCGTCATGTCATAGACAGTTAACCTCTCCGTCTCTCGCTTTCTCTTTCTGTCACGCTTGGACACTTCACCTTTTTTGTCCTTAGTAGCAATTGCTTTGGCGGTCTTTGGTGCGTTGTTACCAATATCGGGATGTGCAGGCGAGTGCACTGGCTCTTCGTCCTTCTTCGTCGCGTACTTGTAGGCACTGTAGTAGGTATTGTGGTTGCTACTAAAATTAACTTGAATCCCACACGTCTCGTCCAGATAATTTCTTACTTGCAACCACCGTGAACGTTTCTGTAACTTAATAGCCATGTGAAAGTGGTATTCGTTTGGTGTGCTCATCTCGGCGACGTCTACGTTTGGTTGGGTATGCCGTTCCATGGACACGACCCAATGAGCCACTTTTACACCATTTCTCTCCCAGCCTTGCACAACAGTCTCTGCAAAATGGTTTCGAGAGGCGATTTTGCTAAAATCAGCTCTGCTGTACGTCACCAAGTAAACAATTCTCTATTGCCGTGATTGAAGTGTTGCCATGCTTCTAACGTGCGAGTCTGGACCTTCAAACCGTTGATACTCCAGTTTTAAAATTTAAAATATGAATAAATCTGCGCGCGCACTACCGTTTCACCGTTAGTATTTTCAAAATTACCTCCTCGACACAATCTTGCTAATCTCTGATAATATTACCTGTCACATTAAAATGTATTCAGATCTTTAAAAGGTTTTAAGTGTCCATATACATAAACAGTTTAAGCGGACAGTACAGATTTGCAACTTTTTGCAGCAAATTGGCTGCTACTTTATGATCTTTTCCCGGTATTTCTACCTATTTCACTCGCAGGGTCAAGCGACGTCAATTACAGTATGAATTATCTGTCTCTGACAGTTATGATGTGTAAACATATATTCAGACTGTCTGAGTGTGAAAATAGAAGAAAATTGATTTATAACTTTCTTTGAACGCTATTTCTAAGCTGCAAATGTGAACCAGTTATACTTCACGACATATATCTTCATATATCGATATGTTTCAATGATAAACGTCACACGATACAACAGTTTTACAAGTTAAAACGCATGATTTAAGCCTTTGACGTTGTTGTCAAGGTGTGGCGAAATTATATCACGTATTCAGGTGGGTATAAATAAAAGTTACAACGGAGGACTGAAATACGAAAACATATTTTCTTTGGACAATTGTCACCGTTACAGCCACCATGGTTTACACTAGCAACATATCTGACAAGAAAAGAGCATTAGCCGTATATTTAAGAAATGAATCTGGGGCGTCTTACAGGGACATCGCAATAAAATGTCGCATATCAAAGTCTTCAGCAGAACGAATTTGCAAAGTAAACCTAAGAGACGTCAAACTCGGCGCAAAGGCTGGCCGACCGCGAAAAGTAAATGAGCGCAGTGCTCGAACATTGATTCGAACATTAAAACAATCAAGAAAAAACAATATAAACGTGACTGTTAAATCGTTAGTAGAACAGAGCGGCCTAAAGTTAAATATGGCCAGTCGCCGAACATTCTCCCGTTGTCTAAACGAAAACGGGTACGGGTTTTTCCAAGCAAGGAAAAAAGGATTATTAAGCAATAAAGATCGAAAATTGCGCATGAAATACGCAAAAGGAATGAGACGTTCCCTTGCGCAGAACCCCAATTTTTGGACAAATGAAGTAGCTTTTTATTTGGACGGTGTGTCATTTGTTTACAAGCACAATCCTCTAAACAGTGCTATTACTCCAAAATCAAGAATTTGGAGAAAGAGATCTGAGGGCCTACAGCTTACAGGTAAAGGGTCGAAAGAGTTAGCCGGGGGGAAACGATTACACGTTCTGGTGGCAGTGGCTTACGGAAAAGGAGTTGTCCTCAACGTTCCGTATGAAAAGATGGATGGTGATTTTTTTGCCCAATTTATCAGGCAGAATTTCAACATGTGTTTTGCCCGGTGTGGACCAAAACAAAATGGACGACGTTTATTTCTGATGGATAACGATCCTTCTCAGGCAAGCAAGGTGCCAAAGAGAGCATTAGACGACATTGAAGCCGAGCTACACAGAATCCCAGCACGATCACCCGACCTTAATCCAATCGAGAATATTTTTCATTTGGTTAAGACAAGCTTAGAAAAAGAAGCAATATCGCTAAATATTACATCGGAGACGTTTCAAAATTTTAGCGCTCGTGTTCTACAAGCATTTGATAACCTATCAGTCGACCTGATAGATCGTACTATTGCAAGTCTGTCAAAACGAGTAAACGCAGTAATAAAATCGAGAGGAGACCGAATAAAATATTAGCGTAATGACATTTTTCTTTGCTGTTTTAGAAAGACTTTGTCACTGAATAAACGATAAGTTACAATTCATTGTATGTTATACTTTAATCTCTACTTAAGTAAGCCACCCGAACTTAAGTGGGGCGAGCTTATCAAAGTACGTCATCTCGCATGCAACAGTACTCCACATTTACTGAGGAGCCAGACGACAGTGCTCCATTAAAATACGCATATATTCCAAAGAAAATGCCATTTTCGATACTTTTAAAAACACGAATCAACTTAAACTATTGTTATTATCGTGATTTTTTTAACGAATGGCTTGTTACAGTGCGGGTTTGATACACTTCCAACAGTGCTCCCCACAAACATAATTAAAATTCCTTTCTAATTCTTGGTTTATATATTATAGCAAGGGGAGCACTGTTGGATGTACAATAAGAATAGTTACAAAGGCTACTATTAATGTCTACAAATTATCTACATTGTTGTTCATTGCACATGGCAAGTTTGTCACGCAAAATGCTAAAGCAAACGAAAGTTACGTCAAGTTTTGTAGTGGAGCACCGTGTGGAGTCATGACGATGTAAACGAACGAACGCCAACTCAAGTGGTTCTCTATCAGTCGTCTCAAATCTTTAATCGGATTTATTTTCAAAAATAAGTTGTGCAAAGCAGTGGCCACAGGGTATCAAGCTCTGTTGATCTGAACGAGAAATTTGTTTCCAGAAGTTGAAGAAATGCCATCTCACATCCATCATATCTGTATTTGCTCTGTCAACTGAACCCCCCTTTATTAAGATAATAGGCGCGTCGGATGTAGCAAAGAACGGGATATCTGTTGCGAGCTCGATATCTCGTGCGCAAACGTTCTTTGGAGCGGGCAAATGAACGACGTCACCTTCTAACGCTTGCAGAAAATCAGCCCAGGCGATGGTTTTGGGATCCCATCTGAAGTCGTTCAAAAAAACAATCTCAGCTTGATCCACACCCATCCACGCAAACGAACCAGTTGCGGGGTTACAGAACGTCTTGTAAATTGACTTTAATGGCGAGAGAATGAACGTTTTGCCTGTATTTGCTGGGCCATGAATGTAAACGTTGCGATACTTTCCCCTTCCTTGCTCTAATGCTGTGTACACTGCAGTACAAAACGCGGAAATCGTGATCCCATGACTCTCGAGTAGTTCTACCGCTGCAGGACGCCACTTCCCATCGCAGCTAATCGCACAATTACTCTGGAAAGCTTCTTGTAAGATTTCGACGCGAGATTTCTTTGAACGAGCAAAGTTCTTTTCAGCCGCTGAAAATTCTTTTGCTAATGACAATGCTTCGTCCACTGCTTTGCTGCCTCTATTTGCAATAAACTGGGCCAAAGACATGTCACCTTCTCTATTCCGGGTTACTGCCAACGACACCAGCTCAAGTCGTGTCTTTATGTTCCTACTCTGAATTAATTGCGTCATGTCATAGACAGTTAACCTCTCCGTCTCTCGCTTTCTCTTTCTGTCACGCTTGGACACTTCACCTTTTTTGTCCTTAGTAGCAATTGCTTTGGCGGTCTTTGGTGCGTTGTTACCAATATCGGGATGTGCAGGCGAGTGCACTGGCTCTTCGTCCTTCTTCGTCGCGTACTTGTAGGCACTGTAGTAGGTATTGTGGTTACTACTAAAATTAACTTGAATCCCACACGTCTCGTCCAGATAATTTCTTACTTGCAACCACCGTGAACGTTTCTGTAACTTAATAGCCATGTGAAAGTGGTATTCGTTTGGTGTGCTCATCTCGGCGACGTCTACGTTTGGTTGGGTATGCCGTTCCATGGACACGACCCAATGAGCCACTTTTACACCATTTCTCTCCCAGCCTTGCACAACAGTCTCTGCAAAATGGTTTCGAGAGGCGATTTTGCTAAAATCAGCTCTGCTGTACGTCACCAAGTAAACAATTCTCTATTGCCGTGATTGAAGTGTTGCCATGCTTCTAACGTGCGAGTCTGGACCTTCAAACCGTTGATACTCCAGTTTTAAAATTTAAAATATGAATAAATCTGCGCGCGCACTACCGTTTCACCGTTAGTATTTTCAAAATTACCTCCTCGACACAATCTTGCTAATCTCTGATAATATTACCTGTCACATTAAAATGTATTCAGATCTTTAAAAGGTTTTAAGTGTCCATATACATAAACAGTTTAAGCGGACAGTACAGATTTGCAACTTTTTGCAGCAAATTGGCTGCTACTTTATGATCTTTTCCCGGTATTTCTACCTATTTCACTCGCAGGGTCAAGCGACGTCAATTACAGTATGAATTATCTGTCTCTGACAGTTATGATGTGTAAACATATATTCAGACTGTCTGAGTGTGAAAATAGAAGAAAATTGATTTATAACTTTCTTTGAACGCTATTTCTAAGCTGCAAATGTGAACCAGTTATACTTCACGACATATATCTTCATATATCGATATGTTTCAATGATAAACGTCACACGATACAACAGTTTTACAAGTTAAAACGCATGATTTAAGCCTTTGACGTTGTTGTCAAGGTGTGGCGAAATTATATCACGTATTCAGGTGGGTATAAATAAAAGTTACAACGGAGGACTGAAATACGAAAACATATTTTCTTTGGACAATTGTCACCGTTACAGCCACCATGGTTTACACTAGCAACATATCTGACAAGAAAAGAGCATTAGCCGTATATTTAAGAAATGAATCTGGGGCGTCTTACAGGGACATCGCAATAAAATGTCGCATATCAAAGTCTTCAGCAGAACGAATTTGCAAAGTAAACCTAAGAGACGTCAAACTCGGCGCAAAGGCTGGCCGACCGCGAAAAGTAAATGAGCGCAGTGCTCGAACATTGATTCGAACATTAAAACAATCAAGAAAAAACAATATAAACGTGACTGTTAAATCGTTAGTAGAACAGAGCGGCCTAAAGTTAAATATGGCCAGTCGCCGAACATTCTCCCGTTGTCTAAACGAAAACGGGTACGGGTTTTTCCAAGCAAGGAAAAAAGGATTATTAAGCAATAAAGATCGAAAATTGCGCATGAAATACGCAAAAGGAATGAGACGTTCCCTTGCGCAGAACCCCAATTTTTGGACAAATGAAGTAGCTTTTTATTTGGACGGTGTGTCATTTGTTTACAAGCACAATCCTCTAAACAGTGCTATTACTCCAAAATCAAGAATTTGGAGAAAGAGATCTGAGGGCCTACAGCTTACAGGTAAAGGGTCGAAAGAGTTAGCCGGGGGGAAACGATTACACGTTCTGGTGGCAGTGGCTTACGGAAAAGGAGTTGTCCTCAACGTTCCGTATGAAAAGATGGATGGTGATTTTTTTGCCCAATTTATCAGGCAGAATTTCAACATGTGTTTTGCCCGGTGTGGACCAAAACAAAATGGACGACGTTTATTTCTGATGGATAACGATCCTTCTCAGGCAAGCAAGGTGGCAAAGAGAGCATTAGACGACATTGAAGCCGAGCTACACAGAATCCCAGCACGATCACCCGACCTTAATCCAATCGAGAATATTTTTCATTTGGTTAAGACAAGCTTAGAAAAAGAAGCAATATCGCTAAATATTACATCGGAGACGTTTCAAAATTTTAGCGCTCGTGTTCTACAAGCATTTGATAACCTATCAGTCGACCTGATAGATCGTACTATTGCAAGTCTGTCAAAACGAGTAAACGCAGTAATAAAATCGAGAGGAGACCGAATAAAATATTAGCGTAATGACATTTTTCTTTGCTGTTTTAGAAAGACTTTGTCACTGAATAAACGATAAGTTACAATTCATTGTATGTTATACTTTAATCTCTACTTAAGTAAGCCACCCGAACTTAAGTGGGGCGAGCTTATCAAAGTACGTCATCTCGCATGCAACAGTACTCCACATTTACTGAGGAGCCAGACGACAGTGCTCCATTAAAATACGCATATATTCCAAAGAAAATGCCATTTTCGATACTTTTAAAAACACGAATCAACTTAAACTATTGTTATTATCGTGATTTTTTAACGAATGGCTTGTTACAGTGCGGGTTTGATACACTTCCAACAGTGCTCCCCACAAACATAATTAAAATTCCTTTCTAATTCTTGGTTTATATATTATAGCAAGGGGAGCACTGTTGGATGTACAATAAGAATAGTTACAAAGGCTACTATTAATGTCTACAAATTATCTACATTGTTGTTCATTGCACATGGCAAGTTTGTCACGCAAAATGCTAAAGCAAACGAAAGTTACGTCAAGTTTTGTAGTGGAGCACCGTGTGGAGTCATGACGATGTAAACGAACGAACGCCAACTCAAGTGGTTCTCTATCAGTCGTCTCAAATCTTTAATCGGATTTATTTTCAAAAATAAGTTGTGCAAAGCAGTGGCCACAGGGTATCAAGCTCTGTTGATCTGAACGAGAAATTTGTTTCCAGAAGTTGAAGAAATGCTATCTCACATCCATCATATCTGTATTTGCTCTGTCAACTGAACCCCCCTTTATTAAGATAATAGGCGCGTCGGATGTAGCAAAGAACGGGATATCTGTTGCGAGCTCGATATCTCGTGCGCAAACGTTCTTTGGAGCGGGCAAATGAACGACGTCACCTTCTAACGCTTGCAGAAAATCAGCCCAGGCGATGGTTTTGGGATCCCATCTGAAGTCGTTCAAAAAAACAATCTCAGCTTGATCCACACCCATCCACGCAAACGAACCAGTTGCGGGGTTACAGAACGTCTTGTAAATTGACTTTAATGGCGAGAGAATGAACGTTTTGCCTGTATTTGCTGGGCCATGAATGTAAACGTTGCGATACTTTCCCCTTCCTTGCTCTAATGCTGTGTACACTGCAGTACAAAACGCGGAAATCGTGATCCCATGACTCTCGAGTAGTTCTACCGCTGCAGGACGCCACTTCCCATCGCAGCTAATCGCACAATTACTCTGGAAAGCTTCTTGTAAGATTTCGACGCGAGATTTCTTTGAACGAGCAAAGTTCTTTTCAGCCGCTGAAAATTCTTTTGCTAATGACAATGCTTCGTCCACTGCTTTGCTGCCTCTATTTGCAATAAACTGGGCCAAAGACATGTCACCTTCTCTATTCCGGGTTACTGCCAACGACACCAGCTCAAGTCGTGTCTTTATGTTCCTACTCTGAATTAATTGCGTCATGTCATAGACAGTTAACCTCTCCGTCTCTCGCTTTCTCTTTCTGTCACGCTTGGACACTTCACCTTTTTTGTCCTTAGTAGCAATTGCTTTGGCGGTCTTTGGTGCGTTGTTACCAATATCGGGATGTGCAGGCGAGTGCACTGGCTCTTCGTCCTTCTTCGTCGCGTACTTGTAGGCACTGTAGTAGGTATTGTGGTTGCTACTAAAATTAACTTGAATCCCACACGTCTCGTCCAGATAATTTCTTACTTGCAACCACCGTGAACGTTTCTGTAACTTAATAGCCATGTGAAAGTGGTATTCGTTTGGTGTGCTCATCTCGGCGACGTCTACGTTTGGTTGGGTATGCCGTTCCATGGACACGACCCAATGAGCCACTTTTACACCATTTCTCTCCCAGCCTTGCACAACAGTCTCTGCAAAATGGTTTCGAGAGGCGATTTTGCTAAAATCAGCTCTGCTGTACGTCACCAAGTAAACAATTCTCTATTGCCGTGATTGAAGTGTTGCCATGCTTCTAACGTGCGAGTCTGGACCTTCAAACCGTTGATACTCCAGTTTTAAAATTTAAAATATGAATAAATCTGCGCGCGCACTACCGTTTCACCGTTAGTATTTTCAAAATTACCTCCTCGACACAATCTTGCTAATCTCTGATAATATTACCTGTCACATTAAAATGTATTCAGATCTTTAAAAGGTTTTAAGTGTCCATATACATAAACAGTTTAAGCGGACAGTACAGATTTGCAACTTTTTGCAGCAAATTGGCTGCTACTTTATGATCTTTTCCCGGTATTTGTACCTATTTCACTCGCAGGGTCAAGCGACGTCAATTACAGTATGAATTATCTGTCTCTGACAGTTATGATGTGTAAACATATATTCAGACAATCCTGGACAAAATTGTTGGGACACTGGCAAACTAAATTAGCAAATTTCCCGCCTTATACAAAATGGACACAAAATTTCCCCCTCCCCCCGGCACAATGTTGCATTTGGTAAAAAAATCTTCGCAGGTGCCTAGTCCAACATTGCATTGGGGGAAGGGGGGAGGGAGAATAAAATAATTCCTTTAAATAACATAAGTTTGATGTGAATAGCTAAAGACAGGAAGTTATGTAAGAGATTTACGCGTGGTGTCCCAAGGACTTTTGGCCAGGATTGTCTGAGTGTGAAAATAGAAGAAAATTGATTTATAACTTTCTTTGAACGCTATTTCTAAGCTGCAAATGTGAACCAGTTATACTTCACGACATATATCTTCATATATCGATATGTTTCAATGATAAACGTCACACGATACAACAGTTTTACAAGTTAAAACGCATGATTTAAGCCTTTGACGTTGTTGTCAAGGTGTGGCGAAATTATATCACGTATTCAGGTGGGTATAAATAAAAGTTACAACGGAGGACTGAAATACGAAAACATATTTTCTTTGGACAATTGTCACCGTTACAGCCACCATGGTTTACACTAGCAACATATCTGACAAGAAAAGAGCATTAGCCGTATATTTAAGAAATGAATCTGGGGCGTCTTACAGGGACATCGCAATAAAATGTCGCATATCAAAGTCTTCAGCAGAACGAATTTGCAAAGTAAACCTAAGAGACGTCAAACTCGGCGCAAAGGCTGGCCGACCGCGAAAAGTAAATGAGCGCAGTGCTCGAACATTGATTCGAACATTAAAACAATCAAGAAAAAACAATATAAACGTGACTGTTAAATCGTTAGTAGAACAGAGCGGCCTAAAGTTAAATATGGCCAGTCGCCGAACATTCTCCCGTTGTCTAAACGAAAACGGGTACGGGTTTTTCCAAGCAAGGAAAAAAGGATTATTAAGCAATAAAGATCGAAAATTGCGCATGAAATACGCAAAAGGAATGAGACGTTCCCTTGCGCAGAACCCCAATTTTTGGACAAATGAAGTAGCTTTTTATTTGGACGGTGTGTCATTTGTTTACAAGCACAATCCTCTAAACAGTGCTATTACTCCAAAATCAAGAATTTGGAGAAAGAGATCTGAGGGCCTACAGCTTACAGGTAAAGGGTCGAAAGAGTTAGCCGGGGGGAAACGATTACACGTTCTGGTGGCAGTGGCTTACGGAAAAGGAGTTGTCCTCAACGTTCCGTATGAAAAGATGGATGGTGATTTTTTTGCCCAATTTATCAGGCAGAATTTCAACATGTGTTTTGCCCGGTGTGGACCAAAACAAAATGGACGACGTTTATTTCTGATGGATAACGATCCTTCTCAGGCAAGCAAGGTGGCAAAGAGAGCATTAGACGACATTGAAGCCGAGCTACACAGAATCCCAGCACGATCACCCGACCTTAATCCAATCGAGAATATTTTTCATTTGGTTAAGACAAGCTTAGAAAAAGAAGCAATATCGCTAAATATTACATCGGAGACGTTTCAAAATTTTAGCGCTCGTGTTCTACAAGCATTTGATAACCTATCAGTCGACCTGATAGATCGTACTATTGCAAGTCTGTCAAAACGAGTAAACGCAGTAATAAAATCGAGAGGAGACCGAATAAAATATTAGCGTAATGACATTTTTCTTTGCTGTTTTAGAAAGACTTTGTCACTGAATAAACGATAAGTTACAATTCATTGTATGTTATACTTTAATCTCTACTTAAGTAAGCCACCCGAACTTAAGTGGGGCGAGCTTATCAAAGTACGTCATCTCGCATGCAACAGTACTCCACATTTACTGAGGAGCCAGACGACAGTGCTCCATTAAAATACGCATATATTCCAAAGAAAATGCCATTTTCGATACTTTTAAAAACACGAATCAACTTAAACTATTGTTATTATCGTGATTTTTTAACGAATGGCTTGTTACAGTGCGGGTTTGATACACTTCCAACAGTGCTCCCCACAAACATAATTAAAATTCCTTTCTAATTCTTGGTTTATATATTATAGCAAGGGGAGCACTGTTGGATGTACAATAAGAATAGTTACAAAGGCTACTATTAATGTCTACAAATTATCTACATTGTTGTTCATTGCACATGGCAAGTTTGTCACGCAAAATGCTAAAGCAAACGAAAGTTACGTCAAGTTTTGTAGTGGAGCACCGTGTGGAGTCATGACGATGTAAACGAACGAACGCCAACTCAAGTGGTTCTCTATCAGTCGTCTCAAATCTTTAATCGGATTTATTTTCAAAAATAAGTTGTGCAAAGCAGTGGCCACAGGGTATCAAGCTCTGTTGATCTGAACGAGAAATTTGTTTCCAGAAGTTGAAGAAATGCCATCTCACATCCATCATATCTGTATTTGCTCTGTCAACTGAACCCCCCTTTATTAAGATAATAGGCGCGTCGGATGTAGCAAAGAACGGGATATCTGTTGCGAGCTCGATATCTCGTGCGCAAACGTTCTTTGGAGCGGGCAAATGAACGACGTCACCTTCTAACGCTTGCAGAAAATCAGCCCAGGCGATGGTTTTGGGATCCCATCTGAAGTCGTTCAAAAAAACAATCTCAGCTTGATCCACACCCATCCACGCAAACGAACCAGTTGCGGGGTTACAGAACGTCTTGTAAATTGACTTTAATGGCGAGAGAATGAACGTTTTGCCTGTATTTGCTGGGCCATGAATGTAAACGTTGCGATACTTTCCCCTTCCTTGCTCTAATGCTGTGTACACTGCAGTACAAAACGCGGAAATCGTGATCCCATGACTCTCGAGTAGTTCTACCGCTGCAGGACGCCACTTCCCATCGCAGCTAATCGCACAATTACTCTGGAAAGCTTCTTGTAAGATTTCGACGCGAGATTTCTTTGAACGAGCAAAGTTCTTTTCAGCCGCTGAAAATTCTTTTGCTAATGACAATGCTTCGTCCACTGCTTTGCTGCCTCTATTTGCAATAAACTGGGCCAAAGACATGTCACCTTCTCTATTCCGGGTTACTGCCAACGACACCAGCTCAAGTCGTGTCTTTATGTTCCTACTCTGAATTAATTGCGTCATGTCATAGACAGTTAACCTCTCCGTCTCTCGCTTTCTCTTTCTGTCACGCTTGGACACTTCACCTTTTTTGTCCTTAGTAGCAATTGCTTTGGCGGTCTTTGGTGCGTTGTTACCAATATCGGGATGTGCAGGCGAGTGCACTGGCTCTTCGTCCTTCTTCGTCGCGTACTTGTAGGCACTGTAGTAGGTATTGTGGTTGCTACTAAAATTAACTTGAATCCCACACGTCTCGTCCAGATAATTTCTTACTTGCAACCACCGTGAACGTTTCTGTAACTTAATAGCCATGTGAAAGTGGTATTCGTTTGGTGTGCTCATCTCGGCGACGTCTACGTTTGGTTGGGTATGCCGTTCCATGGACACGACCCAATGAGCCACTTTTACACCATTTCTCTCCCAGCCTTGCACAACAGTCTCTGCAAAATGGTTTCGAGAGGCGATTTTGCTAAAATCAGCTCTGCTGTACGTCACCAAGTAAACAATTCTCTATTGCCGTGATTGAAGTGTTGCCATGCTTCTAACGTGCGAGTCTGGACCTTCAAACCGTTGATACTCCAGTTTTAAAATTTAAAATATGAATAAATCTGCGCGCGCACTACCGTTTCACCGTTAGTATTTTCAAAATTACCTCCTCGACACAATCTTGCTAATCTCTGATAATATTACCTGTCACATTAAAATGTATTCAGATCTTTAAAAGGTTTTAAGTGTCCATATACATAAACAGTTTAAGCGGACAGTACAGATTTGCAACTTTTTGCAGCAAATTGGCTGCTACTTTATGATCTTTTCCCGGTATTTCTACCTATTTCACTCGCAGGGTCAAGCGACGTCAATTACAGTATGAATTATCTGTCTCTGACAGTTATGATGTGTAAACATATATTCAGACTGTCTGAGTGTGAAAATAGAAGAAAATTGATTTATAACTTTCTTTGAACGCTATTTCTAAGCTGCAAATGTGAACCAGTTATACTTCACGACATATATCTTCATATATCGATATGTTTCAATGATAAACGTCACACGATACAACAGTTTTACAAGTTAAAACGCATGATTTAAGCCTTTGACGTTGTTGTCAAGGTGTGGCGAAATTATATCACGTATTCAGGTGGGTATAAATAAAAGTTACAACGGAGGACTGAAATACGAAAACATATTTTCTTTGGACAATTGTCACCGTTACAGCCACCATGGTTTACACTAGCAACATATCTGACAAGAAAAGAGCATTAGCCGTATATTTAAGAAATGAATCTGGGGCGTCTTACAGGGACATCGCAATAAAATGTCGCATATCAAAGTCTTCAGCAGAACGAATTTGCAAAGTAAACCTAAGAGACGTCAAACTCGGCGCAAAGGCTGGCCGACCGCGAAAAGTAAATGAGCGCAGTGCTCGAACATTGATTCGAACATTAAAACAATCAAGAAAAAACAATATAAACGTGACTGTTAAATCGTTAGTAGAACAGAGCGGCCTAAAGTTAAATATGGCCAGTCGCCGAACATTCTCCCGTTGTCTAAACGAAAACGGGTACGGGTTTTTCCAAGCAAGGAAAAAAGGATTATTAAGCAATAAAGATCGAAAATTGCGCATGAAATACGCAAAAGGAATGAGACGTTCCCTTGCGCAGAACCCCAATTTTTGGACAAATGAAGTAGCTTTTTATTTGGACGGTGTGTCATTTGTTTACAAGCACAATCCTCTAAACAGTGCTATTACTCCAAAATCAAGAATTTGGAGAAAGAGATCTGAGGGCCTACAGCTTACAGGTAAAGGGTCGAAAGAGTTAGCCGGGGGGAAACGATTACACGTTCTGGTGGCAGTGGCTTACGGAAAAGGAGTTGTCCTCAACGTTCCGTATGAAAAGATGGATGGTGATTTTTTTGCCCAATTTATCAGGCAGAATTTCAACATGTGTTTTGCCCGGTGTGGACCAAAACAAAATGGACGACGTTTATTTCTGATGGATAACGATCCTTCTCAGGCAAGCAAGGTGCCAAAGAGAGCATTAGACGACATTGAAGCCGAGCTACACAGAATCCCAGCACGATCACCCGACCTTAATCCAATCGAGAATATTTTTCATTTGGTTAAGACAAGCTTAGAAAAAGAAGCAATATCGCTAAATATTACATCGGAGACGTTTCAAAATTTTAGCGCTCGTGTTCTACAAGCATTTGATAACCTATCAGTCGACCTGATAGATCGTACTATTGCAAGTCTGTCAAAACGAGTAAACGCAGTAATAAAATCGAGAGGAGACCGAATAAAATATTAGCGTAATGACATTTTTCTTTGCTGTTTTAGAAAGACTTTGTCACTGAATAAACGATAAGTTACAATTCATTGTATGTTATACTTTAATCTCTACTTAAGTAAGCCACCCGAACTTAAGTGGGGCGAGCTTATCAAAGTACGTCATCTCGCATGCAACAGTACTCCACATTTACTGAGGAGCCAGACGACAGTGCTCCATTAAAATACGCATATATTCCAAAGAAAATGCCATTTTCGATACTTTTAAAAACACGAATCAACTTAAACTATTGTTATTATCGTGATTTTTTAACGAATGGCTTGTTACAGTGCGGGTTTGATACACTTCCAACAGTGCTCCCCACAAACATAATTAAAATTCCTTTCTAATTCTTGGTTTATATATTATAGCAAGGGGAGCACTGTTGGATGTACAATAAGAATAGTTACAAAGGCTACTATTAATGTCTACAAATTATCTACATTGTTGTTCATTGCACATGGCAAGTTTGTCACGCAAAATGCTAAAGCAAACGAAAGTTACGTCAAGTTTTGTAGTGGAGCACCGTGTGGAGTCATGACGATGTAAACGAACGAACGCCAACTCAAGTGGTTCTCTATCAGTCGTCTCAAATCTTTAATCGGATTTATTTTCAAAAATAAGTTGTGCAAAGCAGTGGCCACAGGGTATCAAGCTCTGTTGATCTGAACGAGAAATTTGTTTCCAGAAGTTGAAGAAATGCCATCTCACATCCATCATATCTGTATTTGCTCTGTCAACTGAACCCCCCTTTATTAAGATAATAGGCGCGTCGGATGTAGCAAAGAACGGGATATCTGTTGCGAGCTCGATATCTCGTGCGCAAACGTTCTTTGGAGCGGGCAAATGAACGACGTCACCTTCTAACGCTTGCAGAAAATCAGCCCAGGCGATGGTTTTGGGATCCCATCTGAAGTCGTTCAAAAAAACAATCTCAGCTTGATCCACACCCATCCACGCAAACGAACCAGTTGCGGGGTTACAGAACGTCTTGTAAATTGACTTTAATGGCGAGAGAATGAACGTTTTGCCTGTATTTGCTGGGCCATGAATGTAAACGTTGCGATACTTTCCCCTTCCTTGCTCTAATGCTGTGTACACTGCAGTACAAAACGCGGAAATCGTGATCCCATGACTCTCGAGTAGTTCTACCGCTGCAGGACGCCACTTCCCATCGCAGCTAATCGCACAATTACTCTGGAAAGCTTCTTGTAAGATTTCGACGCGAGATTTCTTTGAACGAGCAAAGTTCTTTTCAGCCGCTGAAAATTCTTTTGCTAATGACAATGCTTCGTCCACTGCTTTGCTGCCTCTATTTGCAATAAACTGGGCCAAAGACATGTCACCTTCTCTATTCCGGGTTACTGCCAACGACACCAGCTCAAGTCGTGTCTTTATGTTCCTACTCTGAATTAATTGCGTCATGTCATAGACAGTTAACCTCTCCGTCTCTCGCTTTCTCTTTCTGTCACGCTTGGACACTTCACCTTTTTTGTCCTTAGTAGCAATTGCTTTGGCGGTCTTTGGTGCGTTGTTACCAATATCGGGATGTGCAGGCGAGTGCACTGGCTCTTCGTCCTTCTTCGTCGCGTACTTGTAGGCACTGTAGTAGGTATTGTGGTTGCTACTAAAATTAACTTGAATCCCACACGTCTCGTCCAGATAATTTCTTACTTGCAACCACCGTGAACGTTTCTGTAACTTAATAGCCATGTGAAAGTGGTATTCGTTTGGTGTGCTCATCTCGGCGACGTCTACGTTTGGTTGGGTATGCCGTTCCATGGACACGACCCAATGAGCCACTTTTACACCATTTCTCTCCCAGCCTTGCACAACAGTCTCTGCAAAATGGTTTCGAGAGGCGATTTTGCTAAAATCAGCTCTGCTGTACGTCACCAAGTAAACAATTCTCTATTGCCGTGATTGAAGTGTTGCCATGCTTCTAACGTGCGAGTCTGGACCTTCAAACCGTTGATACTCCAGTTTTAAAATTTAAAATATGAATAAATCTGCGCGCGCACTACCGTTTCACCGTTAGTATTTTCAAAATTACCTCCTCGACACAATCTTGCTAATCTCTGATAATATTACCTGTCACATTAAAATGTATTCAGATCTTTAAAAGGTTTTAAGTGTCCATATACATAAACAGTTTAAGCGGACAGTACAGATTTGCAACTTTTTGCAGCAAATTGGCTGCTACTTTATGATCTTTTCCCGGTATTTCTACCTATTTCACTCGCAGGGTCAAGCGACGTCAATTACAGTATGAATTATCTGTCTCTGACAGTTATGATGTGTAAACATATATTCAGACTGTCTGAGTGTGAAAATAGAAGAAAATTGATTTATAACTTTCTTTGAACGCTATTTCTAAGCTGCAAATGTGAACCAGTTATACTTCACGACATATATCTTCATATATCGATATGTTTCAATGATAAACGTCACACGATACAACAGTTTTACAAGTTAAAACGCATGATTTAAGCCTTTGACGTTGTTGTCAAGGTGTGGCGAAATTATATCACGTATTCAGGTGGGTATAAATAAAAGTTACAACGGAGGACTGAAATACGAAAACATATTTTCTTTGGACAATTGTCACCGTTACAGCCACCATGGTTTACACTAGCAACATATCTGACAAGAAAAGAGCATTAGCCGTATATTTAAGAAATGAATCTGGGGCGTCTTACAGGGACATCGCAATAAAATGTCGCATATCAAAGTCTTCAGCAGAACGAATTTGCAAAGTAAACCTAAGAGACGTCAAACTCGGCGCAAAGGCTGGCCGACCGCGAAAAGTAAATGAGCGCAGTGCTCGAACATTGATTCGAACATTAAAACAATCAAGAAAAAACAATATAAACGTGACTGTTAAATCGTTAGTAGAACAGAGCGGCCTAAAGTTAAATATGGCCAGTCGCCGAACATTCTCCCGTTGTCTAAACGAAAACGGGTACGGGTTTTTCCAAGCAAGGAAAAAAAGGATTATTAAGCAATAAAGATCGAAAATTGCGCATGAAATACGCAAAAGGAATGAGACGTTCCCTTGCGCAGAACCCCAATTTTTGGACAAATGAAGTAGCTTTTTATTTGGACGGTGTGTCATTTGTTTACAAGCACAATCCTCTAAACAGTGCTATTACTCCAAAATCAAGAATTTGGAGAAAGAGATCTGAGGGCCTACAGCTTACAGGTAAAGGGTCGAAAGAGTTAGCCGGGGGGAAACGATTACACGTTCTGGTGGCAGTGGCTTACGGAAAAGGAGTTGTCCTCAACGTTCCGTATGAAAAGATGGATGGTGATTTTTTTGCCCAATTTATCAGGCAGAATTTCAACATGTGTTTTGCCCGGTGTGGACCAAAACAAAATGGACGACGTTTATTTCTGATGGATAACGATCCTTCTCAGGCAAGCAAGGTGGCAAAGAGAGCATTAGACGACATTGAAGCCGAGCTACACAGAATCCCAGCACGATCACCCGACCTTAATCCAATCGAGAATATTTTTCATTTGGTTAAGACAAGCTTAGAAAAAGAAGCAATATCGCTAAATATTACATCGGAGACGTTTCAAAATTTTAGCGCTCGTGTTCTACAAGCATTTGATAACCTATCAGTCGACCTGATAGATCGTACTATTGCAAGTCTGTCAAAACGAGTAAACGCAGTAATAAAATCGAGAGGAGACCGAATAAAATATTAGCGTAATGACATTTTTCTTTGCTGTTTTAGAAAGACTTTGTCACTGAATAAACGATAAGTTACAATTCATTGTATGTTATACTTTAATCTCTACTTAAGTAAGCCACCCGAACTTAAGTGGGGCGAGCTTATCAAAGTACGTCATCTCGCATGCAACAGTACTCCACATTTACTGAGGAGCCAGACGACAGTGCTCCATTAAAATACGCATATATTCCAAAGAAAATGCCATTTTCGATACTTTTAAAAACACGAATCAACTTAAACTATTGTTATTATCGTGATTTTTTAACGAATGGCTTGTTACAGTGCGGGTTTGATACACTTCCAACAGTGCTCCCCACAAACATAATTAAAATTCCTTTCTAATTCTTGGTTTATATATTATAGCAAGGGGAGCACTGTTGGATGTACAATAAGAATAGTTACAAAGGCTACTATTAATGTCTACAAATTATCTACATTGTTGTTCATTGCACATGGCAAGTTTGTCACGCAAAATGCTAAAGCAAACGAAAGTTACGTCAAGTTTTGTAGTGGAGCACCGTGTGGAGTCATGACGATGTAAACGAACGAACGCCAACTCAAGTGGTTCTCTATCAGTCGTCTCAAATCTTTAATCGGATTTATTTTCAAAAATAAGTTGTGCAAAGCAGTGGCCACAGGGTATCAAGCTCTGTTGATCTGAACGAGAAATTTGTTTCCAGAAGTTGAAGAAATGCTATCTCACATCCATCATATCTGTATTTGCTCTGTCAACTGAACCCCCCTTTATTAAGATAATAGGCGCGTCGGATGTAGCAAAGAACGGGATATCTGTTGCGAGCTCGATATCTCGTGCGCAAACGTTCTTTGGAGCCGGCAAATGAACGACGTCACCTTCTAACGCTTGCAGAAAATCAGCCCAGGCGATGGTTTTGGGATCCCATCTGAAGTCGTTCAAAAAAACAATCTCAGCTTGATCCACACCCATCCACGCAAACGAACCAGTTGCGGGGTTACAGAACGTCTTGTAAATTGACTTTAATGGCGAGAGAATGAACGTTTTGCCTGTATTTGCTGGGCCATGAATGTAAACGTTGCGATACTTTCCCCTTCCTTGCTCTAATGCTGTGTACACTGCAGTACAAAACGCGGAAATCGTGATCCCATGACTCTCGAGTAGTTCTACCGCTGCAGGACGCCACTTCCCATCGCAGCTAATCGCACAATTACTCTGGAAAGCTTCTTGTAAGATTTCGACGCGAGATTTCTTTGAACGAGCAAAGTTCTTTTCAGCCGCTGAAAATTCTTTTGCTAATGACAATGCTTCGTCCACTGCTTTGCTGCCTCTATTTGCAATAAACTGGGCCAAAGACATGTCACCTTCTCTATTCCGGGTTACTGCCAACGACACCAGCTCAAGTCGTGTCTTTATGTTCCTACTCTGAATTAATTGCGTCATGTCATAGACAGTTAACCTCTCCGTCTCTCGCTTTCTCTTTCTGTCACGCTTGGACACTTCACCTTTTTTGTCCTTAGTAGCAATTGCTTTGGCGGTCTTTGGTGCGTTGTTACCAATATCGGGATGTGCAGGCGAGTGCACTGGCTCTTCGTCCTTCTTCGTCGCGTACTTGTAGGCACTGTAGTAGGTATTGTGGTTGCTACTAAAATTAACTTGAATCCCACACGTCTCGTCCAGATAATTTCTTACTTGCAACCACCGTGAACGTTTCTGTAACTTAATAGCCATGTGAAAGTGGTATTCGTTTGGTGTGCTCATCTCGGCGACGTCTACGTTTGGTTGGGTATGCCGTTCCATGGACACGACCCAATGAGCCACTTTTACACCATTTCTCTCCCAGCCTTGCACAACAGTCTCTGCAAAATGGTTTCGAGAGGCGATTTTGCTAAAATCAGCTCTGCTGTACGTCACCAAGTAAACAATTCTCTATTGCCGTGATTGAAGTGTTGCCATGCTTCTAACGTGCGAGTCTGGACCTTCAAACCGTTGATACTCCAGTTTTAAAATTTAAAATATGAATAAATCTGCGCGCGCACTACCGTTTCACCGTTAGTATTTTCAAAATTACCTCCTCGACACAATCTTGCTAATCTCTGATAATATTACCTGTCACATTAAAATGTATTCAGATCTTTAAAAGGTTTTAAGTGTCCATATACATAAACAGTTTAAGCGGACAGTACAGATTTGCAACTTTTTGCAGCAAATTGGCTGCTACTTTATGATCTTTTCCCGGTATTTGTACCTATTTCACTCGCAGGGTCAAGCGACGTCAATTACAGTATGAATTATCTGTCTCTGACAGTTATGATGTGTAAACATATATTCAGACAATCCTGGACAAAATTGTTGGGACACTGGCAAACTAAATTAGCAAATTTCCCGCCTTATACAAAATGGACACAAAATTTCCCCCTCCCCCCGGCACAATGTTGCATTTGGTAAAAAAATCTTCGCAGGTGCCTAGTCCAACATTGCATTGGGGGAAGGGGGGAGGGAGAATAAAATAATTCCTTTAAATAACATAAGTTTGATGTGAATAGCTAAAGACAGGAAGTTATGTAAGAGATTTACGCGTGGTGTCCCAAGGACTTTTGGCCAGGATTGTAGCTCTCACCGCTCAAGTTAATCCCGGTTTTAATCATGCATTTTACCCTTGTTGCCAGTGAAAAGGGGTTAGTACTCTGATGGATGAGCACATTAGGTTCGTGTGAGTAGATTTGTTGATTCTCTCTGTGTTAGTTTCTCCAGTTAAAACTATAGTTCCAGCAAGGGGTGAGGGTCATTGGGTTATCAGTGTCTAAATATACTGTCATATCTTACTCTCAATAAATATAGTCGCTTATAGGGTTTGTTTGGAAATTTCAATCCTTTCTTCTTATAAAGACAATATTTAGTAGTTTCTCGGTTTTTACAGTAGTATGTGCGAACCTCTTAGCCTTCTTAAATACGACCGCACTTCCCTACATCGCACAGTTAACAGTTAACAAAACACGATTTTTACCTTCGGACTTTATAGTTGAAATTTCCGGTGATATCTGTTATGACAGTACGGTATTCCAAGTAATTGAAAGCAGCAATTCTCCCTTCTTTTCTGGTATACCTTTTGCCGTCAGGGTTAACAGTAAACTTATTTATACGGTGTCATCGTAAGACACTATATCCTGTAAAGCCCTCAAAAGTAACCGCCCCTCCGAATGTAACCACTTCACGAATTAAGGTATAGGCCTTTTTTCACGATACACAATATACGCCTAAGTATATAAAGCTGTCTTCGCGCGGTAACCGGCCGCTTCTTATATCACCCATTCTGAACATTTAATTTTCTTACAAAATTAGTTGAAGGGTAGCAAATGTTGTATATAGGGTTTTTCTATTTTTGGGCTTTTTTGTGGTCCTTGTATAATGGGAGATGTAAATTTACATAAGTCTTTGTGATGATCTATTACCTCTCGGAGTAAAAAAATCCAATTTTTTGTTGGCTGACTGTCTCACTCCGCTTACCTATAACTATTGTCTTCGTACTGAAGATTCCTAATAACAGCTACTGTACATGTTATTCTCCATTGTTCGTAATTTATTCTAGGTTAAACTGTATATTTTAAGCATCATGCTGGCTAGTGTGATATATAAATATTCATAAAAGATAATACAGGCAGGTGTTATGAAGAAATGGCGTGCTAGATGGCGACAACTAGGAGACAGGTATATTTATAGCCAGGTTTGGGGCCGAAGGCGAAGAGAAAATGGTTGCATGCATGCATGGCAACTGAAAATTCTAAGATGTAAAAGATTGGGTAAAAAATACAACTTCTCGTAATGTTTACGAGTAATAAAATTTTCATGACTACATTTATTTAAAAGTTGCTCAGTAATAAGTAAAATAAAACCGTTCAGAGTTCATTATCTAAAATGTCAATAGTAATAACCGCCTTTTCGAAAGTAACTACTATAGCTTCACGAATTAAAGTCGCGGCCTTTGTCATGATGCAAAATAAACGCCTAAGTAAATATAAGCCGCCTTCTCGAAAGTTATCTACGTCGGCAAGTATATCTACATAAACACTAAGCTGTTCACATCTTTTCGTCACAGACTCTCTAAATTTTTGTATCAATATAGCTCTCATATAGCATTGCATATTATATATATATATATATCACATCAGCATTTTGCTGCTATATATATAAGTATTGTATATAGAATTATCGTGTTTAAATAAATGTACTAACTAATTATAACTAACTAACTAACTAACTAATTAACTAACTAACTAACTAACTAACTAACTAACTAACTAACTAACTAACTAACTAACTAACTAACTAACTAACTAACTAACTAACTAACTAACTAACTAACTAACTAACTAACTAACTAACTAACTAAACTAACTAACTAACTAACTAACTAACTAACTAACTAACTAACTAACTAACTAACTAACTAACTAACTAACTAACTAACTAACTAACTAACTAACTAACTAACTAACTAACTAACTAACTAACTAACTAACTAACTAACTAACTAACTAACTAACTAACTAACTAACTAACTAACTACCCAACCAACCAACCAACCGACCGACCGACCGACCAACCGACCGACCGACCAACCAACCAACCAACCAACCAACCAACCAACCAAAAATCAAATGTTGTTGCGTGACATTGTTTAAGGTGGGTGGTAATAAGTGCAACAACGCTATTCAACTTGCAAGGCAACAATGTTGCAGCAATTTGTTGTTCGTATTACTTCACCTTAAGTTGATCTATCATGCTCATAGTTGTCGTCGAGCAACTTTCTCTTTTTACTCTGTCTAACGCCAGACGATTTTACTCGTCCAGGGGAGAAGTCTCGGAGAGCAATCCCGTATTTTGCGGGAGAATGGTAATTAAGCGGGCTGAAATATATTCTGAGCCTATCAGTTTTAACAGTTCTAAATCACTATTTGTTTGTTTTTTTCTGTTCATTCTCTAAAAATCAGTTAACACCTGGTGAGCTCAACAGCACTTGAAAGCCATGTTGTCGTAAATTATAAAGATGACAGAATATATACATGCAGCTTGTCTTAACACGTTGAAGCCTGACGAAGAGTGCATGTGTAAAGTTTATTCTGGCTAACGCCAGACGATTTTATTCAGCACGGGGAGCTGGTCCAGCTGGCCTCAAAGTGTTAAGCAGCTGGCAACAAAGGGTAAAATGCGTGATTAAAACCCCCAAAGAAATGTTATAGTTTTTATGTAACTTAAGATAAATGTGGAGTATAAAATATTTTTTTTTAATAATTATAAATTATAATTATTTGGCCATGGCCAGAAATTTTGATCCATTTGCACACCGTGAGCCCCTGCGCCCTTAACAAGTTTCGAGGGCATTCGCGAGGTCACGCGAGAGTCGCGCAAGTTGCCGATTAATTCCGGCAGCTAAGAGTTAAGTTGTTTGACATACTTTATTTCAGCTGATTTAGATGACCAAGCTCGCAAAACTGGATATGGAATCTCTAACCAGCATATGACTTTATTTTCAGTTGTTGTTTGTTGACGAGCATACCACAGACCTTGCAGTGGAACATCATTGCTGACTTTTATGTCCAGTTGTGATGGATTAGCTTGGGGGTTCATAACTTACCGATGAAAAATACTTATTACATAATGGCAATAACGATAAGACAAGGAAATACCTTATTTGTGTTATTTTTTTCAAGTTTGGCGGGTTTTGGCGTCCTTTTTTGTCGTTGCTATGGACACAACCTTATTAATTCTAGCCAATCCCAGTGCAAAAGAACGTTTTAAACTGCCAATCAAAAGGACATTTAGGCAAAGGGAAAAGCGTTTAATATGCCCAGCGGTTATATAAAAAGAAAATGGCGGAAAAACAAGAAAAAAGACTCGATTTATGGCAGTTTTTCTCTCAAAAAAACGACCTTACTTTTCATTCGCACGCCTCGAATTTCTCATGAAGACACAGATGTTAAGGTATTTAAATATAATTTAGTTATTTAAGTTGTTTTCACAAAAGATTGAGTGTTTGTTTTAAGACATTTTGTTGAAAGACGAGCAGGGTTTTTAGTAGTTTTTATGACAACATATGAGCAAGCACAGTAAACAACGTCTCTATATCCATTTTCTTGATATAACAATTAACACATTTAAAGGTAAATTCTCTCGTGGGTTTTATCAAACTCCAGTTTTTGAAATAGATTTCTCCGCAGGTAATGTTCACCAAACCTTAGTCAAAAATATCTGATAAAATGCCTTTTTTGTTCTTTGTGAAAACCCGAAGCACACATTTAGGTTTGATGTATCTCATTTCGCTATATTTTAAGTTAAACACCGTGACTTTTGCCAGAATTATAGTGTAGGCAATGGGCTTTGCCGTAGCTGCTCGGTTAAAAATGCAGTCGATGTTCTCCGCATCTTAATCACGTATATTATGTTTGAGTTTTATGTAAATAGTTAACAATGTGTTTAAAGATTCGAAATAGAACCACACATTTTATTAAAGCAAAGTGTTTTTGGCTATAAAACTACAATTTAGTGGAAACTCCTATGTTCTTCATACAAAAAGATACTTTAAAAATTTTAGCTTTTAGTTGCTGCTGAAGCGCATGCGCGATCTTAATTTCTGGCCATGAATACATGCTGTCACTATAAATCACTACAACAAAAACAAATGCTTTTAAAATTGTTTGTAAAGATCGAAAATATCTGTCAGTTTTTCGTTTTGTTTTTTTATAGCAATGCAGATAATAAAAATGTTTTAATAGTTAAAGTTAGTTATTGGCCCGATTAGGCAAAAACTATTTCAGTTTTGACAAAAAAATTCCGTCTTTTTTAACCTTCTGTTGTTATTGCTTCACCCCACAGCTGATTTGGAGATTTCATTGTTAGAAAACCATAATTATCAAAAGCCAGCCAAAGTTGAAAGCTGAATTACTCTATTACTAAATGTCCCACGAAAACCAAAATTCTCGCTGTTTTGAAGATGGTGCATATGGCAAAAGTTTGAAGTTTTACTTGGAGCTGAAGGAAGATTGAAAACTTTTTAACTTTGCTTTTCGATCATACGCCTTTTGCGAGAAGGAACAAAAAAACAACAGGGCACTCTTTCAAAGGCTAGACTAAGTAAATATAAGCCGTCTTCTCGAAAGTTATCGCTCCTTGCAATAACAGCTTGCTTAGTTGCGTACGTCGGCAAGTATATCAACATAAACTCTAAGCTGTTCACATCTTTTCGACACAGACTCTCTAAATTTTTGTAGTCGTATTTACTATCCAGAGTATTGGAAGGGATGCATTGATTAGATTTAAAACCAATGCAGGTGTACGCGTGGTTTATGGTTTTTACAATTGCATGTTGTTTTACAATTGCATATATACATATATATATATATATATATAATTATACTGCACGAAAAATTGGATTTACCCATTTTTGCGAAAGAGTAAATGTGTAACAAATGTGACATTTACTCAAATTTACTGTAGAGTAAACGGGGTGAATACCGTATTTACTCAGTATTTGGCAAATACGGTATTTACAGTGTTTACCCTACATTAAATTTGATTAAATATTACATTTAGTGTATATTATTTTACTCTTTTGCAAATATTGGTAAATCCAATTTTTCGTGCAGTATATATATATATATATATATATATATATATATATATATATATATATATATATATATATATATATATATATAATTTAAAGATTTCTAATCCAATGTGTTTGAATTTGTGTTCTCTGGATTTAGGTTTTTTAAAAGTTTCGAGCTTTCAACTCGGTCCTTCGAGTCTTCGTCAGAAATAAGGTGGTTAGAGTTTGGGTTCTTCGTTTATATTATTTGAATATTGTTGTGATATTCGATACGAGCGTCTGATTGGTTTGTTGTTTGTGGTAGATTTTTCCCAGTGGTTGGTTCTGATTGGTTATTACTTTAGAGGAGGTCGAATGTTGAGTGTGTTTTAGTTGATGGTAGATAGTAAGTATTTCAACGTGTCTGTTAAACGTGTGTTTTTCTGTACTGTACCATGCTTCTTTGAACTCGCGGGCATGTCTTGTCGAGGCTTGGCCTAGAACTTTCGTTTGAGACCGGTTGAATGTGTGGCCATGGTCGTCTCCCTTGATTGCCGGAAAGGATTTGTGATCATGTCGTTTGATTACGTTCCTGCATGTGTTCGGTTAGTCTTGACTCAACTTTCTTGGATGTTTCGCCAATGTATTTTAGTGGGCAGTCGTTGCAAGGGAACATGTAAATGACGTTGAGTCGGTCAGTTGTGGTAATTCTTTCTTTATGTTTAGTAAAGTTTGTGTAATGGTTTGTGAGCTACTTCTATGTTGTGTTGTCTGAGTAATCTGGTTGCTATTTCGGATATGGTCTGAATGTATGATAGAACTACTTTTTTTTTTTTTTTCTGGTGTTGCGTTGCTTGGGTGTTCCGTAGTCTTAGTTTGTGTGTGATTTCTTTGTGTCGTGAATTTGCTTAAAGTTTTTTTGGGTATAGCTGTTCTTTAGGAATGTCTGGTATAGGTAATTTCGTTCGTTCTGTTTAGATTGTTGTGTGCTGCAGTGTGTGACATAAGTCTATCGGACAGATATGTCGACGACGTATTGGCAATAGTAAAGACAAACAAAATTAGCAACTTACTACAAACGATTAACAACACCACTGACAACATTACGTTCACGATAGAAAAAGAACATGACAACAAACTCGCCTTTCTTGACGTTTTACTAACGATGGCTAGTGACGGCACCATCCACACACAAGTATACAGAAACTCCGACCAAATACTGAATTACCACAGCAACCATCCTACCCAACACAAGATCATGCAGTTGTGTCAAAACACTGCTCAACAGAATCGACACACACTGCGGCACACAACAATCTAAACAGAACGAACGAAATTACCTATACCAGATATTCCTAAAGAACAACTACCCAAAAAACTTTATACGCAAAATCACGACACAAAGAAATCACACACAAACTAAGACTACGCAAACACCCAAACAACGCAACACCAGAAAAGAAAAAAAAGTAGTTATATCATGCATTCAGACCATATCCGAAATAACAACCAGATTACTCAGACAACACAACATAGAAGTAGCTCACAAACCATTACACAAACTTTACTAAACATAAAGAAAGAATTACCACAACTGACCGACGCAACGCCATTTACATGTTCCCTTGCAACGACCACCCACTAAAATACATCGGCGAAACATCCAAGAAAGTTGAGTCAAGACTAACCGAACACATGCAGGAGCGCAATCAAACGACATGATCACAAATCCCTTCCGGCAATCCACGCAGACGACCATGGCCGCACATTCAACTGGTCTCAAACGAAAGTTCTAGGCCAAGCCTCAACAAGACATGCCCGCGAGTTCAAAGAAGCATGGTACAGTACAGAAAATCACACGTTTAACAGACACGTTGAAATACTTACTATCTACCATCAACTAAAACACACTCAACATTCGACCTCCTCTAAAGTAATAACCAATCAGAACCAACCACTGAGAACAGCAACCAATCAAAAATCTACCACAAACAACAAACCAATCAGACGCTCGGATCGGATATCACAACAAAATTCAAATAAGATAAACGAAGAACCCAAACTCTAACCACCTTATTTCTGACGAAGACTCGAAGGACCGAGTTGAAAGCTCAAAACTTTTAAAAAACCTAAATCCAGAGAACACAAATTCAAACACATTGTGCCTGGATTACAAATCTTTAAATCATATATATATATATATATAATTTGTTAACAATCTATAAATGGTGTTGAAAGTGGGTTGGGGAGGATTGTTGATCATTGCGCATTCCTTAATAGCGCATTCCTTATGTCCAGCAATCAAAATTTTGAAGCCAGATCCGTCATCTTACTACTCCCTGTCCAGTATTATTTGCAGTCTTAAGGGTAGCAGGAGTTTACCGGGGGAGTCGGAAAATATGACATATGCCAATTTACAGTTATCACTGGAAAACAGAAGAAAAATACAAGCAAATACAGTCCGAAATAATAATAATAATATTATTAATATTAATAATAATAATAATAATAATAATAGTAATAATAATAATAATAATAATAATAATAATAATAATAATAATAATAATAATAATAATAATAATAATAATAATAATAATAATAAAACGAATATTTATACCGGATGGACACTTCAACAGTTTTAAGACTGTTGTTATCAATATGTGTCTTGTAGAAAATTGTCAACTACATACTTCAAGGTTTTGTAAAGACTTATCCTTTAATACGAAAGGTATGTAAATAGTTTCATAATGAAGTTATTGACTGATTTCATGGGTTTGTTTACCAGTTTTGTGATATACTGATATAGGCAAGTCTATCGATTACTAGGCAGAGTAAAAAACTACAAAATAACACGTTTTACTGCCTAATAATAGCAACAAATGCAAAAACTAAGCTTCTAAACCTTGTATATGCAGTGATCTTTATTTCAAACCAACGGCAGAACTATTCTTAGTGTGTAGAATATATACATTTCAAGACCAAACCGGGACCAGTTGCGAAAAATGCAACTACACAGGCCTTCCGGCTGGAATTGAACCCACGACCTTGCGATTCTAGTGCAATGCTCTGACCATTTGAGCCACGGAGGGCGTTGCCGAGAGCTTGATCGTGAGTTCTGAACGCGAACACTCGAATTTCCCTTCACCTAAAATCCCTAGAAGATGCTATGTAATCGAGTGAAATGCCCAATATTACTTATAATATTCTTAATGTTGCTCTTTTCGTGCTGTGAAAACATACAAAGTTTCCGTGGCGGTCATCTTATTCCAAATTCGTCATTTCCGGTGAACGGTTAGCCCTACCTCCATGTGAACGTTTTCACCCGAGTTATCTCGCGGGGTAGGATCAACTTTTGTATAATTACGCATGCGTAATTACGCTGTTAACTGGGATAACTCGGGGTGAAGCGTTCACATGAAGCTAGGGTTACAGTACCTCGGGGCGCAGGGTCTCAATGAAACTGGACAGGCCATGGGGCCGAATTTAGCTTGCCAGCTGTATGATGACGTGACCACTATACCTAAGATAAGATGGTCGCCACTAAAGTTCATAAGCTTTCGTAGATTGAAAACAGACAAAAAGGGTTACGTAATTAAAAAAGATTTAAACGAATGTAAAGCCGGTTTACCACTTGCGAATAAATTGGCGCGAATCGAATTTTTCTTTTGTTTTATGAGCTCTGGGCTGGAACTAATTAGCAATCTATTGGAAAACAGGTGGAAAACAGGCTTTATGACATATTTGTCAAGAAGTACTCCGCAATAAGGTTTAAGACGCTAATTTCTTGCATTTGTTTATCACTGAGCTGTACAACTTGTAAATTTCGTTCCTTTTCTTCAGTGCCGGCAACGAAGAAACTTCACGATAATATAAACTGAAAAGTGAAAAACAGACTATAAAATCTACGAAGAATTCAATTCCAAATGTACCTTTTATAGTAATCTTAATGGCTTAACAATATCTCGCGTTGTGTACTTAACATCTTTTGACTGTAATTGTTGTTAAACATTGAAAACTAAACGAACTAGCAATCTGTTGTTTGCTTTACGACTCCCCCGACACAGAACACTTAATATTCCTCCCCTGGACAATCTGACTGTGCTGACGTCATGATTGCTTATGCCAGTCAACTTTGGCATTGGGAACAAGTTCTAAGGCCGCAATGCGTCATATGTTCCAGTACGTAAGATGGCGGCGACTGGCACGAAATGTTTGACTGCTGGTCATAGGGAATGACCTATCCAGTTTATATAGAGATCAGTGGGGTAGGGTCAACTTTTGTATAATACGCATGCGTCATTACGCTGCTAACTGGGATAACTCGGGGGTGAAGCGTTCACATGAAGCTAGGGTTATCTCAGGGGCCAGGGATAACTCGGTAGTCGCGTTTTATCACGTGATGGGTCAACTTTGACCCTAGCCCCCGAGTTATCCCTACCCCCCGACAGTCCCTTAACCCTTTATTGACCAGGTTTCCGGGGGCTCTCCCCTTGACGAGTAAAATCGTCTGGCGTTAGCCAGAGTAAAATTAATAAGTTGCCAAAAGGCAACTGTGGCCAGTAGGGTTAAGGTGGATTTCCAGTCCTTGCACGAAGCAACTGGGAAGCTCGCTGCGATGATTTTAGCGCTCGTGGCAGATAGTTGGAAATTTTGAAATATTTTTTACTCGCGGAAAGTACTCGCAGTAAATAAATAAATGAACCAATCAAAACAAATTATGTCAACAATTCAAATCATTAGTAATTCATGAGGAAAACTACACAAAGGAAATCATTACCGTATCGATGGTTAATTTGCATGGACATTGAAGGAAGAAATTACATAAATTAATCGGACTTTCACCTCGATTTTCTCTTAAAATACCGATTTGTTTGAGATGCTATATCAAACACTCAGAAGAGTGCTTCATCAGGATATCCAAACACCTCGAAGTTTGTTAAAGAAAACTCGGCTATCGCTTCATCAGCCGCGAGTTATCGCAATGAGCTGCGTTTGGTGGAGATACAGTGGAAACCGTGCTGCGAGTTGCTTCGTGCGAGGACTGGAAATCCCCCTTTTAATCTGGTTTCCATATAATCGCTACGATGGCCACGATCGCTCAAAAATGAACTTGGCGATCGCAGCGATCATATGGAAACAAATGGACGCAACGATCGCGATCGCCGAGTTAGAAAATGCTTTATCTCAGCGAATCGTGGCGATCCTTGCGTTTTATCATAGTTAATAGAAAATATACATGGTTTGGAAGCTCAACAAAAGTCATTGTTTTATGTTTTTGTTCAGGTTTATGGAAATTTGTGCACTTTCACGGTTACTGAACATATTGTGTTTTCTGTATAATGAAGCAATCATCCAATAGCAACGTTTGGGTTCAATCACTCAACCGTACGGTTTAAATATTAATAAACCTAAAACAAAGGATTTAGCACCTTCATGTACCTTTCAACATGAATCGTAGCTTGATTGTTAACCGCTTTGAAGTTTGCCGGGTTTCCAAACCATGTATATTTTCTATTAACTATGGTTTTATATGGAAACTGTGATTTTGCAATCTCAGCGATCTTGGCGATCAGTATGCATCCCAGCGGACCATTAAAACAATGGCCGCGGTCAACCATGGCCACCTTAGCGAGCATATGGAAACATGCATGCAGCGACATGATTGATGATTGTTGATCGTTGCGATTGCCGAGTTAATTTTTGAGCTATGGTGGCGATCGTAGCGATTATATGGAAATCAGGCTTTAGAGATCAGTGGCACGCAGCAAGCAAATTTCAGAAAAATAATTCAATATTTCAATTTTTCAGCCTCCCAGGTGTATCGTACTTGCAAGATACGTGCGACATATTTCCGGATGGCACCGCCAAAAGGGTCCCACTCCCCTCCATCGTCAACAGCAATTCCAACCAGGCGATTCCGATCGGAAAGTAGTTTGCAATCTCGTTCGGTGCGCTGAGTTTTAAGTTCATCTCATTCCGACGTGAGGTAGTTTGTACTAGCTTCTACTCTTATACTTTGGCGCTTGATTTGGGAAATAAAATCATAGTTCTTATAATTCTTTGAATGTTTGCATGGTGACAAATTGGTAACAGAAACGAGAATTTGTGGTAACACCACGTTTATTACTTCCGCCAGGACGTTATGTTGTTACCTCTGTTTGTCCGTCTGTTTACTTGTTTTCTGAGTATGTCTTTCACCAGGATATCTCACAAAATACTAAACTAAACTAAACTAAACTAACCTTATTTATACTGGATAACTATATCAGTTTATCTAAACTGTTATCCTCAGAGGTCCAGTAAGGGCCCACCCTCATTGGTCCAGTGTTACTACAGGAGGAAACTGGAGTACCCAGAGGAAACCTGTGGTGTTTGGTAGAGTCAAACTGGAAGCACTCTTCTCACATGCGGCCAAGGTGAATTTTTTTAATCAGATAACTGCATCGTGCAGGAATCGAACCTGGCTCGTAGAGGTGGAAGGCACGTGCACTAACCACTGTGCTACCAACACCCCAAACCACTGTGCCACCATCTACCCCATGCGTTTTCTTGAAAGTTTGTGGAAAGATTGGTCATAGACCAAGGATCAAATCATAGTTAATCGAGATGTGGTCTGGAAACTCAGCTAAAGTCTTTGGTCTATCTTTTTGTTCGCCTTTGTGCATTTTTGTGCACGGTGCACGGTCACTGAACCCATTGTATTTTAGTATAATGAACGAATTGTCCAATAGCAACGTTTCAGTTCAATCACTCAACCGTGCTATTTTATTTAAATATTAATAAACCTAAAACAAAGGATGTGCACCGTGTAAGGTAGGGTTCATCATAAAATCCCAGCTCATTATAGGCGCTTTGAAGTTTGCCGAGTTTCCAGACCATATCTCGATTGACTACGATGAAACCTTTCAATTTTGGTATAAAGGGAAACAAGATGGCAAGGCATTAGAATTTTTATTTTGTCAGTGGTCATGGTTAGCCTACTCTCTAGGCCTTCCTCGGTTAACGCGTTTCGCAAGTGATCCGAACGGACCCGCTGGGGAAGGCCTAGCAAAATTCGTAAACACTTTCACTTTACAGCTTGGTTGTTTATTGAGGAAGAGTTGTGATATTATGATGTACTAAGTGTTTTTCGACATTTAATATTCCATCTGCATAAAATAATACAAACCAGTGCTCACCTCGGATCGACGAAGTTTCACTAGCCTAGCTTTCTTATCACTAGCTTTCCTTCTGCAACCGCCAAAAGTTGAAAGTTAAACAGTTACATTTTCATTCCAGGCTCCAATTGGAATATATTCCATAATTCCCTTCTTTCAATCGCCAAGATCTTTGGTAAAATCTTCACAGACATCCTTGTGCTTTCATACTGTCACTCAGTGTTGTTTACGGTTGGTGAACTAGTTCCAAGGAACACTCGAAGGGCCAGAACGATTCTGGGCAGGACCTTTTTGCGAATGTTACTGGGCCTTCTCGCTTCCAGCCTCTCCCCAGTCTTCCCAAGAACCCAAACCGACTACGCGGCCAAGCACATGACGGAAACGAAAGGTGTGGAAACTAGGCTATGTCAGGGTCATGTCGAATTTCCAATTTATTAGTTAAATAGATGTTCAAGTTTCGTTTTTTATTGATTGTAACATCGTTCAGCTGATGTTTCGAAGTGTTGAAATAAACCTCGGTTTTCGGGTCTGGTATACTCTGAAAAAGGCATTATTTCAGCACGGGTTTTTCTCGGAAGCACTCGGTTTCAAAAATCAGAAAAACAAATACATTAATCATTGCCGACTGCGATTAACATTTCAATGGCGCTGCGGGAGACATTTCAGGCTCGAGCTTCGCCCAATTGGGCTATACTGATCGAACATAAGAAACTCGTATTTATTCACCATATATAAAAATACATATATACGCAACGTTGCATGTGTACAGTATTTAGTATAAATACAGTATTTCGAAACATCAGTATTTCGTTCCTCGAAATTCACGGCAGTTTTCAGCTTTTCCATTTTGCTATGTTGAAAATATTAGCCCATCAGCAAATTAAGATTGCCGTTTATTTTCATATATACGGCAAATCACAAACGGAAGCTTTCAGACGCAACATACAAATCGGCTCAGAACTGCTGATTTCGAACTGCAGTTTGCGGTGTGCTGTAAATGCGGATCTATTCTTTATTATATACTGTAAGGCCTCTAATATAGATGTATACCGTCTCTGGCAGTAATAGGCAGTCTCGGGCGGCCATGTTTTACTCCCGGGCAGTCTCGGGCAGTCCCAGGCAGTCTCGGGCAGTAATTAGTAGGTGGAAAAGGTACAAAGACTTGTGTGCGCTGGTTTTTAAGTTCATCTCATTCCGACGGGAAGTACCGAAGTAGTTTGTACTAGCTTCTACTCTTATACTTTGGTGCTTGATTTGGGAAATAAAATCATTGTTCTTTTAATTCTTTGAATGTTTGCGTGGTGACAAATTGGTAACAGAAGCGAGAATTTGGGGTAACACCACGTTTATTACTTCCGCCAGGACGTTACGTTTTTACCTCTGTTTGTTTGTCTGTCTGTTCACCTGTTTTCTATGAGTCTGTCTGTCACCAGGAAATCTCACAAAATACCCCACAAGTTTGCGGAAAGATTGATCATAGATCAAGAATTAAACCTTTTAAATTTTGTTGAATTTGGTTGAATCTTGGCAACCTGGTTCACAGGGCCTTTTTGAAATTGGCCAGTAGAGCGGGAAAAGGCCTTGGTATCTAGTGACTCTGCATTTTCATTGGTTGCTTTTCTTAAACATTCCTCGTGAAACGTATTTATGCATAGTTTTGTGCCAGTTATAATCAAATAGCTTCAACCGGGCCACCAACGGGGCCAATGGGACCACCATTACAATGAACTTCTCCCACAGGACTGGCATTACTCCAAATGATTTTGCATACTAATTAACTAAATTGCTAATTTATTACACCCAGTATTTCTGGGTGCTGTGACCAGCCGATGCCAGAGCCTTTTCCCACCCTCCCAATTTCAAAAAAGCCCTGGGAACGAGGTTTGGAATCTTGGATAAGAAATAAATATAAATATAACCACAAGATTATCCATCTAGAAAAATGCTGGTTGTTGATTACTTAAATGTCTTAAGGCAAAATAATTTTGGGGTCAGCAAACTCGTTTTTGAAATAAATTGGATTAAATGTAAATTTACGGCCATTTTGAAATGTCACTGTTGTCATAGCAATGGCTGACTAAAACACATTATCTGTTAACCGTGTTAATGTCTTGAACATTATTCTATGCATAACATTAGTTTCACTCTTTTTCAAAATATTCTTGAGCAGTACTTGCATTTTTGAAGAAAAAGTAATGAGGTACCTTGCCCTTGGATTGGCATTTGCTCTGATAAAGGTCTGAGTCAACAGGTCAAAAGCTCAGCAATGAATAATAAATGTGGTGTTACCACAAATTCTCACTTCCATTAAAATCGCAGTTTGTCGCAAAGAAAGGCATTAGTGTCTTTGAATGTTGTACTCCAATAACTTGTAAAAGGGGACGGTATTGTTGTCATTCTAATTACGAAGTAAGAATCTTGATTCCTAATTAAATTCTATTTCATCAGTTCATCACTGTAATTGTTACCTTGATTGGGTTACAACTTGATTTAGGAATCATAGTTGCTTGAAACAAAATCTCCAATTGTTGTTCTCAGATGATTTGTAAATAGGGGTTGGATTGTTAAGCCTGGTTTCCTTAAGATCGTCCTGATCATCCCGAACACCTGAATCCATCCAATCAGATTGGGCAATTCAAAATATCTCTAGTCTGATTGGAAAAATTTGGGCAACTGGGCAATCAAGATGATCGTATGGATCGAAACCAGGCTTCATTAGTTGGGCAAACAATGATAGCACTAATCTAGGTTTTACACCATTATTATTTTGTCAATGTTGCAAAATGGCAACTATTGCATCAAACAAAAAGGTTTTGTTTTCTTTTGAGGCGAGGTGACTGTATTTGCAGGCTAAGTGTTCAGAAAAGAGTCTCATTTTTTTGGTTTAGTGCTTTCCTTTGAAGAAAAAGACAGTTGCAAGGATGTATGCTACAATTAACTACCAGTACTTCCTTCCTTCCGTTTTCTTTCTTTCTTTCTTTCTTTCTTTCTTTCTTTCTTTCTTTCTTTCTTTCTTTCTTTCTTTCTTTCTTTCTTTCTTTCTTTCTTTCTTTCTTTCTTTCTTTCTTTCTTTCTTTCTTTCTTTCTTTCTTTCTTTCTTTCTTTCTTTCTTTCTTTCTTTCTTTCTTTCTTTCTTTCTTTCTTTCTTTCTTTCTTTCTTTCTTTCTTTCTTTCTTTCTTTCTTTCTTTCTTGCTCCCTCCATCCCTCCCTAACTTACTCCCTCCCTTCCCTCCCTCCCTTCCCTCCCTCTCTCCCTCCCTTCCTTCCCTCCCTCCCTCCCTCCCTCCCTCCCTCCATTCATTCATTCATTCATTCATTCATTCATTCATTCATTCATTCATTCATTCATTCATTCATTCATTCATTCATTCATTCATTCATTCATTCATTCATTCATTCATTCAACATTATTGTCAACAGTACTCGGTAATTTAGTAAGGTTTTGTAAAGCCTTCAACTGCCCTTTAGTTTTAGTAGGAAGCTCACCGATTCACCAAAATTGGGCACTAATACACTTAGTATATTGGTATGCCTTTAATACTGACCTTGTAAAATGTAAATTATTCAGTCCATATTTAGCTTGCTTTCAAGAGGAGTTTCTTGTTATTTTTATTCAAATGTTTTCTCCTGTCTTTTAGCCAATAATATGCTCTATAGCGGTTTGCATAAAGCCAAAATAAAGATGGACAAATTTCTGGTAATAATTCCATGTCCTAAATAACCCAGGTACTTCATGAAAGCCTGACCCCAACACACACTTTAATCCTAACCAATAAATTCGTGAATATAGGACATTATAAAATAACATGTATACTACGCGGGCCCTGATTGGTCAATTGCCGTGTTTGGATCATAGTATCCAAACACGGAAAATTTCCGCCAAAACGATTTTTTGAAAATGTCGGACAGTATATCATATTCACTGGTGATTATTTTATAAAAGAAATACCAAATGGGTTTTTTCGTGTTTGGAGACTCTTATCCAAACACTTGGGAAATTGTTCGACTTTCGAAAAGCTAAAAACACTCGCCTACGGCTCGTGTTTTGTTACGCTTTTCTCCAGTCTCGCAATTTCCCGCGTGTTAGGATCAGAGTATCCAAACACGGAAAACCATTTGGTATTTCTTCATGGATTTATAACCAAATTTCTGTCCAGTCGTCGGCAGCCATTTTAATTTGTAAACGATTAATTCGATGGAACATATACTTCGTTTAGTGTTGTTATAGCAGCACACAATGCGGGCTCATGATCGCACGATCACGTAAAATAATTTTGACCAGAATGCTTTGTTAGCATCCACGTGCTGATAAATGGAGCACACTGGCAAAGCATTCTGGTAGTTGTATTTTACGTCATCGTGCGACTGGCTTATTGTAAGGCGTGAAATGGGACTCTGTGACCCCGCCCCAGACCTGGGTTATAGTGTGCTACGGACAGAAGGAAGAGCTTTTCAAAAGATGGAAACTGTGGAGTAAATAACATAAAGACAACAAAATGGAATTTATGTTTTATTATGTCATAACTTAACTATACAAATAAAGCAACCTTATTGGCTGATTATAGAACGACAATTGTTCTGATTGTAATTACTTTGTGCCATGCATCATCTATCATGCATTATCTATATTTTTAGATGTTTAGATTTAGGTTTTTATTTATTCACAGTACTTGTTTATCCACTTAGAGTTTTATTTATCTCAAACTCTAATTATTTACATAGTTAAAACTTATTTATGATGCTTATGCATTTTACATATTTAAAGTTTATAGTTGGTGTAATGTCAAACGACTTTACCGACTGAAAAAATGTAGATGAAGACGTGGTGGCGGCGGTACATTTAACCACAATGCTTTGCGACCTCAAATCAGCTCAAATAACAACTAAACATTGTTTATCATGCTAAGATGGCTAAGTAAGCAGGAACTTCATTCCTACCAAAGCTGATCGTTTTAAAACCATATCGGGTTGTGCTTAAATGTACAAGTCGCCATCTTTTTCGGTACGGTCAATTACAACTAGCACCACCACGACTACAATTACGACTATCACAACCACCACCACCACTTCTACTACCACGTTCACCACCACCTTTACCACCACCACCACCTCCACTTTTACTACTACCACCACTTCCACTACCACCTCCACCACCACCTTCACCATCACCACCACCTCCACCACCACCTTCACCACCAACACCAACACCACCACTTCTACTACCACGTTCACCACCACCTTTACCACCACCACCTCCACCACTACCACCACTTCCACTACCACCTCACCACCACCTTCACCACCACCACCACCTCCACCACCACCTTCACCACCAACACCACCACCACCACTTCTACTACCACGTTCACCACCACCTTTACCACCACCACCTCCACCTTTACTACTACCACCACTTCCACTACCACCTCCACCACCACCTTTACCACCACCACCACCTTTACTACTACCACCACCACTTCCAGCACCACAACCACCTCTACTACCACCACCACTTCTACTACCCCCACCACTTCCACTACCATCACCTCCACTACCACCTCCACCACCACTACAACCACCATCTCCCCTACCACCACCACTTCCACTACCACCTCTACTACCACCACCACCTCCACTACCACCTCTACTACCACTTCCACCACCACCTTTACTACCACCACCCACCACCTCCACTTTTACTACCACCACCACTACCACCACTTCCACTACACCACAACTTTGCACTACCACCTCCACTACCACCTCCACCACCACTACAACCACTACTACCTCCACTACCATGGAGGGAGGGAGGTACTACCACCACCACTTCCACCGCCACAAATCAAATGGTCTTAAACCCTACTCGTGGTAATAATATCCTTGACCTTATATTCACTACAGCACCCGTGTTAATATCAGACCTTGAAATATCTGCGCCTCTTGGTCAATCAGACCATCACTCCATTGATTTTAAGTTGAAACTTAAAACCTAAACTTAGCCTTAGAGTTGTCTATGATTACCGATCCGCAAACTGGACAGCTTTGAGAGAAGACTTCAGTCATATTCAATGGGACCGCGTGTTTTTGATGGAGACGATGGACGATGTTTGGGAAGCATGGAAGACTCTATTCTTTCAAGCTGTTGAGCGTAAAATTCCATCGAAGTTTGTAAAACTCCGACGAAATTCACCATGGTTCAATTCAGAGCTCAAAAAATTGATCCATAAGAAACGAAGATTATGGAAGCAGGCAAAATCTTCTGCTGACCCTGATAAATGGTCAAACTATAAGAAATTCAGCAACTCTGTAAAGAATAATTTAAGGAAAGCTTATGGATCATATGTCGGCAAGCTCACGAAATCGCTAAACAGCAATCCTAGGAAATTCTGGTCCTTCATCAAATCGCGTACAGGAAATTCAAGTGTGGCTACCTGTATTGAGTACAATGAAAACAAAGCTTACTCTGCAGCTGACAAAGCAAATATTTTTAATTCTTTCTTCCAGTCGGTTTTCAACAAGTTTTCGCCAGATGACGCCCTAGACCCGAATGCAGTACCCGTGGCTGATTCCGTAATAAGTGACTTGTCGTGCAGCCCAGACGATGTGGCAAGTGTACTTCGTCAACTTGATCCAACTAAAGCGTGCGGTCCTGACGGAATCTCATCGAGGATTTTGAAAAATTGCGCTCACGAACTGGCTCCTTCATTAACGAAGCTCTTTAATCATTCCTTGACTCTGGGTTCTTTACCGTCCGATTGGAAGCAGGCAAATGTAGTCCCGATCTTCAAAACTGGCAATCAAACCTTAGCCGACAATTATCGCCCCGTGTCACTTATCAGTATAGTCGTTAAAACAATTGAGCGCTTAGTACATAATCACATTATGGCTTTCTTACAAGAACTGAAACTCCTGAGTGACAACCAACATGGGTTTCTACCATCGCGTTCGTGCTTAACACAGCTTCTCCAACTGGTCCATAACTGGTTTTCCGCGCTTGATAAACTTGGAACAGTTGATGCATTGTTTTTAGACTTTGCTAAAGCATTTGATAAAGTCTCACACCATCACCTTCTTCACAAGTTACAGCTTTATGGGATAAAAGGTCAGCAGTTTAACTGGATCAGAGATTTTCTCGCGGCTAGGAAACAGCGTGTAGTGGTTGACGGCCATTCATCCGAATGTTTAGACGTGACATCGGGCGTGCCACAAGGAAGCATACTTGGTCCCCTATTGTTCTTGATCTACATCAATGACTTGCCATCCACAGTCAGCTGCAGCTCAGATCTTTTCGCTGATGACACTGTACTCCACCGTCAAATTGATTCAGTTTCTGATTGTGAACAACTACAAGAGGACCTGTCGCGTGCTTCAGATTGGTATAAGACCTGGTCAGTAACCCTCAAAACCGAGAAATGTAAGGTGCTTCACATTTCTAGAAAAAGAAACCCAGTCGCACTACCACATGAGTATTCACTTGGTAATACGAACTTACCGGCGGTTACTCAACACAAACATCTTGGAGTTTGGTTGGAAAGCACTCTGTCGTGGAACTACCACATCAGTTCCATCTGTAGCAAGGCTAACAAGACTTTGGGCCTAATAAGAATAACTTTTGGCCTAAAAAATCCCGATGGTATTTCAGTTGCGTTTAACGCGTTGGTCCTACCGATTCTGGAGTATGCTTGTGCAGTCTGGAATCCCTGGCAAGTCAAGCACGTCAAAGCTATTGAACGGCTTCAGAGGAGGGCAACTCGTTTGATTTGTGGCTCTGACAAGACATATGTAGAAAGACCGAATGAGACCAAACGGGTCTCACTCGAACTTAGGAGCAAATATCTTTGCCTAGTGCAAATGTATAAAATAATTTTTGGTTACTGTGACATTAATCCAAATAAGTATTTTAATCTGGTAGCTTCTTCACGTACACGTGCAAATCATGACTTTAAAATCCGTCCTAAGTCCTTTCGAACTTACTATTTTAAGTTCTCTTTCTTTAACCGTTGCATTAATGATTGGAACTCTTTACCTGGATCGGTTATGTCCATCACTAGTCCGGCCTCGTTTAAACGTTCCTTGTTCACTTATTTAAAAAAACAGCCCTACCCCCGACTGATTTGTGAAATAGTTGTTTTGTGTTTGTTTGTTTGTTTGTTTGTTTGTTTGTTTGTTTGTTTGTTTGTTTGTTTGTTTGTTTGTTTGTTTGTTTGTTTGTTTGTTTGTTTGTTTGTTTGTTTGTTTGTTTGTGTGTTTGTTTGTTTGTTTGTTTGTTTTATTCTTTTATGTTTTGTTTGTTGTTTTTTGTTTGTTGTTGTTTTTTTTTTTTGTTTTTTTTTTTTTTTTTTTTTTTTACAAATACTGAGAAAAATTGTATATGCTTAGATTAGTTTGAATGAGAAAGGAGTGCAGCTATTATATGGGAATTTAGTTTCCCCCTGCTGCAATCCGGCCATCCAAATCATTCCGTTATGCTGTTATGTAAATAATATTATGTTATTAGTGTGTATGGATTGGCAAAGTGATATTAAACATTAAACATTAAACATATATATATATATATATATATATATATATATATATATACTATTTACAGAATGAGTGGCCGTTCTGTATCGGGGTATACAGACACGAGGGTTCTAAAACGATCTATTTGGTAAGTTCATTGGCGTAGTAATTTTTCTAAAAACAAACGTTGTCTAAGTCGAGAAAATCAAAGCTAAAGTTTATGTAAACCAAGAGGAATCTATGTCACATATATAGACCACTGATCTCGAAATAAAACTGGATTAAGTATCTATTGTTTACAAAATGAAGCCGGAAGTCACCCATTACTAAGGGACCAAGTGATGGTCTTTCTAGCGTATTCTGGCACCGATATAAACATTTTGTTGAATGAGATGCTGAATCTTTGAAAGAAAATATAGTTCAATATTCTTTTTTGGTACAGAAGACGTTTTAAGAAGACATAAAGACATTTTTCAGCATGTTTGGTCCCTTAGTAATGACGGATTTCTTTTGTTTAGCTGGCTTCATTTTATGAACCAGTGGACAATAGGTTGCACTATCCAGTTTTCTTTTGAGATCAGTGATATAGACCCTCATGGATTTTCTTTGTGTTTTCCACATGAATTATTAATGAGCTTTAAAAATATATTTGTCAAATTCATTAAAAATTCATGAAGAAAATTCAAAAGAAAATATGGCTATTTAGATGCGTCCATTTGATGAGTACGATAAAGCATTCGCAGCCGATCTGTATCTCATTTACTACGGCTCGCTTGAAGCTCGCCTTGTAAATCAGACACAATCGCTGCTCATGCTTTATCTATTACATATTTTACATATATTTTATTTTATTCTTAATTTGTTTTTTAGTGATCGTCTTTTCGTGTGTGGAAAGCAACTTGTTTGTTTTGGATAAACAACTCAGTGAAACATCACATCACAAAAGCTAACAATAATTCAATCATTCAACAAGTGCCCAAATCCGTGAAATATTTATATCATACATCTATCCTCTTAAAGTGGCACTACGACGAAAAAATCGTGAATCTAGTACTGATACCAGTAAACTATAATTTCCATATGAGGAATACCGCCCTTTTCAGTTTCTCAAAATATTGTCTCGTTCTCGAGATATTTAAGTTTCTGAAACATGTAAATTAGGCGCCCCGTGACGTCATTTAATCACACAGGCAAACGTAAGATTTACAAAATGAGTAAAATATCTGAAACTATGAAGTATAGAAATAATTCAAACTTTGCACAAGTATAGCTATTCACAAAAGTACACTCCACTGTGCGCATCATTTAGAATCACGAGCATAAAATTAAAATATTAATTTTATGTTTCTTTTCAAAAGAATATGATGATTGAAACATTCAAAATACAATATCTGTGTGTCTACAGATATTCATGTCAATGCATTGTAGTAAAAGTTGTTCAATGGAGAAAAAATAAACATTTTTGTTTTAGGCACCTGTTTGCAAACCATGTTTTTGTTTGTATCCATGGAAACAACATAATGTGAACGTTGGAGTGTATATTCCCAATAACTATTCTTGTGCAAAGTTTGAATTATTTCTACTTCATAGTTTCAGATATATTACTCATTTTGTAAATCTTATGTTTGCCTGTGTGCTTAAATGACGTCACGGGGCGCCTAATTTACATGTTTCAGAAACTTAAATATCTCGAGAACGAAACAATATTTTGAGAAACTGAAAACGCCGGTATTCCTCATTTGGAAATCATAGTTTACTGGTATCAATACTAGATTCACGATTTTTTCATCGTAGCGCCACTTTAACAAGAAAATGACTGGACATACAGGTAAGTTTGAAATTTTACAAATTGTTATAACAAATGAATTATGTATTGCATAGAATAACTTAACGGCTTTTTAAACAAGATCATAATTGTTTTCATTTGCTAAGCTTTCGGCCTGTTGACGCAAGCCTTTATGCACAGGCCGAAAGCAACTCGAAAGCTTAGCAAATAAATATACGTGGCGTTTCTACATCTATGTTACATTATCGCCATGAAAACTTTCAAAATAATTAATCTTTGTTTTTGTTAAGAACCAGCTGTATTCAAGTTATTCTACAATTGGATTATTAATATGTTGGTGCGCGACACCTCTTTTTACCACAGAAATTATCTTCACACAGTCAAACTTTAAACGGTAAAGTTTCCACTTACATTTTGTTAGGCAAAAAAACAACAAAAAACATTATCTGTTCGAGAAAACGCTCCCGAGTTGGAACGGTTTCGAAGTATCGCGTGATCACTAAACAAAGCCAATGCAGTGTAATTATAGAAAGTTAAAACTTCTATTCTACTTCTAAACTATTAACATAATTACTTCGTACGTTTCTTCCAAAAAGTAAAAAATACTCGCCCTTATGTGAACGCGGTAATTTGCACACACAATCTCTATGTTCTATACGGCAGTAGTTTTATCGACAGACTACTATCCTTAAAAAACCCCAAAAATACTCGCTTTTCCGAACGAGATTTCTGTTTTGTACGGCAGTAATTTCGTCGACATACTACTGTCTTTTGAAAAACTTAAATATTCGCGTATCTACACGAGAAGATTTATACATGCACAATCTCTATGTATCTCTATGTTCTATACGGCAATAGTTTTATCGACATACTACTATCTTTTAAGAAGAGAAAATGTTTGCTTATTCGAACGCGATGATTTGTACACGCAATCTCTATGTTCTATAGGACAGATGTTTAATCGACATACTACTATCTTTCAGGAAGACAAAATACTCGCTTATCCAAACAAGATGATCAGCACACCCAATCTCTATGTGCTAATATTCGGCAGTAGTTTTATCGACATACTACTGTCTTTCAAGGAGAGAAAATGTTTGCTTATTCGAACGCGATGATTTGTACACACAATTTCTATGCCTATACGGCAGTTGTTTTGGCGCCATACAATTATCTTGTTCTTAACTTCTAAGCGTTCTATGCAATTCCCAACAACTTCGAACGTCAACTAACAGGTACTCGATTCTAATCTAATTTTCTAATTTTCAAAGAAAACAACGTTAATCGGCAAATAGATAATTAATGAGCTTCAATTTAATGATCTGAAGAACAGATCCAAGTTCATTTTAAGTCCAGATTTGGCCAAGCTACGAGTTGCGTTTTCCATCAAGGGATATTTTTTTGTGGATTATAATTGTACTTCAAAGGCCGAAAACATTGTCAGTCAAACTTTTTCTTTTAAGAGTTGAGTACAATATGAGTATGTACCAAGACAGGAATTTCTTTGTCAAGTCTTCGGGTGCACGGCTGGTCATTCGCCTAACCTTTCTCTTTGTGCTATATTGGGCATTGAATTTCCACCTTGTTCAATCCCACAATTTCTCTCCAGAACAAGCACGAATAAGTTACTGCTCTGATGCAAGGAAAAAAGGTACGTTAAACTTAAAATACCATTTATTTGGTTACCCGTATAGCATCATTAGGGCCGTTTATACGAGAGCCGATAAGACGCGGCTTATACAGGCTGAACCATGTATACCGTGTTTTGAACAAGCCGCGACTTGTGAAAGACGCGAACTAAAATATGTGTACCTTTTATACGAGTGTTTCGCGTCTTATGCATGTAAGCCGCGTCTTATGGGCTCTCGTATAAACGGCCCTAATATGTGCTATGATGTATTGCTTAATAAGTAGTTAACCCAGCGATAAACTTTAGTCGGACAAAAACCTTTATCTTTCTCTAATTCTGACAATTTAAATACCTCTGAAGGTTCTGACGAATACAAAATTGACCGCTTTGAAGAACCTTTGTTTCTTTTTGAACGATGCTGCTTTTAGTAGCTATAACGCCAGAGTATTTTACTCTAGCTAACGTCAGACGATTTTACTCGTCAAGGAGAGAGTCTTTCGGACGCCCTGAAGGGGTAATGCCGCTTCAAAACTGCCAAGGTGTTTTACTCTGGCTAACGCCAGTTGATTTTACTCGTCAAGGAGAGAGTTCTCGGGCGCCATGCGGTTGAAAAGGCTTTACAGAGTGGTGACGCTTATTAGGTAGGTTTAGGTCGAGAACTAAGAGCCTTAAACAGACAGGGAAGCATCGCCGAAAAATGAGGTTCACGATTATGATGGGGAAAGATGGGGATGCCAATTTCTTACAGCGGAATTCGTCGGTGGAATATATATTTCGTCGGCTGTTTTTAGTGCATGGAGTTTATTATTGAGGTATTTGGGCCGAATGGACCTTTGTTTTGTGAAGGTCCAGTCAAATTTTCATGTATTAAGCTCCAACTTTAGCTTTGATGTCTACTTGTTTAAACTGGGGGTGTTAATGTGGACCCCAAAACGCAAATCGACTAAAGACCCCTTGTAAATCTGTTACGCCACTGGGCACGTAGCTATATACATTTCCGTGAAAAGAGTTTTTCAAATTTTCCATCATAAAACATTAACTGCTTACGGGGAAGTTTAACGGATGAGGATGAGCTAAACTGTATATAACTGTTGATGCAGACAGAGTATTAAAGAACGTACACCTTTCCGTGCTAGGGTCTTTAAAATTTTATGGTTTTTAATAATAAATTATTAACAGCTTTAGGGAGTGTTCACATGTGCTAGCGAACTAGAATTATGTTGCGAGTTTACTATACTGAGAACGCAATTGAACTGGATTTATAGATTGTGAGTTCACTATAGTGAGAACGCAATTGAACTGGATTTAGATCGCGAGTTCATTTTATAGTGAGAATGCAATTGAACTGGATTTATAGATTGCGAGTTCATTATAGTGAGAACGCAATTGAACTGCATGGATTAGATTGCGAGTTAACGATTTTCTTTTTTGAATTATTCAGAACGAAACTAGTCATCCACATAAACTTTTTGACCCAGTATAAGGGTCATCCCTCATTTGTCCACTGTGCCACTAACACGCTCTTTGCTTTTAAAATAAAAATTGATTTTACTCTTGATTTCTTGTATAATTTTGATATAGATCATCGTTTAAACGCTACGGTCTACGATGATCGTCATTCCCTGTCACGTATTGATTGCGTAGTTCAATGTGTGTACGAGACATGCTGCAGATCAATAAACTACAGAAAACGCGACCCTTTTAACGGAAAAGAAAATTGCGAGTTACTTCACGCAGTGGCATCCGAACAACCAGCTGAAGGTTTAAAGGAAGATAAAGATTACGATTATGAAATATTGCTTGAACCATATAAAGTAAGTACGAAGTGAAAGCGGAAAACTTGTTTTGTCAGTGAAACTTAAGAATTTTGTATGTATGGGATTAGACTGAACTGATAGAAAGAGAACTATATACAACAAGAAGTATAGAACGAGAAGTAACAACAAATTCGCTATAGAACTATTCTATATATATATATAGAACGACTATATATAGCGAACGAAAACTATATATAAAACGACAAATTCGCGAAAGAACTATTCTATATCACTATAGCGAACGAGAAGTATAAAACGACAACTATATATACATAGGCCATACATGTATATAGAGCGAGAACTATATAGGATGGGAACTATAGACGGAGAACTATACAACAAAAATTATAGAACGAGGACTGTAGAACAAGAACTATTCAACGAAAATTATAGAACGAGAGCTATACAACGAAAATTATAGAACGAGAACTATGTTGAACAAGAACTATAATGCAACGAAAATGTAGAACGAGAACTATATAGAACAAGAACTATACAACGAAACTTATAGAACGGAGCTATACAACGAATATTATAGAACAAGAACTATATACAACGAGGCCTATATACAACGAAAATTATGGAACGGAGCTATACAACGAAAATTATAGAACGAGAACTGTAGAACAAGAACTATACAACGAAAATTATAGAATGGAGCTATACAACGAATATTATAGAACGAGAGCTATATACAACGAAAATTATAGAACAAGTAGAACGAGAGCTATATAGAATAACAAGAACTATACAACCAAAATTATAGAACGAGAACTGTAGAACAAGATCTATAGAACGAAAATTAAAAAACGAGAGCTATATATACAACGAAAATTATATTACGAGTAGAACGAGAACTATATAGAACGAGAACTATACAACGAAAATTATAGAACGAGAAATCGTACAACTATATTACAACTATACCATGCACTAGAACTACAGTTTTCATTTCTCCTTCAAAGTCTACAGTTCTTATTTTTTGCAGCCTTGCTGGTTTAAAATGCTTGGCTTTTTTTCCCAAAATATGTTAAAGTTTTTACTCATCTCACTTTAATTATAGTATTATTATTAAATTATAATTTGTTTTTTATTCCATTGAAATATCCTTTGACAACTCCGAGTTTAGGCCGCGGTCATATTTATCCACCTGTCAGAAAGCACTCTATAATTTTACTTATAGAGCAAAGTGAAAAGGTGGTAAACTGCATGCCGAGAATAGTTTCATGAAATACTGACGTTTTGAGCGGAGCCCTTAAGTTCATCAGAGTAAAATGTGTCAACATTTCAAAAGTGAATTGTGTTCACATTACACGAGTGAAAATTGTTCATATTGCAAGGGCTCCGCTCGAAACCTCAGTATTTCATTATAAAAACTATATTCTCGGCAGTTTACCACCTTTTCACTTTGCTCTCTAAAACACTGCCTACGCAGGACTATACTTTTTTACACTCTATTTTACTTAGCTCTTCTTCTCATTTTTTTCTAACAAGAATTATAAAACACAGTGGCTTAATTCCTCATTAAAAACATTTTACTTTGTTTTTAGCCATTTGACTGTCACTGTTCTTCATGTAAAAATAATGGAACTTGTGAAACATCCAAGAAGTTATGTTCATGTGATTCTGGTTTTAATGGAACGCAGTGTGAGAACGGTAATAATGAACTGAGATGTTAAACTCAAACAGCTTCTATATTTAGGCTATACGTTGATTTTGTTTCTGCAACGATAAGTTTTAGTAAACAAAGTATTAACGTTCCTCAACTATTTCTAGACGTTAATGAATGTAGCTTGAGCTCCAACCGCTGCCACCAAAATTCTACTTGCAATAATACTGTTGGTTCTTATACTTGCACATGTAATCAAGGATTACTGGAAATGGAACGAACTGCACAGGTGATTAGTTATTCTAGTTCAACCAATATTTTTTTATTTTGTAAGTTAAAATTATTAGAATTTTCATTTGGGTTTTCATAGATATATGATATTGAAGTCAAACCAATACCATTAAATAATTCAGCAACACTCATTTTCTTTCTGCAACGATACATTTTATTTGAGTAAACAAAGATTATAAAAATTAACGTTCTATTATTTTACAGACGTTGACGAATGCAGTTTGAGCTCCAACCGCTGCCATCCAAATTCCACTTGTAATAATACTGTTGGTTCTTATACTTGCACATGTAATCAAGGATTTACTGGAAATGGAAGCAACTGCACAGGTGATTAGTTCTTCTGGTTTATTATTGATTTGTATTTTAGCATACACAGAACTAATTAACAGTTTAAAATTTCTGTTGATTAAGATTGTTGGAATACCGTAGAATCCAGAAAGTAGTGGCCCCTTACTTTCAGTTTTATACGCTGTTTGGGATCGCTACTTTCCAGGGGCCGCTACTTTTGGGTGGAAAAATTGTTAGCCTACTGTAGGAATTCTTTTTTGTCCCTTCCTATTTACCACATTTGCTCTATTTTTTCCTTACACTTTAGTTTTGGTCCGTTGATATATGAAACTTAACACTTTTGAGTTAAACAAGCGAAGACTGAAACAACACTGTCAACGGGTATTTGGGCAAAAGTTTAGCAGCGTGAAGCAATAAAATTAAGTCTGATGGGTGGATAAATGGATGGACTAATAATAATACCTATAATAATAATAATAATAATTAATAATAATAATAATAATAATAATAATAATAATAATTATAATAATAATAATAATAATAATAATAATAATAATAATAATAATAATAATTATAATAATTATAATAAAATAATTTTACTAATTCCATAAAAAGTGACGTTGACGGGCTGTATTTTAAAAGAAGTCATGGAGGTAGGGGCCTTATTAGTGTGGAAGATTACGCGAGTGTGCATTGGACGTTGATAGCTTGAGAAAGTAACTTGAAAGTTGCAACGAGGAAGTAATTGTTGCAGTACAAAATGAAGATCTGTTTGGAGAAGGAAAAGAGAAGAAACATGCTGAACAGTACCACATGGAGAAATATATATAAAAGAAAGAATCTGCACAGCCAGTTACATCAGAGGGAAGAGACGGGAAAACGTGGCAGTGTCTAAAGAAGGGAAATTTGAGGAAAGAAACAGATTGAATGCTGATAGCAGCGCAGGACCAAGATACATAAGAAAATACATTGATAATGAGGATATCGCACTGCCATGCAGAATGTGCGGGAAGAGGAACGAAACTGTAGCCCATATTGTGTCTGAGTGTAGTGTCATGGCGCAGAAACAATAGCAGCTATAGAGACATGATAAAGTAGCACATATTGTACACTGGGATCTGTGCAAAGAGTACGATCTGGATTATGCAAAGAATTAATGCGATACCACAAACCAGAAAGTGTGTTGAAGAATGAGCAAGTATAGTTGTCGTTGAACTTCAAGATTCAAACAGGCAAAGAGTTAGAGCATATACGACCAGACATTACATTGCTTAAAAAGTAAAACCGAAAATGTCTCCTCGTCGACGACAGTTGTCCATTTGACACGAGGATTCACGAAAAAAGGAAGAGAAAAACTTGAGAACTCTCAAGATTTGGGATACGAGTTCAAGAGAATGTGAGATTATCGGGAGGTAATGGTTGTGCCAATTATCATACGAGCTTTGAAGACCATTAACAACCGGTTTGATCAGTGGATACGAAAACTGCCAATTTCGATAGAGTTCCGAATGCTTCAGAAAACTTATTTTAGCTTAGCTTGAGAAGATCAGACCCCGTTTCAGGCTCGGGCTCAAACCCGCTGTGAAATACGTTCTGAGATTTGAGCAGAGAAATTCTATACATTTCATGTCATCACTTATGAATACACATCGAAGTACACACGTGGGTGGCCTGGGAAGATCAGACCCCGTTTCAGGCGCGGGTCCAAACCAGCGGGTTTGAGTCCGCGACTGAAACGGGGTCTGATCTTCTCAGGCTACTTTTAGCTTGGAACAGCAAAGATATTAATATACGGGTGCTGGATACCTAAGGTTACGGGATTTGACTTGATATCCAGCTGAATACTTTACATGAAAAGATGCTGTGTAAAAGGATAAATACTACTACTACTACTACTACTACTAATAATAATAATAATAATAATAATAATAATAATAATAATAATAATAATAATAATAATAATAAAAATAATATAATCTTTGAAATAGTCGGTAAAATGCTAGTCATGCAATGAGAACATTGATTCAACTATTAGGGATTTGATACTTAATTAATAGGGATTTAAAACTATTATTGATTAAACCAGTAAATGGAAGACGTATATTGATAATTCCGTATGTTAGTCTCAACTTATTTCTTAGCAGCTCATTCCAAAACGGTCTTTTTTTATACCGTCTATAAGCTGTCCCCAGATATAAACCCAAAACCTCTGTCGAAGTTGAATATATAAGCCCAGAGCTTATAATCCGCAATTTACGGTAGTTTTTTGAACGTATAACTTAAAAAGTTGCTGTTTATGACCCAACGTTCCGACTCTCTGGTTTTATTTATACTCTTTGTTTTTCTTTATGTCTTTCTTCAGAGACCTTTGTAGCAAATTTTACCAATCTTGGAGCAAGTGGTCGTCTTGGACCAACATCACTCGGATCTTTCTATGCTGGTCAAGATCACGAGAATATGGTGAAAGTAGTAAATGGCACACAATATTGGACTGTTCCTTTCACCGGAACGTACCAAATCACAGCAGTTGGCGCGTCAGGTGGTTACGATATAGTTGGACCTGCTGCAAGAGGTCGTGGTGCATATATGAAAGGAGATTTTGATTTGAACAAAGGAGAAGTGATTAAAATATTGGTTGGTCAACAAGGTGTTAGAAAGCCTCGATATTATTCTGCAGGTGGTGGTGGAGGAACATTTGTTGTGACCTCATCAAATAAACCAGTGATCATTGCTGGGGGTGGAGGTGGGATGCAATTCCTCAAAACTCGTCTCAGTAATTGCGACGCAAGTGTTGGGATGTCTGGGAAGAAAAATCAGTGTCATAAAAGTCGGACAGCTTGTTCAAGTTGGTCTGGTGGAGTGAATGGCAGTGGTGCTTTGGAAGCTGACAAGCACAATTCAGGTAAATCTTTCACTTTGTTATGAGTTTTGACATTGCTTCGTATATTCAAGGAATTACGAAACCAATAAGCCAGTTTGGAGTTTCTTCATTATTATTATTATTATTATTATTATTATTATTATTATTATTATTATTATTATTATTATTATTATTATTATTATTATTATTATAATAATAATAATAATATGTTCTCACTATGTTCTTATGTTCTCACTGTCGAAACTAAACAGCATATGGTCTAAATCTCAATCAAACTTACCAAAGAACATTTATAACTTTACCAACCGTTACATCAATAACTCTCTTCCCACCCGCAAAAACCTTACTAAATGGGGAATAATGTCGGACTCTGATTGCTCCTTCTGCTTAAACCCTGAAACCCTCCTACATGTAGTTGCTGGATGCCAATCGTACCTTCCACGATTTACATGGAGACATGACTCTGTTCTCAACTTTATTGCAAAAACACTACAACCTGTCAACAACTCTAATCTCTTCATTGATCTTCCTGGATATAAGAGCCCATCAATAATAACTGGTGAAACGTATCGCCCAGATGTGCTTCTTTCCATTTCCACTGATTGTCTCTATATCCTTGAACTCTCCGGCGGATTTGAATCTAATCTCCAAACTAACGTTGATCGCAAAAGAGCAAGATACAGGGATGTAATTACACAGCAAAAGGAACATTTTAAAACTGTCAAATTTGTAAATTTATCAATCAGTTCCTTAGGTGTTTTCTCAAAAGAATGTCGTACCTTTTTGGAGATGTTAAACGATCTAGGTCTTGATAAAAAACACCAAAATTTTTGTATTTAGAAAATAATGTCTATCGCCATTAGAACAACATACTATATATTTTGTTGTAGAAACAAGGCTTGGACAAATCCAGACTTAATGAACATTTGAAGATACATTTTAAATTCAAATTTTTCTATATAGTTGTAAACAATAAATAGGTTCAAGTAGTCAATTATAAATTACCTTAATTAGTGAGATTTATAATTGTATATATATATATATAAAGTATTTGAATAAAGTTTCCATTATTATTATTATTATTATTATTATTATTATTATTATTATTATTATTGTTACGTACTCAGCACTTTATTTACACACACAAAAACCTTGTCGATTCGCCGACAATTTATAGCTTACTATTTTACATAATATTTACATAACACACATATATTTACATATCACGCTAGTGTTTACATAAGACTCTCCCCCTCTTAGGTCACAAGCGTCCCGATTTGACTTCTTCATTCAAACTAGATTTAAATACTGTTCGTTAACAACTTCCGAGTTCATCGTCACGGTCTTAATCGGACTGGCATTTGCATGCTCATTTGGCGATGGACCTATCAAGAGATCTATTGGGAGGCGTAGCTGACGTCTCACCATCATCTTTGCTGGGGTCACTCCTGTAGATTCCTGGGAATCAGTGCGATATGCTATCAGCAGTAAGGGAATGTGTTGATCCCAATCCCGCTGATTTTCGTTTACGAAGATTGCCAACTGGTGCTTCAAGGTTCGATTATAACGTTCGACCATCCCATCCGACTGGGGGTGTAAAGGTGTCGTCCTCGTTTTCTTTATCCCCAGGAGCCTACACATTTCACTAAACACGTGGGATTCGAAATTCCTCCCCTGGTCACCCTCCATTGGTGTTCCAAAACGAGAAATAAACTAATTTACCAGTACTTCTGCCACTGTTGTAGCCTCTTGGCTGGGAAGAGGATAGGCCTCACGCCATTTCGTAAAGTAGTCCATGGCAATCAATATATACTTGTTACCTTTTTCAGAGATCGGTTAAGGACCCAGGACGTCTATAGCTATCCCTTACATGGGATATCAACAACATAGGAACTCAAGGGCACTTTAATCCCTCCAGAAGGACCTTTCCTTGCGCTACACAAGTCACATTGCTCACACCATCTTTTTACGTCTTCTCGACACCGGGGCCAGTAGAATTTCTCCCTTATAGTAACCGTCTTGTTTATGCCAAAATGACCACCCGTTCTTGGGTCATGAAGAAAATCAAAGATTCGTTTCCATTGTGATTTGGGTACTATTCGTTGTAAAACCTCAGTTGCCCCGCTGGGGTCCTCCCAAACCCGGTACCACCAGTGAACTCTATATAAAGACTGGAACGATAACTCCATTGGAGAGCTCCTATGATTGGATGAAGCCAGGTTGAAGCCAACGTGGGGGCCGCCATGTAGGTAAAAACACGCGAGACGGTATGCGCGAGCTAATCGCGAACTACACGAAGCGTGCTCAAGGGACGGAAGAGTTGTCACTTGTCAGTTTCTTCTGTCAATGTTTTCAGATTTCTTGTCGTATTTTAACAACACTTTTTAACAATAAATATTCTCGGGAATAATGTCGTACAAATGAAATGCAATCAATCGAGAACTGGTCAAATAACAACTTTATTTACAAGGAGAACGAATGTCATCGACTGATCGACATCGTCTTGTCAGTCGAACAAATTTATTAATATGGACAAACTACAAGTCATCCAGAAGATTATGGACTCAGACGATCGATGGTTAGAAAAACAAGATAAGTATGGTGTTCTTTTTTATTTACATGTGTTAAATATTACGAATCTATTGATTCTTAAACAAGATTAACTTGGTGAGTTGGTGTCGGTCGCTCGGCATTCCATTCAGACTGCAAGATGGACTCGCTGTAATGCTTCCCGAACGTGAACAGACGTAGAGTGAAGTATTTATCTGCCGTACATTTGATTAATACACATCTAGGAATTCAATTGCATCTGCCACTGAAGAGCTTAGAGTCTGAGCTGCCAATCTAACGTTCATCTTATGCTTTTCAAATTTCAGGTGGTTGGAAGTCAGCTTATTCCCCATCTTCACTCCCTTCAATGAAGGAGCCAATGTGTGCTAATGCATTTCTGGCAAGCTTCAACATATGGCATGGGTCGCAGATTACAAAAACATCTTCTCCTGTGGTTGGGTGTTCGAATTTGGTAACCATCGAGTTGTACGTTGCACCAAATTTACAGCCCAGCTGCTGAAAAGTGCTTCAAGTTGACTGATGTCCCATCTGCTGTTACAGATCATACTTTTAACTCAGCATCAGCTGCCATTTCTAGTGCCATCTTGACAAGTTGTGCCTGAACTGTCGATGATACCTTATCAGTTAGGAAGTAGCCAATAGGGCATTTCCAATGATCTTGAGCACCAACCAAGAGGAAAACAAGTGCCTCTGAAGCCAATGTGTCAGGATCTTCTGGAATTGCTCCTCCCTGACCATAATCCACAAAACCAGCATACCGATCATTCTTTTGGTCCCACATTGTCTGCTTTCTAATGGACATAGCATCAGTGACCATGCAGCAATCTTTTTTGATGGATGCATTACGGACTTGACTTGCTAGGACTGTGAATGCTTCTTTAAAGAAACCTGGTTCACAGTTTACAGAGGATGACCATTTTCGAAGTAGGGATGGATTAGGTAATGGGATGATAGATCTTACATACCGGTATGCCTTGGGTGAGTAGAAATACAGTGTCAGTGCAAATTCTTTTACTTCGTCAGAATATCTTCTTGCAGTTGATGCACTAGTTAAATTTTCTTTTGCATCTTGGAAAATAGATAGTTGCAAATTGTCAAATGCTGCATGAAGTATACCTGCCTGCTCTGTACTAATTATCAGTTTTTCTTGTAAATGGGCGATTATGCTTTCCATGTTATCTAGTTGTTTTTTTGATCTCCTTAGTTGCTGTTGTAAGTTTTTAATTTTTTTTCTTAATTTTTCTTCCAATTCTGATCTCTCTGGTGCTTCTTCTGGTGCTGGTGCTTTTCTTGCATACAGTAAGTATGATCCAAATGACCTTTGCTGCAGGTGACATGGTTTCTGATCCTTGTTGGGGCAGTGGACGTTCTTGGGAAGCCCTAGTCGCTTTCTTACTGCTTCTGACATGCCACAAGTGCTAGGTAGTGATGTTGAAAATACTGATGGTACTGTATTTTTTTTTAACCTGCAGGTCCCATATGCTGATGGAGGGATAGTATAATCTAATCTTTCAAAATTATTGCTGCAGATCAAACTACATATATTGTGTTGCTTTCCACACTTTCCCAATGTTGTTTATTCTCCCAACAGCATTCTCCCACTTCTCAAGCAGAGCCTGATCTTTGAGAGGAAATCTACATTGTTATGAAAAATGAAAAGGTGTAATTAAATTGCTATTTGTATATAGCTAAATGTATATCTTTTCAGCTTGGCCATAGGCGTATTAGGTGGGGGGGCAGGAGTTCTGGGGGGGTAATTGCCCTCCCAAAATATTTGAAAAAGGAAAATTTGGGCACTTTCTGCTGGGAATTTCAGGCAATTTCAATATGTATTGCTGTGAAATGTTCAAGCAAAATTCATGTGTTAAACTAAGACTGAAAAATACGACTTAAAAATCAATATTTAACCCTAAATTTTTCAGGCAAAAATCTCTGACCCCCCCCCCCCCCCCCCCCCAAACAGAATTGGGCTGCTACGCCTATGAGCTTGGCATTTGGGCAACCATGTAATATGTATGCAGTGGGGCCAGGTTTAACAAAGGTGTACATCTATTGTTATTTTAATATAATTCCTATCATTCTTTGTGTACATAATAAATGAATCACCTTCATTATATTTGTTTAATTCTTTCCTGTCTAAGGGCCTTTCCAGAGGTGAATAAAATTGTATGGCATTAGTCAGAATATTATACTAGAGTGCATTCAGGACAGGAAAGAGTTAAATTATTTACTATTATGGTGTATTACCTATTGCTAGACTGTTGAATACAAAATAAACACTCACCTGTGAAAATAAATGTATGGCTTGTTTTCTTTGTCATCGCTACAATACCCATTACTTTTGCATCCACTAATCACACAATTAATTGGCGTGTTTTATAACAAATTTTTAAAAAATTTAAAAAAAAGTTAGAAATAGACTTATTTTTAACTGTAGAAAATATTAACAAGAAAATCCCAGAAAATTTTGCGCTCTGCCAAAAGGAAAAGTACTGGGGAGAGCTGAAGAATGGCAAATTTTTGTTTTTGCTCGTAAGTACTCCTTTTTAGGCTTTTTACGGAAGTAAATGGCAAATTTGGACTATAAAAACTTAATTAAAGATAACTTTAATGAAGCTGCTGTCCATCTTTTCCCTATGCTATGTCGAAAAGCCTTAAGATATCCAAGCAGAACGAGACTGAACTGAAGTTTCTGCGCAGTTTTTCGCCCGAACTTTTTTCCATTTGTTTAATAACTTTGTTATTTGTGAAGAGCTGTCTCAGAAAGTCACTTCAGCTGAAAGACTACTTGCTCTAATTTGTTAGGGGCATAGAAATGCTGTTCCTATACGTAAAAATATTGTGAAACTTGGCAGAAAATAACGGTGTTTTTCGTACTGTATTTTCGTAAAAGGGACTGGGGCATACCTACATGTCAGCCTCCATGAACCTCCATGTTTGGCTTCAAAATTCCTGCCCGAGTTATCGTTCCAGTCTTTATATAGAGTTCACTGGGTACCACACGCAATTTCTCCAGCGCAGACTATTCCATTGAGCCCACAATGTTTTCGCCCCTCCATCTTGTGGCGAGAAGACAGAATATTCAGGTCTTGGTTGATATTGATAAGGGTGATAAGACTTCCATCTTTTCCTTGTACTACATACCAGCTGTCTTTATTTATCAGGAACTCGCCCGAACATTCATCGGGGCTTTGAACAACACGGTTGTTTTTAAGATAATCTACGTTGCCTTGGTACTTTTCTTCTAATTTTACACAACGTTTGCACCCTTCGGCCTGACACGGTCGTCTCGACAATGCATCGGCGTTCTGGTGACGACTTCTGGACCGGTGTTCCACTACAAACGTACGTCTGTAATTTCTGTAACCAAGGAGCTACTTGACCCTTGGGGTTGCGAAAGTTCATCAGCCACTGCAATGCAGAATGGTCAGTTCGTATCCTAAACTTCTGTCCATACAGATAATAATTGAAATGTTCCACGGACGCCACAACCGCCAAAAGTTCTCTCCTCGTCACACAATAATTCCTTTCTGCCCGACTTAATGTTCGGCTGAAATATGCAATGACCTTCTCCTCCCCATCTTGCACCTGGGAAAGGACCGCACCAATTGCAGTATCGGACGCGTCGGTGTCCACACAGAACTCCCCATCCAGGGTTGGATAAGCCAAATTAAGATAAGCAGATTTAGCGGTTTCTGCAAAGTGTGGAACAAACCACCGATAATAAGTGCACAAACCAAGGAAACGTTTAACCTCAGTCTTATTCTTTGGTTCAGGTTACTTGCGAACAGCATCTGTTTTGTTCGGATCCACAGAAATACCACTCCCGCTCACAATGTGTCCAAGATACCTCACTTGGTTTTGAAAAAGGCTGCACTTTTTTGGATTTAGCTTCAAACCAACAAGTATCAGCCTCTCAAAAACGGCTTGCAGACGAGGAAATTCATCTTCTATCGTTCCAGCATGCACAATTATGTCGTCGAGATATACCAAGCACACTGTCCATGGTAGGCCCTGCAACGTACACGCGTTCCATAAGTCGTTCAAACTTTGCGGGGGCATTTGACAATCCAAAGGGCGTCACGTTGAATTGCCATAAGCCCTCCCCAGCGGTAAAACAAGTTTTCTCCTTGTCGTTTTCATTCATCTTTACTTGCCAGTACCTACTCTTCAAGTCCAAGGTCGAAAACCAGTGTGAATCACTAACAGCATCCAGTGTGGAATCTACTCGCGGAAGAGGATAGGAATCTCTTTTCGTCACTTAGTTCAACTTACGATAGTCGACGCAAAATCGCTGATTTCCATCCTTCTTTTTGACAAGCACAATTGGTGAGGCCCATGGACTTTTGGATGGTTCAATCACCCCTTGGTCGTGCATTTCTTGAATTAATTTGGTTGCTTCCTCTCGTTGATTCAGCGGTAGTCTTCTAGGGCGCTGTCGTATCGACGACGCACTTCCGACATCTATCCCATGCGTAGTCACTTCCGTTTTGCAAATCATCTGGCCCTTTTGAAAATACGTCTTGAAATTTCGACAACAAGTTACTCAACCGAGTTTCGTTTTCCTTGCCAATCGAACATTTACTCATTACCAGAAATTGATGACAAAATGGCCGCCGCTTAAGGCTAATTTACATATAGTCCTTATAAAATGGCATCCAATTTTGAACAGTAGATATTAGTGGTGTGCGTCGGATCGGATTGACCCCTTGTAATCCGAGGGTTTCCCAAAACTGTCAATCCGAATCCGATCCGATCCGAAGCCAAAAAATCGTAGTTCGATCCGATCCGATCCGAAAACAGCTGCTCAAATCCCATCCGATCCGGTCCGAGAAAATTAAAACACCGGATATATGTTGCAATAATTGCGCAAACTTGCGGAAAAGAAAACCAATGAACAAATAAATTTAAGAAAACTACTATACAATAATAATCTTATGTAATAATAGCCTTCATATATTGTGCAACGTGCATACAACTAGTGAATTTGTTAATTTTGTGACAAAAACAATGACAAAAGTGAATCTGATGCGGGTAAGAAAGCGCAAAATCCGAATCGATCCGATCTGGGAAAAAAAGAACAAAATCCGATCCGATCCGAGAAAAAAAGAACAAAATCCGATCCGATCCGAACGATAAAAGTTTAGTCCGAATCCGATCCGAATCCGATCGGATCGGATCGGATTCGCACACCTCTAGTAGATAGATAGAGGGGAAATATTAAAATGAAAATTCTTCTAATTGAGTATCTCGCCTACTATTTGCCGACCTCGCTATTTAAGTAACAGCCATTTTCACATTATTTACTTCCTTATTTGTTTAAATCAGGTATACCTACGATGCAGGTATGCCAAATTACTATATCTCTCGAGCTATCGTTTGTCACTGTTTGGGCCTCCATCAATCATGGTGAGTTGAAAATGCATATTGTCTTGTTGCCATTAATGGCCGGGTAGTTGTTGAATTGGAGCATGATTGGAGGTATACAACTTCAGTCAATTTGGTCAATATGTAATTTATTACATACAAGATAAATGTTCCTCCATCAACTCTCGAACATTTGACCAAAGACGATTTTGAAAGTATCAAATCCTACCGCAATCCAGTGGTGCATGCATGACTTGCTTATTTGTTTACTATTTTCAACACAATTTGGCAGATCGTAGATATACCTGATGCAAATAAATATGGTGACTGAATGATTGGATAATGGTTGTTGTTTAGATCAGGAGGTCGGCAAATAGTTGGGAAGCTACTCAAAAAGCAGAATTCTCACTTTAATATATTCGCCTTATATATTTACTGTTCAAAATGGGACGCCATCTTCTAAGGAATATATGTAAATCGGCTTTCAAGCGGTGGCCATTTTGTCATTAATTTCTGGTAATGACGAGTAAATAAGTCCAGCAAATACTTAAGAAACTCTGGTTCGGTCGGATGCATGTCCGAGCTGTCATTCTTCTCTGAAGACTCTTCTAGGTTGCTACCACAGTTCCTTTCTTTAGCGATAGATAGCCGCCATTGGTTAAATTCATGACTCTTATCGGTAATTTTTCTGAAGACAGATCGACCAGCGTTCAGCCAACAAGCAATTTGCTATTTTCCCAGCACGGCGGTCATACCATCGCCCAAGCTTCGCCCATATGCATGATATCGATACCTTGCTTTTCCAACTTTCCTGAAATAATGGCTTCACTCATTGCGGGAACAGCCACTGACTTTTGGACAATAACCCGAGAACACGTTGCCTCGCCAGACTTCGCTTGGCTGCGTAGAGGAACTTCTTAATTTCCAATCCTCAAAAGTTTTCTTGCCAAATCCACTTGACAGCAGGTTTCCATAAGGTATTCTAGTCCAATTATCCCTTCTTCCACTATGTCCGCTATCCAGACATCATGTTCCATCTCGAGTGACCTCCTACTGCTATTCAAAGTCAATTTGAATATGGAAATTATGCCCTAGGGAATTCATTAATATATATATATATAAGTGGATGACCATTCTCTCCACTGGCACTTGCGAGAAGTCCGTGGATGAACACGTTTTGGGAGCGACTTCATACAGATGACCTCGGCTTGGATTTTAGTTTCGGCAGAAATGGCTGACGACCAAGTTCCTGCTATTCCGGCCTTTCCGCTTCTTCAACAAGTTGTCGGTCCACCAGTACCACCTGTAGCGCTAGATGATCAACGTCCAGGTTTGGCGGACGCGGCGCCTCCAAATCAGTTACCGAACTTGGCCGAAGCTGGTCTTCAACCTCAAGAGATATAGAGACCGATGTTCTCGTGAGTTCTTGTGTAATTTTAGTATTTCACGTACTTGTGTAGTGCAGTTATGTGCTTCAGGTTTGCAAGATATTTACTGTGGCCGTGCGCATATACGTTTCGTGTTCGATTCGATTTCGATTCGTTCTCTCATTGTCAGAAGTGTTTTTGTGGACATTGTCGCTTCGTATGCTATATGTGCCTTTGTGGTTGAGAACGTGTGTCGACATTAGTATTTGCTGTTGGCTGCACTGCGTGTAAAATTACCTATATATCATATATTCATCGTTGCCGTGTGCTCTCACGCATTAAATTGGGGCGTTGTGTAAGAACTAATGGAGGTTTGCCTGTGTGGCTAACGATGTTTAAAGTTGCGTGTGTGGCTCAGTAACGGGTCCTTTTGCCTGTGTGGCTAGCGATATTCGCCTGTGTGGCGAGCGATGTTTACCTGTGTGGTGAGTGCTATTCGCCTGTGTGGTGAGTGATGTTTGCCTGTGTGGCTCAGACGGTAGTGATATTTGCCTGTGCGGATTAGATTAAGCCTGGTTTCCAAATAGCCGTAAGAGTCGGCGGCATGTCTGCGGCAAGGGGCAATGGTCCAATCGCATACAGCTTTTTATTGCTGGCTAATTCAACACTGTCTATGATTGGCCCATCGCCTCTTGCCGCAGCCATGCCGCCGGCTCTTACGGCTATATGGAAACCAGGCTTAACCTACGTTGATACCGCTGTGCCTGTGGGGCTACAAGTACTCGTTCAGAATTAAACGACGGGCATAAATGATGCTGAAAACGCTCATGTTAAACGTGCCTTCATTCAACTTCTCAGGTTTTACTTCAGTTATTCTCAAATTTTGCACCATAACAGACATCCATAATCCTTCAAATCGTATGTTTTTTGTTTTTCCATTTTTAGTATTTTTCGCGGGAAAGTGACGTCACATTTTTGGCGCGAAAATTTTGTTTTAATATTTTTGCATATTTGATGACTGCTTCAAAAAAAGCATCTTATGTGAGCTCTAAAACCGAAGCAAAAATTGAAATATCTTCATTCAATCAAAAATTATAACGTTTTGAAATTTGAATTTTCAGCCATTTTGAGCTATGTTTTGAAAATGGCGAAAATTCAAATTTCAAAACGTTATAACATTTTATTGAATAAAGATATATCAATTTGTTTTTGGTTTTAGAGTCCACATAACATACTGCTTTTCAGGCAGTCATCAAACATGCAAAAATATTAAAACAACATTTTTGCGCCTGCACGACGGGCATAAATAATGCTGAAAACGCTCATGTTAAACTTGCCTTCATTCAACTTCTCAGGTTTTATTTCAGTTATTCTCAAATTTTGCACCATAACAGACATCCATAATCCTTCAAATCGTATGTTTTTTGTTTTTCCATTTTTTGTATTTTTCGCGGGAAAGTGACGTCACATGTTTGGCGCGAAAATGTTGTTTTAATATTTTTGCATATTTGATGACTGCTTCAGAAAAAGCATCTTATGTGAGCTCTAAAACCGAAGCAAAAATTGAAATATCTTCATTCAAGCAAAAATTATAACGTTTTGAATTTTGAATTTTCAGCCATTTTGAGCTATTTTTAGAAAATGGCGAAAATTCAAATTTCAAAACGTTATAACATTTTATTGAATAAAGATATTTCAATTTTCTTTTCGGTTTTCGAGTCCACATAACATGCAGTTTTTGAGGCAGTCATCAAACATGCAAAAATATTAAAACAAAATTTTCGCGCCAAATATGTGACGTCATTTTCCCGCGAAAAATACAAAAAATGGAAAAACAAAAAACATACGATTTGAAGGATTATGGATGTCTGTTATGGTGCTAAATTTGATATTAACAGAAATAAAACCTGATAAGTTGAATGAAGGCACGTTTAACGTGAGCGTTTTCAGCATCATTTATGTATTTCTTTTGAGAATATTGACCGGTAATGATTAGGATGTGTTTATTGCCCTTCGGGATCCGAATGACCTTGTCACTATGAGCGAACGCATTCGTGAATTGGAGCAGTCGCATCTGGCAACTGTGGACAGTGTTTTAACGGATGTTCGACGGTTGGCGATAATGAAGACTGATGTCGACCAGGATCGGGTTTTAGATTTTTTTGCTAAACTTGAAAATCGTCGCGAAAGAAACAAATCACCCTCAAGCAACTTATTATGCGGCAGTGTTTCAAGCAGTTAGGGAAAAAACGTCAGTTGCCGACGAACGATTTCAACGTAGGCGTCCGTATGGTCGATTGGCTTCTGTGCAATGTTATTCTTGTAATGATTACGGCCATTAATTATCAACGCGTTGCCCTTCTCGTCGTGAGAGTTTTGCACCGCCTCCGAAGAGTGGCCGTTGGGATTTTAATCCTACGAATTGGTAAATCTGGGTTCTCAGTAGGAACTGAGGTGTGCTGTCATAATCGGTAATGATTCTAATTACAATAATAATAAAAAAGGGTGGAAATAAAACAAACAAACAAACATCGGGTACTGTTCGTAGTTATTGTTAGGTTCGACTTTACTTGGTACCACCTCGCTCCTCTTCAGGGTGAACAACTCCCATGGGCTACCTATAACTGAGCTGCCTGTGGACGTTCCGGGTTCGGGCGTAAGAGGTTGTTCCCTCCCGATTTGGAACCCCATGGGGGAAGGCGATTGGGAGGGGGGGGGGGGGGAGACTGCGTTACTCGTCGTTTCCTAGCCTGCGTAGCAGGCGTTACTGGGCTGGGGTACTGGGGAGAGGGCTGAGAAGTAACGCCTGCAGTGGAGCTCTTTGGTTTTGTAAAACCCGTTCGCTGACGAACGGGATTTTAATTATTGATTACGCCGAATGTGATTCGCTTAGCGCCCATAATCTGTCAATCAAGAAGGTTTAGTAAGTAAAATTAATAATTTCAATTCTAATTTTCAAACAAAGCTGAAACGATTGATATCAAAGGAAATATCTAAACAGCATCTTGCATTGCTTTTGCGATTTGATCAAATGAAAATGCTGAGTGTCAGCCTCCTCGACTCCCATACCAAAACCTCCATGCAAGAGTTTGGAATATATCTTAATAATAGGAAGTTCCTGAATTTGATTTTGAAAGCGAACACCGTGAGACGCTTTGCTTTCATATGTCTCTGTCAGTCATAAAATGTCTGAAAATATTTGCGAGCGAACACCGTGGGACGCCGCAGACATTTCCGTTCAATAATGGTATACCTTTCACTCAACTGTTTTATTTTGGTAAACACTCGCTGTCATTACTGTTCTCTTCATGAATATTCGTTGCCATTGATAGAAACAGGGTTACTCTACCATTCACACCTAATTTTATAAATTTCCAGGCCACAGTTTGAGAAATATTTGTGAGCAGACACCGTGGGACGCCGCAGACATTTCCGTTAAATAATCACTTCTATTTATATACCTTTCACAACTGTTTTATTTCGGTAAACACTCGCTGTCATTACTGTTCTCTTCATGAATATTCGTTGCCATTGATAGAAACAGGGTTACTCTGCCATTCACACCTAATTTTATAAATTTCCAGGCCACCTGTTTGAGAAATATTTGTGAGCAGACACCGTGGGACGCCGCAGACATTTCCGTTAAATATCACTACTATTTATATACCTTTCACAACTGTTTTATTTCGGTAAACACTCGATCGCTGTTATTACTGTTTTTTTTGCCATGAATATTCGTTGTCATTGATAGAAACAGGATTACTCTACCATTCACACCTAATTTCATACATTTCCAGTCCACAATTTTAGAAATATTTGTCAGCAGACACCGTCGGACACTGCAGACATATTCCGTTAATATTAATTTATCCCTTCCACAGATTTGCGACCAACTCTCAGTCTTTTAACTCCCTTGTACTATAATTCTATAATTGTTTTTTATAAAAAGATAATTATTGAAATAATAATTTACGCGAAATTTTACTGAATTAAATGCCATGGATTTTGAAATATTACAATTAATACAAACAGTTAATTTAATAGCTTCAGACATTGGCCGCTCGAGATCATATTTCATTAGGGGGTGTTTGACAAAACCAAAGAGCTCCACTGCAGGCGTTACTTCTCAGCCCTCTCCCCAGTCCCCCAATCCAAGTAACGCCTGCTACGCAGGCTAGTCGTTTCCCGACGGCGGTGTCGTATCTCCCCGTTGACCGCGACTTTCCGAAGCTGGTTGCTTTCCCGAGGACGAGTCTTCTCTGTATTTCTCTTTCTGTCTCGGAGGGCTTGCTTGTGGGCACTCTCTGCGGAAATGGTCAACAGGACATCTCCAACAGCCGTCACGTCTGGAATCCCTCTTAGGCGATTTTAAATTTTTAAGACAATTTCACATCATTGCCTCAAGCCTTTTCATTGATTCCGTAATTTGGTTACTGGCATTCTCCACTTTCTTGGCTATCTCCTCCGTCTTCTCTACAGGATTTCGAGAAGTCTCTTCGTTTCCAGCTAGCTTTGCTTCCCGAGAAACTCGAATTCTTTGTTGTCAATTAGCTAACTGAAATGAGTCGAGCTCCTGCGCTAACTTTAATGCCTTTTGTAAGGTATCGTCATAGGGCAACGAGTCAACAAATTGATCCTGGGCGAGTGTATCGTTAATCCCACTTGGGTCTTCAGGGTTGGCCAAACGAGCCAGTCTTTCGATGTCTTCTGCTAATCTGCTGGTAACTCTTCGTCACGCTTTCTAATCCGACTCTTAAACTTTACTCGGGAAATCTATGTTCGGTGCGACGTACCAAATCGATTTGCCAAGGCAGTCACTAAAGCTTCATAGTCTTGTCTTCTCTGACTTTGACTTTGAGGTTATTTACCAATACCCCAACCACTCCCTGTCATTCCCATAGGAGTTGAAACTCGAGGCTCGGGCAGCGTTCTTCGAGTCTTCTTTGCTTCTGTTAACGACGTTAAAGAGGCTTTTAAATTCGACGTTTCCTTAGCCAAGCGATTAATGTTCTGTCGTCTGTTCTTCTAAATTACGAACGTTTCGTCTCGTCTTTTCTTCAAGGACACAATTAGCTCTTCTTTTAGCCTTTCGTGCATTCCAGTAATTAGTTCAGCGTGAACGATTTCGGTCCTACCGTTTATTGAATCACACAGCATAGTTAGTGGAGGGAGATGGTTTGGAAACTCGGCAGAAGTCATTGTTCTATGGTTTTGTTCAATTTGTCTAATTTCACGGGCACTGAACGTATTGTATTTTTTTGTATAATGAAGCAGTCATCCAATAGCAATGTTCTGGTTTAATTAGTGCAGTCCTTCGTCGTCACGTGTTGTAAGTCCTTTGTTCGTTGTGTAGTCCTTCGTCGTCACGTGTCCATCCAACATGAACGCAATAACATGACCATTGCATAATCTTGAAAGACAATGGAGCTTCCAGACCATCCCCCTCCACTAACTATGCCCACAGTTTGGCCCGATTTTCGATCGACTCGACTCTTGCGACTACCAAAACCATGGCTTCACTTAACTCCTGCACTATACACTTTGTCTGGTCTTGCCTCTGCTCCATTTGGCCAATCCGGGCTGGGTTCTGGGTATTATCTCGTTGAATCTGTCCGTCTGTTGACCGTACAGAGTGCTTTGCTCATTAATGTTTCGATCTGTTTGATCAATTCCTCTAAAACGCTGACACTTTGATGGTTCTCAGCTCGGCTTTCGTCTGGTTCCACGGCACGTCTTGTAGACCGAGTGTCATCTTCGAATCCTGGCGGGGTCGCCAAAATGTTACGTACTCAGCACTTTATTCACACACAAAAACCTTGTCGATTTGCCAATAATTTATAGCTTACTATTTTACATAATATTTACATAACACTCATATGTTTACATATCACGCTAGTGTTTACATAACATTATTATTATTATTATTATTATTATAATCATCATTATCATTATCATTATAATCATCATCATCATCATCATCATCATTATCATCATCACCATTATCATCATTTTTATTATTATGCATGTTTTTTTAATGCTTATTATCATATCATTATCATTATTATTATATTTATCATATTTATTATTATTATTATTATTATTATATTTATTATTATTATTATTATTATTATATTTATAATTATTATTATTATTATTATTATTATTATTATTATTATTATTATATTTATTATTATTAATTATTATTATTATTATATTTATTATTATTAATATTATTATTAATTAATTATTATTATTATTATTATTATTATTATTATTATTATTATTATTATTATTATTATTATTATTATTATTATTATTATTATTATTATTATTTTATGCATGTTTTTCAATGTTTGTAAATCTTACCTAGTGCAATGTATAAGACGATAACATTTATTTTATTTTTTTCAAAGATGCATTGATATGCAAACAAAATATTCATAGCATTCAAAATATTCTCTTTTCTTTATTGATATAAAGTAGAGAGAATATTTTGTCCTTTTATCCATTTGAATTTCATTTTCTCTTCCTACAGGTGGTGGAGGAGGAGGATTTTACAACAATGGACGAAGTAGTAAATATTTTGGTGGAGAGTATGGATATGGTGGAGAAGGAGGTAAAGGTTTCTTACAAGGTGGAGCAGGAGGACATGCTGGGCACAATAATGTAGTAGGTGGATTTGGAGGAGGAGGTGGTGCTTATGGATGGGCAGGAGGTGCAGGAGGTGGTGGAGGGTATTCTGGAGGGGCATCAGGAGACGGTGTGCTTTATTCGTGTGCTGGTGGTGGTGGGTCGTACAACAGTGGCAGGAATCAAGAAAATAGTGAGGGATTTCAAGACAACGGATACGGCTATGTCGAAATCAACCGAATCTTTCCTGATCCATAGAAAATCCGTAAAAAATAATACTGATGTACGTTGAACTAATTTATCAACCTCGTCCCCATGGCTTTTTCTCCTTGCTTTCAATGACCTCGAATACGTATAAACTGTATCATCTTAATTTTTAGCAACACTTATCAACTTTAAGATTAACTGATACGACAAATTGCCCAGTTCCCTACAAATGGCCCTGGGTACGAGGTTGCTGATAGGATTGATTTATTAGGAGTATACGGCGCCTTGTATGTCATTATTATTAGTTACCGCATACCTTCAGAGGCGAATTTTTTTCGAACAAACTTTTTTTGGACCTTGTTAAAGTTCCATGCAAAATTTTTGCACCAAAAAAATGTTAAAGTGCTTTTCTGATAAAAAAAATATTGTTGGTAATGTTTCTGCATAATACTAAAGATATTATGGTACTTGGTAATTGTGCAAAGTTTATTTCGAAATTCTCAAAAACAAAATTGAATTTCACGTGCGAAGTTTGTATTTTGGAGCGCCGGCATTAAATTGGCGTGTTTGAGAAGAATGAGATGAGAACTTACGACGTCCTAGACTCAACAAAAACAAAAGATCATTGTTGTTGTCAAGAAAAGGGTCATTGTTGTTATTGAGTTTATGACGTCATAAGCTTCCTCGACTCATTCTTCTCGAGCTCGGCCACTTAAATGGCGGCGCTTCAAAATGCAAACTTCACACGTAAAATATCACCTTTTGTTCAACGAATTTTGAAATAAAACTTTGCACGGTTACCAACTAACATAACATCTTTAGGATTATGCAAAAACGTTGCCAACAATATTTTCATCAGAGAACCACTTCAAGAAATACAAGTAAATAGAATGACAATGTAATGTTTTTTACCAGGAGTAAAATTTAAGGCAAAATTTCCTTTCGAGTGCCGATTATTACTTGAAATGCATTCCTCGCCACAAGGGGAGAGTTTAAAGAGTTACAAATTAAAGGAGATTGTTTTGAATCCTTTAACATTTTCAGAGATAATAGATAAATATACTGTGTATCACCTACAAAACTTTGTCGTGGAATTCGATTCTTTCGAAAGCTTTTACGTCGACGGCCATTCCCATGCGTTTACTTCAGGCTTTTTCTCATCAATTTACAAAATGTTGTATACCTTTTCACTCAAATCAAAATACAAAAAAAAACCGACACGGTTTTTAGCGTTTTGTATCAGGACTTTCAGGAAGGAATCGAATTAAAAAATTATTCATTAAAATCAGAAATTATTGGCATATTCTTGTCACAAATTTTATAAGCTTTAATTCAATGTGGAGGTTAAGCTTATCTGCGACATAATGCGGACTCACTACGACCGCCTTGAAGGTATACGGTAATCTTAAATAGTTTTTTTGAATAGTTGTACATATACAAGCCAACTATTCTGTTTATCAGTGACTATACCGATCCACTTAGCAAAGTACTTCTTCAAGGTTATTGGAGTCACTTGACTTGCTTTTTCCATGGAGGTAGTGGTGGTGGAGGTAGTGATGGTGGTAGAAGTGGTGGTGGTCGTGGTGGTGGAGGTATTGGTGGTGGCGGATGTGGTGGTGGCGGATGTGGTGGTGGCGGAGGTGGTGGTCTTGGAGGTAGTGGTGGTGGTGGTGGCGGAGGTAGTGGTGGTGGTGGTGGAGGTAGTGGTGGTAGAGGTAGTGGTGGTTGGTGGTTGGTGGAGGTGTTGGAGGGGGGAGGTTGTGTTAGTGTTGTTGGTGGAGGTGATGGTAGCCGTGGTGGAACTGGTGGTTGAGGTTGTAGTGGTGGTGGAGGTTGTAGTGGTGGTGGAGATGATCGTAATGGTGGAAGTGGTGGTGGTTAGTTGTGGCGGTGGAGGTAGTGGTGGTAGTACCTCCCTCTCTCTCTGTGATAGTGGAGGTGGAAGTTGTGGAGGTGGTAGTTGTGGTGGGAGTGGTAGTGGTAGTAGAGGTGGTGGTGGTAGTGCTAGTGGTGGTGGTAGTAAAGGTGGTAGTGGTGGTAATCGTAGTTGTAGTCGTGGTGGTGCTAGTCGTAATTAACCGTACCGAAAAAGATGGCGACTTGCACATTTAACCACAATCCTTTGCATGCTGTAAGTATTGTTTCTTGCAGAATTATTTTAGGATATGGGTTTAAAACGATCAACTTTGGTAGGAATGAAGTTCTTGCTTACTTAATCCATCTTAGCATGATAAACAATGTTTAGTGGTTATTTGAGCTGATTTTAGGTCGCAAAGCATTGTAGTTTGCCGCCATCTTTTTCGGTCGTAATTTTAGTCGTGGTGGTGGTAATGGTAGTATAGATGGATCTAAATCTTCATCTTACATCTACATTTATTCAGTCGGTAAAGTCGTTTGACATCACACCAACTATAAACTAATATATAAAATGCATAAGTATCATAAATAAGTTTTAGCTATGTAAATAATTAGAGTTTGAGATAAATAAAACTATAAGTGGATAAACAAGTACTGTGAATAAATAAAAACCTAAATTTAAACATCTAAAAATATAGATACTGCATGATAGATGATGCATGGCACAAAGTAATTACAATCAGAACAATTGTCGTTCTATAATCAGCCAATAAGGTTGCTTTATTTGTATAGTTAATTTATGACATAATAAAACATAAATTCCATTTTGTTGTCGGTATGTTTTACTCCACAATTTCCATCTTTTGAAAAGCTCTTCCTTCTGTCCGTAGCACACTATAACCCAGGCCTGGGGCGGGGTCATAGAGTCCAATTTCACGCCTTACAATAAGCCATTTGCACGATGACGTAAAATAGCGTTGGGTGACAGCTACAACTACCAGAATGCTTTGCCAGTGTGCTTCATTTATCAACACGTGGACGCTAGCAAAGCATTCTGGTGGTTGTAGTCAGCCAAAGCTATTTTACGTCATCGCGCAGATGCGTTATTAAGGCGTGAAATAGACCATTTGCACGATGACGTGAGATGGCGTTGGGTGACTACAACTACCAGAATGCTTTGCCAGTATTCTAGGGTTTAGGCTAAAAGGCATGACTCAGAGGACGCGTCCAGTCCTTCGGCGCCTTTTCCAAAATATGTCATCAAATATGTTTTTCCAAAAAGCTAGAGGGTAAACCAGATTTCCGATTAGGGTTAGGGTTTATGTTGTGGTTAGGGTATCGAAAAGATTGCTAAAATCTTGAGACTCGCTGAAACTTGACGCCAAACTTGGAAAAAACAAATTTGACGATATGTTTTGGAAAAGCCACAAAAGGACTGGACGGGTCCTTTTGAGTCGTCCCTTTTGAGTCGTCCCTTTTGAGTCGTCCCTTTTGGCCGAAGCCCCATAGAGATCATATAAATACTAGAGGGGGCATCCTATCTTAATTTCAGCCAATCGCGGGTAACCAATTGAACGCCACCATCTTGGATTTTTTTGGAGGCAAACATTAGGCGCGTTGGTTGGCAAAGGACTGGGTCTAGTACATTTGCCAACCAATTGACAATCTCGTCCCCAGAGCCTCTCCCGTGCTGGCGCGCGGAAAAGCTCTGGGGGAATCCAAATCGGAACACCAAGATTCTTTGGTGTTCTTTCTAAAGCGCATGCGTTTAAGTTCGCGGTTTGGGAGTTGGACACGAGATCACCGACAGTTGTTTGGAATATAATTCTCGTTTCGTTTTCGATTCTGGCGGTTTGGCGGTCTCGTATTGACTCGTTTGACTTTGGAACAATTCTGATTGTGGTATATTCCGTTCGAAGAAAGTCCCTGTTGAGTGTGGCTCATCGCCGCGTTTATTCGGCGGTGTAAAAGGCATTGAAATTTACGAGTTCGCTTCAGAGCTTGGCAATACTAGAGCCGCGTCGGAATTTCTTCGTATTTACGGCTTCTTTTAGTGAAGGTAGTTCTCTTTAATATATTGCACCGTTCGTTTATATTTGACCTGTATATTTAAATGACATTCTTATTAATATGTACCATGGACGAACAGCCAGCAGTGTGCTGTCTAATATCGTCTATCGCCTATCGATTTCAAATTGCTGTCTGTCTTCTGTGTTTGATTTAATTATATAAGGGGAAACGGGTTGATTGCTTTGAAAAATGTTCGATTAAATTGTTCGGGTTAGAACTATGATTAGAATTGAGCTTCGTTGTCAGTTTTCGTGTCTCAAATACTGTTTATTTATAAACATTCACTATATAAAGCTCCATCCATTATATAGGCCTTTGAATTTGAACAACCAATCAGATCGCGATGATATATGGATAAAATTATGTAATGGCGGCTGCCATGTGGTTACCACGCCAAATTTTCCCGCCAATGCCCCCTCTAGTATTTATATGATCTCTATGCGAAAGCCTGGAATACTGGAAAAGCATTCTGGTAGTTGTAGTCCCTCAACGCCATCTCACCTGCACAACCCCGCCCGATCGAGCCCTTGGGAAGTACCTGTCTACCACCGAATTGTTTTCAAAATGGCTGCCGACTACTGGACCGAAGTTTGTCCATCTTTATTTTGGCTTTATGCAAACCGCTATTGAGCATATTATTGGCTAAAAGACAGGAGAAAACATTTGAATAAAAATAACAAGAAACTCCTCTTGAAAGCAAGCTAAATATGGACTGAATAATTTACATTTTTCAAGGTCAGTATTAAAGGCATACCAATATAGTGTATTAGTTACCAATTTTGGCGAATCGGTGAGCTTCCTAGGCAGTTGAAGGCTTTACAAAACGTTACTAAATTTGGAAGGGAGGGAGGGACGGGCTGACCAACCAGCTTTGTTTCATGCACGAATATTTTTCATCAAACTGAATGAACTGACCTGCGGTTATGATCCAAGTAAACTGGAACTTCGTGTAAGCTGTTTAACAAGTCACGGAACCACTCCTCAGGAAACTGGACCATTTTTTGTCCAGAAAACAACTATAAACAAAGAAATGCTGACTTGCGTTTCCAGGGTAACCAAAACAACAATAAATGTCTAGTATTTTAAAACTCGTATTTCACACGAAAAAAATTTCGAATCAACACAAACAACATAAACTCACGTTTAACCTGCAGCGGCATAATAACGAAAAATAATAAATTTTTTTTTGTGATTTTCTGTGCATATGAATTAAATGGTTATAAATTGGAATGAATCGAATGTTGCAATTACTGAGTTGGTTGAATCGTTTAGTGTATAGTTTAGCTTGATTTTATTCGTTCGAAACACGACTAAAATTAAATATTTTTAGAAAGTATTTGAATAAAGATATATCAAGTGTATCTAGACGCAGAATAACTTGAGGTAAGAGGCTAAATTACTTCTTAAATATCGAATTAAAAACGAGTTGTGAAGGCATACTTGGAGAGCACGTGTGCATCTTGCAAGAAGAAAAGTCATTTAACGTCAGTTGTCGAGTTATTTAATGTTTCTTTCTTCTTTCTAAAAGTCTCAGTCTCTGTGTAGAGCTTTCACAAGGCTTCTTACTGACTAAACAATGAAGATATTAAAGAAATTCTCAATACACTGTCACCTTTGAGCTTTTGTTTACAACCCTTACTAATTACGCCGTGGTTACTACCATTTGCGTTCAAGTGTTTAGCGTTTAGCGAATAACTAGTTGTTTCCGGGTTTTGAAACAAACGTTATCCAATGACAAATTTTAGTTTGACAGAACAAACAATGACGAATAGGGGGTGTAACTTTTCGTTGTTATTGCTTCCGTTTCAAGTTTCAACGTTGTTTTGATGCGGTCTCGGCACGGTTTTATATAATACGGCGAACATGGACTACAACAAAAATACTTTCGGCAGGTCATATAGACGTGGCCTGCCATTATCAGATGGCATGCGTTCGCTGATCATAGACGAAATCACTAAAGAGGGTGGAGATAGGTTATCTGGATATATTCCAGTTACTTATACAACGATTGCGAAGAGATTTAGTGTCACCGTGCCAACAGTGAAGAAGATATGGAAAGAACTTGGCAGTAAAGGATCGTGGAGGAAATCGCAATCGGAAGTTAACCCGTAATGATTTGGAACTGATCGAAACATTAAAAGTCGCTCAAGGTTCGATTTCGATGAGAGAAATCAACGAAATTTTAGCAGAATTTGGAGATATTCAAGAGGAGGTTGCCATGTCTACAATATCACGCGCGATCAAGTCAAGATTGTTGTCGTGAAAGAGATATTCTCGAAAGAAAATTTCCCATGTTGCACTCCAACGGTTTACTTTGACAAATGTACTGTACACGCAACTCTTTATCAATTATCTTAGCTCGAAGGATGCCAGGAAGATAAAATTTTTCGATGAAGCCGGCATAAAATCGCCAGACGTTGGCACTCGTCTTTACGGACACGCGCCAGTCGGTGAAAGATGTGTAGAGGTTATAAGAAGACAAGAAAGCCCGAATACGACCTTAAACCTCATTGTATCTTTGAATGGTGCAGAGTATTACAACTTAATAGACGGCGCAACTGACACTGTCCAGTTTTTGAATTTTTTGAGGAGGCTTCGAACGCAGTTAATTTTGAGACGAGGAGACCAGCTCTAGAAGTTGGGGATATTGTTGTAATGGACAACCTTGCAGTGCATCATTACGAAGGAGGGGAAGTTTTGGGAGAGTTCCTAGCTGATATGGGTATAGAATTACTATACACACCCGTCTATTCACCCGACCTAAATCCTGTAGAGCTTTGTTTTAACAAGATTAAAACACAATTGAATCACTGCTTCCAACGTCTATTTCACGAGAATGCAAAGCTGGCCTGCGCTCTAGCCATTGAAACGATAACAAATGAAGACATGAGTAATTTCTACAACAACACTGCATATTTATTTGAGGATTAAATGTAAACTGTTGCCACTGGCTTAGTTATTAAAAATAGGAACAGACTATTAAAACTGTAATAGATAATCTAAATATAAACATAAGTTAACTCAATCAAAGCCATGAAAATGCGAAACAAATTACCTGGTTCTCATGACTATTTTATTCTCCCACCAATTTCTCCCACCTAAAATTATACTGTCGTGGTGATTTCCCCAATCGTATCACATGCAAGCTACCAGGACACCAGGTAATTTCTTTTACATTATATTCATACGGGTATTAATATCAACAATTATGTTTATATTACTGTTTTTTATTACTGTAATATAGTTGAGTTTTTAATGAATACTGTCAAAAAAAAGCATGCAGTTATTTAATTTTAGCTACAGAAAGCTAGAGAAAGCAATAACTCAGCAGCAGCAGTTTCTTTATCTGAGTTATTTACCTTACGTTCCGAAGAAATTCCTGCTGGTTGTGTAGCTCTGCTGCTACTTGTTAAAGTGCCTATCTCATGGTTGAGGATTTTACATATTTAGGATATTTGGAACATTTTAAGAAGATTTGTAATATATATTCTTTTCCTAAAATTTCATCTTCATGGACTTTTTTGCTGTTAAAGTTGGCGATTTTGACGATGGCCGTGAAAATTTTTTACTGGGTTCTAGTCGCCGGAAGTGACGTAGAAGCAGGGAGACCTTCTCAGACAGCAACAGTGTTTACATCGGGAGTTTACGGTTCATCTTGGATTTTCTTGGCTTTATTCAGGTTATTTTGTCGGAAATTCTTTTAAAAATTATGTCAAACAGGTGCGTAGTGTTTTTACTCTCGAATGAACCCAATTGATATGCTAGAATAGCGCTGTATGCCATTTCTTTTTTTGCGACAATAACGATGTACAATCCCGATTCCCGACTCACTGGAGGCGAATAAAAGGATAGCTTCGGGAAACGCCGATTTGTCAAGGATAAAGATGCGAAATGAACGTCGACATCTACTTCCATGACCTGTTCGTTGTTCGAAGTAGTTTGGTACTAAGACGATTCACAGCAGTTTATCACGAGGAAAACCCGTCGGTGTGGCGATTACAAAACGACAACAACAATAGAGCGTGTTTTTCCGGAAAGTGACAAGAACTTGTGCATGTCATCAGTCTCATATTTCTTTTTATCGAATTCGATCTTCGATCAAGAATATATCGAAATATACTTGACTTGGTAATGTCGTCTACCTCTGGTTCTAATGCTGATAGCCAAAATGACTAGACTAGGAGGTAAACATTCCGGGATACGTAATCGAGATCGAAGACGAAGTAAAACTGTCTAGGCCATTTATACCTGAAGACGAATCATCAGAATGCATTGTCAAGCCGTATGAAGACGAGCTTAGGATGAAATGCGACTTGAAAAATATATTCTACGATGGCTATAAATTCGCTTTGCGGGGCACAATAAGGTGAACGATTTGTAAGTTATGAAAGTTTGCTTTATCAGTGAATTTATGTTTACGTTTTGTCGAATGTTGTATATACTGGCATGCCATATTTGCAATTGGCCATATTTGCTAAAACAAAATTGTATGTCAAAGCCAAATGATTCGCATGTTAATTATATTTGTTATATATCTGGTCACTGCGTCTAGCGGGCTGCAAATATCGAAGAATTGACGAGGCAAAGTATAAAATAGAAGATGTAGAAAGCAGGTAGATACTGTCAGTATTGATTAATAGAATTTCCGTTCGCTTTCCGATTTCCACTTGCGAATAAGCCAGCTGCGCACAATTCACCTAGGCTAATAGAATTGCTTCGTTCTTCAAAATTGCCACAATTCAGTGCTCGTCCAATTCGATAAACAACAACAATTGTGCGATTTCATCTTCAAACTTGAAGAAATTGACTCTGTATGTTACTGTCGCCTGCAAGTTCAAATTTCAAAAGTGGATGCAAGTATTCCATTATTCTATAATCAACAGACAGTTCCTTAGTTCCTACCTGTTTTCTGTACTGATCTTTTATTTGATACTTTATCTTGTCAATTTTTCGATGTAAGTGTCCCGCTAGACGCAGTGACCACATTTCCAGGCAAACAAGTGTAAAGAACTTGATCACTGTTATTATAAACCATTTCAATGCAAGCTTTGATTTACTGACATTCCTTCGCATTCCCATTAAGCAGTTCAGTGTCAGAGTAATATCAATAGAATTAAACATGCGAATCATGCATATGGCTTTGAGAGCATACAATTTTGTTTTAGCAAAAGCGTGAAAACAACATTGCAGATAAAACGTAAACATAAATTCACTGATCACTTACCAATCATTTATCTTATCGTGCCCCTCAAAAGCGAATTTGTAGCCGTCGTACTAAAGACCTTTTTCAGGTCGCATTTGCTCATTATGATTTACGATCCAAATTTCATCGGCAACCGACTCGTCTTCATACGGCTTGACAATGCATTCAGATGATTCGTCTTCATGCAGGTATGGCCGCACTGCACTGGAAGACAGTTTTACTTCGTCTTCGATCTCGATTACCTATCCCGGAATGTTTACATCCTAGTCTAGTCATTTTAGCTATCAGTGTTAGAACCAGAGGTAGACGACATTACCAAGTCAAGTATATTTCGATATATTCTTGATCAAAGATCGAACGCAAACAATACTTCGATAAAAAGAAATATCAGACTGATGATATGCACAAGTTCTTGTCACTTCCCCACGCTCTATTGTTGTCGTTTTGTAATCGCCACACCGACGGGTTTTCCTCGTGATAAACTGCTGTGAATCGTCTTAATACTAAATATTCCCGTTGAAACTACTTCGAACGACGAACAGATCACAGAAGTAGATGTCGGCGTTCATTTCACACCTTTATCCTTGACAATTCGGCGTTCCTTTCACACGAAGCTATCCTTCTTTTATTCGCCTTCCGTGAGTCGGGATTGTACATCGTTACTGTCCAAAAAAAATGAATGGCATACAGCGCTATTCTAGCATATCAATTGGGTTCCTTCGAGAGTAAAAACACTACGCACCTGTTTGGCATAGTTTTTAAAAGAATTTCCGACAAAATAACCTGAATAAAGCCAAGAAAATCCAAGATGAACCGTAAACTCCCGATGTAAACACTGTTGCTGTCTGAGAAGGTCTCCCTGCTTCTACGTCACTTCCGGCGACTAGAACCCAGTAAAATTTTTTCACGGCCATCGTCAAAATCGCCAACTTTAACAGCAAAAAAGTCCATGAAGATGAAATTTTAGGAAAAGAAGATATATTACAAATCGTCTTAAAATGTTCCAAATATCCTAAATATGTAAAATCCCCAACCATGAGATAGGCACTTTAATACTGGCCCAGTACGAGGGTACTAGTATTAACCAACGAAAGCGGAACTCTTTCTGGGGAGTCTGCTGCTTGGTCTTGTTGGCACTTGGCACCCTGCAAGCTTTCTCGAAGACATATGTTGAGCTGCTCTTCTTCTTCAAACTCATCATGAGGAACTAAGCGCGAAAAATCGGTTACAGGAGGGTTGACCGTTTTGGAAACTCAACACCGTACGTTTCAAGAAGGTCTTTACTTGGAAAGTCGCGGTGTTTACGGCGTCTTGCTTGATGAACCGACTTATTTAACATACCTTGTTGATGCTCTTCAAGTGCTGTTTCTAGTGTATAAATAAGTTGGTGCTTGGGAGGGATCTTTCCATTCAAATTCTTTTTACAGTAGCTTTGTAAAGCGTATACATGTTTTCGTAAAAGAGTCCAGTTTTTTACACCACCTTCGTAATATGTGTCGTTGTTCTCTTCTAAAAGCTGGCTCTCAATCGCGTGATTTAGAGAGTTTTTAACATTTTGAGAAGCGTTAAGTTTACTTTCTAAATCTCTGCGCATCTGCTCTTTTTCGTTCCTTAGTTTGTTTATGGATTGGGTATACTGTTTTGCGACATTTTCTGCGGGGTGTAACTTTTCTTCCCCACATAGAAAAAGTGACGTACAAGGATCGAACATGCAGTTTCTCGAAGTGTGACTCAATCTCAAATGACAGTTATGGCACAAATACCCGTGTCCGTGTTGGGATTTCAGAAAGGTAAGTCGCTGTTGAAATCCGGCTAGCTTTTCCTCAAGTTCGCAGATATTTTGTTCCTTGATACGCATTTGTTCTTCATTTTTCTTAACGTATCTATCAAATGGTGTTGCTTTATCAAAATTTTGATTGTACGCCTGTTCCGTATGACTATCATGGCTATCATCACGGCTACAAGTTTTACTGCTGCTGCTGCTGCTGCTGCTGCTGCTGGCAAAACTTAACGACTTCCTGACGAAAGAATCACTTTTAGTATTTCTGCTTGGCTGAACTTGATCAAGAGGAAAATGGTCAAGGCTAGGACAGACACGTTTTTTTAGAGGATATTGGATAAGCGACGCACTCGTTCTATCTTTTACCTTTTCTTTTCGAATGGACGGAGAATTTCCCTCAAAGACGTGTAATTTCAAACGTTTTAAATCAGTACCTGGAATGATGGCAGACGACGTTATGGCAATTCGAAGACATCGGGGATCTCTGCTAAGAACAACGTGCTCGCCTTCGTGGTTTTCATACATTAGACCAAACTCAATAGCTCTTATCCTTGGAATTTGTTTCTTGATCTCGTCTTGCAGTTCTTCATAACTAGACGGCTCATCAATTATGGCACTACGAATAGTTTCGTTGAATTCATGGCCAGAAATTGGAACCGTGGCGCCCGCCGTTAATGGTCAGCGATAACTCCCCAAAGTCGTCGCAGGTCAGCAGCACTACCCAAAAATTTAGTTCAAAATGGCGGATTGTATAGCAACGAGGGGTGCAAAGCCTGCCATTTCTTATTCAGCTTTGCACAATCTGAGCAATATATATTCGGAGAAGAAAAAAAAGCAAGCTAAAAAGGCAACAGGGAGATTTTTTGAAGCGGAACGAATAATTGAAAGGAGAAACGGGCGTGAATCGGTATGTATGAATTGGTTTTAAATCTTAATGGTTTTATATACTGTAGTTCACTTCAAATTCAATGCTCAATTTGCTGATTTCAGATTTGGTTTTTGTTTTAATATCTAGAGAGAGTATTTAGTTAAATGGTGTGGCTACCCAACGTCGCAGTCGTCCTGGGAACCGGAGGAAAACATGAACGAGATTTTGCTAAGGTAAGCAATCTCATATTGATGCTATTAATAGGTCATAATAGGCCATATGGTGGTATGTACTATCAACTATGTTTCTCTGAATGTAGAGTATTTGAAAAAAGCACACACTCAAATGCCTAAAAGTGTTAAAATTGACATGATTGTTAAAAATAATAATCTGCATTGTATTTTTGACAGGAGCTATGATCATCCACAGCCAGACATGTCAAGGGTCGAAGAGTCGTGTTTTGCTCTTCGAACAACCATAACACATGGGCTGAAGTCATCTGGGGTGGATGTTCATTTATATGTACCATTCCACCTTGATGTTTGGAGATACCTGATGCAAGGTAAAGGTGAAGCTATCGAAGGAGGTAGCAAATTGTATCAAAAGAAAGACTTTGATAGGTTTGTCGACTGGCCAGATCATTGGAGTTACATCATGAATCTTCATGGCACAGGAAGAGCATTCGATTTTCCCATAAAAGTAAGGCCATTCCTGGGGAAATCGTGTATGAAAGATTTTGTTGTGGGGGATGATGGAACAATTGTGAAAGCTCCTATATTGTATACTGAAAAGTTGAGTATTTATTTTGTAAAAAGAGCGTGTAATCCTAACAATATATAATATATTTAAATATAATATCATTAACCCTGGCATGTATATATCCTAAAAACTGTTCATATTAATATTATATACAATAAATAATATACCACTTTCAAGATCAAATGACATCCCTCATCAAATTATGGAAGGATATGCATTTCTCATTACAACTACCTATTACTCTTACATCGAAGCAATTTATTTGCCGAGATCACTGCCACAATAGTAAGTTTTTCATTCTTGTATATTAAGATACGAGGCATGTCAAATTATTTTGAAAGTGGACTATATCCCTCTTTAAAAGTCTAAACCTCTTTGCGCAGCTGATTTATATGGGTTATTGGGCTGCATAAATATGATCCTTCAACAACTGTCTGAGTCTGTCTACATTCCTAATTCGTGTTTTCACATTCATCTGCTTTAATTTAGCTTTAAGTTCTGCATGATTTAATAGATCAATATTTAGTTCATCTGCATCACCTTCCAGTGGGGTCACACTAAGACGTGGTCGTTTTTGTCGTTCCTCCATTATCCCATTTTCCCAATAAGTTCTGTCACATTGCCTGTACTTCCTAGGATGTCGCTCAAATTCTTGTAGTTCATCCAGTCTTTTAACAGCCTGGAGCCCATCTTTACAAGAATCATATTTATTGCTCTTTAGGTGGTAGAGCCGTCGAATAACATCATTTGTTTTCTCTACTCCTTGTCCTGTGAAACATTTTAATCCCGTAGAGGCTAGAAAGAATGGCACATGGTAGCACATAATGTGTATGTATGGGGTAATGTTGGCTTTTCCATAGCCTTCTTCAACTCCGTCAAGGGATAAAAATAGTTTCACCCACTGTATTGCCTACATAAACAATACCAACATTACATTAATTGCTATATATAGTAACTAGTGGAAATATGTATTTATAAGGCAACTGCAATACTAGCTTCCAGGATTACGATTTAACTTTTGCTAGTTGATTTTGCCAATCAGTTCTTTCAGTGCTCTTGCTCTTTATTTTAAAATTAATTGATACAGTACTGTACATACCTTTCAAAAAAAAATATCAACTTGTTCCTGAGATGGGCGCCAAGTAGTTAGGATGCCATGCACATCTTGAAAATCCTGGAAAGGATAAATTTGTCGTTATTGCTTTCATTCTCAACTTCCTGGAGCTTTCTCATTGACAAATAAATTTATCTGACATTAGCCAGAGTAAAATAATAAAAGTTGATAAATGTTGTGTTCAGGGGTTATCAGTCAATAAGGTGGGCTCAAATCTGCAATCCATACCTTGTATAACCTTTTTAGGGTATACTTGCATACTAAACATTTCCTCCCAAATTTAATTTGTAAGGTTATAAGAACAATGTTAGATACTAAGTACATCAGGTTTTTATGAACATTATGTGTGCTCAAAAGTAAACAAACTGCAAACAATCTTGAACCCATCTTTAATGTACTGCTATCTGATAATAACAATACAAGCATTCTTCCAAATTAATATTAAATACCTTCCATATTTGTGTCACTGTATCAACAGTATCTGGTGGAAGAAAATCTGGAAAAGTATCCGGGAGTTTCTCAAGCACTTTTTTCTTATCTGTCCCCATAAGACTGGTCCAGTCATACTTATCAGTGCTGTTGCCATTCTCATCAGGTTTTTGCCAGATGTTGAAAGAGACACCACACTTTTTGATAGCTGAACACAGTTTATGCTGATAAATTCCTTTTTCTAAATTTGTGTTCAACAATTCAGCCTTTTTATCTCTAGCAAGTGTGCTTTGAATAAGGTTTCTTTCAAGTATATCTACAAAATCCAAGTATATGCCATTATATAAGCAGCTCCAAATATTGTTTCTCACTACCAGAAATGATAAAATTAATAAGATTTTTTTATGTTTCAAAGAGCTTTTGCTGGAAACATCTAGAAGTGTTATTTATTTTTTCAGGTATAGTGTGAATTTGAAGCTGCTTATTTAATGTGTTGAATAAGGCCCTGTTTATATGGGAGCTGGGCTGGCCCGCTTGGCGAGCTAGCCCGCTTAGCGAGATCTCACCGTATATTGGATTTATAGTAAAAATTCCTGTGTGTTTATATGGACAAGCAGGCTGGCCCGCTTACAGAGATCTCACTTGCAACAGCCGAGATCTCACCTACCGGGATGAAAATATCTCCATATAAACACTCGCAAGCGGGTTGGCCCGGTTGCCGGGATGAAAGTTCAAAGAAGCCGCGCGAGAAGCCATTCAAAACAGCTATAATGTCTATAATTAGAACAAAACTGTCCCGGCAAGCGGGATGAATTTTCTCATGTAAACACAAGACAAATTCATCCCGCTTACCGGGCTGTCTCGCCAAGCGGGCCAGCCCAGCTCCCATATAAACAGGGCCTAAGACTGCTTAGTGCCTGCATCGACTGCACCCCACAGACCCCATTCATTTCAAGTATTATGTAATTATATCTGTAGTTATTTAACACTTTTTTACACCGAAAGTAACAAATATTACATACGATACCTGTTATCCTAAGCATTAGATGGAGCTCGTCTGGCACAATGTTTTGCAGTGGAATATTAAGAAGGGGTGGATGGTTACAGCCAAACTTCTCATTGCCACTTTTTAGGGAATGATTTTTAATTTCCTGGATAGATCTTCTCATATCATCAGACCAATAAAAATCTACTGGCTTTGACATGTCCCCTCTACAAAAGGGAATCAGTTTTAATTAATTATTCATACCTGCATGTAGTACATGTTGTTTGGAATCAAATATTTCAAACTATTAGATTTTGGGCCCATCCCCCAATACTTCACACACCAGTATGACATGGAAAATATGACAGTAGACATACATCCAAACCTTGGTTTCTTTTGTTCTCACCAGGTGAGTTAATCACTAAATTCCCTTGCTAGCCGCCCGGAGAATTTATCCAGAGACAAGCCCGAGGGACTTCCAAAAGCTTGGCAGGAACATTGGTGATTTATAAATCACCCGGTGAGAACAAAAGAAACCATTATAATATAATTAGTATTAGTAAGTGATTATTTAGTTTCAATTGGAATATAGGGAATGATAACTGATACCTTTCAAATGATGCAATTTTACAGTATATACAGGCATACTTTGAATTAGCAGCATTCATGCCCCGCAAGGTAAGCAAAAACTAAAAAATAAATAATTATAGATTATTGTATAGCATTGTGTAATAGACTTTCCACAAGTTGATCTCGAGATCTAATCAAACCAAGTCAAAGTATACTACCATGCAGTTCTTTTAGCATTTAATTGGCATCCCGGCTGTAGATTGTGTCATTAAAATATTGATATTTAATAGTCTCTGACCTTGTAATCTCCCCCTAAGTAAAACTCCAATGTTATTTCCCTGCCATTGACATTTATCTTCCCAGCAGCTATCAGCTCATTAATTTCCTTAAACAGATCTTTTCTAGCAGTTTGTAGAACACTGTAATCCTCTTTTCCACTAAGTATTCCAACTGGATGAACACCTTCATTCCATAAGATACTACATGTTAATTGCTATTTTGTTATACATTATATATAATATACAACAAACTTGTCAAAAACTTCTTTTGAAACAGCTTTGCCACCTTAAGTTTGGTGGAACCACCTGAAGTCATTTTGCCAGTATCTTACATGTAGTATGACAAAAGATTATCCAATTAAACAAATCAAAATAAAAAATGTAAACAATACTTGGGGTGACAAAGCCATTTCAAAATGACTTTATAAGGCCCATTTAAGGAACACAACAAATAAATTGGTAAATAATCAACACAACGGGAACACAACATATAAATTGGTGAAAGGTAGGAAACTAATTTGTTAATTCCCCCAAGTTGTTCGCTATACTTTTAGTTACAACAACAATAATATTAAATCCTACTGGTATATATAATAGGTGTGCCCCCCACTTCTAGAGCCGCTCCGACGCCCCTGACACTGTGTAGATACACAGTGTTATTGTACTTTTATGAGGATTTAGATAATGTTAATTTGCTTTATGCATTAGAGTCAATTAATACTGTTACTACCTCCACTCACCACAGGCCAATGTATAATAATACAATATTTGATTCCAGGGTGGGGAATTGTTTTGTGAGTTTTATATTAGGTAAGTTTGGAATAAATTGCAATGAGCTAATGTTTAATTTTACATTTTGTTTTAATTGTAAAATAAACTTGTAGTTATTATGTGTTGTTTCTCATATTTTTTGGCATTGCCTTGGGGTGGGGAATTGTCAAATTCCAAAGTCCCTGGGTGGAAAATTTGTTGTGAACTTTAAGAAAATACAAATCCCCAAGGTCTTGTCAATGGTAATAGGATTATAGGAACAGCATTAATAGTGCTTACCTTTGGCAGACATGACCTTTTCTCCCTCAGAGAGAAGGGAAAATGACAAGACTACAAAATTTGCGACCCTTGACATTTTAGCCCCATCACCACTAATCTTGACTTTTTGAGTGCTTGACATTTGCTCACCCAACTGTTCAATCTATATTGTTATAATGAAATAAGACAGAAGTCAGTATTGTATAATTGAGATAGACAAATTGCATTTTTCAGGTTATTCCCCAATATGGGAAATAGTTTTCCCTGTTTGACTCCAACTTGGTCATTTAGCTTGTGCGTACAGATGGTCTATGTGTAATCTTGTACACATGTAATCTTGTAATCATTGTACTTACCTGTTTTGAAATCTGGTGTTTAAGTTCTGCGGTAAAACTCAGCTGTGCACCAGGCCATTCCCCGGGTGTTCTTGTGATGGTGTACAGTTTATTCAGGGCATGTTTGCATTGCTTTATCAAATAGCTTCGCACTAGTCCTTCTTGGTCAATCATGGAAAACTCATGATATGCAGCATCACTAACACAAAATTTGTCCATAATGTACACTACACTCTTCACTCTATCTTTATCTTCATCTGAAAGGAATTGGTATGCTGACTTTTGTGAACCATTATACTGTAAGTTCACCTTTTCTCCATCCAAGGCAATAAGGGAGAGACTATCTAGCTTTAATCCAAAGGTTTCCAGAAACCAAAGAGATTTTTCTGCATTTGTTTTTAGCTCTTTTAGTTTCCTTTGCTTTTGGGTTTTGCTGACACTATCATAAGTAAGCCCTTTGTTTGCATTAGTGGAATCACAGTGTTTGCAACAGTCTCTTTCCAGGAGGGTTTGTATATATGCCTGCAATGCCTCATTTTCATCATCTACATTTTCTACTGATTGCTCAAGCTCAGTTATACGTCGCCTATCCTGTGTAAATTCAAGGACTTCTTCAACAAGACTTTCACACTTTGCTTCAAGACTGTCTACTTGTTCTTGTAGCTTGGCTTTCTCTTCTTCGAGGCTGGCGATTCTGCGTGGGAGCTCGTTTGGATCTTCTACTTCGTGGCGATGTATAGCCAATTTCTTAACTTGTTTAAGTTTTTTTACCCTATTATTCCCAGAGATACCCACACATGATTTCGCAGCAACGCTACACAATTCTTTTAAACGGCGCTCAGTTCGATCTGTAGGTTCTGGCTTTAGGCAACAACCTGGTAAACTTTGTGAAATGTACAATAAATCCACTAACGATAAAGGGAACTTTTTGCTCTTTATAATTTGATTCCACTTGACTAATATTTCGACAGGAATTATTAAAGTTAGAATAACTTCATTTGAATTCTGCCTTCGAATATAGTTAAGACAGCTTTCCGACGTAAATGATATTTTCGACTTGAACTTTAGTTGGTCATGAATATTCAACGCATCCGACATTGTTTACGTGCACATTCATATTTTGAATAGACCGGGAAAATTACGCGCATTTATTAGCTACTCCGCTGATTCGAACCAGATTCGGGCTCAGTTGAAACTTCTGAAAACCAAGCATTGGCCAGCGTGTATTAGCATAAAATTATGCTCCAGCGTTTTCACACATCAAAGATCTGAAATCTGCTGTTTACAAGCTGCAGTTTGATGCATAACTTGGTAGTTTGCGATGAATATTTGTCGAAATATTGCTTCCCGAATAATCGTTATTTGGAGCTCGATTCCGGCAATCGCTAAGGAAGAGTCCAAATCGTGAGTATTGTATTGAAAAAAGGAAATGTCTATTTCTATCTAAGAAAAGTACGAACAGTTCGAATGTACTCTCGATATATTGAAGTTCACTATACGAACTTCAATTTTTTCGCTACGTTCTTAGTTAATGGAAAATAATGATCTACTCTTGGCATATTTTCTGGAATTTGATAACATTTTATAGTGGCATAATAGGGCGCTCCGTAGTAGATTATAAGAAAAGTTCACATCGAAAAAGGAAATGTCTATATTTTACCCAGGTAATTGATTTTTGAATTTTATGTTAGCGTATATGTCCAATATTCATGTGCGGACTTCAACTTTTTACCATACAACCCTAGAATGTTATAAATCGAGTGTAAAGTCGCTCTTGTATAGTTTTGTATATAACTTTTGCAAGGGATCGCGCGTAGTTTAGGAGAGTGGGGCGAGTATAATTTCGCAACATGGTTTCAATTTCTGGCCATGTTGAACTGCAGTTGGATTTGTTCAGCCATTCCTTTTTCACAATCAAGACAACTAGACAAGGCACATGCTCCCGCGTGAAAAGAATGATGATAAGCAATAACAACGAAAAGTTACACCCCCTATTCGTCATTGTTTGATCTGTCAAACTAAAAGTTGTCATTGGACAACGTTTGTTTCAAAACCCGGAAACAACTAGTTATTCGCTAAACGCTAAACACTTGAACGCAAATGGTAGTATAGGTCCGACACCGGACCTTGTTGTTCTCCGGCTATAGGTCCGACATTGACAGAACGCGTGCGCAATACAGTTCATTTCGAGTTTGCCTGTCGGATCTTTTCAACAACTAGTACAAGGTCCGACATTGTTTGGTCTTTGGTTTTAAAGATCCGTGGAACAGAACACATGGATATTAATTTACCAATAAAACAGAATTGTATTGCATTGTATTTAATAAGATCCACAGTTAGCAAGCTAGTTTACACGTGGTCTTATACTCGTGGTTTACTCCGTGGCACGGCGATCGGCTTCGTCCCACAGAATATGTATTTATACCGACGTCAGTTCTGAGTTTCTCGTCCATAGGACTTTCTCCTTATTTACGGTACATTTACGGTATTCGACTGATAGAAAAAGAAACATAGTTAAGGAACCTAAACTAAAATCAGTTCGAAGCAGAAAACGTAAACTTCCGAGAGTAATATAGTTTACACTCGTAATCGTTTTGTTTGTGACTTTACCGGATCCCCGTGGCGTGCGTTGTATCAACTTTCAGCGTTTGAGATTCGGTTAATGTCGGACCTTGTCCTTGTATACTAGCTAGTTATTGAAAGTCTTGAAAAGATCCTACAGGCAAAGTCGAAATATTACTGTATTGCGAACGCGTTCTGTCAATGTCGGACCTATAGCCGGAGAACAATAAGGTCCGGTGTCGGACCTATAACCACGGCGTACTAATTAACATTCGACTCAGCGACTTGATATGTGTGATGTCATCTGGATCAATCAAATTATGTTCAACATATCAAGGTAATTAACATTTTCTCTAATTTACCACACTGACACTTTACACAATTTCCCACCATCATTAATGATCACACCAAATCACACTTACCCTGGGTGAGGACACCTCTCTACTTTTGAGAATACCGCTAGGATTTTTGTTGTTGGGTGGTGGCAGAATGGGGTAATACATTGTTAAATGACACATGTTTAGGATGGTCCAGGGGTGTACCCCCTGGAAAAAATATTTTGAATTTTGAGTCTCTGAAATGGCATTTCCTGCCTTAATTGAAGTGTGTTGTTACAGTTACAACTGTTGAAATATTGATTTTCAGAATCGCCATTCCTGGAAATTTTTTATTGGATTTGGACAAATCTAGAAAACACTCCAAAAACTTTAGGAGGGGGGGGGGGGGGGGGGGGGGGGAGGGGGTTGCCTGCATAACTGATGGTAAATTAATTGCAATAATAATATTGTCAGTAATATGAGGCAATAATTAAGGTACACCCTTCTACCATCAATTCACCATGCCATCCTCCACTCCTATCAGAATGGTCATGTTATATTGCTAATGAGTATCACCCGAGAGTAGGAAGTTTGTAAAATGCATGGTAGGAGTCCAATTTTTGCTGCCATTTTGTGCAAGCAATTTGTGAAAATAGTGTGGGTTTGCAGTGGTTTGCTGATGTAACTTTTCAAGTTATTAAAATGAATTTTCGTTTTTGTATTTTAGAAATATAATTGAGCACCATATTGGATATGAGGAATCTATACAGATCACACGAGACCAATTGCAATTATGTGAGAATTTATTTATTTATTTAATAGTATTATGTTGTATACTGGAAAATAATATTCCTGGTATAAATGAAGTTTGGAATTTAAATTTTTTGACACAACTTAATATCAAAACACCAGTATTTTGTTATTAAAATTAAATATTGGCAGTTTATCATCTTTTCACTAATTGCTCATCTAAAACACTGCCTACACATCACTCTAGTTTTTACTCTGATGAAGGGCTCTGCTCGAAACTAAAACTAAACTAACCTTATTTATACTGGATAACTCTATCAGTTATATCTAAACTGTTATCCTCAGAGGTCCAGTAATGGTCCACCCTCATTGGTCCAGTGTTACTACAGGAGGAAATCGGAGTACCCGGAGGAAACCTGTGGTGTTTGGTAGAGTCAAACTGGAAGCACTCTTCTCTCATGGGGCCAAGGTGAATTATTTTAATCAGATAACTGCACCATGCAGGAATCGAACCCGGCTCGCAGAGGTGAAAGGCACGTGTACTAACCACTGTGCCACCAACACCCCAACGTCATTATTTTGTTATTAAAACTATTCTCAGCAGTTTGCCATCTATTCACTTTACTCTATCTAAAACACTGCCTTAACAGCACTCTATTTTTTACTCTGATGAAGGACTCTGCTTGAAATGTCAGTGTTTTGTTATCAAAACTATTCTCAGCAGTTTACCATCTTTTCACTTTGCTTTATCTAAAACACTGCCTACACAGCACTCTATTTTTTACTTTGATGAAGGACTCTGCTTGAAACGTCAGTATTTCGTTATTAAAACTATTCTCAGCAGTTTACCATCTTTTCACTTTGCTTTATCTAAAACACTGCCTGCATAACAGTCTACTTTTTTACATCTATTTCAGCCTTCGAAAAAAATCAAAATTAGGTCTCGGTCAGCACCTCTTTCTTAGCATTTTCCCCCAAATGGAAGCCTGTTGAAAAAGCACAAGTTTCTATTCCTAATTTAACAACCAATTAGTACAACACTAATTAATGTATGAACTGAAACGAGTTTAAACGTCTTGGAAAGTATTTGTCGTACACATTTAATGTTGCTGACTAATTGTGTTTTACAAGAGAGTTTGAGTTTTGTTTTTCAAAGAAAAAAAACTAGTTTGGGCTCAGCAAAAATTTGTTGTCTTCTCAGGGGTTAACAGGGTGGCATTTTGGTTTTGAAGGCTGTAATCAATTTTTAAAGTATAAAAGTGCTTATTTATCAGAGAAATGACTTTCTAATGACCATCAAAAAGCAATAAAGCAACTATGAGTTTAGGAGCTGTGAGGATTTTAACCGGAGGATTAAATATTTTATCGAAAACAATTTTAATTTAGCCAGATATCCATTTTGTTTAAGTAAAATTTTAAGCTTCTCGAGTTCATAGTCACTTCCATTTCTTGATATTAATTTGCAACACTCCAATGGTTCTTTCGTTACTTCGGTTTACTGAAAACTGGAACATTTACAGGCCTGTTTACTAATTTCGAGAGCTTCTTACCGATTATTTATAAGAAAGGTCTTATTTACACTCTCCTTTTTCACTATTTTCACATAAGTTCATCTTATTCTATTTTTCACGATGAACTCGTTAGTAAAAAGGGTCATTGTTGTTATTGAGTCTATGATGTCATAAGCTCCTCGACTCATTCTTCTCAAGTTCAGCCACTTCAATCGCGGTGTTTAAAAATAAAAACTCCATACATAAAGTAATTAACCTAAAACTTTGCACGATTACTAACTACTCCCTTCCAAACTGTGCATGCATGCTTCATGTACATGTAAATGACATAAATTATATTTTAGTACTGATCTAGCAATACCTGTAACAACAAATTAGTAAAATTTATAGTTTTAATAGTTAAACTTGTATTAGTTAATAGCCATCTGAATTACTAACACACTGACCAGTTGATAAAGTTACCTGAGTGTATTATGTTGTCAGGTAGTCACTATATATAAATGTTCAATAGAACACAATTAATCTAATTCCCGGTAGTTTGGGGGAGTAGTAATATAGATTACATTATTTGGAAGACACTTTGTTGCCACTTGTTTCTTTTTAAGGTGGCTCCCTATAGTTTCAATAAATACGTGCTATTTCATACGCTCATTATCTAATGTTATTCACAAGTTTAAAAATGTGTTAGATAAATACTAAGTAGACCTTACTATGGCAGAACTATCGCATATATAAAATATCTATCAAAAAGTTCAATAATTTGCTGTTACCATGGTAATAATGACGTTGGAACTTTGGTATATTTTCAAATATTGCATAATTGAAGCGGCATGTCTTCAGTTTGCTTCGGTGAAATTTTTTAAAAATTGCTGAGATGATAGATATTGTTGTGGAGAATATCCATGCACAAAATCAGAGAGGGTTGTATGGACAGATTTTTCGCTATAAAAATTATCGATTTAAAAAAGTTCTGTCTTATGAAAAAATTTTTAAAATTATATATATACTTTAGAACTTTTTATAAACTACTTATTTACAAAATTTTAGCAAAATTCACCGAAGAAAACGTCTACAGGTCTAACATCTATGTCGACGCGGTCATAGAATTTCGAATCGACAAGATCGCTATTTACGCATGCGTAGCGATACTATTTCTAGTCACCAGTCCCCTATTGAAATTACCGTAGGGAGCCACCTTAATATCGGTGATTTGAATATATTTAATGGAATCAGTCCTGTAATGCAATACAAATACAAAAAATAAGTACAGTGTACTGGTATATACTTAAAATAAATTCCAACAATATTACTGCTCAACATCTTCGGTATCAGCTAGAGAAGACGACGAATCTTGATCAATTGAAAATACGTCTGCTTCTTTGGACGCTATTTTCTTGAGACGAGCTAGAGTTCGCTTTGGAATCGGTACACTGCTATCCCTTTGTCACAGTTTGTATGGCCGTTTCCCTGTTGACATCTTCACGTTATTGAAAAACCTACGTTTGTATTAGTAACTTATTGTTGATCGTGTTTTAGAACTTTTAAAACAAGATTGTGATAATCCGCCATTTTGTCATCAAGCGCTAGAACCGTAGAAGAGCCTGGAAATAACTGACGAGACACGTGGTAAAAAACAACCAATCAAAAGGGTGCAGTGCACGTGATTGCAAAAATGAACCAATGATATCACGTTTTGAATGACACGGATTTCGAATCGTCGAAGTATTCCTTCGAGACCTCTTTTCTTCTCGCGTTGTCCCTTGTAATTCTGACAACTCACCGATTTTTAATAGGAATATTGTAATTCTTTTAAAAGCATGAACGGTTTACAACGAATTCAATGCTCGTTTACTGACGAATCCGATCTCGAATCAGAGATTGAGGATGACCATCAAATGCAAATTGGCAAGTATGGTGGAAAACGATCAGTCTCTTTGGTTTCGGACAAAGATAGCACAGAAGTAGAAACTGATACCTCTTTAAAAGTTAAGAAGAGCAGGCGAACAATAAAAGTCCCTCCTAAGCTACAAGAGTACCAGACAGAAGACGATCCAAGCTCAACAAGTTCAGCGTCTATGATGAAAGGTAGTGACTAGTGTGACTTTGTATGTAAACTCATTTATTTTCAATATTTGGTAAAATAGGCCAAGTAAAAAAACATAAAAATGTTTCTTGTCCGGATTTCAAGAAAAAAGCAGAGAGGCGGGGTCTTTGTTTAAGGGTAAGTCAAAGTAAGGATTTGAAGGTTACAGGAATATAGAGTGCAATGAAATATTAGCAAAAGCATTTCAGTTTATTGTACAGTAGTTTTGTAGTATTACGACTTTGGTGTTCGAATACACACGCAAATAATATTCATCAAGATGGCGGAATGGCGGGAAAAACGCTGAAATCAGTTGGTATAAAAAGTGTTGAATAAGCCTGTGGTTGTTTTACTTGATTACACTACAAGCAACTGTAGTTTAAAATACTAAAAGTTTAAAATACTAGCTAGCTGGTAAGAATTTGGATTGGGAAAAAAAAAGAGAAAACGAAAAGGAAGCGGGCGGGGACGCGAAACAGGTTTTTTTACTTGGCCTCACACATTTTTCTATTTGTGTAACATTAATAAAAAGTAATGTTGATTATTAAACCAGGTTGGTGCATTATCGAGTGGGATGGCGAAGATATCCATTTTGTTTAAGTAAAATTTTAAGCTTCTCGAGCTCATAGTCACTTCCATTTCTTGATATTAATTTGCAACACTCCAATGGTTCTTTCGTTACTTCTTCTAAGGTCTTATTTACACTCTCCTTTTTCACTATTTTCACATAAGTTCCGCTTATTCTATTTTTCACGATGAACTCGTTAGTAAAAAGGGTCATTGTTGTTATTGAGTCTATGACATCATAAGCTTCCTCGACTCATTCTTCTCAAGTTCGGCCACTTTAATGGCGGTGTTTCAAAATAAAAACTCCTTACATACAGTAATTAACCTAAAACTTTGCACGATTGCTAACTACTATCTTTAGGAATTTATGCAAAAATATTGCCAACAATATTTTCATCAGAGAACCACTTGCAACCTTCGAATATCATCCATCTTTCCTTCCTCCCATCCATCGCTCGTGTTACCCATCCTTACTTTCTCCTGTCTATCAGTTTTTTCCTCTTTCTTGCCTCTCCCTTTCCTTTTCTTTTTTCTTTCTTGTTGGTTTTTTTTCGTTTCCATGTATTTTTTTTCCTGCATTCATGCCTCCTCTTTCCTTCCTTTTTTTTCCTCCTTCGTTCCTTCCATTTCTCATTCCTTCCTTTCTACTTTGCTTATATTTTCTTTCTTTGTCCCTTTGTTTACATCTTCCTTTTTGCCATCTTTCTCTCCTTCCTTTCTTCTTTCTTTTCTTCCTTCGTCCCTATTTTCCTTCTTCCCTCTTTCTTTTTTTTTTCACTTCCTTTCCTTATTCCCTTTTTTCTTTTACGTCATTCTACATTCTCTCTTTTTCCCTTCTTACTCCCCCTAAATTCTTCTCATTTTTGTTACAGATTATGTATTGTTCCTGCATTCATGCCTCTTCCTTTTTTTCTTCCTTCTTTCCTTCCATTTCTCATTCTTTCCTTTCCTTTCTACTTTGCTTATCTTTTCTTACATCTTCCTTTTTGCCTCCTATTTCCTCCGTCCGTTGTGTTTCCTTCCTTCCTTCTTTCCTTCCTTCCTTCATTTTCCCTTTGTTTCTTCTTTCTTTTCTTCCTTCCTCCCTCAATCCCTCCCTCCCTTTACTTTCTTCCATCTTGCCTTTACTTTATTTCCTTTTTTTCTTTTCTTCCTTCCTTCTTTTCTTCCTTCCTTCCTCCTTTCTTTCCCTCCTTTCTTCCTTCCTACTTTCCTTTCTTCCTTCTCTCTAGCTTCCTTTCTTTTCTTTCTTTCTTTCTTTCCTTCCTTCCTTCCTTCCTTCCTTCCTTCCTTCCTTCCTTCCTTCCTTCCTTCCTTCCTTCCTTCTTTCCTTGTTTCCTTCATTTCTTCCTTATTTCCTTTCTTTTTCCTTCTTTCCTTCCTTCCTTCTTTCTTTCCTTCCTTAGGCTTATTTCCTTCCTTCCTTATTTCCTTCCTTCTAACTCTCCCTAAATACTTTCCCTATACTCACCTTTCTATCTTTCTCTTTTTTGTTCCAGATTATAAACTTGAGATTGATGAGATAGCTGCCCAGCGTTCGTTTGTTTTCTTGTGGTGTGGCTCACACGAAGGTCTCGATGAAGGAAAAAAGGTAGATTAAGAAATAACATTTTTCTATAAAGTGACAATTTGATATACATAGACTTGTACAAAAATCTGAAAATGTTGTACGCCACGTCCGAGTGTACAAGAATTTGAAAAATGTGTACGGACGGCAGTTACTGTTCTCCATTCAAAAATGTGAAAGTTTTGTACACTTGAGAGCCTCTGCTCTCTGTACAAATACATCAAAATTTTGTACGGACGGCAGTCACTGCTTTTCATACAAATATTTCAAAATTTTGTAGCGACGGCAATCACTGCTCTTCGTACAAATATTTCAAAATTTTGTACGGACGGCAGTCACTGCTCATCATACAAAAATTTCAAAATTTTGTACGCTCAGCACTCACTGCTCTTTGTACAAATATTTCAAAATTTTGTACGGACGACAGCTACTGCTTTCCGTACAAATATTTTGTAGCGACGGCATTCGTTGCTTTTCATACAAATATTTCAACATTTTGTACGGGCGGCAGTCACTGCTCTTCGTACAAATATTTCAAAATTTTGAACGATGAACGTCTACTAAATGTCTGTTACAATCCTTATTCACACAGTGTCTCCGCAAGTGGGGCTTCCGTCGCTGCCAAGATATCTGTTGGATCAAAACAAACAAGAAATATCCCGAGAACGTCAAGTTTTTGGAACCGAACGCTATCTTTCAACACACGAAGGAGCACTGCTTGATGGGCATCAGGGGAATGGTTAGACGAAGTACTAATTTGATTTTATTCATGCAAATGTCGACATTGACTTGATCATTACTGAAGAGGTATTAGACTTGTGGGTTATGTTGTTGAGTGGTTGTATTCACTGTCATCTTATTTCTTCTCTTTCTTTTCCGTTCTTTCTTTATCTTCTTCCTCTTTTTCTTCCTCTCCCTCCTCTTTTTATCTTTCTCCTCTTTCTTCTCTTCCTTCTCGTCCTCTTCCTTATCATCATCATTGTCGTTGTCGTTGTCGTCATTACAGCACATTACACTACTTCACCTTAAATTACAGTACATTACATTATATTGCATTACATTACATTACATTGGATTACATTACATTACATTACATTACATTACATTGCATTGCAAGTGCAGTACAGTGTAGTACAGTGTAGTACAGTACAGTACAGTACAGTTACCCTAACCTAACCCTAACCGTACTACTCCATACCCAACGACACCACACCACACCACACAATACCACACCATACCACATACCACACCCTACCACATCACATCATACCACACACCACCATATACCACACCATTTCACACCATACAATACCACACGGCACCATACCACACTATACCATATACCATAACACACCATACAACACCATGCCACACAATACAATTCTATATTGAAAGTGGTCAATACACTATTGTTATATATTATATCTATTGCGAGGGTTGACGCTCAGAACGGACAGTGAGCTTTTCCCACTCGTCTTTTTTAACCAGTCATATTTTTTTCTTTGTTAACCAGTCATATTTTTTTCTTTGTTAAGCCTCCAGTCGAGAGCACTGAAAAACCAGAAGAAATCTTTCACATCATTGAACATTTTTGTCTGGGAAGACGACGCCTTCACGTGTTTGGTGATGACAGCACTTTACGACCAGGTACTTTGAAATGTGGTAGTTTATTATAAATAAATGCATGACAGTGAGGGTTATTACTCGGGCTGCGTATGGTAGGCCGAGTCTAGGACGGTTTTGGCTTTTTTGGGTTCCACAAAATTGCATTATTGCATCATCGCGTCAGGCCTTGCGAAATTGTAGGGCATGTTTGCGTGCTGGAATTTTCGATTTTTCGGACAGCTTTGCCTTTGATCGAGTTGGGTTGAGGTGTTTTCCGACGGTATTGGTAATTCATCAGTAGTTGATCAGTAATGTTGCTGACAAGGTTTGTCCACGAAGACAGAATAATAGACGAATTTATTACAGACGCGAAAAAATGCCGTGTTGATATCAATACCTATTTGACTTGAGGACTACAGATATAATCAGTATATCAAAGAACATATACGTACTGTTTACCTAGTGACGCCTTGCTGTTTGGTCCAACAACTAACTACAAAACGCAAGTATATAATAAGCACCGAATAATGCAAAAAAATATGTTTAGATATATAAGTCGTCTACATTTGAGTCGTCTATATTGTTTCAAAAGGAAAACACAAAAGAAAATCCTGACCCGTATCGTGTCTTTATATCTGATAAAGATACCTCCTGATTTACATAAACTTTAGCTTTGATTTTCTCGGCTTTGCGTAGTAAGTTTGAACGCTTATTTCCAGGTTGCAATGGCGCGTTGCTGGCGAAGAGGCTCTTTACTGTAGGCTGCATTTTAGATGAAGCCGCGTTGCTAGCATTCGTCGGCCGACTCACTGCTGCCTTTCGTCCCGGCGGCGTCATCGTGGCATATTGGGTAGGATGGATTCTTCTAAGATGCTGCATCAAATTCGATGTATTGCCTCCCTTGTTTTTTACGGACCGCGTGCAAATTTTACATTCAGGAGAATCGTCCGGTTTTTCGGCTCTCTTGAAGAAATGCCAAACAACACTTTGGCTCATCTTGGCAGAGAAATGTTACCAGTAAACAACAGTTTCGGACAGCGTAACAAAGTATTCCAAGTTTCAACGAACGGTTACTTAAAAAGGCAAAGCTGAAAGAGCACGAGTCAGAAAATATATGCGATATAACATTGAAAGCGACTGAAATTGGTTAATTATTCATGTTACGCTCCGACAGTTTATGAGTCATACACCAATTTTACTTTAGACCTGTCTTCGCAGAGGTCCGCCTTCATTTGAGCCAATCAAAATTCATCTTCGTTTGATCCGCTTATGCGTTCAAGCTCGTGTGAATCTGAATCGAAGCCTTTCCGTAATTTCCGTTCTTATATCGGAGATCATACCTGGCAATAAACGCACGGTATTTCGAAGACGCAAATCTCTTCAGTCGTTTTCCCGTCAATTCCGTGTGTAAACGCAACAAAAACCCGTGTAAGTATGGTTCGATTTTATTGAAATACCGATTTTTCTTTCGATTTTTTCGGTTTTCCTCCAAAAGCAACATCGGTTAAATCGGTTTTCAAAAAACATTGGGTTTTTTCGGTTTATCGATTAACCGCCTCACCCTAAAAATAACCTTGTCTAATGAACTTACCAAGTGGTTCGTTTTTTGAAGCCGTTCAATAAACTCGCAGTTCGTGTTTTATCAGATATAAAAATACTCGGCTTCGCATCGTGTCTTTATATCTGATAAAACACGCCTGCTCGTTTAGTACTTCAAATATTTTCTGTTAGTACGATTTACATGAATTCTATATCAGAACCATCGCTTGAATCTGCCGAATTCAGCACTATAGGTTTTGTCTGCTGAAAGTATTAAGATCGTTAACATCGTTTATTATATGGCACAAGTTACTTCCGTTGAAATCGTGTGTTCTCATTGGCTGAGACGCGTCACGTGCCGGTCGATAATTTTCCGTAATCGACCGGTCGATTACGGATTTTGGCAGACGTGTTGTTTGCAACTAAACAATGAAAGAAAACCACAAAAAAATTTGTGAATTCAATAACCTGAGGACTACATTATGTATGAGTGGGACGATGAGCAATCTGGCAGTGAGTGTTAGGATTCCGAAAGCGATGACAACAAGAGCAACAACATTGAAAACGACGAGTCTATGTCAATGACAATAGCGTGTGACAAGGTATTAAATGTAAGATGTGTTGTTTCAAAATGCCATATAATAAACCTCTTATTAACCTCGTCCGCTTGGTCATTACGGAAAAATATCAGACCTCGGTCTTTATGTACAGACCTCGGTCTGATATTTTTCCGTAATGACCGCGCTCTCGGTTAATAATAAGTTATTATTTTTTTATTAGTCGTGAGCGCGCGGAATCCAAGGCTTTCCTGCAATTTGATTGGCTACGTGAGCGGGCGGTATTTCACGATATCTTGGACCGCGGTCCAAAAAGTTCTTTTTTTCCAATATTCTGTCATTAAAATTTATCGATTTCCATAACTATTTTGCTTGCCACAGAAAAAAGATATTCAACAGAGAGCTATTGGGATGCAAATTAGTTTTATTATCCAAATGGTTTTGACAACTTCATGTGTAAACAGCGAATTTTAAAAGAAACGCTGGGAAAACTGTGACAAAGCAAAATTTACGAGCGATATTTATAAAGAAAACAGTTTAAAACGGTAGGAAAAACATACATAAACTTGTGAACACAGTATTTTGAATCACTAAATGAAACTATATAGAAGTATATATAAAAAATCATACCAATGATTAAGATAGAAAAGCTGAAACCTTATGACACTAAACTGTCTTTCTTCTGATATCCAACCGCTATACTCAACAAAACCGCTACAAGTCTTTACCTTTTAGTCAAATATTTTCCACATGCCAACCTCATCGTGTCATGTCCTTAAAACTTGAAATTACAAATGGCTTACTACAAGCATTTTCGTCTTCAAACTCGAAGAACACACTTTCAATTTCCATGCAGTCAGCCAAATATTGAAAGCGACTTTCCAAGCGAACAGCCAAAAACGAGCAAGCGATGAAGAAGAACGACGAAGAATCTTTATCAAATGAACTTTAAAAACACTTGGACTGCATTTTGACTTCCCTTTGTAACTAGATCTTCAAGTTTTGAATGTTTTTTTTTTTATCACAAAAAGGTTCCAAGCTTCCCTGTAAGACTGCATGTTGGCAGTTGTTTACTCTCGAACGATAAACTTTGGACTTTTGAATATCACGTGAACGTCATCTGGATTACGCAACTTAATTCAATTACGTTAATTTATCTAATTATTGTGATAGGACACGTACAACAACGATACAGTTTATTAGTTCTCTTTTATTCAACCAAAACGAGACTCCAACAACAACTCAACCTCGAGGTGCGCAGTCTTACCTGCGCATCTTTACACAGGAAACCCTATCGCCCACACCCCCATTACCAAACGGCTACATACATGAAAATGTCACTATTCAGTCAGTCTACAGGAGGTTGACTTAAATAAGTTTTTTTGTTTGGTTGCACCTGTAAAATGTTCACAGGATATCGCTGTCTTTTGCTTTTCCTCAACAATGGATTACATGCAGGTGCTTTAAGATCGTCTTCATCAAAAAGGTCAGTATCGTCTTCAGATTCGAGTTCTTGTTCATATTGAAGTACTTGTTTGTGAACTTTGACAAGTTGGTTATGGTGAACAAGCTCTGGCATCTTGTCACTGCTGTCTTGAAGTTGAATCTCATAATTAACGTCACCCAACTTTTGCCGAACCACATAAACATCCCGTTTAATTGGTTTGGACAGTTTAGACGAACCTTGCTCTGTGGTGTGGTTCTTCTTCCGCACTCGGTCGCCCGGTTGGTAGGGATGAAAAGGATGATCTGCCTTTGCTCGATTTTGGGCCCTTTTCTCTTGTGCTTTCGTAATACGGCGACGAACAGCTTGATAGACATTTTCCCACTTCTTAGTGTTGCGTTTCACGATGTCTGCCTGTTGCTCAGAAGGTTTCTTGACACGTGGCGTATAGTCAGGATCTGCATCATCGTCATCCTCCATTCCCGGAACCAGCATCGAATCAAGCCTGCGAGGAGAAGAATGGAACACAAGCTCGAATGGTGACATCTGTGTAGTTGCTTGAGAAGTGGTGTTGAATGCAAATGCTAAGTTGGGCAAGAGCACGTCCCAGTTGTCTCTGTTGTCGTTGACAAGCGTTGTATAAGACACTGATTGACGGTACGATTTTGTCTTTCCACTTGACCGTTTGCCTCAGGGTAGTACGGGGTACTATATACCTTCTCTATCCCCAGTTCCTTGCACACTGTCTTGAATAGATTGGATTCAAAAGCAGGACCATGATCACTTAAAAGCACGTGAGGAATATCAAACTGACAGATCCATCTGTCAACAACAGCTTTGGCTGCCGTAAATGCTGTCTGGTCAACGGTAGGGACAAGCATGATGTATCGAGTGAGGAGGTCCTGCACTTGTAACACATACTTGTGGCCACGAGGAGTTTCAACGTAAGGACCACAGAAATCAACTGCAATCTTGTAGAAGGGACGTTCCGGAATCTGGTGAGGCTGCAGTGGAGCCACCTGAGGTTTACAAGGTAACTTACTGCAGTTACATTCATCACAGCCGCGTACCCAGGTACTGACGTCTTGTGTCATTGATGGCCAAACACAACTTTCACGAACACGTTCAACCGTTCTGTCCCGACCCAGGTGACCACTCAATGGTGAATTATGGCATTGCTGAAGAATCTTCCGGCGAAGAGTTTTGGGCACCAACAACTGTTTCCTGCATTTATTCCGTCCGTAGAAATTCTTGATATAAAGGGTTCCATCCCGCTCAATGACTAACTTTTCTTTTTGACGGAATATTTCATGAGCCTCAGGGTCGTCTGAGACAACATCTTCTAAACCATTCTGAAGTGCCAACCGTACATCGTACAATGCTTTGTCTTCTGACTGGTAGAGACGAAATTCATCAGCTCCAAAGATAGAAGTAATCTGAGGTGGTCCTTCTACCTCATTGTGATCTTCATTGGTGTGTAACCCCTGAACTCTTGCATCATGTCCTTGACGACTTAGCAAGTCTGCTGTGGCCATCTTTGCATCAGTACCAGATATGTATTCCACATTGAAGTCGTACTGCTGAATGTACATGAACCAAGAAGGAAGACATCGATTTGTGATGTTTGTCTGTGAATAAAGCCAAGTTAATCCCTTATGGTCAGTCCTGACAGTGACCTTCCCTTGGAGGTAAAGGCGGAAATGTTTCATTGCACTCACAATAGCTAAAAGCTACCTCTCGTGAGTTGGATAATTCTGTTCTGCCTGGTTCAGTGTCCTGGAGAAAAATGCGATTGGCCTTTCCCCTTGAGCAGAATTCTGTGTCAAGACACCACCTAACCCCACCAAGGAAGCATCTGTGGTGAGTATAAACTGTTCATCAAAGTTTGGAAAAGCCAAAACTGGTGCTTGACAAAGTTGTTCCTTTAGCTGCTGGTAGGCTCGCTCACACTCAACAGACCATTGGAAGTGTTTCTTTTCGTTAGTTTGCTTCTCAAGGAGGCGGTATAACGGCTTTGCGGTATCAGCAAAGTTAGGCATGAAACGTCGGAAGTAAGACAATGACCCTAAAACCCCACGTAGTTCCTTTAGGGAAGATGGTGAAGGTAATAGTTGAATAGCAGCAACTTTATCTGGGTTTGGCCGAACCCCGTCACCACTGATGTACAAACCAAGGAAATTCACTTCTCGGTGACCAAATTGGCATTTCTCAGGATTTAAGGTTAGGTTGTGATCTTTAAATCGTTGACAAACTGTTCGGAGCTTATCCAAGTGTTCTGTCCACGTCCGAGCATGAATAATAACATCATCCAAATATGCAATAGCACTCTCCCACTGAAGGTCTGCAAGCACTGCTGACATCAGCCTTTGAAAGGAAGATGGAGCACCCATAAGTCCAAATGGAGTTCCTCTTTCAAATCTGAATTGACCAGACCGTGTGACAAAAGAGGTCTTATCCTTATCTGCATCAGAAAGTCCCATCTGATGGTAGCCAGATTTCAAGTCAATTGTGCTGAAATATGTTGCTCCATGTAAGGCATTAATACAGTCCTCAATGTTTGGTAAAGGCCAATGTTGTCCTGCTGTCAATATACATTAACACGCCGATAATCAATACACATCGTGGTTTTACCATGTTGCTGAACAAGGACAATCGGTGAGGCCCATGGTGAGTTACATAGTGCAACAACACCAATGTCAATAAGTCGTTGCACTTCCTTATCAATTTCAGCACACTCTTGCGGAGAGTAACGTCGGGGTCGTGAAGCAACGGGAGGGGAATCTCCAGTAGGAATGCTGTGAGTAATAATATCACTAAATCCAAAGGAATCACCAGGTAACCAAAAAATATCATTAAAGTCTTCAACTAGATTTCGTATGTCCTGCTGCTTGTCATTGGGAAGCCGAAAATCGATGTTGAGCGTTCGATTTAACTTTGATAACCGGGAAGTGTCAGGCTTAACTGAAGAATAACCTTGCTTATGCAGAATGGAGAAATTAGAGTTTACGTTGCCAATGGTTTCACCACGGTACAGAGTAACTGGTGAAGGATCAGTATTAGTAACACGAATAACAAATTGTCCATCTGTAGTTGAAAAAACACCTCTTGCAGCTCCGAGATAGTCATGCCTAGCTCTCAATTTAGGTTCAAAACTACCTTCGCCTGTAAAATTAGCTTCTACTCGTACAGTTGCTTCACTATAAGCGGGAATTGTAATGTTTTTCGATACACGAGCCAAGACTGGAACACCTTCGTGTTGTGTGTCAACTTTTACTGAACTCTTTGGTGGTTCGATCATACTGGTGTGACAACTTGAACTCCCCCCCATGCTGTAAAAAAGCTGTCCCAATTTCCCAATCAATATACATAGGACCAAGACTGGAAATAAGATCAATACCAGCAACAAAGGGGCAAACAAGATTGTCCACAATATGAAATCGCTGGTTTTTGACCATCTTGTTCCCAATGTAAACATCCAGTTCAAGGAAACCATGATATGTCAGTGGGGTACCTTGTATCAACCTTGGTTTTACACCAAGTTGCTGCAGTTCTTTCAATATTTGTTTATCTACTCTGTCAGTGCTGATTAAACTCAAATCACTCCCACTATCAAAGAGAAAGCTTACCTCTTTGTGCTGCTTAACAAATTCACCTCGGACAAATGGTGCTGAAAAAAATGTTGTTGCTGAAACATTCATGTAGGCCTTGGAGTTCGGCCGGGTGAGCACCCCCGGCCTTAAAAGTTTAAATCAGGCTGTTGGCAATCTGCTGATGCTCCAAGTACAAACTGGCTTCGGTTATTTTGCCAATGTTGTTGGTGCTGTGAAGTATTTTCTTGGTAATTTGATGCTCCACCTCCACGTCCAAACTGGTTTCGATTATTCGGCCTTTGTTGTGGTGTCCATGAAGGATTCTCTCGACAGCGAGCACCACAATCACTCCAGAAGTGACTAGTGGAATGACAATAAAAACACTCCTTCTGAGGTTGAAATCGCATTCGGCCAGTTCGGTTCGTTTGCTGACCGCCATAATTCCTCTTCTTACCGCCATTTGCTCGAGTGCTTAGACTTGCCACTTGAGCTTGTAGTGCAGAAATCTGCTGGCTGATGTCGTGAAATTGTGAAGGCAAAGTTGACGAGGCTTGTGCACCACACACTTGGGAGTCATGGGGAATTTTCCAGATGCGTTCAAAACGCTCAAAAAATGCAATAAGTTCACGAAGTGAAATGGCTGAACCATCAGGTTTCTTACCTTCAGCTTTGTAGTATTTCTCTGCGAGTTTCTGGTCGACACCAGCGACAAATGCATCCAAAATACGACCGTCTTTCTCTTGTGAATTGGGATAAGCTTTGTTCACGAGGTTTTCTACACGATAGGCGAATTCAGACAACGGTTCGTTGTTTACACGTTTTAAGTCGTGCAACTGCTGACGATATGTATATTCGCTGGAAGGTGCGTCGTACTTCGCTTTGAATACAGTATACAGGCTCTTTATGTCTTCCTTTGTAGCGTTGGGAAGTGAAGCATAATGCTTAAAAGCATGGCCTGTCAAAAGGCGAGCGAATTGTTGGACTTGTTCGGCATCCGTGGTCCAATAGCCATTCGATACATTAATGTCACGATTCAATGCGTACCGTTCCCAAAACAACGGGAAATCTTCAACTCCCGAAAAAGTTGCATCAACTTTACAAACTGGTAGCTTCCTCGACTGTGCGACGCCATCGGCAGGCGGGTCCAACATAATTTCGCTGCCACCAAATGTGATAGGACACGTACAACAACGATACAGTTTATTAGTTTTCTTTTATTCAACCAAAACGAGACTCCAACAACAACTCAACCTCGAGGTGCGCAGTCTTACCTGCGCATCTTTACACAGGAAGCCCTATCGCTCACATTATGTAACAAAAAAATAAATAAGTTATTTACCGTTTTGGTCGGTCCGTACAGAAAAATATTTGCCCTCGGTCTCAAAAATGTCCCTCGGCCTGCGGCCTCGGGCCTTTTTTAAGACCTCGGGCAAATATTTTTCTATACGGACCTCCCAGCCGGTAAATAACATATATTTAATTATTCGGCTAAACGGGCCTGTTGTTTACACTTTAATAGAAATTTAACTATTTCATATAAGACTACAGTAGAAGCTCGTTATCTCGAACTCGGTTATCTCGAAAACCTCGCTATCTCGAACAAGAGTTGATTTCCCTTCAACATATTTCTTCACTGTTTTACTGTATAATTGACCCCGTTATTTTGAACTGCCGCCATCTCGAACTATTCTTTAATTACCTCTCTTGAGGGTTCCAGATAGCGGCGTTCCACTGTATATATAGAAAAGGTGTAATCTTACTAGAGTGCGTACTGTACCGTCGTAAATTTAAAGGCACTGTCACCATGATGCAAACTTGAAAAACTTCATAGACAAATTCAAGTTCACCTGCAACCTCGTACCCAGGCTCTTTGCTCGGCGCCCCCTAACACGTGGCTGGAGCAAACAGCCTGGTTCGTTGTGGTCATGTGACAATCATGAAACAGCAATTCTTGGTGGGGGAGGGGTGAATTTTGCGCTATGGCTGAATCGATTTCGGTAGCGTTGACTAGCTGGTTTAATAATAACACAAAAAGACTGTAAAGAGCTCTGGCGCTTTGCAGTAAAGTAAGTGAACTTGGTCTGATATTCTGACCCTGCAAAAGATGGTTCAGGAGCGCTAGCTCTAATATACGAGTATATATAACAACGGGAACAAGTTTACATAATATGGAAATGTGCGAAAGTAAAGTATTTTTTACTTTACATTGCTTTTTGATTACGACTCCCACAGCTAACAGTCCAAGCAAATTGAGTCTATGGATTAAGAGAGCGAAATATATAAGGCATGTAGTTTCACGTTCGATATTATACAAAAGTTGTTGACACGAAACCAACCGTACTTTGTTACGTAAATATTTTCTCTATTCTGATTTCCTAGGCGGTGAAGCCGAACGTTTCGAGGTACCTGATTTGATTCTGTTCAATTGACATTGTCGAATAATTCTGAATATTTTTTTCATAACATACATGTATTGGATTATTCTATAGCAAAGCAAAAAGATGGTAAACTGCCAAAATATATTTTTAATGAACAGACGTTTTGTGCGGAGCCTTTCATCAGAGTAAAAGCGCTCCGCTCAAAACGTGAGTATTTCATTATTAAAAATCTCAGGTGTTTACCACCTTTTCGATTTTCTACATTCAGAACACTGCCTATGCAGCACTATAATTTGTCACACTATTGGATTATTCCGTTGGATAATAAATTGTCAAAGTTTCAATGAAGTTTGACATGCATGAATAGCATTGAACTCTGAAGCAACCGACAAATAATAAATGATGCTCGAATTATGCTCTATTTTATCCGGACCAGTTCAATATCCAGTTGACATTGGCTTACATTTTTATACATATATTCCAATTGCAAAACGGTTAGAAATTGTATGCTCTAACATTAATACGGCTGGCGGTTTGGCAGTGTCGCGAGACATGTTCTTTTCCTGACATTGTTTACACAACGGCTCAATAACAAGACTTGTTTTATTCCGGAGAATCCGGATCACAATGCCAGTGATTATATAAGTTGGAGATAACTTCGCTAAATTATTCGCTATCCATATTAAAGTTGATATTCACGGCAATATAAACATAAACTGTACGACAAAAACGAATTCGGGCGACATTTACAACAGAATCAAGTTGGATCAAAACGCAACTTCATGCACCGAAGGAAATCAAAATTAAAAAAAAATATTTACCTTTATTTTCGATTAGCTTTGCGTTGACAACTTCATCTAACACAATGCTTCTCACTCTAAATAATTCAAAGGTTACTTTGTTGGAATTGTTGGCCATACTCTTTGGAAAAAACAACGTCAACGAAGAAACAACCTGCGGCTGTGATCCTACAGCTTAATACTATAGATACGCTCTGCTTTCAGTTTTGAAGCAAAGTGAACATTACAGTGTTCTTGACATCTTTCATAAGGTTGTGAAATCAGGTCAGTATTTTTCGAGTAACTTTCTTTCAATTAGCCATTGCAAAATATTGGTCGACGACAGTTTGTGTTTTGTTTTCTTTTGACATCAACGACATGACCACAACGGTACTGTCTCACCCCTCTCTCATTAATAATTATTTTACTGCACAGATTCTGGGCAGTCACATGACCACAACGAACCAGGGTCTTTGCTCCAGCCACGTGTTAGGGGGCGCCGAGCAAAGAGCCTTGGTACGAGGTTGGTTCACATGTTTAAAATTATGGTGAATATTACAGACTTCAAAACTTGGACTAAATATATAGTCGTAAGAAAATGCACTAATGACTTACTCTTTTACTGTTTTATGAATATTATTCCTTTCCTTTGCACACAAATATAATTTTTGTCTCGCGCAAAACTATTAATTAAGCGGTAATTTAATTTGACGCTGTGCCTTTAATACTCGCAAATTAACAATCAGAGTCACTTCTAACTGTACAATCACAGTTTCAGAGCGGTTCTACCTAAAACATTACTTAATGATTGCTTCTGAGAGTTTTGTACTTTTTAACAAACACTTAATATGCGCACGCTGTTCCGCAGATTTTCTAGGTGTGTCAAGGCTACCGCCAATAATTGCCGAAATTCAGTAGCCCGAATGAACGCCTGAGCAGGCGTCTTGTTAGTGATTAAAGAATGTGTTTGTGTGGAGAATAGCTCTCCTCTTGTAGACTTCCACAACTATCTTGCGAGTGACATAACCGTGATCTCTTTTCCAACCAAGGTTGGCTAACCGTTGGGCCAGACTTATCAAGTTCGAATTTCTCGAGGGAAACGTACAACTCGTACTTCGAAGGCACTCCCGACCAACTGCTGGTCGGCGACACGCCGGAAATCGAGAATCTCCGACCCAAGTCTCCGAAAGCGAAGAACAAAGGCGACGGTGGAAAAGGCCGTGGAGGAATGTGCCTAGGTGGTCCTTCGTGGGCTGGGCGAGGATTGCGGGGCATTGGGGGACGTGGAGGGACCGGAGGCCGAGGCGGGTTGACACGTGGTATCGGCTTTTCAATTCGTGGCAACAGGGGTATCAACAGAGGAGGTTTTCCAACACGATAAGGTTACCATGGGAAAAAAACCGTTTTAACAATAAATTTGAGCAGCTATGGTACACAACCATGGATTGTAAAAAGACTGGATAGGAAACTAACGCCTGTATTCTAAAAGCTGACTCATACTCGTCCTCAATGAGTGGGCGCCTCACACTCAATAAGTGCAACTCAACACTCAATGAGTCTCCATTCACCATCACTGAGTATGAGCCAACCCTAACTCTCCAACCATTCAATTGAATAGTGTTTAGAAAGTGAGTGTAGTCTCATACTCAATGAGGGTGAGCGGAGACTCATTGAGTGTTGAGTAGCACTTATTGAGTGTGAGGGACCACTCATTGAGTGTGAGTGTGAGTGTGAATGAGCTTTTGGAATACAGGGGTAAGGCAATGTGCATACAGTGTCGTTTCCGAGCGTTTTCATTTGAAACGCGTTTCAAAAAGCATCGTTTTCACGACGTGTTCACACGAAAACGGATGAAAAACGTCAATTGACGAAAACGTTTTTATCACTGGAAACGATATCTGATGATCGTTTTTAACTGTGCCGGTTTTTTTCGTGTGAACGTCAAAACGATGAAGTTGAAAACGACAAATTTAAAAACGTTCGGAAACGTCGCCGTGTGCACAGTCTAATAGTCACGTGGGGTATTTTGAGCCCTTTGATTGGTTATATCGCATTTCACTCAGTTTGCAAAATGGTTGAAACACAGTTGAAAATTGTGATGTCACCAATGACGTGAGTATGCTTGATTTACTGAGGTTTTTAAGTGAACTTTTCTTCAAATTCTTTATAATTATCCTCACATTCAGATGACTATATCGACATTTCAAATGATTTTATTACCTTGTAAAACTGCTTACAGCCGAAATGGAAATATTCCTCACTTCTTCTTCTGTAGTTCGTTGCGTATTACTGTATTTCTGTAGCCGCTACCGAAGCCTGAGAAAATTTTTTGGCTGAAAAGTGTACATATAAATAGTATAATTTAGCTTTAAATGGCATTTGATCATAATACAATGGATGCTTACCCAAATTGATACCAACAGGCGAATATTCATCAAGAATTGGCGACTTATATCGCTAGACTTTCCTCGCGGTTCAGTAGCGGCTACAGAAATAGAGTAATACACAACCAACTACAGAAGCGGAAGTCGGAAGGTATTTCAATTTTGGCTGTTAGCCACAATCGAGTGTTCGAGTTAAAAAATCATTGTTTTGATGTTTTCTGTGTTGTTTCGAAGAAAATGACGTCGCAAAATAGTACTTTATTTTTGTTTGGAATTTGCGATGCATATTTTACCTAGTAAACCATATTTTCTTGTAAAATGAGTAAGGCTTGGCCAAACGCTTTCAACATCGTATTCAACATCATTCTAAATACGGCTTTCACCTTGACAATACCATGTGTGGCGCATGTTTCCGTTTAACAAAGTTGAATGACTATGGCCAAATACGTTCAACATATTTAAACATCCTATAGAACAATTGACATGTTAAACGCGTGTTGAACATGTTCAAATTTCGTTCAACACCATTCAACAACGTTCAACAGGGTGCCAAACGCTTTCAACATGTTCAATTCAGCAGTGTTGAACGATGTTGAATGAAAAGTTGAAAGCGTTTGGCCGACATTGTATCTTATTGTGTACCTCCCTCCCTCCATCCCTCCCTCCTCCCTCCCTTCCTTCCTTCCTTCCTTCCTTCCTCTCCCTTCCTCTCCCTTCCTCCCTCCCTTCCTTCCTTACTTCCCTTCCTCCCTCCCTTCCTTCCTTCCTTCCTTTCCTTCCTTCCCTTCCCTTTCCTTGTGCTGAATTATCGTTTTTTAACCCTACTTTAAAGGTTGAAAAAATGGCCAAAATCGGTCAAAAAGTAAACAAAACAAAAAAAACTATATTTAGCCCAAATACAGCCTTCTCCTTCCCACAGAAGGTCTGAAAACGCTTTATTTTAATTCAAAAGTTCGAAAAATGGCAAATATTGGTGAAAAAGTAAAGGCTAACCCCTTTACATTTCTTTTCTTTCGATTTTTACTTGTATTCAATTAAGAATTTATTGGGAATTGGTTAAGATTACTCGAATGCACGAAAGGCTAAAAGAAGAGCTAATTGTGTCGTTGAAGAAAAGACGAGACGAAACGTTCGTAATTTAGAAGAACAGACAACAGAACATTAATCGCTTGGCTAAGGAAACGTCGAATTTAAAAGCCTCTTTAACTTCGTTAACAGAAGCAAACAAGACTCGAAGAACGCTGCCCGAGCCTCGAGTTTCAACTGCTATGGGAATGACAGGGAGTGGTTGGGGTATTGGTAAATTACCTCAAAGCCAAAGTACGCAATTGCGAGATACTGCGGTAAGTGGAAATAGTCTTATTCGAAAGCCAAACATGTACGACGGGCAAACCTCTTGGGAGGACTACCACGCTCAATTTTGCATTATTGCCGAAATGAATGGATGCGACGACCAAAAAATAACAGCTTTCTCAGCGACCAGTCTTAAGGGGCCAGCGCTGCAGGTGTTAGAAAATCTCTCAACCCAGAGAAGACAAGACTATGAAGCTTTAGTGACTGCCTTGGAAAATCGATTTGGTACGGCGCACCGCACAGAGATTTCCCGAGTAAAGTTTATGAGCCCGGTTGGAAAGCGTGACGAAGAGTTACCAGCAGCAGCAGAATACATGGAAAGACTAGATCGTTTGGCCTACCCTGAAGCCCCAAGTGGGATTAACGATACACTCGCCCGCGATCAATTTGTTGACTCGTTGCCCGATGAGGTTATGCGACTACGACTCCGACAAGAAAGACCTTACACCTTACAAAAGGCATTAGAGTTAGCGCTGGAGCTCGAGTCATATCAGTTAGCTAATCGACAACAAAGAATTCGAGTTTCTCGGGAAGCAAAGCTAGCTGGAAACGAAGAGACTTCTCGAAATTCTGTAGGGAAGACGGAGGAGATAGCCAAGAAAGTGGAGAATGAAAGTAACCAAATTACGCAATCAATGAAAAGGCTTGAGGCAATGATGCGAAATTGTCTTAAAAATTTAAAATCGCCTACGAGGGATTCCAGACGTGACGGCTGTTGTAGATGTGCTGTTGACCATTTCCGCAGAGAGTGCCCACAAGCAAGCCCTCCGAGACAGAAAGGACTCGTCCTCCGGAAAGCAACCACGCAGCTTCGGAAAGTCGCGGTCAACGGGGAGGTACGACACCACCGTCGGAAAACGTCGAGTAGCTAGTCTTGGGGGGTGGGGGTGGGGTGGCGGAGATCAGCTGGAAAAGGAACAAGTAATGCCCTGGAATTTGTTGTAAAAACTGCTTCACAGCCATTCCACAGAAATGACACATTGTTGAAAACAAATTAAATCAACATAACACCACCAACAATACCATTATTGGGTGCTACAATACCTTGCCCTTCTGGAATGTGGAAAAAAATTACCATAATTACCCACGGGCATTGTGGGGACAGTAATAAGAACATAGATTATTCATCGATTAGAACAAATATTGTTACTTTTTAAGAAAAGTGTCCCATTTCTTGTATCAAAACTATTTTATGTATTCAACATGCCATTGCTATTTAGTAACTTATTTCAAATTCTAAATTTCAAAAAGAGGTATCGGCTTTGTGTTAGCCCAGTATTCTCATTTCCTGTCAATTTGAACAACTTTTTTAATGAAACTTAGTTAATGAAACCAATCCCCCAAATTAAAATCTAGGAAAATATTTTCAGTAGTTTCAGAGAAAACTCACCGTCAAGTTTGTCACGCGAGTCACGTCACGTGAGTCACAAGAATAGAATTCAAAGCCGTTGAGACATTCATATCAGTCAAATGGAGTGGATCAAGGAACAAAACAACACAGCATGTTAAATAGATTTAATTTTAACTTTTGTAAGACATATACTTAGACAAGATACAATGACACTCCAGTGAAGTTTGAGGAAAAACATTTGTAGTCAACGAAATAATGTTTAATGTGACTCGCGTGACATAAACATGTGACTCGCGTGACGAGTGGCGAATAACATAACAAAAAGCCAGTTTAAATAACAAAAGTCAATGCTTTTGTTTTCTCATTGTTTGTTGGAGCCATTAATGCCATTTGCAATGATAATTTAGAACAAGATGGACAACTGGAAGCATATTTTTAGAAATGCCACAGGTACCTCCAGATCACTACATGAGAATTTGTATAAAATGGCTTTTAATAGTGTTAAAGCAGTCAAATCAATATTTTAAGAATAGAACTTGAATTAAACGCATATAATTAATATGTTGCCAGGAAAATAAATAAGAATGCCAATGATTGAAACTTTCTCATTTCTGGCGTCACGTGAGTCACATGGCCATAAGTCATTAAATCGAAGGCTTAAAATATAAATTTTTAGGAATTAAATATATTACTTAAATTATCTCCCCAGGGCTTCCTTATCTAAAGCAAGCTTGCTTTGTGCTAAATTAAAAGTGGCAGAAAAAAACTTTTTTAACCTTAAAATGTTGTGACTTTGTCACGCTAGTCACAATGGAATGACTGTTCAGTTAGAGAAACATTTATAATGGAGGTTAACGCGTGGAGGGGAAGTTTGTGTCAGTGTATAGTCGATACAGGGTCAAACATTACAATTGTTCGACCGCATGTCGCTAAGGTGATGGAGTCGCCTAAAATTTCCCCGAGTTGAACTGTTTTGCGTACAGTCACAGCTGGAGAAACAGCTCCAGTCATTGGACGAGGGAAACTGAAGATAGCAGTAGGAGGTCACGAGATGGAACATGATGTCTGGATAGCGGACATAGTGGAAGAAGGGATAATTTAACTAGATTACCTTATGCCAACCGGCTGTCAAGTGGATTTGGCAAGAAAAATTTTGAGGAAAAGAGGACGTAAAAAGATGGTGTGAGCAATGTGACTTTGCGCAGCGCAAGGAAAGGGGTCCTTCTGGAAGGATTAAAGTGCCCTTGGGTTCCTATGTTGTTGATATCCCATGGAAGGGATAGTTATAGACGTCCTGGGTCCTTTACCGATCTCTGAAAAAGGTAACAAGTATCTATTGATTGCCATGGACTACGCGAAATACCGCCTGCCCGAAAACCATATTTAGTATTTACCGTGTATGCTTTGGCGAAGCATGAGATCATGACAATGTCTGGAATTATTAATAACAATCGAAATATAGTAAGGTTAGATATACAGCCGAAACAGAGAACGTAGGAATCGAACGTTTCGAGCGAAGGCCCTTCGTCGGAGAGAAAGAGAGAAGGCCTTCGCTCGAAACGTTAGACTCCTACGTTCTCTGTTTCGGCAGTATATCTAACCTTACTAAATTCTGATTGTTGTTTAACACTAGACTGAAAGCCAGCCGCCTATCTCATCTCGTTCTCACTCCTGACCTACTCTCAGGAGTGAGAACGAGATGAGACCGGCGGCTGGCTTTCAGTCTAGTTTATAAACAGTCTACGCAGCACACTATTTTTATTTCACTGTTTGGGATTATTAATGATGGCTGTTCTGTACTCGTCGTCTCTTCCTTGAAGAGTAACTATAAACGATCAAATCTCTTCTCTTGAATCGCTTAACTACACAGCAATTTAACTATCCGATTAACCATTTGCAGATGTAGTGCGATCACCGCGTCACTTTTAATTTACCAATGAAACAACAACCATGCTTCATGCATCACTATTATTAGCTCACGTTCTGATTGGTTCTCTTAAACAAACATATTCGGTGGGCGGAATTCAGAAACATATTGTTTTCGGGCAGGCGGTATTTCGCGTTGCCCGCCTACCGCCCGCGCCCGAACTCCCTAATACCGCCAGCTACGCCAGCTGGCGAAGGGCCTTCGCTCGAAACGTTAGATTCCTACGTTCTCTGTTTCGGCAGTATATCTAACCTAAGTTACTATATTTCGATTGTTGTTTCAACACTGCCTACGCAGCACGCTACTTTTATTTCACTAAATGTTGCTAGGCCTTCTCGTTTCCAGCCTCTCCCCAGTCTTCCCAATAACCCAAACCGACTACGCGGCCAAGCACATGACGGAAACGAAAGGTGGAGAAACTAAGCTAGATCATGGTCATCTCGAATTTCCGATTTATTAGTTAAATAGATGTTCAAGTTTCGTTTTTTATTGATCGTAACATCGTTCAGCTGATGTTTCGAAGTGTGGAAAAACCCTCGGTTTTCGGGTCTGGCATACTCTGAAAAAGACACTATTTCAGCACGGGTTTTTATCGGAAGCACTCGCCAGTCGGTTTCAAAAATCAGAAAAACAAATACATTAATCATTGCCGACTGCGATTAACATTTCAATGGCGCTGCGGGACTGCGGGAGACATTTCAGGATCCAGCTTCGCTCAATTGGGCTATACTGATCGAACAAAAAAAACCTCGTATTTATTCACCATATATAAAATTACATATATACGCAACATTGCATGTGTACAGTATTTAGTATAAATACAGTATTTCGAAACATCAGTATTTCGTTCCTCGAAATTCACGGCAGTTTTCAGCTTTTCCATTTTGCTATGTTGAAAATATTAGCCCATCAGCAAGTTAAGATTGCCGTTTATTTTCATATATACGGTAAATCACAAACGGAAGCTTTCAGTCGCAACATACAAATCGGCTCAGAACTGCTGATTTCGAACTGCAGTTTACGGTGTGATGTAAATGCGGATCTATTCTTTATCATATACTGTAAGGCCTCTAATATAGATGTATACCGTCTCTGGCAGTAATATCCCGTCTCAGGTGGCCATTTTTTACTCCCAGGCAGTCCCAGGCAGTAATTAGTCAAGGTAGAAAAGGTACAAAGACTTGTGTGCGCTGAGTTTTAAGTTCATCTCATTCCGACGTGAAGTAGTTTGTACCAGCTTCTACTCTTATTATACTTTGGTGCTTGATTTGGGAAATAAAATCATAATTCTTTTAATTCTTTGAATGTTTGAATGGTGACAAATTGGTAACAGAAACGAGAATTTGTGGTAACACCACGTTTATTACTTCCGCCAGGTTTGTGTTTTTACCTCTGTTTGTCTGTCTGTTCACCTGTTTTCTATGAGTCTGTCTGTCACCAGGATATCTCACAAAATACCCCACAGGTTTTCAGGAAAGTTTGCGGAAAGATTGATCACAGATCAAGAATTAAACCTTTTAAATTTTGTTGAATTTTGTTGAATTTTGGCAACCTCGTTCCCAGGGCCTGTCTGAAATTGGCCAGTAGAGCGGGAAAAGGCCCTGATATCTAGTGACTCTGCATTTTCATTGGTTGATTTTGTTAAACATTCCTCGTGAAAGATATTCATGCATAGTTTGGTGCCAGTTATAATCAAATAGCTTCAACAGGGCCACCAACAGGGCCAATGGGACCAGCATTACAATGAACTTCTCCCACAGGACTGTCATTAATCCAAATTATTTTGCATACTAATGAACTAAATTGCTAATTTATTACACCCCAGTATTTCTGGGTGCTGTGACCAGCCAATGCCAGAGCCTTTTCCCACCCTCCCAATTTCAAAAAGGCCCTGGGAACGAGGTTTGGAATTTTGGATAAGAAATAAATATAAATCTAACCACAAGATTCTCCATCTAGAAAAATGCTGGTTGTTGATTACTTAAATTTAAAGAAATGTCTTAAGGCAAAATAATTTTGGGGTCACCAAACTCGTTTTTGAAATAAATTGGATTAAATGTAAATTTACAGCCATTTTGAAATGTCACTGTTGTGTTGCCATGGCAATGGCTGACTAAAACACATTATCTGTTAACAGTGTTTAATGTCTTGAACGTTATTCTATGCATAATGTTAGTTTCACTCTTTTTCAAAATATTCATGAGCAGTACTTGCATTTTTGAAGAAATAGTTGGGAGCCACCTTGCCCTTGGATTGGCATTTGCTCTGATAAAGATCTGAGTCAACAGGTCAAAAGCTCAGCAATGAATAATAAACGTGGTGTTACCACAAATTCTCACTTCCATTAAAATCGTGGTTTGTTGCAAAGAAAGGCATTAGTATCTTTGAATGTTGCACTCAGATAACTTGTAAATGAGGACTGTATTGTTGTCATTCTAATTACGAAGTAAGAATCTTGATTCCTAATTAAATTCTATTTCATCAGTTCATCACTGTAATTGTTACCTTGATTGGGTTACAACTTGATTTAGGAATCATAGTTGCTTGAAACAAAATCTCCAATTGTTGTTCTCAGATGATTTGTAAATAGGGGTTGGATTGTTAAGCCTGGTTTCCATAAGATCGTCCTGATCATCCTGATCACCTGAATCCATCCAATCAGATTGGGTAATTCAAAATATCTCTAGTCTGATTGGGAAAATTTGGGCAACTGGGTGATCAAGATGATCGTATGGATCAAAACCAGGCTTCATTACTTGGGCAAACAATGATAGCACTATTCTAGGTTTTACACCATTATTATTTTGTCAATGTTGCAAAATGGCAACTATTGCATCAAACAAAAATGTTTTGTTTTGTTTTGAGGCGAGGTGACTGTATTTGCAGGCTAAGTGTTCAGAAGAGAGTCTCATTTTTTTGGTTTGGTGCTTTCCTTTGAAGAAAAAGACAGTTGCAAGGATATATGCTACAATTAACTACCAATACTTCCTTCCTTTTTCTTTCTTTCTTTCTTTCTTTCTTTCTTTCTTTCTTTCTTTCTTTCTTTCTTTCTTTCTTTCTTTCTTTCTTTCTTTCTTTCTTTCTTTCTTTCTTTCTTTCTTTCTTTCTTTCTTTCTTTCTTTCTTTCTTTCTTTCTTTCTTTCTTTCTTTCTTTCTTTCTTTCTTTCTTTTCTTTCTTTCTTTCTTTCTTTCTTTCTTTCTTTCTTTCTTTCTTTCTTTCTTTCTTTCTTTCTTTCTTTCTTTCTTTCTTTCTTTCTTTCTTTCTTTCTTTCTTTCTTTCTTTCTTTCTTTCTTTCTTTCTTGCTCCCTCCATCCCTCCCTAACTTACTCCCTCCCTTCCCTCCTTCCCTCCCTCCCTCCCTCCCTTCATTCATTCATTCATTCATTCATTCATTCATTCATTCATTCATTCATTCATTCATTCATTCATTCATTCATTCATTCATTCATTCATTCAACATTATTGTCAACAGTACTCGGTAATTTAGTAAGGTTTTGTAAAGCCTTCAACTGCCCTTTAGTTTTAGTAGGAAGCTCACCGATTCGCCAAAATTGGGCACTACTACCAAAATCACAAGAGTGTCTTTTCCGGAAGAAAAAACGTTGCTTGGAAGGCGGCCAATCGTCAACGTTTTATGACGTCACGCTCAGGAATGCAGCGTGCCATGTGAACGAATTAACGAAATCAGTTTTCGTTCGAAGCATGGAAATAACAGGAAAGGAAAAGTTTGAAAGCAATGTAAAATGTCTGCATTGATACTTAAAATCTTCTATGGAAAGGACAGGTGTCAAAACGTTTACACCAATTTCGTTGAAGTTCACAATTTTAAGAGTCTCGTATCTGTTACACGGAAGAAAATCTCTTACCTCGATTCCATCCCGGACACCGAGTTGAGAATCGAATACGAAGATGACGAAGGGACCTTTGTAAACCTCAAAGAATTTGACCAGGAATCGGCGTTCGTAGATGCGCTTCGGTGCGCTAGAGTTGTTCAAGGATCTGACAACCGTCGATTGAAACTAAAAGTTCTGGAGTCTACAACCCCCCAAGCACGAAAATTTCAAAGGATGCGCCGATGCTTCCTGTTCTCAAGCTTCCACAAGCCATGCACATGGTTCTTCAAGCTCAGCTGTTTTACCTGCCAGGAAACAACTTAACTTTAGCGAAACGCGTACTTCTACTACATCTATGAAGACGACGACGTCGACAGTCCATTATAGTTCACCACTCGAAAGGCATATTGCAGATACTGAAGCTGAACTATGTCCACAAGAAGAGGCGGTAAAAAAACTGAGTTTTAAAATCGCACAGTTCAAATCGGCTATTCCAAACGTCGAGAAAAAATCTCCTGTCTGTGGGAACTGCCATAGACGGGAAAATCACAATCGTGTGAACTGTCCATATAAGCGCATAAATGTGAATCTGTCTTTGCTTGTGGAGAGTTAGAAAAACACAAAGATGAGAAAGACCAGCTTCGAGCCCTCCAAAGCGAATTCAACTCTGAAACACAAAAACTAAAGAAACTTAAACTTCATCTCGACTGTAAGAAATTATCACAAACCAGGACAGCAAGTTCATTCAATGCCAACATGAGAAAAAAACTGATAGAAAGTAACAGAGATAAATATATGTCCCCAGAGGGAAGAGAAAACTGGAGAATTATCAACATGGATCTGAGTTTGCTGGATCAACATTTTAAAGGAAAAGTTCCAGATGATGACACCGATTTGCAGGACTCACTTGAAGACATACGTATTCGCAGACTACTTAGTGGTCCAAAGTTTACATGTAAACAAGGTGACAAGGTCGAAGAATTGTGGAAGATGAAAGGTCTTCAATGGCCAGGATCTGATTCAGAGACAGTTTCAAAACAGGAACAATTCTTAAACCGCAACTATACAACTGCAGGCCAATCTTCAGGACAACGCCACCACTGCGAATCACCAGCGAATATTTCCCTTGTTCAACTTCTAGCGCCAACGGACGAGACGGAAGAAAATGAACAGTTGCAAATCGCGTTGAGAGAAAGTCTTCAAAAACAAAACAATGACAATGTGCCTGAAGTGCTTGAAACACCGGAAAAAGAAGCAAGTTCTGTTTATAGCGATACATCTTCGACTTCAGATAATGCAAACGAAGCTGCCATGATTTTGATGGACCTAATGAAAGGAAATTGACATGTCGTGCGGTCATCAGACTATTCACATCACTGATTAATATATATACTCTATATTTGAACTTCTATTGTTGAGTTTGGGTTTCTTTCTATATATACTTCAAGTTCAAATTCATAAAACTACAGGGTTAACGATTATATTATTACTTTATTTTTGCCGTGTTTTGACAGATTTTATTTCTATTACTTGGAGAAAAGGTATTTTCATTGTATGCTCGTTGACACGTTGTTATTGTTGAAATATTGAAGATTTTGTTCTTAATTGCTGGTTGTTATTATGGGTTTTGTATTTATTTGACATATACTCTTGATATTTGATAGTAATAAAAGAATAAAACAATCAATTTTTAGACTATTTATAAAATAGCTTTATTTTTTCAAAAGGTAAAAATACGCTTGATTCATAATGCAACAATGTCAACAAACGCAAATAACCTCACGCCTTTACTAGTAGGTAAGTTTATAAACATCGGAGGCAAACCATTCGGATGCCAAAATTAACGCATTTAGTATTTACACAACTTATTCAAAAGCAGAGAAAAAAATAGCTGCAGCGTGCCAGTGTAAGACACAACAGGATGGGTCATAACATTCTCAAACTCAGAATGCCTGTGGAATATTCATGCATGACAATTTCAGGTAATTAATCACATGTATAAATATGCCGACAGCAGGGTGTTTAATATTTATAGCCAAAAATAAAACAATTCTGCGTTTACCCGACGTTGAGAAATAGTGATTATTATAATATTTTATAATATAATTGTCAGACACAAAAAGTTCAAAGCACTATATATTAGTTGTTTATATTTTTTAGGGTTGAAAATAGTTTAAGTGACGGTAAAATCCAGCCATATCGCCTTCGGTAATCGTTGACAACGCTGCATAGATTGCAGCAGGCACGTTAACTTCAAGAAGCTGTGAGTATTCGTCACGTCGTAGTACAGTTTTAAGTTTGTTAAAAACCAATTCCGCAGCGTTAAACTCTGGCGAGCGAATTGGCGTATACAAAACAGCTATACCCATGTCGTTAAGCCAGCTGGCAACTGCCTGACCACCATTATGACGATGAATTGCAGCATTATCATAGACAACAACATCGCCGTTTTCAAGAACTGGTAATCTACTTGAGGTGGTATTTTCTACAGCTTCACCCCAGAAGTTTAAAAAGTCAACAGTATCGGCTCCCCCAAAAACAGTATTCGCGTACAGCACACCCTAAATTCCACATAGCAGATTAAGAGTATAGTTTGCTCCTTTCGTTTTTCCATACACAATTTCTGCGGCCCGGGTTCCTTTAAGCGAATGTCCGTAGCATGGATGACCGACACCTGCGTGGACACCTGCTTCGTCAAAAAACTTGACTTTACCAGGAGGCGTACCATGAAGAAACTCTAAAAATCTCTGAGCGTAAGCCACATTTCTATCTGTAAATTTGTCGATGGGCTGTTTGGATAGTTTTTTCCTTGTCCATTGCCCATCGGACATGCGGTTGCGAACAGTTCTTCCTATAGCACTTATCGAAGTCCCCCGTCAATGTCGCAATGGCGCTCTAGCTCGTTTTTGATCGTTGCGTTTGTCACAGATGGTTTATTTCTTTTAAGAAATTCCACCAGCTGGACATCTTCTGGTTTTAGATGGGCAGGATTACCCGTTTCATGTCTGGGGCGAGCAACAGTTCCTTCAGAACACACTTGACACCACACCTTTCTAACAGCATCAGGCCATATTTTAAAATGACTAGCAACTTCAGTAAAGCTGCCAGGAAAGAACCCAGTTGCCATGTCCCCTCCCTGGTTTACTATATAGTCGATAATCCCATTTCTTGTCTCTTCACTCAAAGCTTTCCCCCGAATAAATGATCGTCCTTTGCTAGATACTTTGTACATCATTCTGATTTCCTTCACAATCACATGGCACGCTGCATTCCTGAGCGTGACGTCATAAAACGTTGACGATTGGCCGCCTTCCAAACAACCTTTTTTCTTCCGGAAAAGACACTCTACTGATTTTGGTAGTAATACACTTAGTATATTGGTATGCCTTTAATACTGACCTTGTAAAATGTAAACTATTCAGTCCATATTTAGCTTGCTTTCAAGAGGAGTTTCTTGTTATTTTTATTCAAATGTTTTCTCCTGTCTTTTAGCCAATAATATGCTCCATAGCGGTTTGCATCAAGCCAAAATAAAGATGGACAAACTTCGGTCCAGTAGTCGGCAGCCATTTTGAAAACAATTCGGTTAACAAATGATAAGACAGGTACTTCGTTTAGTGTTATTATAGCACCACACTATGACCTAGCCTGGTACCCTGGCCCAATCAAAGAATATGGGCTAGGTAACCACTAAAGACTTCTGCTTTCCTATTGGTTGAAATTTCGCGCGTTTTTGTTGGCTATGAATGAAATTGCAATCGTCATAAGTGGATTTAGCCCTGATGACGTGGGAATGCGATTAGTGGTTACCTGGCCCATATTTCTTTTGAAATTGGGCCAGGGTACCAGGCTAACTATGACCCAGACCAATGTACCAGAATGCTTTGCCAGTATTCCAGGGTTTCGGCCACAAGGGACGACTCCAGGGACGTCCAGTCCTTTTGTGGCTTTTCCACAACATATCGTCACATTTGTTTTTTCCAAGTTTGTCGTCAAGTTTCAGTGAGTCTCAAGATTTTAGCAATCTTTTCGATACTCTACAACATAAACCCTAACCCTAGTCAGAAATCTGGTTTACCCAGGTCCCTCTAGGTTTTTGGAAAAACATATTTGATGACATATTTTGGAAAAGGCGCCGAAGGACTGGACGCGTCCTTTGAGTCATGCCTTTTCGCCTAAACCCTAGAATACTGGCAAAGCATTCTGGTAGTTGCAGTCACGTCATCGTGCAAATGGTCTATTTCACGCCTTAATAAGGCATTTGCACGATGACATAAAATAGCATTGCCCCTTGCCGCAGCCATGCCGCGACTCTTACGGCTATATGGAAACCAAGCTTTATAATGTGCTACGGACAGAAGGAAGAGCTTTTCAAAAGATGGAAATTGTGGAGTAAATAACATACAGACAACAAAATGGAATTTATGTTTTATTATGTCATAACTTAACTATACAAATAAAGTAACCTTATTGGATGATTATAGAACGACAATTGTTCTGATTGTAATTACTTTGTGCCATGCATCATCTATCATGCATTATCTATATTTTTAGATGTCTAGATTTAGGTTTTTATTTATTCACAGTACTTGTTTATGATAGGCGGCGGAAGATAGGTTTGGTAGGGGGGGGGCTGAACTTCGAGCGCCGAAGGCGCGAAAAACCTCTAGGGGGGTCCGAGGGCATGCCCCCCGGAAAATTTTGACATCTAGAGTCTCTGAAATGGCATTTGCTGCGTTTTGGGGGAAGATTTTACAGTATCCTAAACGTCATAAAACGTTTACCGCCCTAATTTTTTTCGTTCTTTCTTAAATCTTGGCTAAGACGAAAACGGCAATTCATTGTTCAAACTTTGAGAAACATTTCGATATGGCTCATCCATAATACTTCTGGTCAGCAGTCATCAAATGCTAATACGTGGAGTACTTCCTGAAATGAGTTTTGAGCTATCACACCATCACGATTTTTCTTACGATTGTCACCCTGCAGTGATATGGAATTTTCAAAATGCTGTATACCGAAGATGTATAAATATTCAACATATAATCATCCTTACCTTCGGCGCAAAGGCAGGGGGGATCAGCCTCCCTTTCCCCCCACTTTTACAAAGTTGGGGGGGGGGCTTTAGCCCCCAGCCTCCCCCCCCCCGGTTCCGCCGCCTATGTGTTTATCCACTTAGAGATTTATTTATCTCAAACTCTAATTATTTACATAGCTAAAACTTATTTATGATACTTATGCATTTTACATATTAGTTTATAGTTGGTGTGATGTCAAACGACTTTACCAACTGAATAAATGTAGATTTAGATCCATATATACCACCATTACCACCACCACCACGACTAAATTTACGACCGAAAAAGATGGCGGCGATACATTTAACCACAATCCTTTGCGACCTCAAATCAGCTCAAATAACAACTAAACATTGTTTATCATGCTAAGATGGATTAAGTAAGCAAGAACTTCATTCCTACCAAAGTTGATCGTTTTAAAACCATATCTTAAAATAATTCTGCAAGAAACAATACTGCATGCAAAGGATTGTGGTTAAATGTACAAGTCGCCATCTTTTTCCGTACGGTCAATTACAACTAGCATCACCACGACTACTATTACGACTACCACCACCACCACCACTACCTTTACTACCACCACCACTTCCACCACAACCTCCACCACCACCTCGACTACCACCACCACCACCTCTACTACCACCACCACCACCTCCACCTTTACTACCACCACCACTTCCACCACCATCTCTACTACCACTACCACCTCTACTACCACCAGCATTTCCACTACCACGTCCACCACCACCTTTACTACCACCACCACCTCCACCTTAACTACCACCACCACTTCCACCACCTCCACCACCACTACTACCACCACCACCTCCACTACCACCTCCATCTCCACTACCACCACCACCTCCACTACCACCTCCACCACCACTACAAACACCACATCCACTACCACCTCCACTACCACGGAAGGAGGGAGGTACTACCACCACCATTTCCACCACCACCTCCACAACTAATCACCACCACCACCACGGCACCTCCACAATTACGACCATCTCCATCACCACTACCACCTCCACCACTTCCTCCACGGCTACCATCACCTCCAGCAACAACATTAACACTAACACAACCTCCCCCACTACTACCTCCACCAACCACCACTACCTCTTCCACAATAGCCTGGCTACCTCCACAACCACCACCTCCATCACCACTACCTCTAACACCACCACTACCTCCACCATGGCAAACACCACCACTACCTCGACCATCATCACCCGTATTTAATCTACTACGATTATATGAAATAAAACTGATAAATTAACAACCTCGTGCCCCGGCCCTGCTTTCAAAATGGAGAGCTGAGAAGGCCATATATATAGCAAAAGCTAGTCAAATGACTCCAATAATCTTGAAGTATTTTGCTACGTAGCTTATATACTGTTCCGGGGGATCAGTATAGTCACTGATAAACAGAATAGTTGGTTTGTATATGTACAACTATTCAGAAAATTATTTAAGATTACCGTATACCTTCACACAAGTGTCTCCAGTCTAAAAGACGTAGTGTGTCCGCATTATGTTGCAGATAGCTTAACTTCCACATCAAATTAAAGCTTATAAATTATTTGCGAGAATTATATGCCAACAATTTTCGATTTTAATGAATCAACGATTTTTTCACCATCGTTTAGAGGGATATCGTGATCGCCTTTCACAACCTTTAACTCAGACTGGTTTTTGTTATTTTTATATTCGATTCTTTCCTGCGAGTAGTACTGATACAAGGCGCTAAAAACAGTGTTGGGGTTTTTCAGTATTTGATTCTAGTGAAAAGTCATACAACATTTTGTAAATTGGTAAGAAAAAGCCTGAAGTAAACGCATGGGAATGGCCGTCGACGTAAAAGCTTTCGAAAGTATGGAATTCCACGACAAAGTTTTGTAGGTGATATACAGTATATTTATCTATCATCTCTGAAAATTTTAAAGAACTCAAAGCAATCTCCTTTAATTTGTAACTCTTTAAAATCTCCCCTTGTTGAGAGGAATACATTTCAAGAAACAATCGGTACTCGGAAGGAAATTTTCCCTAAAAGTTTACCCCTGATCAAAAACTTTACATTGTAATTTCACTATTTACTTGTATTTCTTGAAGTGGTTCTTTGATGAAAATATTGTTGGCAATGTTTTTACATAATCCTAAAGATGTTATGGCAGTTGGTTATCGTGCAAAGTTTCATTTCAAAATTCGTTGAAGAAAAGGTGATATCTTACGTGTGAAGTTTGTATTTTGGAGCGCCGCCATTAAAGTGGCCGAGCTTGAGGAGAATGAGTCGAGGAAGCTTATGACGTCATAAACTCAACAACAATGACCCTTTTCTTGACAACAACAATGATCTTTTGTTTTTGTTGAGTCTAGGACGTCATAAGTTTTCCTAAACTCATTCTTCTCAAACCCGGCCAATTTAATGCCGGCGTTCCGAAATACAAACTTCGCACGTGAAATTCAACTTTGTTTTTGAGAATTTCGAAATAAACTTTGCACAATTACCAAGTACCACAATATCTTTAGTATTATGCAGAAACATTACCAACAATATTTTTATCAGAAATGCACTTTAACATTTTTTTGGTACAAACATTTAGCGTGAAATTTTAACATGGTCCAAAAAAAGTTTGTTCGAAAAAAATTCGTCTCAGAAGGTATACGGTAACTAATAATAATGACATACAAGGCGCGGTATACTCCTAATAAATCAATCGTATCAGTTAATCTTAAAGTTGATAAGTGTCGCTAAAAATTAAGATTATTACAGTTTATACTTATTCAAGGTCATTGAAAGCAAGAAGAAAAGGCCACGAGGACGAGGTTGATAAATTAGTTCAACGTACATCAGAAATATTTTTTTACGGATTTTTCTACACATCAGGAAAGACTCGGTTGACTACAACATAGCCGTGTCCGTTGTCTTGAAATCCCTCAATATTTTCTTGATTCCTGCCACTGTTGTACGACCCACCACCACCACCACACGAATAAACCACATTGTCTCCTGATGCCCCTCCAGAATACCCTCCACCACCTCCTGCACCACCTCCCCATCCATCAGCACCACCACCTCCTCCTCCAAATCCACCTACTGCATTATAGCGCCTAGCACGTCCTCCTGCTCCACCTTGTAAGAAACTTTTACCTCCTTCTCCACCATTGCCATACTTTCCACCAAAATATTTACTACTTCGTCCATTGCTGTAAAATCCTCCTCCTCCACCGCCTGTAGGAAGAGAAAATGAGATTCATATGGATAGAAGAACAAAACGATCTCTATACTTTATATCAATAAAGTATAGAGAATATTTTGTGTGCTATTAATATTTTGTTTGCATATCAATACATCTTTGAAAAAATAAAAGAAGTTTATTTTTATTTATTTATTTATTTTATTTTATATAATATATTTGTCGCTAATTAAAAGTGACAGGAGAAAGAAACAGGCCATAATGCCCCAATTGACATCCGTCTCCTCAATGTTATCGTCTCATACATTGCACTAGGTAAGATTTACAAACATTCAAAAACATGCATAAAATAATAATAATAATAATAATAATACTAATACTAATAATAATAATAATAATAATAATAATAATAATAATAATAATAATAATAATAATAATAATAATAGATTCGACGAGATAATACCCAGAACGCAGCCCGGACTGGCCAAATGGAACAGAGGCAAGAGCAGACAAAGTGTATAGTGCATGAGATAAGTCAAGCCATGGTTTTGGTATAGTCGCAAGAGTCGAGTCGATCAAAAATCGGGCCAAACTATGGGATTCAATAAACGATAGGACCGAAATCGTTCAAGCTGAACTAATTACTCGAATGCACGAAAGGCTAAAAGAAGAGCTAATTGTGTCCTTGAAGAAAAGACGAGACGAAACGTTCGTAATTTAGAAGAACAGACGACAGAACATTAATCGCTTGGCTAAGGAAACGTCGAATTTAAAAGCCTCTTTAACGTCGTTAACAGAAGCAAAGAAGACTCGAAGAACGCTGGCCAAGCCTCGAGTTTCAACTCCTATGGGAATGACAGGGAGTGGTTGGGGTATTGGTAAATTACCTCAAAGCCAAAGTACGCAATTGAGAGATACTGCGGTAAGTGGAAATAGTCTTATTCGAAAGCCAAAAATGTACGACGGGCAAACCTCTTGGGAGGGCTACTGCGCTCAATTTTGAATTATTACCGAAATGAATGGATGCGACGACCAAAAAATAGCAGCTTTCTTAGCGACCAGTCTTAAGTGGCCAGCGCTACAGGTGTTAGAAAATCTCTCAACCAAGAGAAGACAAGACTATGAAGCTTTAGTGACTGCCTTGGCAAATCGATTTGGTATATACGTCGCACCGAACAGAGATTTCTCGAGTAAAGTTTAAGAGCCCGGTTAGAAAGCGTGACGAAGAGTTACCAGCAATAGCAGAATACATCGAAAGACTGGATCGTTTGGCCTACCCAGGATCAATTTGTTGACTCGTTGCCAGATGACGTTATGTGACTACGACTCCGACAAGAAAGACCTCCCACTTTACAAAAGGCATTAGCTGGAGCTCGAGCCATTTCAGTTAGCTAATTGACAACAAGGAATTCGAGTTTCTCGGGAAGCAAAGCTAGCTGGAAACGAAGAGACGTCTCGAAATCCTGTAGAGAAGACGGAGGAGATAGCCAAGAAAGTGGAGAATGCCAGTAACCAAATTACGGAATCAATGAAAAGGCTTGAGGCGATGATGCGAAATTGTCTTAAAAATATAAAGTCGCCTACGAGGGATTCCAGACGTGACGGCTGTTGGAGATGTGCTGTTGACCATTTCCGCAGAGAGTGCCCACAAGCAAGCCCTCCGAGACAATCTCGTACCCAGAGCCTGCGATCCTTTTGGTCATTACCAAGGAACGGAGGCTCTGGGAAACTCCGATGAAAAAGACCCCAAAATTGGGTTTTTGTTCCCAGTCCTCTGGTTCCCAGTTCCCTATAATTTGTAACAATCATCGACGATCGTTCGCTTGTTCGAAGACCAGGAAAAATATTTGTTTACCGATAAAAAAGGCCCAACATGTTTTACAAAGCTCTCGACAATACAATCGATACAAATGGCCTTTCTTCGCTTTTCTCAAAATCGTCAACCAGACGATTTGACGAGTGTGTTTTAAATGTCCGCGTCGCCGTCAGCACTCGGCAGTAATCGGCTCAGCCGCTCAGGTAAGAAATTTTACTTTTTGCCAGGAATTTTAGCGAAACTACATCGACCTTGTATTCTCTAATATAATTTTAAAGTTCTGAGACGAAACTGCGAAGAATTACGAGACGAGTCAGACGATGGATGTTTGTTGGGCGACGAAGCGACAATAATAATAGTTTTAACTTGTAAATTGTCGGTATTTTTGCTGTTTTGAATTATTTCATGTGTTCAATTATATTTTGGGTCTGTCGTGTATAATTATGTGTTACAGAACGTCGAGAAATCGATTAAACAAGTTAGCAACGTGCACAGTATTTGAAATTTTACTGTTTTTAAACTAACCAATCACATGACGAGTTTCATCGGAGTTTCCCAGAGCCTCTGATTCTTGGTAGTAGCCAAAAGGATCGCAGGCGCTGGGTACGAGATTGCCTCCGAGACAGAAAGGACTCGTCCTCGGGAAAGCAACCAGCTTCGGAAAGTCGCGGTCAACGCGGGAGGTACGACACCGCCGTCGGAAAACGACGAGTAGCTAGTCTTGGGTTGGGGGTGGGGGGGGGGGGGGGCGGAGATCAGCTGTAAAAGGAACAAGTAAAGCCCTGGAATTTGTTGTAAAAACTGCTTCACAACCATTCCAAAGAAATGACACATTGTTGAAAACAAATTAAATCAACATAATAACACCAACAATACCATTTTTGGGTGCTACAATACCTTGCCCTTGTGGAATGTGGAAAAAATTTACCACAATTACCCACGGGCATTGTGGGAACAGAAATACGAACATAGATTATTCATCGATTAGAACAAATATTGTTACTTTTTAAGAAAAGTGTCCTATTTCTTGTATCAAAACTATTTTATGTATTCAACATGCCATTGCTATTTAGTAACTTATTTCAAATTCTAAATTTCAAAATGAGGTATCGGCTTTGTGTTAGCCCAGTATTCTCATTTCCTGTCAATTTGAACAACTTTTTTAATGAAACTTAGTTAATGAAACCAATCCCCCAAATTAAAATCTAGGAAAATATTTTCAGTAGTTTCAGAGAAAACTCACCGTCAAGCGTGATATGTAAACATATGAGTGTTATGTAAATATTATGTAAAATAGTAAGCTATAAATTGTCGGCGAATCGACAAGGTTTTTGTGGTGTAAATAAAGTGCTGAGTACGTAATAATAATAATAATAATAATGGAAACTTTATTTGTTTATGATTTAACTCCAAGCGAACCTGATAGATAAATTTATAAATTTTACTTTTTCATAATTTTTGTGCTGTTCGTTAATAAGTTCTAGATATTTATGTCTCTTACGGGTTGCATTAGTAAGAAGATTAGATTCAAATCCAACAGTCAGTTCGAGTATGTAGATGTATTTGTTTTCGATTGTTATCAGAAGATCAGGGCGTAACTTATCTCCGGTGATAACAGATGGACTGATGAAGCCAGGTAGGTCAGCATAAAGGTTTATAGAGTGTTGTACGGATTTAAGAGAGGTTGCAATGAAGTTAAGAACGGAATCGTGTCGCCACGTAAAACGTCCTTCGTTTAGGTATGTCTTGCATCCATTGACGACGTGGAGCAAGGTTTCGGGTTCCAAGCAGAAAGAGCAGTCGGAAGAAGAAGAAGAAGAAGAAGAAGAAGAAGAAGAAACTCCAAACTGGCTTGGTTTCGTAATTCCTTGAATATATGAAGCAATGGAAAAACTTATAACAAAGTGAAATTATATTAAAGATTTACCTGAATTGTACTTGTCAGCTTCCAAAGCACCACTGCCATTCACTCCACCAGACCAACTTGAACAACTTATCTTAGTTTTAACACACTGATTTTTCTTCCCAGATGTCCCAACACTTGCGTCGCAATTACTGAGACGAGTTGTGAGGTATTGCATCCCACCTCCACCCCCAGCAATGATCACTGGTTTATTTGATGACGTCACAACAAATGTTCCTCCACCACCACCTGCAGAAGTACTTCTAGTGTTTTCAACACCTTGTTGACCAACCAATATTTTAATCACTTCTGCTTTGTTCAAATCAAAATCTCCTTTCATATATGCACCACGACCTCTCGTAGCAGGTCCATATCTATCGTAACCACCTGACGCTCCAACTGCTGTGATTTGATACGTTCCGGTGAAAGGAACAGCCCAATGTTGTATGCCATTTGCTACTCTCACCATATTCTCGTGATCTTGACCAGCATAAAAAGATCCGAGTGATGTTGGTCCAAAACGACCACTTGCTCCAAGGTTTGTAAAATTTGCCACAAAGCTTACTGAAAAAATTACATAAATAAGCTTAATTAAAGGAAAACAAAGAGTATAAATATGGGCCCTTTCTTCACACTAGATCAGTTGCGTCGTGAACAGTAACTTTTTAAGTTACGTTCAAAAAATTACCGTAAACTGGGGATTATAAGCTCTAGGCCTTTACATTTTTGCAACGGTTTTGTCTTATATCCAGAAGCGGCTTATATAAAATAACCGTTAACGTTTCGGCATGAGCTGCTAAGAAATAGGTTAATACTAACTCACGACATTATCAACATACGTCTTCCATTCACTGGTTTAATCAACCATAGTTTTAAATCGCTATTAATTAACCATCAAATCCCTATTAATTGTATCAATGTTCTCACGATTGCATGACTAGCGTTTTACCGATTATTTTAAAGATTATATATTTCTTCTTATTATTATATCATCATTATCAAAACTTTATTTCGTGAAATTTCTGGTAGATAAAAACAGAAAATCAATGTATAGCTCAAGTATAAAATGTTAGTTTACACTACAAAAGTCTTTGATATTTTGCCCAATAATTTTTTAGAATTAACAAAAGCGTGTAAACTGGTGCCATATGCATATTGCAAAAATTTGAACTACGTAACGTTCGTTCGTTCGTTCGTTCGTTCGTTCGTTCGTTCGTTCGTTCGTTCGTTCGTTCGTTCATCCATTCAACCAACCATCCATCCATCTTACAAAACCGAGCAGCCCGCATTATCACAGGTGCTCCTTATTCTGCACGTACCAGTGAGGTATTTGCTGAACTGGGATGGTCTTCACTGGCACAAATGCGGCAGCGTCAAAAAGCAATCATGATGTATAAAATACTAAATGGGCTTGCGCCCTCTTATTTGTCTGAAATGTTTGTTAAACACTTTTTTCTCTGTATCTTATAATTTACGTACATCTGATCAAAACCTTGAGGTTCCAACAATTAGAACTGAATGTTACAAGAAAAGTTTCGCAGTAACTGGAGCTAAAACCTGGAATATCGTCAAAAAGCAATCATGATGTATACATTACATAACGTAACGTAACGTAACGTAACGTAACGTAACGTAGCGTAACGTAACGTAACGTAATGTAATGTAACGTAACGTAACGTAGCGTAACGTAACGTAACGTAACGTAACGTAACGTAACGCAACGTAATGTAACGTAACGTAACGTAAGGTAACGTAACGTAACGTAACGTAATGTAATGTAATGTAATATAATATAATATAAGTAATTAAGAGTTATATACCTCGGATGTCGGCTTTATGCCAGATACATTCCCTCGGGGCCGTACTTATTTAATAGTTGAAGAGGTTTTCTAAATACATCAATTACCAAATGTGGCTATGCATCGTGTGTGTAAAGGCTGACAATTTTTTACGGTAACTATCTTAATTTGAAATGCAATCGCCATTTATATATCTAAACCTCTTTCAGTGTAAATCATTACAAGCGCTTCACGCGATCTTTTATGCAAACGTAAGACAGATTGTTTTGTTTGAAATAACAATTGGATATGACCGGTTCAATGATTACCATTGATCTAAAGTAAATTCACGCAATAAACTATTATTAGATAGTTGTCTATATAAACAACAACAGTGTAGACATGCGCATTGATTTAGTATTAGTCCCACATTTTATGTTCTAGGCAAACTATAATAAATTCTTGAGATAACAGACCAGTTACGCAATGAAAGTTTGCCTCTCGTTCAGGGCGCTGCCGCTACAAGCGGGTTCAGCGTAACCTACTTCGAGATCAACCTCGTACCCAGGGTCTTATCTCCGCTTCCCCGCCCCCACCCACCGCTGCGAAAAGACCATGGTCCAGGCAACACCGCTGCCAAACGTTTTGCGCATGCGCGACGTCCGAGCTCGTCCTCAGAAAAAGAGCGGGAAAACACTGAAATATTTGGACTGGTCCGAGAGTCCGACACAAAAGTTAAAATTATAAGTATACTACCGAAAAGATACGGTAGATAATTTGTGCATGGCTTCTTTGTCAATATTGTAACATATTCTGAACTTACCCCTTCGTAATTTTCTTTACCCTTTTTTTAAAACACAAATGAATAGTCGAGTCTGGTTGTCGTCGCCACGGCTTCTCTTGATATTTATTCTAGAGCATGTATACGTACCTTGTCTTGCTTTCTGGTATTAGATTTTGAAATGAATGGTTAAACCGGTGACACGATTTTAAAATTGAAACAAGTTGTTTTGACAGTTATTGTTTTTAGTTTGTAATAAATCGCTGTGTTTATTTAAGTTTATAATGAAGAAAGTTTTTGATGTTCCCATTCGTTTAATAATCGTCAACCTGGGTGCTTAATGAAATATTGATAATGAAATGGAAGACTGTTTCAAACTCTCAATATAAACAATAAAATACGTATGTGTTTCACCTGTACGTTGTTGAATACCACACGTGAAAGCTGCCGTTATATTTAAGTGTATACGTCCAGTTAAAAGCCTCGCGATTCGAATGCTTAAAACGAATATTCTCCCATCAATAACACATATCGCCAGCGCTACAAAGTCAGCAAAATATTGATCTTTGAGACTTTGGCATTCTTATTAAATTATATCTCGTTTTGGATTGTTTCTCCAAGCCGTTGTGCACCTTTCGTGAGTCGTTGACATTTCATCTGGCCAGATGTTTTGCGTTTTGTATAAACACTACTCTGGAAGTCGAGAAAGTTTTTTGTACCGCCCATATTTTGGGCAGCACGTGACCAGCCTGGACCAGGGTCTTTTCGCAGCGATGAGCGGGGGCGGGGGAGCGGAGATAAGGCCCTGGGTACGAGGTTGCTTCGAGATAGGCAAACGCTTGTCTCTACTTCTCGATTGGGCCGGGGCGCTACCAGTGTACTCTACTCGAGATGGTTTAGGCAAGGTCCCGTTGCATTGGGCAATGATATTGCTTATTTGCAAATTCACGGGATGCATCTATTACATACTGGTAAGAGGTATATATACATTTCTCAAACTCATTAATAATTCTTGAACCAAAAACAAAATAAATTAATGTTTAATCAGTGCTTTGAAATCGGAGGAAAAATACTAGTGCTTTGAAATAAGGCAAACTATATTACGTTTCAGAGGTATCTTCGGAGTTTTGAGTTTGAGAAGTCAGTTCAAATACTCGACGTCGGACTTTACCGGGATAGTAAGTACTCGGACTTTGAAATCCCGGTAAAGTCCTCCGTCTCGTATTTGAACTATTACATATATGCCTCTTCAAGAGGTATATATCTGTATATATACCTCTTGCCAGGTATTTATCATATAACTATTAAATAAAATAAAATAAATTAATATAATATAATATAATATAATATAATATAATATAATATAATATAATATAATATAATATAATATAATATAATATAATATAATATAATATAATATAACATAATATAATATAATATAATATAATATAATATAATATAATATAATATAATATAATATAATATAATATAATATAATATAATATAATATAATATAATATAATAATATAATATAATATAATATAATATAATATAATATAATATAATATAATATAATATAATATAATATAATATAATATAATATAATATAATATAATATTGTACCTCAACGTAACTGTATATAAATATATATTGAAAATAACAAGACTGCGTGCAGCTACACGATAGGAATTGATCCAAGATGCCGGTCTATTTCTGGCTTTAATAGTTTTCTTGGGAGCATGTTTATCAAATATTATTGTGAATTCGTTTTTCCATTGATTCCAAGCTTTATTGATATCTGAGTAACTATTCAAATTAGGCCATTTAGTCTTTTTTAAATCTTGAATAAACAAATCAGTTCTAAAACATTTATAACTTTTTAGGCTCGACAAACCTGGGATTTCCACGGGGGATGCCAATTTTATGAATTGGGAAAATTAAATAATGATCGCTAATTGATAAAGAATAAACACCCGAAGTCACAATACTATCCTTTCTATTAGTAATAAATCAATCAATTAAACTCGATGAGGAATCCGAAACCCTGCTTTCCATATAGCCGCAAGAGCCCATCCTCGTTCCCACGGCCTTTTTTAAATTGAGAGGGCGGGAAGGCATCGGCTGTTCACAGCACCCAAAAATACTGGGTGTAATAAATTAGCATTTTAGTTTAGTTTAGTATACAAAATCATTCTGAGTAATGCAGTCCCATGGGAGAAGTTCTGATTGTAATGGCGGTCCAATTGGTCCCGTTGGCGGTCCCATTGAAGCTATTTGGTCGTTAACTGGCACAAAACTATGCTTAATTATCTTTCTCGAGGAATGTTTAAGAAAATCAAGGGACCAATGCAAACGCAGAGTCAACCAGCCGATGCCAGGGTCTTTTCCCGCCCTCCCAATTTCAATAAGGCCCTGGGAATGAGGTTGGCAAGAGCCGCCGGTTTGTCGGCGTCCTGCCGGCGACTGGCCTGGCTAACTTAATGTACTTTCACCATTCTGCTGTTGCTTCGACTGTTTTGTAGATGGCTGTTTGGTCGACTGTTTTGTAAATGGCTGTTTGGTCGACTGTTTTGTAGATGGCTGTTTGGTCGACTGTTTTGTAGATGGCTGTTTGGTCGACTGTTTTGTAGATGGCTGTTTCGTCGACTGTTTTGTAGATGGCTGTTTGGTCGACTGTTTTGTAGATGGGTCTTTGGTCGACTGTTTTGTAGATGGCTCTTTGGTCGACTGTTTTGTAGATGGTTGTTTGGTCGACTGTTTTGTAGATGGTTGTTTGGTCGACTGTTTTGTAGATGGCTGTTTGGTCGACTGTTTTGTAGATGGCTCTTTGGTCGACTGTTTTGTAGATGGCTCTTTGGTCGACTGTTTTGTAGATGGCTCTTTGGTCGACTGTTTTGTAGATGGTTGTTTGGTCGACTGTTTTGTAGATGGCTGTTTGGTCGACTGTTTTGTAGATGGTTGTTTGGTCGACTGTTTTGTAGATGGCTGTTTGGTCGACTGTTTTGTAGATGGTTGTTTGGTCGACTGTTATGTAGATGGCTGTTTGGTCGACTGTTTTGTAGATGGTTGTTGGGTCGACCGTTTTGTAGATGGTTGTTTGGTCGACTGTTTTGTAGATGGTTGTTTTGGTAGATGAGGGCGTCGTCTTCTTCTTTTTCTTTTTGGTGACTTCAGTCCACGGTGGATAGATAGATGGATGGATAGATGGATGGATGGATGGATGGATGGATAGATAGATGGGTGGATACTAAGATGGATGGATGGATAGATAGATGGGTGGATACTGAGATGGATGCCTGGATAGATGGATGGATGGATAGTTGGATAGATACATGTGGTCATAAGACAACTATATATGTTATGTATATTATAGCCTGAGTGGAGCTTGACATATTTGATCTAAATATAACGTCAGTTACTAGTGGAATATGCAACTAAGCTATGGTTATATAGACAAACCTGTACATACCTAATTCGTTAAGGCAAAGTATACGGTATTGGCGAACTCTATCCTCAAGACTTTCCTTGATGAGCTTGCAACAGCTGGACGACTGATCATCAGGGTTATCGATGCATTGTTTGAGATAATCATGACGGTCTTCATAATACTCTCTCAATCTTTTCTCACAAAAGCTTTCCTCTGCACCGTTAGCAAGTACCAGTCTTGTAGATCGCAAACAATAAAACAGTGTGATTATAAAAAGCGATCTTATCAAAATGAGATTTCGCCTTTTGATTTTGCTGTCTTGGGCTGACATATCTTCAATGGCTAGTCGGATCTTAAGGACGGTTTCGAATCTGTGAAGAAAAGTTTTATTTAAATGTTTAGAATATGAACTATTAAAGATTATAAAAGTGCCGATCACATTTTGCTCTTGCTATATATTTATAATCTTTGACACTTTCTGACAGGAATTACTTAATATTATATAACCAACTAAACTACTAAAGTTTTATCTTTTTCTGCTAAAGTTGGTTTGCTGTTTACAGGAAATGACGTTAAAGTCTCTTATTTCCATACAGTTGTAATTGTTGTTATTCAGTCGGCGATTGATCGGCGACTGTTTGCGATCTTTTACAACAGTAGTTGTAATTGTTGTAATTCAAATCGCCGTGTTGCTCGGACTGAAGATTTCTCGATTTTAACAAAGTTCAGATGAGCTAAGTTTGATATTCAAAAACAAATTGAATGACTAAAACTTTGTTTCTGATCATTTTCACAGTTTATATAACAATATATAGCAAGCACGTAGTGATACGGGCTGGATGGGGGGGGGGGGGGGTATCACTATACTCAAGCATTATTTACACGTTCAGTAACTTCGCTTAAGTCTCGTGTTTCGTGAACGTTTGACGACAGTTGCAAACATTTGAGTTGCGTGGCGTTCGCGGGATTCAAATCTTCAAACTAGTCATTTAGTAGATTTCTTTAACAAAATCGGGTTGTTTTTTTCGACTGTTGTAATTATTGTAGAAGTTGAACCTGCTTCAACTTCTACGACCAAGAGACACGCAAAGATCTTACACAGTGATACGATTACAGTGGGCGGCGAAGAGAGTTAGGTCTGCACTTTAAGCAAACTTTGTTTAGAAATTCAAATTTTCACTGTTGAATCGCTCTACAATTCTTAAGTGCATGTCTCCGCGTCGACGTAATTTCCTGTGAATAGTAAAGCAACTTAAGGAAAAGAAGAATTAAGGCAACAAGATGAAACATTAGTTCCTTTCAGAGATAGGCCTTCGCCTTCGACTCGGGCAAAAATGAGCCTGAGTGGGGCTAAAAACCTATTTATGCCCGCGAACATCAATTACTCTAATGTTATAATACTTCAAATATCATAGCGTATATCTAAGACATGCACGTTAAACTGTTTAACAAGATATAATATTAAGCTATCCAGTAGAGTGTGAACGGATTACGGTGAAACTGAATGTCTTTTCTGTCCATTCTCTAAAAATCAGTTAACACCTTGTGAGCTCAACAGCACTTGCATGAAAGCCATGTTGTCGTAAATTATAAAGCTGACAGAATATATATACATGTAGCTTATCTTAAGTATTAAAACCCGCAAAGAATTGTTATAGTTTTTATTTAACTTTTTAAAAGTTAAGATAAATATGGAGTATACAACATGTTTTTTTATGAAGAAGTATAAATTATAATTATTTGGCAATACATGCTGTCACTATAAATCACTACAAAAACACATGCTTTTAAAATTGTTCGTAAAGATCGAAAATATCTGTCAGTTTTTCGTTTTGTTTTCAGCAATGCAGATAATAAAAATGTTTTTATAGTTAAAGTTAGTTATTGGCCCGATTGTGCAAAAACTATTTCAGTTTTCACAAAAAAATTCCGTCTTTTTTAACCTTCTGTTGTTGTTGCTTCACCCCACAGCTGCCTTGGAGATTTCATTGTTAGAAAAATTATCAAAAGCTTACCCAGCCAAAGTTGAAAGCTGAATTACTCTATTACTAAATGTCACGCGAAAGCCAAAATTCCCGCTGTTTTAAAGATGGTCATGCATATGGCGAAAGTTTGAAGTTTTTCTTGGAGCTGAAGGAAGATTGAAAACTTTTTAACTTTGCTTTTCGATCATACGCCTTTTGCGAGAAGGAACAAAAAAGAACATGAACAGGGCACTCTTTCAAAGGCTAGATGTCTTAGGCCATGTTTACATGATTGACAGTCCAATCGGATCGAAAAACGCGAGTGAAGTCAATCCGGGCACATGTTTACATGGAGAATCCGATCTGCTTGGAACTTTGTTTTGGGTTTTGGAACACAATTTTCTGTGCTTCCCTCAATGTCTGCCATTTAGCACAACACGCACCAACTTTACTCATGCGTGTCAAGTATAATTTCCAAGTCGTTTGACTTGGCGTTTGACGTGTTTAGATGAATGAGATTGGAGACATTCAGTTCGACACTTGCTTGAATCTCAAGTCAATTAACTCCACTGCGTGGATTGACTTCAGCTATTCTTTCGATCAGATCGAAAACGTTCAATCTTCTTCATGTAAACAAAACATGCAAGGAGAAACAACATGTGCGATTTGACTTGAACACTCAATCCGCTTCATGTAAACAGGACCTTAATAATCTATTTAATTTACTTTCCTGTGCACATTATACAAAGTTACAAACATAAATAAAAACATGATAATATAGGCTGGATAACCGATCGAGTAAAATAGCCTGGCGTTGACCAGAGTAAAATACATAAAACTTGAAAGTCAGGTCACTCAGATGCCGTCCAGAAATTGTTTAAAAAACACGACGAAAAATATAGGACATACACTGAATATGATACAGTAATCAAAAGCAACATAATGGTGGGTTAATAAGAAACTGTATGCACTTGAGGCATATACTCGGCTTCCATGTTCGTTGGTCGTCTGTGTTGTACGTGTTGTTTAGTGCATTATTGATGTATAGTAGATACATAGGCACTTCCTACTGATACAGTTAGAGAGAGTGATGTCTTTTTGTTGTAATATTATTGGGTCTTATAGTTTGCGGTCTTGCATTTCTAAATTTGATATTTGTAGCAGTTATATGGGTGACACAAGCTGTCAGCGCGCTGCCTAGCTCTCACCGATCAAGTTAATCCCGGTTTTACCCTTGTTGCCGGTGAAAAGGGGTTAGTACTCGGATGGATGAGCACATTAGGTTCGTGTGAGTAGAGTTGTTAGTTCTCTCTGTGTTAGTTTCTCCAGTTAAAACTATAGTTCCATCAAGGGGTGAGGGTCATTGGGTTATCAGGGTCTAAATATACTGTCATATCTTACTCTCAATAAATATAGTCGCTTATAGTGTTTGTATGGAAATTTCAATCCTTTCTTCTTATAAAGACAATATTTAGTTGTTTCTCGGTTTTTATAGTAGCATGTGCGAACCTCTGAGCCTTCTTAAATACGACCGCACTTCCCTACATCACACAGTTAACAGTTAACAAAACACGATTTTTACCTTCGGACTTTATAGTTGAAATTCCGGTGATATCTGTTATGACAGCACGGTATTCCAAATAATTGAAAGCAGCAATTCTCCCTTCTTTTCTGGTATACCTTTTGCCGTCAGGGTTAACAGTAAACTGATTTATACGGTGTCATCGTAAGACACTATATCCTGTAAAGCCCTCAAAAGTAACCGCCCCTCCGAATGTAACCACTTCACGAATTAAGGTATAGGCCTTTTTTCACGATACACAATATACGTCTAAGTATATAAAGCTGTCTTCGCGCGGTAACCGGCCGCTTCTTATATCACCCATTCTGAACATTTAATTTTCTTACAAAATTAGTTGAAGGGTAGCAAATGTTCTATATAGGGTTTTTCTATTTTTGGGCTTTTTTGTGGTCCTTGTATAATGAGAGATGTAAATTTACATAAGTCTTTGTGATGATCTATTACCTCTCGGAGTAAAAAAATCCAATTTTTTGTTGCCTGACTGTCTCACTCCGCTTACCTATAACTATTGTCTTTGTACTGAAGATTCCTAATAACAGCTACTGTACATGTTATTCTCCATTGTTCGTAATTTATTCTAGGTTAAACTATATTTTAAGCATCATGCTGGCTAGTGTGATATATAAATATTCATAAAAAATAATACAGGCAGGCGTTATTGAAGAAATGGCGTGCTAGACGGCGACAACTAGGAGACAGGTATTTTTATAGCCAGGTTTGGAGCCGAAGGCGAAGAGAAAATGGTTGCATGCATGGCAACTGAAAATTCTAAGATGTAAAAGATTGGGTAAAAAATACAACTTCTCGTAATGTTTACGAGTAATAAAACTTTTATGACTACATTTATTTAAAAGTTGCTCAGTAATAAGTAAAATAAAACCGTTCAGAGTTCATTATCTAAAATGTCAATAGTAATAACCGCCCTTTCGAAAGTAACTACTATAGCTTCACGAATTAAAGTTGCGGCCTTTTTCATGATGCAAAATAAACGCCTAAGTAAATATAAGCCGCATTCTCCAAAATTATCTAGGTCGGCAAGTATATCTACATAAACACTAAGCTGTTCACATCTTTTCGACACAGACTCACTCAATTTTTGTATCAATATAGCTCTCATATAGCACAGCATATTATATATGCAACGCTCACTACCCTTGTGGAAGTTTGAGCACTCTGGGCCCATGCGCACTTCACGCTATCTGAATGTACTTCACCGATGCTGTCCCACATGCGGTTGTCACCGACGATCGCATGTGTATAAGTAATTGATGAAATTCATTCAGATTGTTCCAAGCTACACTGATGAGCTGTTGTACAGCGAAACACCGTGTCTGTAGATTGAACTATGTACGCTCCTTCACTTCGGTGTTGTTGAGCACTCTGTGAAGTTGCCGTGGGTACCTATTAGCGATAATGCAACGCTCACTACCCTTGTGGAAGTTTGAGCACTCTGGGCCCATGCGCACTTCACGCTATCTGAATGTACTTCACCGATGCTGTCCCACATGCGGTTGTCACCGACGATCGCATGTGTATAAGTAATTGATGAAATTCATTCAGATTGTTCCAAGCTACACTGATGAGCTGTTGTACAGCGAAACACCGTGTCTGTAGATTGAACTATATATATATATATATATATATATCACATCAGCATTTTGCTGCCATATATATAAGTATTGTATATAGAATTATCGTGTTTAAATAAATGTACTAACCCTAACCCTAACCCATTATAACTAACTAACTAACTAACTAACTAACTAACTAACTAACTAACTAACTAACTAACTAACTAACTAACTAACTAACTAACTAACTAACTAACTAACTAACTAACTAACTAACTAACTAACTAACTAACTAACTAACTAACTAACTAACTAACTAACTAACTAACTAACTAACTAACTAACTAACTAACTAACTAACTGCCTGCCTGCCTACCTACCTACCTACCTACCTACCTACCTACCTACCTACCTACCTACCTACCTACCTACCTAACTAACTAACTAACTAACTAACTAACTAACTAACTAACTAACTAACTAACTAACTAACTAACTAACTAACTAACTAACTAACTAACTAACTAACTAACTAACTACCTACCTAACTAACTAACTAACTAACTAACTAACTAACTAACTAACTAACTAACTAACTAACTAACTAACTAACTAACTAACTAACTAACTAACTAACTAACTAACTAACTAACTACCTACCTACCTACCTACCTAACTAACTAACTAACTAACTAACTAACTAACTAACTAACTAACTACCCAACCAACCAACCGACCGACCGACCGACCGACCGACCGACCGACCGACCGATCGACCAACCAACCAACCAACCAACCAACCAACCAACCAACCAACCAACCAACCAACCAAAAATCAAATGTTGTTGCGTGACATTGTTTAAGGTGGGTGGTAATAAGTGCAACAACGCTATTCACTTGCAACGCAACAATGTTGCAGCAATTTGTTGCTCGTATTACTTCACCTTAAGTCTATCATGCTCATCGTTGTCGTCGAGCAACTTTCTCTTTTTACTCTGTCTAACGCCAGACGATTTTACTCGTCCAGGGGAGAAGTCTCGGAGAGCAATCCCGTATTTTGCGGGAGAATGGTAATTAAGCGGGCAGAAAATATTCTGAGCCTATCAGTTTTAACAGTTCTAAATCACTATTTGTTGGGGTTTTTCTGTTCATTCTCTAAAAATCAGTTAACACCTGGTGAGCTCAACAGCACTTGAAAGCCATGTTGTCGTAAATTATAAAGATGACAGAATATATACATGCAGCTTGTCTTAACACGTTGAAGCCTGACGAAGAGTGCATGTGTAAAGTTTATTCTGGCTAACGCCAGACGATTTTATTCAGCACGGGGAGGTCCAGCTGGCCTCAAAGTGTTAAGCAGCTGGCAACAAAGGGTAAAATGCGTGATTAAAACCCCCAAAGAAATGTTATAGTTTTTATGTAACTTAACATAAATGTGGAGTATAACATGTTTTTTTTAATAATTATAAATTATAATTATTTGGCAATACATGCTGTCACTATAAATCACTACAACAAAAACAAATATATGCTTTTAAAATTGTTTGTAAAGATCGAAAATATCTGTCAGTTTTTCGTTTTGTTTTTTATAGCAATGCAGATAATAAAAATGTTTTAATAGTTAAAGTTAGTTATTGGCCCGATTGTGCAAAAACTATTTCAGTTTTGACAATAAAATTCCGTCTTTTTTAACCTTCTGTTGTTGTTGCTTCACCCCACAGCTGCCTTGGAGATTTCATTGTTAGAAAAATTATCAAAAGCTTACCCAGCCAAAGTTGAAAGCTGAATTACTCTATTACTAAATGTCACGCGAAAGCCAAAATTCCCGCTGTTTTAAAGATGGTCATGCATATGGCGAAAGTTTGAAGTTTTTCTTGGAGCTGAAGGAAGATTGAAAACTTTTTAACTTTGCTTTTCGATCATACGCCTTTTGCGAGAAGGAACAAAAAAGAACATGAACAGGGCACTCTTTCAAAGGCTAGATGTCTTAGGCCATGTTTACATGATTGACAGTCCAATCGGATCGAAAAACGCGAGTGAAGTCAATCCGGGCACATGTTTACATGGAGAATCCGATCTGCTTGGAACTTTGTTTTGGGTTTTGGAACACAATATATATATATATATAATTATACTGCACAAAAAATTGGATTTACCCATATTTGCGAAAGAGTAAATGTGTAACAAATGTGATATTTATTCAAATTTACTGTAGAGTAAACGGGGTGAATACCGTATTTACTCAGTATTTGGCAAATACGGTATTTACAGTGTTTACCCTACATTAAATTTGAGTAAATATTACATTTAGTGTATATTATTTTACTCTTTAGCAAATATTGGTAAATCCAATTTTTCGTGCAGTATATATATATATATGTAATATATAATGCAACGCTCACTACCCTTGTGGAAGTTTGAGCACTCTGGGCCCATGCGCACTTCACGCTATCTGAATGTATTTCACCGATGCTGTCCCACATGCGGTTGTCACCGACGATCGCATGTGTATAAGTAATTGTGAAATTCATTCAGATTGTTCCAAGCTACACTGATGAGCTGTTGTACAGCGAAACACCGTGTCTGTAGATTGAACTATGTACGCTCCTTCACTTCGGTGTTGTTGAGCACTCTGTGAAGTTGCCGTGGGTACCTATTAGCGATAATGCAACGCTCACTACCCTTGTGGAAGTTTGAGCACTCTGGGCCCATGCGCACTTCACGCTATCTGAATGTATTTCACCGATGCTGTCCCACATGCGGTTGTCACCGACGATCGCATGTGTATAAGTAATTGTGAAATTCATTCAGATTGTTCCAAGCTACACTGATGAGCTGTTGTACAGCGAAACACCGTGTCTGTAGATTGAACTATGTAATATGTATATATATATAATTTAAAGATTTGTAATCCAGGCACAATGTGTTTGAATTTGATTTGTGTTCTCTGGATTTAGTTTTTTAAAAGTTTCGAGCTTTCAACTCGGTCCTTCGAGTCTTCGTCACAAATAAGGTGGTTAGAGTTTGGGTTCTTCGTTTATATTATTTGAATATTGTTGTGATATTCAATACGAGCGTCTGATTGGTTTGTTGTTTGTGGTAGATTTTTCCCAGTGGTTGGTTCTCATTGGTTATTACTTTAGAGGAGGTCGAATGTTGAGTGTGTTTTAGTTGATGGTATAGATAGTAAGTATTTCAACGTGTCTGTAAAACGTGTGTTTTTCTGTACTGTACCATGCTTCTTTGAACTCGCGGGCATGTCTTGTTGAGCCTTGGCCTAGAACTTTCGTTTGAGACCGCTTGAATGTGTGGCCATGGTCGTCTCCATGGATTGCCGGAAAGGATTTGTGATCATGTCGTTTGATTGCGTTCCTGCATGTGTTCGGTTAGCCTTGACTCAACTTTCTTGGATGTTTCGCCAATGTATTTTAGTGGGCAGTCGTTGCAAGGGAACATGTAGATGGCGTTGCGTCGGTCAGTTGTGGTAATTCTTTCTTTATGTTTAGTAAAGTTTGTGTAATGGTTTGTGAGCTACCATCCTACCCAACACAAGATCATGCAGTTTTGTCAAAACACTGCTCAACAGAATCGACACACACTGCGGCACACAACAATCTAAACAGAACGAACGAAATTACATATACCAGACATTCCTAAAGAACAACTAACCAAAAAACTTTATACGCAAAATCACGACACAAAGAAATCACACACAAACTAAGACTACGCAAACACCCAAACAACGCAACACCAGAAAAGAAAAAAAGTAGTTATATCATGCATTCAGACCATATCCGAAATAAAAAAACAGATTACTCAGACAACACAACATAGAAGTAGCTCACAAACCATTACACAAACTTTACTAAACACAAAGACAGAATTACCACAACTAACCGACGCAACGCCATCTACATGTTCCCTTGCAACGATTGCCCACTAAAATACGTCGGCGAAACATCCGAGAAAGTTGAGTCAAGACTAACCGAACACATGCAGGAACGCAATCAAACGACATGACCACAAATCCCTTCCGGCAATCCACGCAGACGACCATGGCCACACATTCAACTGGTCTCAAACGAAAGTTCTATGCCCGCGAGTTCAAAGAAGCATGGTACAGTACAGAAAATCACACGTTTAACAGACACGTTGAAATACTTACTATCTACCATCAACTAAAACACACTCAACATTCGACCTCCTCTAAAGTAATAACCAATCAGAACCAACCACTGAGAACAGCAACCAATCAAAAATCTACCACAAACAACAAACCAATCAGACGCTCGGATCGGATATCACAACAAAATTCAAATAATATAAACGAAGAACCCAAACTCTAACCACCTTATTTCTGACGAAGACTCGAAGGACCGAGTTGAAAGCTCAAACTTTTAAAAAACCTAAATCCAGAGAACACAAATTCAAACACATTGTGCCTGGATTACAAATCTTTAAATCATATATATATATAATTTGAGAACAATCTATAAATGGTGTTGAAAGTGGGTTGGGGAGGATTGTTGATCATTGCGCATTCCTTAATAGCGCATTCCTTATGTCCAGCAATCAACATTTTGAAGGCAGATCCGTCATCTTACTACTCCCTGTCTAGTATTATTTGCGGTCTTAAGTGTAGTAAGAGTTTACCGGGGGAGTCGGAAAATATGACATATGCCAATTTACAGTTATCACTGGAAAACAGAAGAAAAATACAAGCAAATACAGTCCGAAATAATAATAATAATATTAATAATAATAATAATAATAATAATAATAATAATAATAATAATAATAATAATAATAATAATAATAATAATAATAATAATAATAATAATAATGGAAACTTTATTAATGATTTTTTTCTAAACAAACAATTGTAAATCTCACTCATCGAGGTAATTTACAATCGACTACTTGAATCACAACTAAGCTACTTAAAAACTTAAAAGTTCAGTAAGTCAGGATTCGTCCATTCCTTATTTCTGCAGCAAAAAAAAAAATAGGTTGTTCTGATGGCAATAGATATCATTTTTCTGACACAATAATTTTGATGCTTCACATCAACTCCTACCTCGTTTAACATTGCTATAAAGGAGGTACACTCTTTTGCGAAAACACCGAGTGAACTAATCGAGAGATTGACAAATTTAACAGTGCCAAAGTGTTCACTTTGTTGTCTAACTATTTCTTCATGTTTGGCTTTGTTGTGCTCTACGTTGTTTTGAAGGTTGGATTCAAATCCCACGGTAAGTTCGACTATATATAGACATCCCTTTGAAGTAGATAGGAGTAAATCTGGACGATATTTGTCACCAGTTATTATTGAGGGGCTTTTGAATTCAGGAAGATCAACAAAAAGGTTGGAGCAATTGGCAGTTTGTAGGGTCTTGGCAAGAAAGTTGAGAATAGAGTCTTGTCTCCACGTAAAACGTTCAAGGTATGATTGACATCCGGCAACCACGTGTAGGAGAGTTTCTGGGCGTAAGCAAAAGGAACAGTCAGAACTTGATGATATACCCCATCTGGAAAGGTTTTTGCGGGTAGGAAGAGAGTTATTGATATAACGCATAGTAAAATTATAGATGTTTTTTGGTAGTTTAGATTGAGAAGCAGACCAGAATTTGTTTAGCTTTGGTAAGGAGAATTTCGTAACATTCGAGAAAAATGAGCCTTGATAGGTCAAGTGGTTTTGAAGTTTATCCTCTTGTCCAGAACGGAAATCTTTGATAGCTTCCTTGGTAGAGTTGTAAATATCATACTGAATGTTAGTGCTGTTATTAGTTGATTTCCAAAGCTCGTTTATTGATTCATTGGGAGATGTTTTTAAGGCATTTCGAAGAACTGTTTGACACTGAGTGAATTTGATAGATGGTGGGAAAATACTTAGACCAAATTTGTTACGGGTTAGAAAGATGTTACTCAATGTTCTAGATACTGGTATTTCCAGCCATTTACGGATGTATTTGTTTACAACGGAATCAATATTTTCAGAGACCCAAGTTTTGGACAAGGTAGCAACAGTAAAATGCCAGGATATTTAATAATAATAATAATAATAATAATAATAATAATAATAATAATAATAATAATAATAATAATAATAATAATAATAATAATAATAATAAAACGAATATTTATACAGGACGGACACTTCAACAGTTTTAAGACTGCTGTTATCAATATGTGTCTTGTAGAAAATTGTCAACTACATACTTCAAGGTTGTGTAAAGACTTATCCTTTAATACCAAAGGTATATAAATAGTTTCATAATGAAGTTATTGACTGATTTCATGTTTGTTTTCTTTACCAGTTTTGTGATATACTGATATAGGCAAGTCTATCGATTACTAGGCAGAGTAAAAAACTACAAAATAACACGTTTTACTGCTTAATAATAGCAACAAATGCAAAAACTAAACTTCTAAACCTTGTACATGCAGTGATCTTTATTTCAAACCAACGGCAGAACTATTCTTAGTGTGTAGAATATATACATTTCAAGACCAAACCGGGACCAGTTGCGAAAAATGCAACTACACAGGCCTTCCGGCAGGAATTGAACCCACGACCTTGCCGATTCTAGTGCAATGCTCTGACCACTGAGCCACGGAGGGCGTTGCCGAGAGCTTGATCGCGAGTTCTGAACGCGAACACTCGAATTTTCCTTCACCTAAAATCCCTAGAACATGCTATGTAATCGAGTGAAATGCCCAATATTACTTATAATATTCTTAATGAGGCTCTTTTCGTACTGTGAAAACGTACATCCGTCGCGGTCATCTTACTCCAAATTCGTCATCTCCGGTGAACGGTTAGCCCTACCTCCATGTGAACGTTTTCACCCGAGTTATCTCGCGGGGTAGGGTCAATTTTTGTATAATTACGCATGCGTCATTACGCTGTTAACTGGGATAACTCGGGGTGAAGCGTTCACATGAAGCTAGGGTTACAGTACCTCGGGGAGCAGGGTCTCAATGAAACTGGATAGGCCATGGGGCCGAATTTAGCGTGCCAGCTGTATGATGACGTGACCACTACCTAAGATAAGATGGTCGCCACTAAAGTTCATAAGCTTTCGTAGATTGAAAACAGACAAAAAGGGTTACTTAATTAAAAAAAATTAAACGAATGTAAAGCCGGTTTTCCACTTGCGAATAAATTGGCGCGAATCAAATTTTTCTTTTGTCTTATGAGCTCTGAGCTGGAACTAATTAGCAATCTATTCAATATTTACAATAGAAATGTCGATTCGCGCGAAAAAGTTCGCAAGTGGAGAACCGGCTTTATGACACATTTGTCAAGAAGTACTCAATAAGGTTTAAGACGCTAATTTCTTGCATTTGTTTATCACTGAGCTGTAAAACTTGTAAATTTCATTGTTTTTCTTCAGTGCCGGCAACGAAAAAACTTCACGATAATATAAACTGAAAAACAGACTATAAAATCTACGAAGAATTCAATTCCAAATGTACCTTTTATAGTAATCTTAATGGCTTAACAATATCTCGCGTTGTGTACTTAACATCTTTTGACTGTAATTGTTGTTAAACATTGAAAACTAAACGAACTAGCAATATTTTGTTTGCTTTACGACTCCCCCGGCACAGAGCACTTAATATTCCCCCCCCTGGACAATCTGACTGTGCTGACGTCAAGATTGCTTATGCCAGTCAACTTTGGCATCGGGAACAAGTTGTAAGACCGCAATGCGTCATATGTTCCACTACGTAAGATGGCGGCGACTGGCACGAAATGTTTGACTGCTGGTCATAGGGAATGACCTATCCAGTTTAGATAGAGATCAGTGGGGTAGGATCAACTTTTCAGGGTTCCAAAAGAGCATTTTTTTGTGCCTGGGGTTCAGCGATTGAAAAATTGATAGCCTAATTTCAGTTTCACAAGTGGGTGTGGCCGTGGGTGTGGCAGTGGTTCAAATGCTAAAACTATTAACCAATAACCGGATTGAAACAAGTATTGCCGCGCGCCGAATTTTGATCGTTGTTTGCATCGTCTCAACTCCTACTTGACACGGCCCAAAGTATGAGTTCACACGGGGTCAAGTACAAGTTCAGTTTAGTCAAGGTTATTTTTAGTGCTCGAATCAAGTTTTTGACAGTTGTAAATTAATGTTTATTTTTGTATCAACCAATCACATTTCACTTATCACAACGAACTGAAATTGAACACTAATAACATTTAACGCCTGATCCCAGACAGCATGCAAGTTCTGAGATAATAATTATGAAACTTAGCAAACGCAGAAGGAGATATTACTAGTGAAAAAGCTTTGTCCATTGATTTTACAGTAAAAGAGCTATTGTCGACAAGCATTTTAAATAACCTTGACTAAACTGAACTTGTACTTGACCCCGTGTGAACTCGTACTTTGGGCCGTGTCAAGTAGGAGTTGAGACAATGCAAACAACGATCAAAATTCGGCGCGCGGCGCGGTCACCTGAAAACAGCAGTATATAGTTTCTAGAGTATATAATTTTAGTAACATACTTCATTGTATTTACGTAATTACTAAATGACATCATACTTATCGGCCGTAGACGGTAGAGCTGACTAGTGACTACCGAGTCATTTAAGACAAGAGGTGAATCAAGATGTACTTCATCCACGCAAATACTTGTCTACTGCATCTGAAATGCACCAAAGTATAATAATATTTCGCAGATTACTCAATATAAACATGTAAATCCATTCCTTACTCAATAACCTCAAAATAAAGAACATCTTACATCTGCGGACCAAGGACGGGTAAACACAATCTCGTACCCAGCGCCTGCGATCCTTTTAGCTACTACCAAGAATCAGAGGCTCTGGGAAACTCCGATGAAACTCGTCATCTGATTGGTTAGTTTAAAAACAGTAAAATTTCAAATAGTGTGCACGTTGCTAACTTGTTTAATCGATTTCTCGACGTTCTGTAACACATAATTATATACGACAGACCCAAAATATAATTGAACACATGAAATAATTCAAAACAGCAAAAATCCCGACAATTTACAAGTTAAAACTATTATTATTGTCGCTTCGTCGCCAAACAAACACCCATCGTCTGACTCGTCTCGTAATTCTTCGCAGTTTCGTCTCAGAACTTTAAAGTTATATTAGAGAATACAAGGTCAATGTAGTTTAGCACAATTTCTTACCTAAGCGGCTGAGCCGATTACTGCCGAGTGCTGACGGCGATGCGGACATTTAAAACACACTCGTCAAATCGTCTGGTTGACGATTTTGAGAAAAGCGAAGAAAGGCCATTTGTATCGATTGTATTGTCGAGAGCTTTGTAAAACATGTTGGGCCTTTTTTATCGGTAAACAAATATTTTTCCTGGTCTTCGAACAAGCGAACGATCGTCCATAATTGTAACAAATTATAGGGAACTGGGAACCAGAGGACTGGGAACAAAAACCCAATTTTGGGGTCTTTTTCATCGGAGTTTCCCAGAGCCTCCGTTCCTTGGTAATGACCAAAAGGATCGCAGGCTCTGGGTACGAGATTGGGGTAAACAATGATATTTATTCAATACAAAGCGCGGAGAGTCAGAGCGAGACCATTCTCGTCCCCAGAGCCTCTCCCGTGCTGGCGCGCTGAAAAGGCTCTGGGGGAATCCAAACAATCCAAACCGGAACACCAAGATTCTTTGGTGTTCTTTCTAAAGCGCATGCGTGTAAGTTCGCGGTTTGGGAGTTGGACACGAGATCATCGGCAGTTGTTTGCAATATAATTTTCCTTTCGTTTTCGATTCTGGCGGTTTGGCTGTCTCGTATTGACTCGTTTGACTTTGGAACAATTCTGATTGTGGTATATTCCGTTCGAAGAAGGTCCCTGCTGAGTGTAGCTCATCGCCGCGTTTATTCGGCGGGGCAAAAGGCATTAAAATTTACGAGTTCGCTTCAGAGCTTGACAATACTAGAGCCGCGTCGGAATTTCTTCGTATTTACGGCTTCTTTTAGTGAAGGTAGTTCTCTTTAATATGTTGCACCGTTCGTTTATATTTGACGTGTATATTTCAATGAGATTCTTATTAATATGTACCATTGTACCATGCACGAACAGCCAGCAGTGTGCTGTGACTGCTGTCTAATATCGTCTATCGCCTATCGATTTCAAATTGCTGTCTGTCTTATTTGATTTAATTATACAATGGGAAACGGGTTGATTGCTTTGAAAAATGTTCGGTTAAATTGTTCGGATTAGAACTATGATTAGAATTGTGCTTCGTTATCAGTTTTCGTGTCTCAAATACTGTTTATTTATAAACATTCACTAAGCTCCGTCGTTATATAGGCTTTTAAATTTGAACAACCAATCAGATCGCGATGATATATGGATTCCCCCAGAGCCTTTTCAGCGCGCCAGCACGGGAGAGGCTCTGGGGACGAGAATGGAGCGAGACGTAAAGGCCTGAGAACGGCCTAGTTTTCTAGGCGGAGAAGGAGTAGGGAGTCTGAGAACGTCCTAGTTTTTTTGGCGTAGAGCCTGAGAACGTCCTAGAATTGCAGCATATTCTCTCATCTCGAAATGATGATTATCGTCATTTGTGAAATGTCCTAGAAATGACAATAATCATCATTTTAAAAAATGAATTCCCTACCCCACACCCCCACCCTAACTACAACCCCCCTGGAAACCCTAAACCTAACCCTAACCCCCCCGTAAACCCTAAACCTAACCACAAGACCCCCAGTGAGCCTAAACCTAATCAAATCACAACCATCCGGAAAAATGAATTGACAAAAATTGACAAAAACTAGGACGTTTCCAGTCTTCTGCACCCAAAACTAGGACGTCCCCAGACTCCAAGCTTAGCAGCCGAAAGGCAATGACGTCTTTAACGCGGATGTGTTGACATATAAAGATGAGTCAAGGTGTTGGGTTGCATGGTGTTGGGATTAATAAATTAAACAAACAGCAGGATATTATAGAACAAAAAGCTATTAAAATCTGCTAACTATGGACATTATAATTTATATTTGATATGTTTTACACTGTATTGCTTTAAAACTAGACAACCTAATTTATACTTTTTGCTTGCCTAGTTTTTAATTTTTTTGCCTAAATTTGAGAAACCTTGTACTTGGGGTTCCCAGGCACAACTGAGTTCATTTGGAACCCTGAACTTTTGTATAATACGCATGCGTCATTACGCTGCTAACTGGGATAACTCGGGGTGAAGCGTTCACATGAAGCTAGGGTTCACATGAAGCTAGGGTTCACATGAAGCTAGGGTTCACATAATCTCAGGGGCCAGGGATAACTCGGTAGTCGCGTTTTATCACGTGATGGGTCAACTTTGACCCTAGCCTCCGAGTTATCCCTACCCACCGACAGTCCCTTAACCCTTTATTGGCCAGGTTTCCGGGAGCTCTCCCCTTGACGAGTAAAATCGTCTGGCGTTAACCAGAGTAAAATTAATAAGTTGCCAAAAGGCAACTGTGGCCAGTAGAGTTAAGGCGGATTTCCAGTCCTCACACGAAACAACTCGCAAGCTCGCTGCGATGATGTTAGCGCTCGTGGCAGATAGTTGGAAATTTTGAACTATTTTTTACACACGGAAAGTACTCGCAGTAAATAAATAAATGAACCAATCAAAACAAATTATGTCAGCATTTCAAATCATTAGTAATGGACTTGAAGGAAGAAATTACATAAATTAATCGGACTTTCACCTCGATTTTCTCTTAAAATACCGATTTGTTTGAGATGCTGTATCAAACACTCAGAAGAGTGCTTCATCAGGATATCCAAACACCTCGAAGTTTGTTAAAGAAAACTCGGCTATCGTTTCATCAGCCGCGAGTTATCGCAACGAGCTGCGTTTGGTGGAAATACAGTGGAGACCGAGCTGCGAGTTGCTTCGTGCGAGGACTGGAAATCCCCCTTTTAGTCTGGTTTCCATATAATCGCTACGATGGCCACGATCGCTCAAAAATGAACTTGGCGATCGCAGCGATCATATGGAAACCACTGACGCAACGATCGCGATCGCCGAGATAGAAAATGCTTTATCTCAGCGATTGTGGCGATCGTTGCGTTTTATCATAGTTAATAGAAAAGATACATGGTTTGGAAGCTCAACAATATCATTGTTTTATGTTTTTGTTCAGGTTTATGGAAATTTGTGCACTTTCACGGTTACTGAACATATTGTGTTTTCTGTGTAATGAAGCAATCATCCAATAGCAACGTTTGGGTTCAATCACTCAACCGTACGGTTTAAATATTAATAAACCTAAAACAAAGGATTTAGCACCTTCTTGTACCTTTCAAAATGAATCGTAGCTTGATTGTTAACCGCTTTGAAGTTTGCCGGGTTTCCAAACCATGTATATTTTCTATTAACTATGGTTTTATATGGAAACAGTGATTTTGCAATCTCAGCGATCTTGGCGATCAGTTATGCATCCCAGCGGACCATTAAAATAATGGCCGCGGTCAACCATGGCCGCCTTAGCGATCATATGGAAACAGCGACATGATTCAGTGTTGATCGTTGCGATTGCCGAGTTAATTCAGTTTTGAGCGATCGTAGCGATTATATGGAAACCAGGCTTTAGAGATCAGTGGCTTGCAGCAAGCAAATTTCAGAAAAATAATTCAATATTTTCTATTTTCAATTTTTCAGCCTCCCAGGTGTATCGTACTTCCAAGATGCGTGCGACATATTCCCGGATGACACCGCCAAAAGGGTTCCACTGCCCTCCATCGTCAACAGCAATTCCAACCAGGCGATTCCGATCGGAAAGTAGTTTGCAATCTCGTTCGGTGCGCTGAGTTTAAGTTCATCTCATTCCGACGGGAAGTAGTTTGTACTAGCTTCAATTCTACTCTTATTATACTTTGGTGCTTGATTTGGGAAATAAAATCATAATTCTTTTAATTCTTTGAATGTTTGCATGGTGACAAATTGGTAACAGAAGCGAGAATTTGTGGTAACACCACGTTTATTACTTCCGCCAGGACGTTATGTTGTTACCTCTGTTTGTCTGTCTGTTTACTTGTTTTCTGAGTCTGTCTTTCACCAGGATATCTCACAAAAATACTAAACTAAACTAAACTAAACTAACCTTATTAATACTGGATAACTCTATCAGTTATATCTAAACTGTTATCCTCAGAGGTCCAGTAAGGGCCCACCCTCATTGGTCCAGTGTTACTGCAGGAGGAAACCGGAGTACACGGAGGAAAGCTGTGGTGTTTGGTATAGTCAAACTGGAAGCACTCTTCTCACATGCGGCCAAGGTGAATTTTTTTAATCAGATAACTGCATCCTGCAGGAATCAAACCTGGCTCGCAGAGGTGAAAGGCACGTGCACTAACAACTGTGCCACCAACACGCCAAACCACTGTGCCACCATCTACCCCACGCGTTTTCATGAAAGTTTGTGGAAAGATTGGTCATAGACCAAGGATCAAACCATAGTCAATCGAGATGTGGCCTGGAAACTCAGCTAAGTCTTTGGTCTATCTTTTTGTTCGCCTTTATGCATTTTTGTGCACGGTGCACGGTCACTGAACCCATTGTATTTTAGTATAATGAACGAATTGTCCAATAGCAACGTTTCAGTTCAATCACTCAACCGTGCTATTTAAATATTAATAAACCTAAAACAAAGGATGTGCACGGTGTAAGGTACGGTTCATCATAAAATCACAGCTCATTATAGGCGCTTTGAAGTTGCCGAGTTTCCAGACCATATCTCGATTGACTATGATGAAACCTTTCAATTTTGGTTGAGTTTGGTTGAATCTTGGATGAGAAATTAATAAAAATCTGACCACAAGATCATCATGTAGAAAAAATGCTTGATTCACTCAATAGGGCCGTTTATACGAGATGATATGCAAGCCGCGTCCTGAGTAAGCCGCTTCTTAAGACGCAAAACACCGGTCCTACTAATCACTGCCCGACAGTGGCGTAGCCAAGGGGTCGCCCCCCCCCCCCCCCAACCAATGGTCTCCAAGACCGTTCTCGTGAAAAGTTTAAATCTGTTGAGAAACTTGTAAGGGGGGTGGGGGGTTACATTGTTTTAAGGCCAAATGAGTAGACTAGTAATGTGTTATATATATTGCAGGCATGCATATGCTATATTTAAATTAATACTATAATACGACTTGTTTATAAATTAATCTAAAGATATTCTGACGTCGTATTCTACGTTCTGGTTTGATTTCAACAAAATTATGTAATTTATGGCTTTCAGATTACTCTTAAATACTTGCCTCAAAATGCAGGAAACAGTGTTTCAGAGACCCTAGAAATCCAACATTTTCAGGGGAAGCATGCCCCCGGACCCCCTAGGAGATCAACGTTCTTACCACCCCCCCCCCCCCAAACTCAAGACCCTGGCTATGCCACTGCTGTCCGAGACTGCCCAGGAGTAAAAAATGACCGCCCGAGACCTATTAACTCGTTCCTTTATCCAGTAATTAATTATTATTTTATAAATAATGTTGTTATTAAACCATATGTTTATAAAGGGAAACAAGATCGCAAGGCATTAGAATTTTTATTTTGTCAGTGGTCATGGTTAGCCTAATCTCTAGGTCTTCCTCGGTTATAACGCGTTTCGGAAGGAAACCCGCTCAGGGAAGGCCTAGCAAAATTCGTGAACACTTTCACTTTACAGCTTTGGTTGTTTATTGAGGAAGAGTTGTGATATTATGATGTTCTAAGTGTTTTTCGATACTTAAAGGTGAATATATCCAGCGCGTTCTGCGCATGAACGAAGGTCATGTTTACTTCTTCGTTTACAAAAATATATAATGATACCTTATTCAAGATTGTAAGCTTTTTCTTGCTTCCTCTTCATTACTTGTACCCCAAACACAACATTTTCAGAAGAAATAGAAGAAATCCGAAGAGATATCCTTGTTGAATCGCTTAATTTTCTGCCATGTTGCTTCGAACGATTTTCTCAAAACAAGACATTCATAGAAAATTACATGAAGTACTCAGCTCAGAGTACTTCATGTAATTATTTACAAATGCCATGTTTTGAGAGGTGCTCAAAACAAAGATGGCGGATCATGCGCAGAACGCGCTGGATAGCACCTTTAATATCCCATCTGCATAAAATAATACAAGCCAGTGCTCACCTCGGATCGACGAAGTTTCACTAGCCTAGCTTTCTTATCACTAGCTTTCCTTCTGCAACCGCCAAAAGTTGAAAGTTAAACAGTTACATTTTCATTCCAAGCTCCAATTGGAATATATTCCATAATTCCCTTCTTTCGATCGCCAAGATCTTTGGTGAAAATCTTCACAGACATCCTTGTGCTTTCATACTGTCACTCAGTGTTGTTTACGGTTGGTGTACTAGTTCCAAGGAACACTCGAAGGGCCAGAACGATTCTGGGCAGGACCTTTTTGCGAATGTTGGTAGGCCTTCTCATTTCCAGCCTCTCCCCAGTCTTCCCAAGAACCCAAACGGACTACGCGGCCAAGCACATGACGGAAACGAAAGGTGGAGAAACTAGGCTAGGTCATGGTCATGTCGAATTTCCAATGTATTAGTTAAATAGATGTTCAAGTTTCGTTTTTTATTGATTGTAACATCGTTCAGCTGATGTTTCGAAGTGTTGAAATAAACCTCGGTTTTCGGGTCTAGTATACTATGAAAAAGTCAATATTTCAGCACGGGGTTTTTCACGGAAGCACTCGGTTTCAAAAAAACAAACACATTAATCATTGCCGACTGCGATTAACATTTTAATGGCGCCGCGGGAGACATTTCAGGATCGAGCTTCACTCAATTGGGCTATACTGATCGAACAAAAAAAACCTCGTATTTATCCACCATATATAAAAATACATATATACGCAACATTGTATGTGTACAGTATTTAGTATAAATACAGTATTTCGAAACATCAGTATTTCGTTCCTCGAAATTCACGGCAGTTTTCAGCTTTTCCATTTTGCTATGTTGAAAATATTAGCCCATCAGCAAGTTAAGATCGCCGTTTATTTTCATATATACGGCAAATCACAAACGGAAGCTTTCAGTCGCAACATACAAATCGGCTCAGAACTGCTGATTTCGAACTGCAGTTTGCGGTGTGCTGTAAATGCGGATCTAATGAACGACCCGATATGTCCATTATTGGGGAAGTTTTGAAACTTTTAAAATCAGTGTGCTCAAGACAAGAGTGTTGTAAAAATGCAGGAAATGCTGTTCCAGAGACTCGCCAGAAACACGAATTTCAAAAATATTCCAGGGGGGACATATCCACGTACCCAGACCAGATGTAACAGGACCAAATGCCCCCCTTCAGAATGTACCTTCCTAGTACCAGATGCCCCGGGGAGCATTCTGAATGGGGGGGGGGGGACATTCTGAAGGGGGGCATCTGATCCTGTTACACCGGTGCCACCACTATGAAACAATAGTGAACTCAATGAAAGTTCAAATGTGGTAACTACATTTTAATTACTACATTGAGTTCACCGTCAAGCAATAACAAAACTGTACGCCTAAGCAACTCGACAAAATCATTTTGCACTATCACATATATCTATAGGCGTACGGGGGGGGGGGGGGGGGGGGGGGGGGGGGGGGGCTGCAAATTTTGGGCATCTCAGATTTTTTTGGGCAGCAAGAGAAATTTGGGCAAAGGGTTTTTAAAAAGTTTCCATTTTTTTCAAAAGATAAATATTTTTGATAATCAAGAAGGAGAGACTCAAAGACCTTTGTTTATGTCTAAACGGGGATAAATTACCTTACTGTCGGTTAGTCACTAAACAATAGCTTTATTTGTACTCGGGGCATCTCTCCTCAGCAGAGGTTCTTTCGGAGATCGACTATGTCGGGAATCGTCGGAGATGCGTCGAAATCGTCAGCTGGACATAAGGAGTGCGGGCGGATAACGAAAGAGAAAGCGAAAAAAGAACCTCTGCCAGATTTCTGTGTCAATATGGCGGCATCAGGGGGGTGTCAATAACTTTTGGAACTGTGGGTTGTAGAAAACATGTCGAATATAACAGAAGGTTACACGACCACAGTTAATTGAATGTGTGGACAAACTAGGAAAGTTCGTTGTTTCAATGTGAGCTACACGTCGGCCGATATAAGTATGTTATCCTCTGGTTCCGTGGTTCGTTTACTTCGTTTATAATAGTCTTCGTCTGATATATTAAACGGCAAAAAACTGAGTATATTTTATCGTTTTCACAAGAAATACATATTATAAACATGTCATAATCACTTACCAACAAATATGTTACTAATATAGACGTGGATGGCTTAGCTGTCCGTGAATTAGCAAGTCATGCAAGAAACCGACATCTTGTGCAAGAAACCGACAGAAATCTGGCAGAGGCTAAATGTAATTTTCCGTTGGACTAGTTTCGCCCACACTACTTACGTCCAGCTGACGCCTCCGAGAATCTCCGAAATTTAACCTCTGCGGAGGAGACTGGAGAGAGACTCGGTGTTACCTGTGGTAGTCATTTTGCATTTTTGCACATTTTACTTCCGCTACTATTCATACTTCCGGTGAGTTGTTTTGCTGTGGGACGGAGTGGACTGAGTGAGGCCGTGAGGCATGTTGTAAGTTCTTTGCTCCTTCTGCTTTTGGAGTTAGACAAAAAGTTGAACAGCTTTGCCTTTTGATCAAGGTGTTCTTGCACTTTGTTGGTAGATTTCGAAACTGACTGACTGACTTTGTAGTTTATTTAATTGGAATGTGGCAGACAACTCTCCACAACTCCCTTGATCGTAAATATGTTCACCTGTGCGACAAGTGCACCGAGCCTGAACGGAGGGTGAATATGGTGCATACACTGATCTATATATAAGAGGCAATCTCGTTCCCAGAGCCCATGTTCCCCTTGCCCAGCGGGCGGGTGACGAAAGGCTCTGGGATAATCCGTTTCGAGAAATTAATCCCAGGCAACCAGGACATCCCGGTGTACCGGGATCATATAAACAGTCCCTAAGTCTCTCTGAGTGCTCAAAAGTTATTCTTAATTAAAGTGTCTACGAAGTGAAAAACTCCTCAACATTTTTTTTCTTTTGATGAATAGAAGACCATGGCAGACGACATTTACCAAAAATTTCAAGCGAATCCGATGTCTAGTCTTCGAGCTATTAACTCTTATAGTTTGCCATAGCCATTTTCCAAAATTACGGGACCCCGGAAGTTATATGCATGTGGCGTGATGTGAGTTTTATTAGAAATAAAATTTCACAAAATGGCGTATTGATATACGAACTGAGTCAGAATACAATGAAATGAAGACGTTAATGCTGACCGAATGCATGGCATATTATTTAACCATACAAGAATGCAATTCCATGGGAATGTTGAATACGACGACAAAGTAGGTTATATTGAATTATTATATGGCTGGGCTTGTTTTCGGGTCATTACGCCAAACGGCGCACGCTGATTGGTTGCTGAGAGTTCCGGAAAAAGCCGTAATGTCCTCTCGGCAACACCGCGGAAAAACGTCTGCGCATGCGCGTGATTCGAGCACAAATTTGCACGCGTCAAATTTGTTCTCAAAGATGGCGGTTGTCAGTTGAGGAAGTTTACTCGGTTTTTGTGTGAATTTGGGAAAGTTTAAAGCACAATTTTTTGCGATCGGAGGACAAAAAAGGTTTGCATTGATTCTAAAGAGGTAGGTTTGTATTCCAAACCTTTTAGGATTGATATTTAATAACGATTTTCTTCAATATTATACTTTACATATTTACATATATTTACATTTTGAATTTAATAGAATCATTCATCACTTTCAATTCAAGGAAGATACTTCACAAAGGTGACTGTGCACAAATTTATTGTCTGGCTTATTCGAGCCTTTATCCAAGGAAGAAGATTTTCCAGATTCTGCTTGGGTGCCATCGAAACAGTTGCTCCAGTGTGTGTTCTTTCATGTTTTACGAAATGTTTTGATACAAACTTTTTGACTATGCAAGCGTTTGCCTTGTGTTTTGTTGGATAAGTTTTTTTGCGTAGCATGCATAATTTTTGCGTTGACTATATTTAAGGGTAATGATTTACTCTACAATTTAAGCGTGTGCAAATGCTGAACTCTTTGATAGTTTGCTTAACTCTTGTGTCTTAAGTTCGGTATTCGACAATTTTTCAAGAAATGTTCGCACGCCTCCCGGTCTAAAACGACAATTTTAAATTTAAATTCTGTTTCTTTTTAGATTTTAAATGTTAGAAAACTTTTTATTAATGTCCAAACTACCCGTCTAGTGTATTTTTTTGTTTGTTTCACTTACCTTGAATAATTAAAAGCCATGTTTTTGTTTACGAAGATGGGATTTAAATTCCCCGCCATTTTTTCTAGTACACGCGCATGCGCAGACGTTTTTCCGCGGTGTTCCTCTCGGCACTGTGAGAGGGTATTACGTCCTTTTTAATGACCTGCAAATTTTGGCGGGAAAATTACTGAGTTGATTTGAATGAAAATAAAAGCGAATTAGATATATTCGTTGGAAAATTTTGAACAATAATACGTCCTGAAACATCAGTGTTTCTTTTTATAAAAACCTCTTATTTAAAAGCGCAAAATATAAAAGCCTAACAGGTGTAAACATGAAGCGAAACGAACAAGCTCAAAAGTAAGAACTAAGGTGAACAACGACACCTGATCAAGACAAACGTAGAACTAAAAACAGATAAGAAAACAAACCAAAAGCCATATAATAAAAGGCTTATTAACCTCGTTTTCTCGGTCTGTACGGGAAAGTATTTGCCCTCGGTTTCTCTCGCACAAACCTCGCTCCTTCGTCGCTCGGTCTGTACGAAAATTAGGCAAATACTTTCCCGTAGACCTCGAACTCGGTTAATAAGCCTTTAGTATTTTGAAATGCCATAAAACTCACATGTCGACTGCAATATTTCCGGCCTGGTCGCGTAATTTTGAAAACGGGTGTAAATTTCTGGAGAAATTTGGGCTCTCGTTAACAATGCTGACGATGTACGCAGATGACCGAACTACGCATAAGAACAATAGATTTTAGTATCAATGATCCATCCATAGATAATGGAGGGGAACTGGATAGGAAACTTATGAAACCGGAAACGATGTTTGCACAACTTGCTATGGTAATTATACACTTATACGCAGCTAATCACTTAACGGGTGGTCCCACATGGCTAATATCAGACACTGCTGAACTTAAGCGAAAGGTCAAAAATGTTTGAGAAAGTCTAACTATTGTTTAATTTCAGCAATAGCTGCAATGCTGCATTAGCCGCTTACATCCTCGTTCACCTTTTTACTTACCCGTCTGGAAGGTTGGTGCAAGCCGTAGCCCGGTCGGGGCCTGAGGCGAATAGCGATACTTGGATCCAGGTTAAGATCCATCCATGCAGGATCTTGAGCTGACCACCCTCACTCGGTATGGCTTGCACCGATCACACCAGTTAATTGGTGGAAGTATTACACTTACCTCTTTGATTGAAGGCAGGGATGGTGGGAATATCTAATTTCCTCTGACTCCAACACTGCGTCTGACTGCTAGCCCGTTAACGTGGCAATGACGACGCTCAACCAGTACCAGTCTTCCACGACTGCTGACCCCCAGCTTGCACCGCGCGCAGTTACCTAGCTGTTACCCTTGGTTATTGCATAACCTCATTTATAAGTGTATAATACATAGCAAGTTGCGGAAACATCGCTTCCGGTTTCGTAACATCGTTTTAAGTTTCCTATCCAGTACCTTCCATTATTTATGATCCATCTGCGTACGTCATAAGGCATTGTTGCTGGGAAACCCAAATTTCTCCAAAAACGAATTAGCCATGGCAAACTTTGAGAGTTCATAGCTCGAGAACTATACACTAGATTCTCTTGAAATTTTCAGTGAATACTCGTCCCATGCTCTTATATACTTATTCAAACAAGACGCCTGGGTCGGGCGTTCACTTGGGCTACCGGCAAAGTGCGGAGGGTGCGTGATCGAAGCCTGAATCGAAGGCCTCTCTCCTCCAGCCTGGTTCCCAGGCCTCTCTTTTTAACGTCGAGCGGCAGACCGAAATTGTGAGAGGCCTGGAATAAAATGTTTTGCTTGGTCCCAAATCTGGCCCCAAATTTATATACAGGCACCAAACGGCCGTTTGGCGGAAAACCAAGGCAGATAACACTCACGTCGGTCTGCACAATTCTTTATAACATCATATAGCAAGGTTGGTCTACTCCCGAAACGTTAAAATAGCATATTTCGATTTGTATAAATGTGTTTCAACACAATCACTTCCTACGCCGAACACTACTTTATAAAGCCTCGTATGTAACGACCTTTTAACGTAATGTAAAACAAAGAAACCTACTCGTTTGCTGTCTGCTCTCAAGAAGAAGTTTGTTTAAGTGGCCTCGTTCATAAAGATTAAATAATCCGAGCTCCAGCAGGATTCATGATAGATAAAGATGAACATTTTCCGCTAGTCCTCTCGCTCGATCCCTATTCTGTGACGTCACCAAAATAAGTTCGAGAGAAAAGAGGACTAGGAACTAGTCTGTCTCTCCTCCGCGGAAGCACTTCCTGTTTTCGACAATAGCCTTCGTCCGGCCAATCACACGCTTCAATCGTTTTCATCTGACCAGGGCCTTGGATTTCCCAGCGTACCGAGGAGGCGCTGGGAACGAGGATGCCGTGTGATGGAGCGAGGCCGTGAGGCATGTTGTATTAAAGCTCTTTGCTCCTTTTGCTTTTGGAGTTGGACAAAATGTTGAACAGCTTTGCCTTTTGATCAAGGTATTCTTACACATTACTGGTAGATTACTCACTGAGTTTATAGTTTGACAGTGATGTGGATGACAACTGTCTTGATCGTAAATATGTTCACCAGTGGGAAGTATGCACCACATGGTCTTCCTCGCCCCACTCCCACCTTTGCTCGCGCGGTATAGAGGACAAATATATTTTCAACTGTCAAACAATGGTGTGAATAGAGTGAAGATTATCGCTCAGATAACACCAAAAAACTCTACAAGTAAAGCCAACAAAGTAGGATTCCTAAAGCGAGTTGGAACTGCGATGAGTTTCATCACTTAACTCTCAAAATCGAACGATTTTAGACATAGCTTAACTCGGTGACTCATTCGTCGGCGACGGTAAATTATGTTCGTAAACAACCTACCTTTGAATCAACCATTGAATAGCATTTCGGTGTGCTATTTTGTCCAGCGGGAAGAACAGTAAACACCAAACCTTTCGGACGTCATAATAAAGCAGCTTTTCTTCAAATATCTCGTTTGTTTCGTTATAATATGTCCATACTCGCACCCAGGGCGATGTGATATATTCAATGACTCAATGTCCTAGAATCTACGACATCCGGTTTTCATCTGACCAGGGCCTCCGATTTTCCAGTGTCTGCCTCCTCCACAGGCCCTATTGCATCATGGACAGGTCACCCACGCCGAATTTAGGGCCTGCAAGATCCTGTAAAAAATTTGGCAAAACTTGGCAAGGAATAAATTTGCATAATTAACTACCATTGTTAATAGCCATGGCTATTTCCGAAGATTTTGAAGGACATTGAAGAATTAAGACATACGAATCCTAGCTTTAAAATGCAGGAATTGTTGAAGAAAGCAATTACGGTTGAACTTTGTCAACTTTTGGCCGGAATAATCAACGAAAATACACTTTAGTCTACCCAGAGACTCTTGGGTTTATACTTTTTCGGTTTCCACAACTGAAACTTGAATTACGCTACACTATAGCCTACAATTTAACAAAATTAAATCTCATTAACTCTTGGTCAGTTGACAGTCTTCGATAGCGAAATAAACAAAAAAACAATACGAAAAACCTGTTACTTTCCTGACCGTCGAATTTGCTTTTGTTCGGCCGATATTTTCCCCTTCAAATCCTTTTTGTCGCTAAAAATATTATTGGCAGAAGGTCGGTAATTCTAAAACATATTGGTTTCTTCATTGTCATGATCTGTAAGAAAGTTTAGACCGAATTTCCTGGTGGGTCACAGTGTTTAAAGAACTTGGACGTACGTTTGTCGAACAGCGGCCGGAAAATAATTGCAGGCCCTCTCAAAACTATCGCCTCTAGGGCCTAGTCTCGCTGTGCATAATGGGGTTAGTCACCATTTTGTTTACAGGATCTGGCAGGCCCTCTCAAAAGTGTGACCTGTCCATGATGCAATAGGGCCTGTGGAGGAGGCAGTTCCAGTGAACTCTATATAAGGACTGGAACGATACCTACAAACCAAATTTTGAAGCCGTCATGGAGGCTGACATGCAGGGCGGCCCTAGTCCTCTTTATATGCAAGAAAATCTTTATCTTTAAGTTATATTTTGTTATGAACCAATTACAAAGAAATGCAAACATGCTACAGTAATAGATACTTCTTCTAAAGGCTTTTAGCAGCAAAAACGTAGCTTGAATATTTGACAAAAAACACAATTTGAGTCCGAAACCGCGCGGATCTCTTGATTTTTTGTAGGGCAGCTCCAAGTGTTGAGTCAGTTGAGATTTCAAAAGTCCAGAAAAAAGTCTATAAACTGTCTTGAATCAAATAAAGATAGCATTAATCATGGCTAAGGCCTACTGAAATCTAGTGGCTATAATCTGTCGAGCATATGGATGTTGACATGATCAATAAAAACCATAAATATTAAATTTTCTGAACAGTCAAAAAATCGAACAAAACACAGAAATATGAACCGACAGTGTTTTAAAGCCATCAAAGATCAAAAATATACGTGGTCTTACAATGATTCAAAAGGTATGAGGAGACTATTCATAAGAGCAAAGGCACAGGTTGACAGGGTTGCAAGAATTCATAAAATAAAGACGAATAAATACTAAATATAACCTGAATTTTCGTCAGGAGTTTCCATCAATCCAAGCAAAATTTTGCTTTCGTTTGACAATATATTTCCTGCTTCAATCTATTTTTGCCAGCAAACATACCTCAGACAGAAAGGACAATGATTCTAATACATACTGACTTCGTTATATCAATTCAAATGAAGTTCAACTACAAAAAAATAAAAAATTCTCGCTGGGCCATTGTCTGTTTTCTACCGCTCCTTGGACGTTGGTCAGACGTTCATGTGTTGCCCCCAGCAGCCGGAAGTTTGGCTTCACCCAATCATAGGGCCGACCTCATGGAGGTATCGTTCCAGTCTTTATATAGAGTTCACTGGGCAGTTCCAGTGTAACGAGGAGGCCCTGGGAACGAGGATGCATCACACGGCTAACAACTCACCGGAAGTGTGAATAGCAGCGGAAGTAAAAATTGCAAAAATGCAAAATCGTGACACCCAAAAAGTAAAAAGAAACGGAGCCCAAACCTAGATTCGGGCTACCAACAAGAAAAATACCAATGAGGTTTTTTTTTCATTTCTCAAACTCATTAATAATTCATGAGCTAATTAGCCAATCAAAGAAAAATATTTGGTCATGTGCATGAGTTTTGAAACCCAGTGATGGTCGCGCAAACTGAATTTATAATTAAGAAATCAGATAATAAACGGCACAAACAAAGAACCGTTTATTACCACATTTCTTAATTATAAATTCAACATGCATGAGATCATCGGGTACTAATATACAACATTGTCTAATATATTATGAACCAATATCACCAAGTTCCTCGCAAATTCTATTATAATAGACGATTAAGAATCTATTTCATAAACTCGTGTATCGTGTTTTACCAGTGGTCACAAACACTCGAAAACAACAAAAATCACTCGGCCTGTTACCTCGTAAGTTTCAATGTTCTCTCGTGTTTGTAAAACATTCGAAAACAATAAAAATGGGATTTTCATTATTCTCTCATGTTTTACAAACACTCGAGAACAACGAAAAATTAAATTACTGTCCTTTCGTGTTTGTAACCTATGGTAAAACACTCCCACTCGTTTTTGAAATATTACTTCATAAACATTCAATGTCTTATTTCTTTTGTTTTATTTTCATTCTCTTTCCAGTTTCCAAAACCAACTGTTGATATATATCATCTGGGCCTTAAAAATTTCAACAATTCTCTTCCTTACTGGAAAACACAAATGAATAGTACATGCTTGCAAGAGTTCATCGACATTAACTGTCAACTTTTGCGTGGGAGCATCTGTTCAACTGATGGCAAGTTACGTATGTCCGAAATTAGTCGGCAGACATGTGCTCGAACAATGACCAAATGGTAAGCTTTTGTAGTTAGAAGACGTGTCGCGTGTGACAAAATTCCAATTTAAATTGAAAATGCGCGAGCGCAATTTAGATGGCTGTCAGGATTCAAGACATTCGCTACAACATTTACAACTTATTCCCCCCGGCTTAAATTTCTTACCAGTATAAGTCCCCCTGATTTTTTGATCTTACTACTCCCGGGCTTAAGAGTAGCAAAAGCTTACCGGGGAGTGGGAAAAGCCGTAAAACAATTGTCAGGTGCCAATTTATCGACTGGAAACAGAAGGAATATACAAGCAAATACAGTCCGAAATTGTCAACTACATACTTCAAGACTTGTAAAGACATATGTTTTACTAGCAAAGGTATACAAATAATTTCATAATGAAGTTATTGACTGATTTCATGGGCTTTTTACGAGTTTTGTGATATACTGATATATAGGCAAGGGGCGAGGCGAGCTGAGGAAACGCCTGCCGCCACGCTATTCAGAAAAAATATATGCGTTCGTCCACGAACGCAGCGATCTCATTGGCTAATGTTGACAAATTATCTTCCGGTAACGCTCCTCTATAAAGTTTTATTCCTAATTTTAGTCGCGCTTGTCGCTTGGTAGTTTGTTTTAAAACAGAAATACTCCATTCGCAAGGTAAATATGTTTCATACGTAGCACTATTGTTGCATTTAAGACAAACTTCGTTTACTTCAAGACGTTGTATAGCCAGGATCAAACCGTGCATGGTCAAACTATATTTATGGGTCAAACGCGGCACACTACATCAAATTGAATACATATCTTAGTGCTTTTACATTAATTAACCTTAGTAGCTTGGTGTTGTTTTGTCGGTGTGGGAAAATCCTCGCTTATTTTATGTATATAAAGCCGTGTTGTGGTTTGCCGTCGCCAAAGTCTAGCCGCGAACCTTGGCAGGGAACGCGGTTTACAGACATGAATTTCGAATCAAGAACGATTTTATAGATTTTTATCTAATAGTTTCGATTCGTAATATGTTGTGACTCAATCAAAATTACGATAAGTGTTAGGAGTGCTCTTAAATGTGGTTTCTTGCTTACCGTGTTATTAAATTCCGTCATATTCCGTGTGGTTATATATATTTCCCTCGGCTGCATTCTGTTCAACGAGTTTTGTTGTCGCAAACCCGTTCTAATTAGGTCTAAATTCTAGATCACACAAGATCACACAGATGTCAGCAAACATTTTCATATATTTCTCGTACGTGATTGGTTCATGTCATAATTGAGAAAAGGGGATGAAGTTTTTTTTTGAATAGCATGGCGGCAGGCGTTTCCTCCCCAATGGCTGCGGTCAACCATGGCCGCCTTAGCGATCACGTGGAAACAGCGACACGATTGTTGATCGTTGCGATCGGCGAGTTAATTTTTGAGCGATCGTGGCGATTATATGGAAACCAGGCTTTAGAGATCAGTGGCTTGCAGCAAGTAAATTCCTACCCTGCGAGCAGAGCCTTCTTTTCCTTATTTCTTCGCTGAGAGAGAGGAAGAAAAGTAGGCTCTGCTGTATTCGTGACTGGTTTCCATTGCGCATGCATGTCAGTTGCTTGGTTACAAACTCGAACCCAGTCCCAATCAGAGCAGAAAACAAAACGAGAACCGGTTAAACGGGTCTTAAACGGCTTACTTCGTCCTAAATCTTGGACGAAGCCAGTCACGAATACAGCAGAGCCTACTTTTCTTCCTCTCTCTCAGCGAAGAAATAAGGAAAAGAAGGCTCTGCTCGCAGGGTAGCAAATTTCAGAAAAAATAATTCAATATTTTCTATTTTAAATTTTTCAGCCTCCCAGGTGTATCGTACTTCCAAGATGCGTGCGACATATTCCCGGATGGCACCGCCAAAAGGGTTGCACTGCCCTCATCGTCAACAGCAATTCCAACCAGGCGATTCCGATCGGAAAGTAGTTTGCAATCTCGTTCGGTGCGCTGAGTTTAAGTTCATCTCATTCCGACGGGAAGTAGTTTGTACTGGCTTCTACTCTTATACTTTGGTGCTTAATTTGGGAAATAAAATCATAGTTCTTTTAATTCTTTGAATGTTTGAATGGTGACAAATTGGTAACAGAAACGAGAATTTGTGGTAACACCACGTTTATTACTTCCGCCGGGTTTGTGTTTTTACCTCTGTTTGCTTGTCTGTTCACCTGTTTTCTATGAGTCTGTCTTTCACCAGGATATCTCACAAAATACCCCACAGGTTTTCATGAAAGTTTGTGGAAAGATTGATCATAGATCAAGAATTAAACCTTTTAAATTTTGTTGAATTTGGTTGAATCTTGGCAACCTCGTTCCCAAGGGCCTTTTTGAAATTGGCCAGTAGAGCAGGAAAAGGCCCTGGTATCTAGTGGACTCTGCATTTTCATTGGCTGCTTTTCTAAACATTCCTCGTGAAACATATTTATGCATAGTTTTGTGGCAGTTATAATCAAATAGCTTCAACGGGACCACCAACGGGGCCAATGGGACCACCATTACAATGAACTTCTCCCACAGGACTGTCATTACTCCAAATGATTTTGCATACTAATTAACTAAATTGCTAATTTATTACACGCAGTATTTCTGGGTACTGTGACCAGCTGATGCCAGAGCCTTTTCCCACCCTCCCAATTTCAAAAAGGCCCTGGGAACGAGGTTTGGAATCTTGGATAAGAAATAAATAAAAATCTGACGACAAGATTCTCCATCTAGAAAAATGCTGGTTGTTGATTACTTAAATGTCTTAAGGCAAAATAATTTTGGGGTCAGCAAACTCGTTTTTGAAATAAATTGGATTAAATGTAAATTTACAGCCATTTTGAAATGTCACTGTTGTCATGGCAATGGCTGACTAAAACACATTATCTGTTAACAGTGTTAATGTCTTGAACGTTATTCTATACATAATGTTTAGTTTCACTCTTTTTCAAAATATTCATGAGCAGTACTTGCATTTTTGAAGAAACAGTAGGGAGCCACCTTGCCCTTGGATTGGCATTTGCTCTGATAAAGGTCTGAGTCAACAGGTCAAAAGTTCAGCAATAAATAATAAACATGGTGTTACCACAAATTAACACTTCCATTAAAATCGTAGTTTGTTGCAAAGAAAGGCATTAGTATCTTTGAATGTTGTACTCACTCAGATAACTTGTAAAAGAGGACTGTATTGTTGTCATTCTAAGTACGAAGTAAGAATCTTGATTCCTAATTAAATTCTATTTTATCAGTTCATCACTGTAATTGCTACCTTGATTGGGTTACAACTTGATTTAGGAATCATAGTTGCTTGAAACAAAATCTCCAATTGTTGTTCTCAGACGATTTGTAAATAGGGGTTGAATTGTTAAACCTGGTTTCCATAAGATTGTCTCGATCATCACCTGAATCCATCCAATCAGATTGGGCAATTCAAAATATCTCTAGTCTGATTGGAGAAATTTGGGCAACTGGGTGATCAAGATGATCATATGGATCGAAACAAGGCTTCATTACTTGGGCAAACAATGATAGCACTAATCTAGGTTTTACACCATTATTATTTTGTCAATGTTGCAAAATGGCAACTATTGCATCAAACAAAAATGTTTTGTTTTGTTTTGAGGCGATGTGACTGTATTTGCAGGCTAAGTGTTCAGAAGAGAGTCTCATTTTTTTTGTTTAGTGCTTTCCTTTGAAGAAAAAGACAGTTGCAAGGATATATGCTACAATTAACTACCAGTACTTCCTTCCCTCCTTTTTTTTTTCTTTCTTTCTTTCATTCTTTGTTTGTTTGTTTGTTTGTTTGTTTGTTTGTTTGTTTGTTTGTTTGTTTGTTTGTTTGTTTGTTTGTTTGTTTGTTTGTTTGTTTCTTTGTTTGTTTGTTTCTTGCTCCCTTCCTTCCTCCCTCCATCCCTCCCTAACTTACACCCTCCCTCCCTCCCTTCATTCATTCATCCAAAATTATTGTCAACAGTACTCGGTAATTTAGTAAGGTTTTGTAAAGCCTTCAACTGTCCTTTAGGTTTAGTAGGAAGCTCACCGATTCGCCAAAATTGGGCACTAATACACTTAGTATATTGGTATGCCTTTAATACTGACCTTGTAAAATGTAAATTATTCAGTTAATATTTAGCTTGCTTTCAAGAGGAGTTTCTTGTTATTTTTATTCAAATGTTTTCTCCTGTCTTTTAGCCAATAATATGCTCCATAGCGGTTTGCATAAAGCCAAAATAAAGATGGACAAATTTCTGTCCAGTCGTCGGCAGCCATTTTCTAAACAATAAATTCGCTGGTACACGTACTTCGTTTAGTGTTATTATAGTAGCACACAACGCGGGCTCATGATCGCACGATGACGTAAAATAGCTTTGACCAGAATGCTTTGTTAGCATCCACGTGCTGATAAATGGAGCACACTGGCAAAGCATTCTGGTAGTTGTATTTTACGTCATCGTGCAAATGGCTTATTGTAAGGCGTGAAATTGGACTCTATGACCCCGCCCCAGACATGGGTTATAGTGTGCTACGGACAGAAGGAAGAGCTTTTCAAAAGATGGAAATTGTGGAGTAAATAACATACAGACAACAAAATGGAATTTAGGTTTTATTATGTCATAACTTAACTATACAAATAAAGCAACCTTATTGGATGATTATAGAACGACAATTGTTCTGATTGTAATTACTTTGTGCCATGCATCATCTATCATGCATTATCTATATTTTTAGACGTTTAGATTTAGGTTTTTATATATTCACAGTACTTGTTTATCCACTTAGAGTTTTATTTATCTCAAACTCTAATTATTTACATAGCTAAAACTTATTTATGATACTTATGCATTTTACATATTAGTTTATAGTTGGTGTGATGTCAAACGACTTTACCGACTGAATAAATGTAAATGTAGATTTAGATCCATCTATACTACCATTACCACCACCACGACTAAAATTACGACCGAAAAAGATGGCGGCGGTACATTAAACCACAATGCTTTGCGACCTCAAATCAGCTCAAATAACCACTAAACATTGTTTATCATGCTAAGATGGATTAAGTAAGCAAGAACTTCATTCCTACCAAAGTTGATCGTTTTAAAACCATATCTTAAAATAATTCTGCAAGAAACAATACTGCATGCAAAGGATTGTGGTTAAATGTACAAGTCGCCATCTTTTTCGGTACGGTCAATTACAACTAGCACCACTACGACTACAATTACGACTACCACCACCACTTCCACTTCCACAACCACCTCCACCACCACCTCTACTACCACCACCATCTCGACCTTTACTACCACCACCACCTCTACTACCACCTCCACCTTTACTACCACCACTTCCACCACCATCTCTACTACCACTACCACCTCTACTACCACCAGCATTTCCACTACCACGTCCACCACCACCTTTACTACCACCACCACATCCACCTTTACTACCACCACCACTTCCACCACCTCCACCACCACTACTACCACCACCACCTCCACTACCACCTTTACTACCACCTCCACCACCACCTTTACTACCACCTCCACTACAACCTTTACTACCAACTCCACCACCACCTTTACTAAAACCGCCACTTCCACCTTTACTACCATCACCACTTCCACCACCACCTCCACCACCACCTCTTCTACTACCACCACCACTTCTACTACCACCTCCACTACCACCACCACCTCCACCACCACTACAACCACCACATCCACTACCACCTCCACTACCACGGAAGGAGGGAGGTACTACCACCACCATTTCCACCACCACCTCCACCGCCACAACTAATCACCACCACCACGGCACCTCCACAATGACGATCATCTCCATCACCACTACCACCTCCACCACTTCCTCCACGGCTACCATCACCTCCACCAACAACACTAACACTACTAACACAACCTCCCCCACTACTACCTCCACCAACCACCACTACCTCTTCCACAATAGCCTGGCTACCTCCACAACCACCACCTCCACTACCTCCATCACCACTACCTCTAACACCACCACTACCTCCACCATGGCAACCACCACCACTACCTCGACCATCATCACCCGTATTTAATCTACTACGATTATATGAAATAAAACTGATAAATTAACAACCTCGTGCCCCAGCCCTGCTTTCAAAATGGAGAGCTGAAAAGGCCATATAGCAAAAGCTAGTCAAATTACTCCTATAATCTTGAAGTATTTTGCTACGTAGCTTATGTACTGTTCCGGGGGATCAGTACAGTCACTGATAAACAGAATAGTTGCTTTGTATATGTACAACTATTCAGAAAATTATTTAAGATTACCGTATACCTTCACACAAGTGTCTCCAGTCTAAAAGACGTAGTGCGTCCGCATTATGTTGCAGATAGCTTAACTTCCACATCAAATTAAAGCTTATAAATTATGTGCGACAATTATATGCCAACAATTTTCGATTTTAATGAATCAACGATTTTTTCACCATCGTTTAGAGGGATGTTGTGATCGCCTTTCACAACCTTTAACTCAAACTGGTTTTTGTTATTTTTTAATTCGATTCTTTCCTGCGAGTAGTACTGATACAAGGCGCTAAAAACAGTGTTGGGGTTTTTCAGTATTTGATTCTAGTGAAAAGTCATACAACATTTTGAAAATTGATAAGAAAAAGCCTGAAGTAAACGCATGGGAATGACCGTCGACGTAAAAGCTTTCGAAAGTATCGAATTCCACGACAAAGTTTTGTAGGTGATATCCAGTATATTTATCTATCATCTCCGAAATTTTAAAGAACTCAAAACAATCTCCTTTAATTTGTAACTCTTTAAAATCTCCCCTTGTGGAGAGGAATACATTTCGAGAAACAATGGGCATTCGGAAGGGAATTTTCCCTAAAAGTTTACCCCTGATCAAAAACTTTACATTGTAATTTCACTATTTACTTGTATTTCTTGAAGTGGTTCCCTGATGAAAATATTGTTGGCAATGTTTTTGCATAATCCTAAAGATGTTATGGTAGTTGGTAATGTTGCAAAGTTTCATTTCAAAATTCGATGAAGAAAAGGTGATATCTTACGTGTGAAATTTGTATTTTGGAGCGCCGCCATTACAGTGGGCGAGCTTGAGAAGAATGAGTGGAGGAAGCTTATGACGTCATAAACTCAATAACAACAATGACCCTTTTCTTGACAACAACAATGATCTTTTGTTTTCATAGAGTCTATGACGTCATAAGTTCTCCTCAACTCATTCTTCTCAAACCTGGCCAATTTAATGCCGGCGCCCCAAAATACAAATATCGCACGTGAAATTCAACTTTGTTTTTGAGAATTTCGAAATAAATTTTGCACAATTTCCAAGTACCATAATGTCTTTAGTATTATGCAGAAACCTTACCAACAATATTTTGATCAGAAAAGCACTTTAACATTTTTTTGGTACAAATATTTTGCATGGAATTTTTACAAGTCCAAGAAAAGTTTGTTTGAAAAAAATTCGCCTCTGAAGGTATATGGTAACCAATAATAATGACATACAAGGCGCCGTATACTCCTAATAAATCAATCCTATCAGCAACCTCGTACCCAGGGCCATTTGTAGGGAACTGGGCCAAGATGGCGAATAAAACAAAATGGCGGGAACAAATGGTTGGAGGCTAGCTCAAAATTCGCAGTATATTGCGCATTTTATTAACTAGAACTCAGTTCTTTACATAGTAATTATACCTAATTACATCTAATTATTGCATGGTTTAAAATATAATTTCCCGTGCCGTGTGCAGGAACAACCGACAAGGTCAAAATACAATTTAAAAACAAAATACAAAATCAAACCGTCTGATTTACGCCATAAGCTCTTGACCAATCAGAGGCTGAGATAGCCTGGCCTCCACCAGGGCCATTTGTTCCCACCATCTTGGCCCAGTTCCCTACAAATGGCCCTGGGTACGAGGTTGTCGTATCAGCTAATCTTAAAGTTGACAAGTGTTGCTAAAAATTAAGATTATTACAGTTTTTACTTATTCGTGGTCAATGAAAGCAAGAAGAAAAGGCCATGAGGACGAGGTTGATAAATTAGTTCAACGTACATCATTATTATTTTTTATGGATTTTTCTAAACATCAGGAAAGATTCGGTTGATTTCAAGATAGCCGTGTCCGTTGTCTTGAAATCCCTCACTATTTTCTTGATTCCTGCCACTGTTGTACGACCCACCACCACCACCACACGAATAAAGCACATCTTCTCCTGATGCCCCTCCAGAATACCCTCCACCACCTCCTGCACCTCCTTCCGATCCATCAGCACCTCCTCCTCCTCCAAATCCACCTACTGCATTATAGTACAAAGCACGTCCTCCTGCTCCACCTTGCAAGAAACTTTTACCTCCTTCTCCACCACTGCCATACTTTCCACCAAAATTTCTACCACTTCGTCCATTGCTGTAAAATCCTCCTCCTCCACCACCTGTAGGAAGAGAAAATGAGATTAATATGGATAAAAGAACAAGTATAGAGAATATTTTGTATGCTATAAATATTTTGTTTGCATATCAATACATCTTTGAAAATATAAAAGAAATTTATTTATTTATTTTATTTTAATTTAATATATTTGTCGCTAATTAAAAGTGACAGGAGAAAGAAACAGGGCATAATGCCCCAATTGACATCCGACTCCTCAATGTTATCGTCTCATACATTGCACTAGGTAAGATTTACAAACATCGAAAAACATGCATAAAATAATAATAATAATAATAATAATAATAATAATAATAATAATAATAATAATAATAATAATAATAATAGATTCAACGAGATAATACCCAGAACGCAGCCCGGATTGGCCAAATGGAACAGAGGCAAGAGCAGACAAAGTGTATAGTGCATGAGATAAGTCAAGCCATGGTTTTGGTATAGTCGCAAGAGTCGAGTCGATCGAAAATCGGGCCGAACTGTGGGATTCAATAAACGATAGGACCGAAATCGTTCAAGCTGAACTAATTACTCGAATGCACGAAAGGCTAAAAAAAGAGCTAATTGTGTCCTTGAAGAAAAGACGAGACGAAACGTTCGTAATTTAGAAGAACAGACGACAGAACATTAATCGCTTGGCTAAGGAAACGTCGAATTTAAAAGCCTCTTTAACGTCGTTAACCGAAGCAAAGAAGACTCGAAGAACGCTGCCAGAGCCTCGAGTTTCAACTCACTATGGGAATGACAGGGAGTGGTTGGGGTATTGGTAAATTACCTCAAAGCCAAAGTACGCAATTGAGAGATACTGCGGTAAGTGGAAATAATCTTATTCGAAAGCCAAACATGTACGACGGGCAAACCTCTTTGGAGGCCTACTACGCTCAATTTTGCATTATTGCCGAAATGAATGGATGGGACCGACGACCAAAAAATAGCAGCTTAATTAAGAGGCCAGCGTTGCACGTGTTAGAAAATCTCTCAACCCAGAGAAGACAAGACTATGAAGCTTTAGTGCCTGCCTTGGCAAATCGATTTGGTACGTGACACCGAACAGAGATTTTCCGAGTAAAGTTTAAGAGCCAGGTTAAAAAGCGTGACGAAGAGTTACCAGCAATAGCAGAAGACAACGCAAGACTGGCTCGTTTGGCTTACCCTGAAGCCCCAAGTGGGATTAACGATACACTCGCCCAGGATCAATTTGTTGACTCGTTGCCCAATGACGATATGCGACCACGACTCCGACAAGAAAGACCTCCCACCTTACAAAAGGCATTAGAATTAGCGCTGGAGCTCGAGTCATTTCAGTTAGCTAATTGACAACAAAGAATTCGAGTTTCTCGAAATCCTGTAGAGAAGACGGATGAGATAGCCAAGAAAGTGGAGAATGCCAGTAACCAAGTTACGGAATCAATGAAAAGGCTTCAGGCAATGATGCGAAATTGTCTTAAAAATTTAAAATCGCCTACGAGGGATTCCAGTCGTGACGGCTGTTGGAGATGTCCTGTTGACCATTTCAGCAGAGAGTGCCCACAAGCAAGCCCTCCGAGATAGAAAGGACACGTCCTCGGGAAAGCAACCAGCTTCGGAAAGTCGCGGTCAACGAGGAGGTACGACACCGCCGTCGGAAAACGACGAGTAGCTAGTCTTGGGGTGGGGGGGGGGGGGGGGGGGGGGGGGAGGGGGAGATCAGCTGGAAAAGGAACAAGTAATGCCCTGGAATTTGTTGTAAAAACTGCTTCACAGCCATTCCACAGAAATGACACATTGTTGAAAATCAATTAAATCAACATAATAACACCAACAATACCATTATTGGGTGCTACAATACCTTGCCCTTCTGGAATGTGGAAAAAAATTACCACAATTACCCACGGGCATTGTGGGAACAGAAATAAGAACATAGATTATTCATCGATAAGAACAAATATTGTTACTTTTTAAGAAAAGTGTCCTATTTCTTGTATCAGAACTATTTTATGTATTCAACATGCCATTGCTATTTAGTAACTTATTTCAAATTCTAAATTTCAAAATGAGGTATCGGCTTTGTGTTAGCCCAGTATTCTCATTTCCTGTCAATTTGAACAACTTTTTTAATGAAACTTAGTTAATGAAACCAATCCCCCAAATTAAAATCTAGGAAAATATTTTCAGTCGTTTCAGAGAAAACTCACCGTCAAGTTCGTCACGCGAGTCACGACACGTGAGTCACAAGAATAGAATTCAAAGCCGTTGAGACATTCATATCAGTCAAATGGAGTGGATCAAGGAACAAATCAACACAGAATGTTAAATAGATGGGTTTAATTCAAATTCTATTCTTAAAATATTGATTTGACTGTTTTAACACTATTAAAAGACATTTTATACAAATTCTCATATAGTGATCTGGAGGTACCTGTGGCATTTCTAAAAATATGATTCCAGTTGTCCATCTTGTTCTAAATTATCATTGCAAATGGCGTTAATGGCTACAACAAACAATGAAAAAACAAAAGCATTGACCTTTTGTTATTTAAACTGGCTTTTTATTATGTTATTCGCCACTCGTCACGCGAGTCACATTTTTATGTCACGCGAGTCACATTAAACTTGCAACATTATTTCGTTGACTACAAATGTTTTTCCTCAAACTTCACTGGAGTGTCATTGCATGTTGTCTAACTATATGTCTTACAAAAGTTAAAATTAAATATAATTAATATGTTGCCAGGAAAATAAATAAGAATGCCAATGATTGAAACTTTCTCATTTCTGGCGTCACATGAGTCACATGGCCATAAGTCATTAAATCGAAGGCTTAAAATATAAATTTTTAGGAATTAAATATATTACTTAAATTATCTCCCCAGGGCTTCCTTATCTAAAGCAAGCTTGCTTTGTGCTAAATTAAAAGTGGCAGAAAAAAACTTTTTTAACCTTAAAATTTTGTGACTTTGTCACGCTAGTCACAGTGGAATGGCTGTTCAGTTAGAGAAACATTGAAAATGGAGGTTAACGTGGAGGGGAAGTTTGTGTCAGTGTGTAGTCGAGACAGGGTTAAACATTACAATTGTTGGACCGCATGTCGCTAAGGTGATGGCGTCGCCTAAAATTTCCCCGAGTTGAACTGTTTTGCGTACAGTCACAGGAGAAACAGCTGCAGTCATTGGACGAGGGAAACTGAAGATAGCAGTAGGAGGTCACGAGGTGGAACATGATGTCTGGATAGCGGACATAGTGGAAGAAGGGATAATTGGACTACATTACCTTATGGCAACCGGCTGCTGTCAAGTGGATTTGGCAAGAAAACTTTTGAGGATTGGAAATGAAGAAGTTCCTTTACGCAGCGAAGCGAAGTCTAGCGAGGCAACGTGTTCTCGGGTTATTGTCAAAAAGACAGTGGCTGTTCCCGCAATGAGTGAAGCCATTATTTCAGGAAAGTTGGAAAAGCAAGGTATCGATATGGGCGAAGCTTGGACGATGGTAGAACCGCCGTGCTGCGAAAATAGCAAGTTGCTTGTTGGGCGAACGCTGGTCGATCTGTCTTCAGAAAAATTACCTATAAGAGTCATGAATTTAACCAATGGCTATCTATCGCTAAAGAAAGGAACTGTGGTGGCAACCTAGAAGAGTCTTTAGGAAAGAATGACAGCTCGGACACGCACCCGACCGAACGAGAGCTTCCTAAGTATTTGCTGGACTTATTTACTCGTAGTAAATGTTCGATTGGCAAGGAAAACAAAACTCGGTTGAGCGTAACTTGTTGTTAGAACAAGTAACTAGACGTATTTTCAAAAGGGCCAGATGATTTGCAAAACGGAAGTGGCTACGCATGGGGTAGATGTCGGAAGTGCGTCGTCGATACGACAGCGCCCTAGAAGTCTACCGCTGAAGCAACGAGAGGAAGCAACCAAATTAATTCAAGAAATCCACGAGCAAGGGGTGATTGAACCATCCAAAAGTCCATGGGCGTCACCAAGTGTGCTTGTCAAAAAGGATGGAACTCAGCGATTTTGTGTCGACTATCGTAAGTTGAACGAAGTGACGAAAAGATATTCCTATCCTCTTCCGCGAGAAGATTCCACACTGGATGCTGTTAGTGGTTCAAACTGGTTTTCGACCTTGGACTTGAAGAGTGGGTACTGGCAAGTGGAGATGAATGAAAGCGACAAGGAGAAAACTGCTTTTACCGCTGGGGAAGGCTTATGGCAATTCAACAGGATACGCTTTGGATTGTCAACTGTACCCGCTACGTTTGAACGACTTATGGAACGCGATGGCCTACCATGGACAGTGTGGTTGGTATACATGGACGACATAATTGTGCATGCTGGAACGATAGAAGATGCATTTTCTTGTCTGCAAGCCGTTTTTGAGAGGCTGAGACTTGCTGGTTTGAAGCTAAATCCAAAAAAGTGCGCCTTTTTCAAAATCAAATGAGGTATCCCTGACACATTGTGAGCGGGAGTGGTATTTCCGTGGATCCGAACAAAACAGATGCTGTTCGCAAGTGACCTGAACCAAAGAATAAGACTGAGGTTAAAAGTTTCCTTGGTTTGCGCACTTATTATCGGCGATTTGTTCCACACTTTGCAGAAACCGCTAAAGCCTTGTATCTGCTGACGGAGAAAGACAATGAATTTGTTTGGACGTATGAGTGCCAGAGATCGTTCGAGAGATTGAACAAATTATTGACGTCTACGCCTATTTTGGCTTATCCAATCCTGGATGGGGAGTTCTGTGAGGACACCGACGCGTCCGATACTGCAATTGGTGCAGTCCTTTTCCAGATGCAAGATGGGGAGGAGAAGGTCATTGCATAATTGAGCCGAACATTAAGTCGGGCAGAAAGCAATTATTGTGTGAAGAAGAGAGAACTTTTGGCGGTTGTGGCGTCCGTTGGAACATTTCAATTATTATCTGTACGGACAGATGTTTAGGATACGAACTGACCATTCTGCACTGCAGTGGCTGATGAACTTTCGCAACCCCGAGGGTCAAGTAGCTCGTTGGTTACAGAAATTACAGACGTATGAGTTTGTAGTGGAACACCGGTCCGGAAGTCGTCACCAGAACGCCGATGCATTGTCGAGACGACCGTGTCTCACCGAAGGGTGCAAACGTTGTGTAAAATTAGAAGAAAAGTACCAAGGCAACGTAGATGATCTTAAAAACAACCGTGTTGTTCAAAGCCCCGATGAATGTTCGGGCGAGTTCCTGATAAATAACGACAGCTGGCATGTAGAACAAGGAAAAGATGGAAGTCTTATCACCCTTATTAATGCTATGGAACATAATCAACCAAGACCTGAATATTCTGTCATCTCGTCACAAGATGGAAAGGCGAAAACAATGTGGGCTCAATGGGATAGTCCGCGCTGGAGAAATGGCGTGTTGTACCGGGTTTGGGAGGACCCCAGCGGGGCAACTGAGATTTTACAACAAATAGTACCCAAATCAGTATGGAAACAAGTCTTTGCTTTTCTTCATGGCCCATGAACGGGCGGTCATTTTGGCATAAACAAGAAGGCTAATAAAATAAAGGAGAAATTCTACTGGCCCCGGTGTCGAGAAGACGTAAAAAGATGGTGTGAGCAATGTGACTTGTGCAGCGCAAGGAAAGGTCCTTCTGGAAGGATTAAAGTGCCCTTGGGTTCCTATGTTGTTGATATCCCATGGAAGGGATAGCTATAGACGTCCTGGGTCCTTTACCGATCTCTGAAAAAGGTAACAAGTATCTATTGATTGCCATGGACTACTTAACAAAATGGCGGGAGGCATATGCTCTTCCCAACCAAGAGGCTACAACTGGGGCAGAAGCACTGGTAAATGAGTTTATTTCTCGTTTTGGAACGCCAATGGAGTTACACTCTGACCAGGGGAGGAATTTCGAATCCCACGTGTTTAGTGAGATGTGCAGGCTCCTGGGGATAAAGAAAACGAGGACGACACCTTTACACGCCCAGTCGGATGGGATGGTCGAACGTTACAATCGAACCTTGAAGCACCAGTTGGCAATCTTCGTAAACGAAAATCAGCGGGATTGGGATCAACACATTCCCTTACTGCTGATAGCATATCCCACTGCTTCCCACGAATCTACAGGAGTGACACCAGCAAAGATGATGATGAGACGTCAGCTACGCCTCCCAATAGATCTCTTGATAGGTCTATCACCAAATGAGCATGCAGATTCAAATTCGAAGTATCTCGAGAAGTTACGGGAAAGCATCAACGTTGCCCATGCGTTTGCTCGGTAACTGAAATTGACATCGGACAGAATGAAAACGAACTATAACGTCGATGCCATCGCTAAAAAGCTAAATATTGGGACTGCGGTATGGCTTTACAGACCACAGCGAAAGAAAGGATTGTCTCCTAAATTAGCCAAGCCTTGGAGTTGTCCGAATATAATCATGAAGAGAATAAATGACCTTGTTTACAGAATACGGCTTACACATCGCAGCAAACCGATGGTTGTTCATCGTAACAGACTAAGAGAATACGTGGGTGATAAGCCGCCCATATTGTCACAATTGGAAATCACTCAACCATTGTCCAAGACACCTACAGCCCAAGCGCCTGGATCCCAGCTGAGAAGAAGTACTAGGACAAGGAAAACGCCAGCCCGATTAAGACCGTGACGATGAACTCGGAAGATGTTAACGAACAGTATTTAAATCTAGTTTGAATGAAGAAGTCAAATCGAGACGCTTGTGACCTAAGATGGGGAGAGTGTTGTGTAAACACTAGCGTGATAAGTAAATATATGAGTGTTATATAAATATTACGTAAAATAGTAAGCTATAAATTGTCGGCGAATCGACAAGGTTTTTGTGTGTGTAAATAAAGTGCTGAGTACGTAACAATAATAATAATAATAATAATAATAATAATAATAATAATAATAATAATAATATTGTTATGTAAAAACTAGTGTGATACGTCGACGAATCGACAAGGTTTTTGTGCGTGTAAATAAAGTGCTGAGTACGTAACAATAATAATAATAATAATAATAATAATAATAATAATAATAATGATGATGATGATGATGATGAGGACGACGACGACGATGATGATGATGATGATGATGATGATGATGATGATAATGATAATAATAATAATAATAATAATAATAATAATAATGATGATGATGATGATGATGATGATGATGATGATGATGATGATGACGACGACGACGACGATGACGATGATGATGATGATGATAATGATAAAAATAATAATAATAATAATGAACTCCAAATTGGCTTATTGGTTTCGTAATTCCTTGAATATATGAAGCAATGTCAAAGCTCATAACAAAGCGAAAGATTTACCTGAAAAGCTATTGTCAGCTTCCAGAGCACCACTGCCATTAACTCCACCAGACCAACTTGAACAAGCTGTGTTAACACAATGATTTTTCTTCCCAGATGTCCCAACACTTGCGTCACAATTACTGAGACGAGTACCGAGGTATGCAATCCCACCTCCACCCCCAGCAATGATCACTGGTTTATTTGATGACGTCACAACAAATGTTCCTCCACCACCACCTGCAGATTCAGAACCAGGGTTTTCAACACCTTGTTGACCAACCAATATTTTAATCACTTCTCCTTTGTTCAAATCAAAATCTCCTTTCATATATGCACCACGACCTCTTGCAGCAGGTCCATATCTATAATCGAAACCACCTGACGCGCCAACCGCTGTGATTTGATACGTTCCGGTGAAAGGAACAGTCCAATATTGTATGCCATTTACTACTTTCACCATATTCTTGTGATCTTGACCAGCATAAAAAGATCCGAGTGATGTTGGTCCAAAACGACCACTTGCTCGAAGGTTGGTAAAATTTGCCACAAAGGTTACTGAAAAAATTACATAAATAAGCTTAATTAAAGGAAAACAAAGAGTATAAATATGGGCCCTTTCTTCACACTAGATTAGTTGGGTCGTGAACAGTAACTTTTTAAGTTACGTTCAAAACATTACTGTAAACTGGGGATTATAAGCTCTAGGCCTTTACATTTTTGCAACGGTTTTGTCTTATATCCAGAAGCGGCTTATATAAAATAACCGTTAACGTTTCGGCATGAGCTGCTAAGAAATAGGTTAATACTAACTCACGACATTATCAACATACGTCTTCCATTCACTGGTTTAATCAACCATAGTTTTAAATCGCTATTAATTAACCATCAAATCCCTATTTATTGTATGAATGTTCTCATGATTGCAGGACTAGCGTTTTACCAATTATTTGAAAGATTATATATTTATTATTATTATTATTATTATTATTATTATTATTATTATTATTATTGTTATTATTATCATTATCATTATCATCATTATCATCATTATTATTATTATTATTATTATTATTATCATTAGCATTATCATCATCATTATCACCATCATTATTATTTTTATTATTATTATTATTATTATTATTATCATTATCATCATTATCATTATCATTATCATCATTATCATCATCATCATTATTATTATTATTATTATTATTATTATTATTATTATTATTATTATTATTATTATTATTAATATTATTATTATTACTATTTTGTAAACGTAACAAAAAATGGGATGACCCGACTTTAATGTCATACTAATATTTTTATACAATATAGTGTTAATTCAAGTAGACATTGGTAAACTACCTGTAAAAGAGAGGTTTATCATTGTAGTATACGTAAATCATAAACAAATAAAGTTTCCATTATTATAGGTACTTAATGGTATGAACTCGAGTTCAATATCCTATATATGATCTATAATATTTCCAAAACTTTATTTCGTGAAATTTCTGGTAGATAAGAAACAGAAAATCAATGTATAGCTCAAGTATAAAATGTTAGGTTACACTACAAATGTCTTTGATATTTTGCCCAATAATTTTTTAGAATTAACAAATGCGTGTAAACTGGTGCCATATCCATATTGCCAAAACTTGAACTACGTAACGTACGTACGTACGTACGTTCGTTCGTTCGTTCGTTCGTTCGTTCGTTCGTTCGTTCGTTCGTTCGTTCGTTCGTTCGTTCGTCCGTCCATCCATCCAACCATTCATCCATCTTACAAAACCAAGCAGCCCGCATTATCACCAGCGCACCTTATTCTGTACTTACCAGTGAGGTATTTGCTGAACTGGGATGGTCTTCACTGGCACAAATGCGGCAGCGTCAAAAAGCAATCATGATGTATAAAATACTAAATGGGCTTGCGCCCTCTTATTTGTCTGAAATGTTTGTTAAACACTTTTTTCTCTGTATCTTATAATTTACGTACATCTGATCAAAACCTTGAGGTTCCAACAATTAGAACTGAATGTTACAAGAAAAGTTTCGCAGTAACTGGAGCTAAAACCTGGAATATCGTCAAAAAGCAATCATGATGTATACATAACGTAACGTAACGTAACGTAACGTAATATAATATAATATAAGTAATTAAGAGTTATATACCTCGGATGTCGGCTTTATGCCAGATACATTCCCTCGGGGCCGTACTTATTTAATAGTTGAAGAGGTTTTCTAAATACATCAATTACCAAATGTGGCTATGCATCGTGTGTGTAAAGGCTGACAATTTTTTACGGTAACTATCTTAATTTGAAATGCAATCGCCATTTATATATCTAAACCTCTTTCAGTGTAAATCATTACAAGCGCTTCACGCGATCTTTTATGCAAACGTAAGACAGATTGTTTTGTTTGAAATAACAATTGGATATGACCGGTTCAATGATTACCATTGATCTAATGCAAATTCACGCAATAAACTATTATTAGATAGTTGTCTATATAAACAACAACAGTGTAGACATGCGCATTGATTTAGTATTAGTCCCACATTTTATGTTCTAGGCAAACTATAATAAATTCTTGAGATAACAGAGCAGTTACGCAACGAAAGTTTGCCTCTCGTTCAGGGCGCTGCCGCTACAAGCGGGTTCAGCGTAACCTACTTCGAGATCAACCTCGTACCCAGGGTCTTATCTTCGCTTCCCCGCCCCCGCCCACCGCTGCGAAAAGACCATGGTCCAGGCAACACCGCTGCCAAACGTTTTGCGCATGCGCGACGTCCGAGCTCGTCCTCAGAAAAAGAGCGGGAAAACACTGAAATATTTGGACTGGTCCGAGAGTCCGACACAAAAGTTAAAATTATAAGTATACTACCGAAAAGATACGGTAGATAATTTGTGCATGGCTTCTTTGTCAATATTGTAACATATTCTGAACTTACCCCTTCGTAATTTTCTTTACCCTTTTTTTAAAACACAAATGAATAGTCGAGTCTGGTTGTCGTCGCCACGGCTTCTTTTGATATTTATTCTAGAGCATGTATACGTACCTTGTCTTGCTTTCTGGTATTAGATTTTGAAATGAATGGTTAAACCGGTGACACGATTTTAAAATTGAAACAAGTTGTTTTGACAGTTATTGTTTTTAGTTTGTAATAAATCGCTGTGTTTATTCAAGTTTATAATGAAGAAAGTTTTTGATGTTCCCATTCGTTTAATAATCGTCAACCTGGGTGCTTAATGAAATATTGATAATGAAATGGAAGACTGTTTCAAACTCTCAATATAAACAATAAAATACGTATGTGTTTCACCTGTACGTTGTTGAATACCACACGTGAAAGCTGCCGTTATATTTAAGTGTATACGTCCAGTTAAAAGCCTCGCGATTCGAATGCTTAAAACGAATATTCTCCCATCAATAACACATATCGCCAGCGCTACAAAGTCAGCAAAATATTGATCTTTGAGACTTTGGCATTCTTATTAAATTATATCTCGTTTCGGATTGTTTCTCCAAGCCGTTGTGCACCTTTCGTGAGTCGTTGACATTTCATCTGGCCAGATGTTTTGCGTTTTGTATAAACACTACTCTGGAAGTCGAGAAAGTTTTTTGTACCGCCCATATTTTGGGCAGCACGTGACCAGCCTGGACCAGGGTCTTTTCGCAGCGATGAGCGGGGGCGGGGGAGCGGAGATAAGGCCCTGGGTACGAGGTTGCTTCGAGATAGGCAAACGCTTGTCTCTACTTCTCGATTGGGCCGGGGCGCTACCAGTGTACTCTACTCGAGATGGTTTAGGCAAGGTCCCGTTGCATTGGGCAATGATATTGCTTATTTGCAAATTCACGGGATGTATCTATTACATACTGGTAAGAGGTATATATACATTTCTCAAACTCATTAATAATTCTTGAACCAAAAACAAAATAAATTAATGTTTAATCAGTGCTTTGAAATCGGAGGAAAAATACTAGTGCTTTGAAATAAGGCAAATTATATTACGTTTCAGAGGTATCTTCGGAGTTTTTAGTTTGAGAAGTCAGTTCAAATACTCGACGTCGGACTTTACCGGGATAGTAAGTACTCGGACTTTGAAATCCCGGTAAAGTCCTCCATCTCGTATTTGAACTATTACATATATGCCTCTTCAAGAGGTATATATCTGTATATATACCTCTTGCCAGGTATTTATCATATAACTATTAAATAAAATAAAATAAATTAATATAATATAATATAATATAATATAATATAATATAATATAATATAATATAATATAATATAATATAATATAATATAATATAATATAATATAATATAATATAATATAATATAATATAATATAATATAATATAATATAATATAATATAATATAATATAATATAATATAATATAATTATAATATAATATAATATAATATAATATAATATAATATAATATAATATAATATAATATAATAATATAATATAATATAATATAATATAATATAATATAATATAATATAATATAATATAATATAATATAATATAATATAATATAATATAATATAATATATAATATAATATAATATAATATAATATAATAATATAATATAATATAATATAATATAATAATATAATATAATATAATATAATATAATATAATATATATAATATAATATAATATAATATAATATAATATAATATAATATAATATAATATAATATAATATAATATAATATAATATAATATTGTACCTCAACGTAACTGTATATAAATATATATTGAAAATAACAAGACTGCGTGCAGCTACACGATAGGAATTGATCCAAGATGCCTGTCTATTTCTGGCTTTAATAGTTTTCTTGGGAGCATGTTTATCAAATATTATTGTGAATTCGTTTTTCCATTGATTCCAAGCTTTATTGATATCTGAGTAACTATTCAAATTAGGCCATTTAGTCTTTTTTAAATCTTGAATAAACAAATCAGTTCTAAAACATTTATAACTTTTTAGGCTCGACAAACCTGGGATTTCCACGGGGGATGCCAATTTTACGAATTGGGAAAATTAAATAATGATCGCTAATTGATAAAGAATAAACACCCGAAGTCACAATACTATCCTTTCTATTAGTAATAAATAAATCAATTAAACTCGATGAGGAATCCGAAACCCTGCTTTCCATATAGCCGCAAGAGCCCATCCTCGTTCCCACGGCCTTTTTTAAATTGAGAGGGCGGGAAGGCATCGGCTGTTCACAGCACCCAAAAATACTGGGTGTAATAAATTAGCATTTTAGTTTAGTTTAGTATGCAAAATCATTCTGAGTAATGCAGTCCCATGGGAGAAGTTCTGATTGTAATGGCGGTCCAATTGGTCCCGTTGGCGGTCCCATTGAAGCTATTTGGTCGTTAACTGGCACAAAACTATGCTTAATTATCTTTCTCGAGGAATGTTTAAGAAAATCAAGGGACCAATGCAAACGCAGAGTCAACCATCCGATGCCAGGGTCTTTTCCCGCCCTCCCAATTTCAATAAGGCCCTGGGAATGAGGTTGGCAAGAGCCGCCGGTTTGTCGGCGTCCTGCCGGCGACTGGCCTGGCTAACTTAATGTACTTTCACCATTCTGCTGTTGCTTCGGCTGTTTTGTAGATGGCTGTTTGGTCGACTGTTTTGTAGATGGCTGTTTGGTCGACTGTTTTGTAGATGGCTGTTTGGTCGACTGTTTTGTAGATGGTTGTTTGGTCGACTGTTTTGTACATGGCTGTTTGGTCGACTGTTTTGGTAGATGGTTGTTTGGTCGACTGTTTTGGTAGATGGTTGTTTGGTCGACTGTTTTGTAGATGGTTGTTTGCTCGACTGTTTTGTAGATGGTTGTTTGGTCGACTGTTTTGTAGATGGCTCTTTGGTCGACTGTTTTGTAGATGGCTCTTTGGTCGACTGTTTTGTAGATGGCTCTTTGGTCGACTGTTTTGTAGATGGTTGTTTGGTCGACTGTTTTGTAGATGGCTGTTTGGTCGACTGTTTTGTAGATGGTTGTTTGGTCGACTGTTTTGTAGATGGCTGTTTGGTCGACTGTTTTGTAGATGGTTGTTTGGTCGACTGTTATGTAGATGGCTGTTTGGTCGACTGTTTTGTAGATGGTTGTTTGGTCGACCGTTTTGTAGATGGTTGTTTGGTCGACTGTTTTGTAGATGGTTGTTTTGGTAGATGAGGGCGTCGTCTTCTTCTTTTTCTTTTTGGTGACTTCAGTCCACGGTGGATAGATAGATGGATGGATAGATGGATGGATGGATGGATAGATAGATGGGTGGATACTAAGATGGATGGATGGATAGATAGATGGGTGGATACTGAGATGGATGCCTGGATAGATGGATGGATGGATAGATGGATAGATACATGTGGTCATAAGACAACTATAGATGTTATGTATATTATAGCCTGAGTGGAGCTTGACATATTTGCTCTAAATGTAACGTCAGTTACTAGTGGAATATGCAACTAAGCTATGGTTATATAGACAAACCTGTACATACCTAATTCGTTAAGGCAAAGTATACGGTATTGGCGAACTCTATCCTCAAGACTTTCCTTGATGAGCTTGCAACAGCTGGACGACTGATCATCAGGGTTATCGATGCATTGTTCGAGATAATCATGACGGTCTTCATAATACTCTCTCAATCTTTTCTCACAAAAGCTTTCCTCTGCACCGTTAGCAAGTACTAGTCTTGTAGATCGCAAACAATAAAAGAGTGTGATTATAAAAAGCGATCTTATCAAAATGAGATTTCGCCTTTTGATTTTGCTGTCTTGGGCTGACATATCTTCAATGGCTAGTCGGATCTTATGGACGGCTTCGAATCTGTGAAGAAAAGTTTTATTTAAATGTTTAGAATATGAACTATTAAAGATTATAAAAGTGCCGATCACATTTTGCTCTTGCTATATATTTATAATCTTTGACACTTTCTGACAGGAATTACTTAATATTATATAACCAACTAAACTACTAAAGTTTTATCTTTTTCTGCTAAAGTTGGTTAGCTGTTTACAGGAAATGACGTTAAAGTCTCTTATTTCCATACAGTTGTAATTGTTGTTATTCAGTCGGCGATTGATCGGCGACTGTTTGCGATCTTTTACAACAGTAGTTGTAATTGTTGTAATTCAAATCGCCGTGTTGCTCGGACTGAAGACTTCTCGGTTTTAACAAAGTTCTGATGAGCTAAGTTTGATATTCAAAAACAAATTGAATGACTAAAACTTTGTTTGTGATTATTTTCACAGTTTATATAACAATATATAGCAAGCAAGTAGTGATACGGGCTGGATGGGGGGGGGGGGGGGGGGGGGGTATCACTATACTCAAGCATTATTTACACGTTCAGTAACTTCGCTTAAGTCTCTTGTTTCGTGAACGTTTGACGACAGTTGCAAACATTTGAGTTGCGTGGCGTTCGCGGGATTCAAATCTTCAAACTAGTCATTTAGTAGACTTCTTTAACAAAATCGGGTATTTTTTTTTCGACTGTTGTAATTATTGTAAAAGTTGAACCTGCTTCAACTTCTACCACCAAGAGACACGCAAAGATCTTACACAGTGATACGATTACAGTGGGCGGCGAAGAGAGTTAGGTCTGCACTTTAAGCAAACTTTGTTTAGAAATTCAAATTTTCACTGTTGAATCGCTCTACAATTCTTAAGTGTCTCCGCGTCGACGTAATTTCCTGTGAATAGTAAACCAACTTAAGGAAAAGAAGAATTAAGGCAACAAGATGAACATAAATTCCTTTCAGAGATAGGCCTTCGCCTTCGGCTCGGGCTAAAATGATCCTGAGTAGGGCTAAAAACGTATTTATGCCCGCGAACATCAATTACTCTAATGTTATAATACTTCAAATATCACAGCGTATATCTAAGACATGCACGTTAAACTGTTTAACAAGATATAATATTAAGCTATCCAGTAGTGTGAACGGATTAAAAAACTGAATGTCTTTTCTGTCCATTCTCTAAAAATCAGTTAACACCTTGTGAGCTCAACAGCACTTGCATGAAAGCCATGTTGTCGTAAATTATAAAGCTGACAGAATATATATACATGTAGCTTATCTTAAGTATTAAAAACCCGCAAAGAATTGTTATAGTTTTTATTTAACTTTTTAAAAGTTAAGATAAATATGGAGTATACAACATGTTTTTTTTATGACAGAAGTATAAATATTATAATTATTTGGCAATACATGCTTTACTATAAATTACTACAAAAACACATGCTTTTAAAATTGTTCGTAAAGATCGAAAATATCTGTCAGTTTTTCGTTTTGTTTTCAGCAATGCAGATAATAAAAATGTTTTTATAGTTAAAGTTAGTTATTGGCCCGATTGTGCAAAAACTATTTCAGTTTTCACAAAAAAATTCCGTCTTTTTTAACCTTCTGTTGTTGTTGCTTCACCCCACAGCTGCCTTGGAGATTTCATTGTTAGAAAAATTATCAAAAGCTTACCCAGCCAAAGTTGAAAGCTGAATTACTCTATTACTAAATGTCACGCGAAAGCCAAAATTCCCGCTGTTTTAAAGATGGTCATGCATATGGCGAAAGTTTGAAGTTTTTCTTGGAGCTGAAGGAAGATTGAAAACTTTTTAACTTTGCTTTTCGATCATACGCCTTTTGCGAGAAGGAACAAAAAAGAACAGGGCACTCTTTCAAAGATGTCTTAGGCCCTGTTTACATGATTGACAGTCCAATCGGATCGAAAAACGCGAGTGAAGTCAATCCGGGCACGTTTACCATGAGAATCCGATCTGCTTGGAACTTTGTTTTCGGTTTTGGAACTCAATTTTCTGTGCTTCCCTCAATGTCTGCCATTTAGCACAACACGCACCAACTTTACTCATGCGTGTCAAGTATAATTTCCAAGTCGTTTGACTTGGCGTTTGACGTGTTTAGATGAATGAGATTGGAAACATTCAGTTCGACACTTGCTTGAATCTCAAGTCAATTAACTCCACTGCGTGGATTGACTTCAGCTATTCTTTCGATCAGATCGAAAACGTTCAATATTTTTCATGTAAACAAAACATGCAAGGAGAAACAACATGTGCGATTTGACTTGAACACTCAATCCGCTTCATGTAAACAGGACCTTAATAATCTATTTAATTTACTTTCCTGTGCACATTATACAAAGTTACAAACATAAATAAAAACATGATAATATAGGCTGGATAACCGATCGAGTAAAATAGCCTGGCGTTGACCAGAGTAAAATACATAAAACTTGAAAGTCAGGTCACTCAGATGCCGACCAGAAATTGTTTAAAAAACACGACGAAAAATATAGGACATACACTGAATATGATACAGTAATCAAAAGCAACATAATGGTGGGTTAATAAGAAACTGTATGCACTTGAGGCATATACTCGGCTTCCATGTTCGTTGGTCGTCTGTGTCGTACGTGTTGTTTAGTGCATTATTGATGTATAGTAGATACATAGGGACTTCCTACTGATAAAGTTAGAGAGAGTGATGTCGTTTTGTTGTAATATTATTGGGTCTTATAGTTTGCCGTCTTGCACTTCTAAATTTGATATTTGTAGCAGTTATATGGGTGACACAAGCTGTCAGTCCGCTGCTTATACCTCTCACCGTTCAAGTTAATCCCGGTTTTACCCTTGTTGCCGGTGAAAAGGGGTTAGTACTCTGATGGATGAGCACATTAGGTTCGTGTGAGTAGATTTGTTGATTCTCTCTGTGTTAGTTTCTCCCGTTAAACCTATAGTTCCATCAAGGGGTGAGGGTCATTGGGTTATCAGTGTCTAAATATACTGTCATATCTTACTCTCAATAAATATAGTCGCTTATAGGGTTTGTTTTATATATTTCAATCCTTTCTTCTTATAAAGACAATATTTAGTTGTTTCTCGGTTTTTATAGTAGTATGTGAGAACCTCTGAGCCTTCTTAAAACGACCGCACTTCCCTACATCACACAGTTAACAGTTAACAAAACACGATTTTTACCTTCGGTCTTTATAGTTGAAATTCCGGTGATTTCTGTTACGACAGTACGGTATTCCAAGTAATTGAAAGCAGCAATTCTCCCTTCTTTTCTGGTATACCTTTTGCCGTCAGGGTTAACAGTAAACTGATTTATACGGTGTCATCGTAAGACACTATATACTGTAAGGCCCTCAAAAGTAACCGCCCCTCCGAATGAAACCACTTCACGAATTAAGGTGTAGGCCTTTTTTCACGATACACAATATACGTCTAAGTATATAAAGCTGTCTTCGTGCGGTAACCGGCCACTTCTTATATCACCCATTCTGAACATTTAATATTCTTACAAAATTAGTTGAAGGGTAGCAAATGTTCTATATAGGGTTTTTCTATTTTTGGGCTTTTTTGTGGTCCTTGTAATGGGAGATGTAAATTTACATAAGTCTTTGTGATGATCTATTACCTCTCGGAGTAAAAAAACCCAATTTTTTGTTGCCTGACTGTCTCACTCCGCTTACCTATAACTATTGTCTTCGTACTGAAGATTCCTAATAACAACTATTGTACATGTTATTCTCCATTGTTCGTAATTTATTCTAGATTAAACTGTATATTTTAAGCATCATGCTGGCTAGTGTGATATATAAATATTCATAAAAAATAATACAGGCAGGTGTTATGAAGAAATGGCGTGCTAGATGGCGACAACTAGGAGACAGGTATATTTATAGCCAGGTTTGGGGCCGAAGGCGAAGAGAAAATGGTTGCATGCATGGCAACTGAAAATTCTAAGATGTAAAAGATTGGTTAAAAAATACAACTTCTCGTAATGTTTACGAGTAATGAAATTTTTATGACTACATTTATTTAAAAGTTGCTCAGTAATAAGTAAAATAAAACCGTTTACAGTTCATTATCTAAAATGTCAATAGTAATAACCGCCCTTTCGAAAGTAACTACTATAGCTTCACGAATTAAAGTTGCGGCCTTTTTCATGATGCAAAATAAACGCCAAAGTAAATATAAGCCGCCTTCTCGAAAGTTATCTACGTCGGCAAATATATCTACATAAACACTAAGCTGTTCACATCTTTTCGTCACAGACTCTCTAAATTTTTGTATCAATATAGCTCTCATGCATATAGCACAGCATATTATATATATATATATATATATATATATATATATATATATATCACATCAGCATTTTGCTGCCATATATATATATATATATATATATATGTATATAGAATTATCCTAACTAATAATAACTAAATTAACTAACTAATAACTACTAACTAACTAACTAACTAACTAACTAACTAACTAACTAACTAACTAACTAACTAACTAACTAACTAACTAACTAACTAAACTAACTAACTAACTAACTAACTAACTAACTAACTAACTAACTAACTAACTAACTAACTAACTAACTAACTAACTAACTAACTAACTAACTAACTAACTAACTAACCAACCAACCAACCAACCAACGACCGACCAACCAACCAACCAACCAAAAATCAAATGTTGTTGCGTGACATTGTTTAAGGTGGGTGGTAATAAGTGCAACAACGCTATTCAACTTGCAACGCAACAATGTTGCAGCAATTTGTTGCTCGTATTACTTCACCTTAAGTAGATCTACCATGCTCATAGTTGTCGTCGAGCAACTTTCTCTTTATACTCTGTCTAACGCCAGACGATTTTACTCGTCCAGGGGAGAAGTCTCGGAGAGCAATCCCGTATTTTGCGGGAGAATGGTAATTAAGCGGGCTGAAATATATTCAGAGCCTATCAGTTTTAACAGTTCTAAATCACTATTTGTTTGTTTTTTTCTGTTCATTCTCTAAAAATCAGTTAACACCTGGTGAGCTCAACAGCACTTGAAAGCCATGTTGTCGTAAATTATAAAGATGACAGAATATATACATGCAGCTTATCTTAACACGTTGAAGCCTGACGAAGAGTGTGTAAAGTTTATTCTGGCTAACGCCAGACGATTTTATTCAGCACGGGGAGGTCCAGCTGGCCTCAAAGTGTTAAGCAGCTGCCAACAAGGGTAAAATGCGTGATTAAACCCCCCAAAGAAATGTTATAGTTTTTATGTAACTTAAGATAAATGTGGAGTATAACATGTTTTTTTTATGAAGAAGTATAAATTATAATTATTTGGTAATACATGCTGTCACTATAAATCACTAAAACAAAAACACATGCTTTTAAAATTGTTTGTAAAGATCGAAAATATCTGTCGGTTTTTCGTTTTGTTTTTAGCAATGCAGATAATAAAAATGTTTTAATAGTTAAAGTTAGTTATTGGCCTGATTGTGCAAAAACTATTTCAGTTTTGACAAAAAAATGCCGTCTTTTTTTAACCTTCTGTTGTTATTGCTTCACCCCACAGCTGCTTTGGAGATTTCATTGTTAGTAAACTATAATTATCAAAAGCTTACCCAGCCAAAGTTGAAAGCTGAATTACTCTATTGCTAAATGTCACACGAAAACCAAGATGGTGCATATGGCAAAAGTTTGAAGTTTTACTTGGAGCTGAAGGAAGATTGAAAACTTTTTAAGTCTGCTTTTCGATCATACGCCTTTTGCGAGAAGGAACAAAAGAACAACAGGGCACTCTTTCAAAGGCTAGACTAAGTAAATATAAGCCGTCTTCTCGAAAGTTATCGCTCCTTGTAATAACAGCTTGTTTAGTTGCCTACGTCGGCAAGTATATCAACATAAACTCTAAGCTGTTCACATCTTTTCGACACAGACTCTCTAATTTTTTGTAGTCGTATTTACTATCCAGAGTATTGGAAGGGATGCATTGATTAGATTTAAAACCAATGCAGGTGTACGCGTGGTTTATGTTTTTTACAATTGCATGTTGTTTTACAATTGCATATATATATAAAAAATTATACTGCACGAAAAATTGGATTTACCTTGCGAAAGAGTAAATGTGTAACAAATGTGATATAATTTACTGCAGAGTAAACGGGCGAATACCGTATTTACTCAGTATTTGGCAAATACGGTATTTACAGTGTTTACCCTACATTAAATTTGAGTAAATATTACATTTAGTGTATATTATTTTACTCTTTAGCAAATATTGGTAAATCCAATTTTTCGTGCAGTATATATATATATATATATATATAATTTAAAGATTTGTAATCCAGGCACAATGTGTTTGAATTTGTGTTCTCTGGATTTAGGTTTTTTAAAAGTTTCGAGCTTTCAACTCGGTCCTTCGAGTCTTCGTCAGAAATAAGGTGGTTAGAGTTTGGATTCTTCGTTTATATTATTTGAATATTGTTGTGATATTCAATACGAGCGTCTGATTGGTTTGTTGTTTGTGGTAGATTTTTCCCAGTGGTTGGTTCTGATTGGTTATTACTTCAGAGGAGGTCGAATGTTGAGTGTGTTTTAGTTGATGGTATAGATAGTAAGTATTTCAACGTGTCTGTTAAATGTGCGTTTTTCTGTACTGTACCATGCTTCTTTGAACTCGCGGGCATGTCTTGTTGAGGCTTGGCCTAGAACTTTCGTTTGAGACCGGTTGAATGTGTGGCCATGGTCGTCTCCCTGGATTGCCGGAAAGGATTTGTGATCATGTCGTTTGATTGCGTTCCTGCATGCATGTGTTCGGTTAGTCTTGACTCAACTTTCTTGGATGTTTCGCCGATGTATTTTAGTGGGCAGTCGTTGCAAGGGAACATGTAGATGGCGTTGCGTCGGTCAGTTGTGGTAATTCTTTCTTTATGTTTAGTAAATTTTGTGTAATGGTTTGTAAGCTACTTCTATGTTGTGTTGTCTGAGAAATCTGGTTGTTATTTCGGATATGGTCTTAATGTATGATAGAACTACTTTTTTTCTTTTCTGGTGTTGCGTTGTTTGGGTGTTCCGTAGTCTTAGTTTGTGTGTGATTTCTTTGTGTCGTGAATTTGCTTAAAGTTTTTTTGGGTAGTTGTTCTTTAGGAATGTCTGGTATAGGTAATTTCGTTCATTCTGTTTAGATTGTTGTGTGCTGCAGTGTGTGACATAAGTCTATGGGACAGATATGTCGACGACGTATTGGCAATAGTAAAGACAAACAAAATTAGCAACTTACTACAAACGATTAACAACACCACTGACAACATTCGTTCACGATAGAAAAAGAACATGACAACAAACTCGCCTTTCTTGACGTTTTACTAACGATGACTAATGACGGCACCATCCACACATACAGAAACTCTGACCAAATACTGAATTACCACAGCAACCATTATACCCAACACAAGATCACGCAGTTGTGTCAAAACACTGCTCAACAGAATCGACACACACTGCAGCACACAACAATCTAAACAGAACGAACGAAATTACCTATACCAGACATTCCTAGAGAACAACTACCCAAAAAACTTTATACGCAAAATCACGACACAAAGAAATCACACACAAACTAAGACAACGCAAACAACGCAACACCAGAAAAGTAAAAAAGTAGTTATATCATGCATTCAGACCATATCCGAAATAAAAAACCAGATTACTCAGACAACACAACATAGAACTGAGTAGCTCACAAACCATTACACAAACTTTACTAAACACAAAGACAGAATTACCACAACTGACCGACGCAACGCCATCTACATGTTCCCTTGCAACGACTGCCCACTAAAATACATCGGCGAAACATCCGAGAAAGTTGAGTCAAGACTAACCGAACACAGGAACGCAATCAAACGACATGACCACAAATCCCTTCCGGCAATCCACGCAGACGACCATGGCCACACATTCAACTGGTCTCAAACGAAAGTTCTAGGCCAAGCCTCAACAAGACATGCCCGCGAGTTCAAAGAAGCATGGTACAGTACAGAAAATCACACGTTTAACAGACACGTTGAAATACTTACCATCTACCATCAACTAAAACACACTCAACATTCGACCTCCTCTAAAGTAATAACCAATCAGAACCAACCACTGAGAACAGCAACCAATCAAAAATCTACCACAAACAACAAACCAATCAGACGCTCGGATCGGATATCACAACAAAATTCAAATAATATAAACGAAGAACCCAAACTCTAACCACCTTATTTCTGACGAAGACTCGAAGGACCGAGTTGAAAGCTCAAAACGTTTAAAAAACCTAAATCCATAGAACACAAATTCAAATGGATTACAAATCTTTAAATCATATATATATATATATATTGTTCACAATTTGTGAACAATCTATAAATGGTGTTGAAAGTGGGTTGGGGAGGATTGTTGATCATTGCGCATTCCTTAATAGCGCATTCCTTATGTCCAGCAATCAAAATTTTGAAGCCAGATCCGTCATCTTACTACTCCCTGTCCAGTATTATTTGCGGTCTTAAGTGTAGCAAGAGTTTACCGGGGGAGTTGGAAAATATGACACATGCCAATTTACAGTTATCACTGGAAAACAGAAGAAAAATACAAGCAAATACAGTCCGAAATAATAATAATAATAATAATAATAATAATAATAATAATGTAAACTTTATTTATTGATCATTAAACGTAGAAATTACAATGATAAACCTCGCTTTTACAGGTAGTTTACCACTGACTATTTGAACTGATGCTACATGAGAATAAAAAATCTTAGAATGTCATTAGTTTCGGGTTATTCCATTCTTTGTTACGTCGACAAAATACATAATACGAGGTTCTTATTGATATGTTGATGATTTTCTTTACGATATACTTTCTACAGGGAGTGTCGAATTTAAAGTCTTTTAGCATTTCAATGAAATCCATTGATGACTGTCCGAAAATTCCAAGTGCACTCAGAGATAGATTTATGAACTTAACCTTTTCATAGTTTCTTTGTTTTTCGTTAACTAAATCGAGATATTTGTGTTTCTTACGGGTGGCGTTGCGGTGAAGATTGGATTCAAATCCGACGGTGAGCTTGTCAAGGATGTAAAAATAATAATAATAATTATAATAATAATAATAATAATAATAACAATAATAATAATAATAATAATAATAATAATAATAATAATAATAATGGAAACTTTATTAATGATTTTTTTTTTCTAAACAAACAATTGCAAATCTCACTCATTGAGGTAATTTACAATCGACTACTTGAATCACAACTAAGCTACTTAAAAACTTAAAAGTTCAGTAAGTCAGGATTCGTCCATTCCTTATTTCTGCAGCAAAAAATATAATAGGTTGTTCTGATGGCAATAGATATCATTTTTCTGACACAATCATTTTGATGCTTCACATCAACTCCTACATCGTTTAACATTGCTATAAAGGAGGTACACCCTTTTGCGAAAACACCGAGTGAACTAATCGAGAGATTGACAAATTTAACAGTGCTAAAGTGTTCACTTTGTTGTCTAACTATTTCTTCATATTTGGCTTTTTTGCGCTCTACGTTGTTTAATAATAATAATAATAATAATAATAATATTAATAATAATAATAATAATAATAATAATAATAATAATAATAACAATAATAATAATAATAATAATAATAATAATAATAATTATAATACTACTAAAACGAATATTTATACAGGATGGACACTTCAACAGTTTTAAGACTGTTGTTATCAATATGTGTCCTGTAGAAAATTGTCAACTACATACTTGAAGGTTTTGTAAAGACTTATCCTTTAATTTAATACCAAAGGTATATAAATAGTTTCATAATGAAGTTATTGACTGATTTCATAGGTTTGTTTACCAGTTTTGTGATATACTGATATAGGCAAGTCTATCGATTACTAGGCAGAGTAAAAAACTACAAAATAACACGTTTTACTGCCTAATAATAGCAACAAATGCAAAAACTAAGCTTCTAAACCTTGTACATGCAGTGATCTTTATTTCAAACCAACGGCAGAACTATTCTTAATGTGTAGAATATGTACATTTCAAGACCAAACCGGGACCAGTTGCGAAAAATGCAACTACACAGGCCTTCCGGCAGGAATTGAACCCACGACCTTGCGATTCTAGTGCAATGCTCTGACCACTTAAACCACGGAGGGCGTTGCCGAGAGCTTGATCGCGAGTTCTGAACGCGAACACTCGAATTTTCACATAAAATCCCTAGAACATGCTATGTAATCGAGTGAAATGCCCAATATTAATAATAATATTCTTAATGTAGCTCTTTTCGTGCTATGAAAACATACATCTGTGGCGGTCATCTTACTCCAAATTCGTCATCTCCGGTGAACGGTTAGCCCTACCTCCATGTGAACGTTTTCACCCGAGTTATCTCGCGGGGTAGGGTCAACTTTTGTATAATTACGCATGCGTAATTACGCTGTTAACTGGGATAACTCGGGGTGAAGCGTTCACATGAAGCTAGGGTAACAGTACCTCGGGGGGCAGGGTCTCAATGAAACTGGATAGGCCATGGGGCCGAATTTAGCGTGCCAGCTGTATGATGACGTGACCACTACCTAAGATAAGATGGTCGCCACTAAAGTTTATAAGCTTTCGTAGATTGATAACAGACAAAAAGGGTTACTTAATTAAAAAAATTTAAATAAAAAAACGAATGTGAAGCCGGTTTTCCACTTGCGAATAAATTGGCGCGAATCGAATTTTTCTTTTGTCTTATGAGCTCTGGGCTGGAACTAATTAGCAATCTATTCAATATTTACAATAGAAATGTCGATTCGCGCGAAAAAATTCGCAAATGGAAAACCGGCTTTATGACACATTTGTCAAGAAGTACTCAATAAGGTTTAAGACGCTAATTTCTTGCATTTGTTTATCACTGAGCTGTAAAACTTGTAAATTTCATTGTTTTTCTTCAGTGGCGGCAACGAAGAAACTTCACGATAATATAAACTGAAAAGTGAAAAACAGAGTATAAAATCTACGAAGAATTCAATTCCAAATGTACCTTTTATAGTAATCTTAATGGCTTAACAATATCTCGCGTTGTCTACTTAACATCTTTTGACTGTAATTGTTGTTAAACATTGAAAACTAAACGAACTGGCAATCTGTTGTTTGCTTTACGACTCCCCGGGCACAGAGCATTTAATATCCCTCCACTGGATAATCTGACTGTGCTGACGTCAAGATTGCTTATGCCAGTCAACTTTGGCATTGGGAACAAGTTATAAGGCCGCATTGCGTCATATGTTCCAGTACGTAAGATAGCGGCGACTGGCACGAAATGTTTGACTGCTGGTCATAGGGAATGACCTATCCAGTTTATATAGAGATCAGTGGGGTAGGGTCAACTTTTGTATAATACGCATGCGTCATTACGCTGCTAACTGGGATAACTCGGGGTGAAGCGTTCACATGAAGCTAGGGTTATCTCAGGGCCCAGGGATAACTCGGTAGTCGCGTTTTATCACGTGATGGGTCAACTTTGACCCTAGCCCACGAGTTATCCCTACCCCCTGACAGTCCCTTAACCCTTTATTGGCCAGGTTTCCGGGAGCTCTCCCCTTGACGAGTAAAATCGTCTGGCGTTAGCCAGAGTAAAATTAATAAGTTGCCAAAAGGCAACTGTGGCCAGTAGGGTTAAGGTGGATTTGAAGTCCTCGCACGAAGCAACTGGCAAGCTCGCTGCGATGATTTTAGCGCTCGTGGCAGATAATTGGAAATTTTGAACTATTTTTTACTCGCGGAAAGTACTCGCAGTAAATAAATAAATAAACCAATCAAAACAAATTATGTCAACATTTCAAATCATTAGTAATTCACGAGGAAAACTGCACAAAGGAAATCGTTACCGTGTCGATGGTTAATTTGCATGGACTTAATTGAAGGAAGAAATTACATAAATTAATCGGACTTTCACCTCGATTTTCTCTTAAAATACCGATTTGTTTGAGATGCTATATCAAACACTCAGAAGAGTGCTTCATCAGGATATCGAAACACCTCGAAGTTTGTTAAAGAAAACTCGGCTATCGCTTCATCAGCCGCGAGTTATCGCAGCGAGCTGCGTTTTGTGGAGATACAGTGGAAACCGTGCTGCGAGTTGCTTCGTGCGAGGACTGGAAATCCCCCTTTTAGTCTGGTTTCCATATAATCGCTACGATGGCCACGATCGCTCAAAAATGAACTTGGCGATCGCAGCGATCATATGGAAACCACTGACGCAACGATCGCGATCGCCGAGATAGAAAATGCTTTATCTCAGCGATCGTGGCGATCGTTGCGTTTTATCATAGTTAATAGAAAAGATACATGGTTTGGAAGCTCGACAAAAGTCATTGTTTTATGTTTTTGTTCAGGTTTATGGAAATTTGTGCACTTTCACGGTTACTGAACATATTGTGTTTTCTGTATAATGAAGCAATCATCCAATACCAACGTTTGGGTTAACAATCACTCAACCGTACGGTTTAAATATTAATAAACCTAAAACAAAGGATTTAGCACCTTCATGTACCTTTCGAAATGAATCGTAGCGTGATTGTTAACAGCTTTGAAGTTTGCCGGGTTTCCAAACCATGTATATTTTCTATTAACTATGATTTTATATGGAAACAGTGATTTTGCAATCTCAGCGATCTTGGCGATCAGTATGCATCCCAGCGGACCATTAAAACAATGGCCGCGGTCAACCATGGCCACCTTAGCGAGCATATGGAAACATGCAGCGACATGATTGATGATTGTTGATCGTTGCGATTACCGAGTTAATTTTTGAGCTATGGTGGCGATCGAAGCGATTATATGGAAACCAGGCTTTAGAGATCAGTGGCATGCAGCAAGCAAATTTCTGAAAAATAATTCAATATTTCAATTTTTCAGCGTTCCAGGTGTATCGTACTTGCAAGATGCGTGCGACATATTCCTGGATGGCACCGCCAAAAGGGTCCCACCGCCCTCCATCGTCAACAGCAATTCCAACCAGGCGATTCCGATCGGAAAGTAGTTTGCAATCTCGTTCGGTGCGCTGAGTTTTAAGTTCATCTCATTCCGACGGGAAGTAGTTTGTACTAGCTTCTAGTCTTATTATACTTTGGTGCTTGATTTGGGAAATAAAATCATAATTCTTTTAATTCTTTGAATGTTTGAATGGTGACAAATTGGTAACAGAAGCGAGAATTTGTGGTAACACCACGTTTATTACTTCCGCCAGGACGTCATGTTGTTACCTCTGTTTGTTTGTCTGTTTACTTGTTTTCTGAGTCTGTCTTTCACCAGGATATCTCAGAAAATACTAAACTAAACTAAACTAAACTAAACTAAACTAAACTAAACTAAACTAAACTAAACTAAACTAACCTTATTAATACTGGATAACTCTATCAGTTATATCTAAACTGTTATCCTCAGAGGTCCAGTAAGGGCCCACCCTCATTGGTCCAGTGTTACTACAGGAGGAAACCGGAGTACCCGGAGGAAACCTGTGGTGTTTGGTAGAGTCAAACTGGAAGCACTCTTCTCACATGCGGCCAAGGGGAATTTTTTTAATCAGATAACTGCATCCTGCAGGAATCAAACCTGGCTCGCAGAGGTGAACGGAACGTGCACTAACCACTGTGCCACCAACACCCCAAGCCACTGTGCCACCATCTACCCCACGCGTTTTCATGAAAGTTTGTGGAAAGATTGGTCATAGACCAAGGATCAAACCATAGTCAATCGAGATGTGGCCTGGAAACTCAGCTAAGTCTTTGGTCTATCTTTTTGTTCGCCTTTATGCATTTTTGTGCACGGTGCACGGTCACTGAACCCATTGTATTTTAGTATAATGAACGAATTATCCAATAGCAACGTTTCAGTTCAATCACTCAACCGTGCTATTTAAATATTAATAAACATATAACAAAGGATGTGCACGATGTAAGGTACGGTTCATCATAAAATCCCAGCTCATTATAGGCGCTTTGAAGTTTGCTGAGTTTCCAAACCATATCTCGATTGACTACTATGAAACCTTTCAATTTTGGTATAAAGGGAAACAAGATGGCAAGGCATTAGAATTTTTATTTTGTCAGTGGTCATGGTTAGCCTAGTCTCTAGGCCTTCCTCGGTTAACGCGTTTCGGAAGTGATCCGAACGGACCCGCTGGGGAAAGCCTAGCAAAATTCGTAAACTCTTTCACTTTACAGCTTGGTTGTTTATTGAGGAAGAGTTGTGATATTATGATGTTCTAAGTGTTTTTCGACATTTAATATTCCATCTGCATAAAATAATACAAGCCTGTGCTCACCTCGCATCGACGAAGTTTAAAAGTTTTACTAGCCTAGCTTTCTTATCACTAGCTTTCCTTCTGCAACTCCCAAAAGTTGAAAGTTAAACAGTTACATTTTCATTCGAGCTCCAATTGGAATATATTCCATTATTCCCTTCTTTCGATCGCCAAGATCTTTGGTAAAATCTTCACAGACATCCTTGTGCTTTCACACTGTCACTCAGTATTGTTTACGGTTGGTGTACTAGTTCCAAGGAACACTCGAAGGGCCAGAACGATTCTGGGCAGGACCTTTTTGCGAATGTTGCTTAGCCTGCGTAGCAGGCGGTATTAGGGAGTTCGGGCGCGGGCGGTAGGCGGGCAACGCGAAATACCGCCTGCCCGAAAACCATATTTAGTATTTACCGTGTATGCTTTGGCGAAGCATGAGATCATGACAATGTCTGGAATTATTAATAACAATCGAAATATAGTAAGGTTAGATATACAGCCGAAACAGAGAACGTAGGAATCGAACGTTTCGAGCGAAGGCCCTTCGTCGGAGAGAAAGAGAGAAGGGCCTTCGCTCGAAACGTTAGACTCCTACGTTCTCTGTTTCGGCAGTATATCTAACCTTATTATATTCTGATTGTTGTTTAACACTAGACTGAATGCCAGCCGCCGATCTCATCTCGTTCTCACTCCTGAGCTACTCTCAGGAGTGAGAACGAGATGAGACCGGCGTCTGGCTTTCAGTTTAGTTCAGGAGTGAGAACGAGATGAGACCGGCGGCTGGCTTTCAGTCTAGTTTATAAACAGTCTACGCAGCACACTATTTTTATTTCACTGTTTGGAATTATTAATGATGGCTGTTCTGTACTCGTCGTCTCTTCCTTGAAGAGTAACTATAAACGATCAAATCTCTTCTCTTGAATCGCTTAACTACACAGCAATTTAAGTATCCGATGAACCATTTGCAGATGTAGTGCGATCACCGCGTCACTTTTAATTTACCAATGAAACAACAACCATGATTCATGCATCACTATTATTAGCTCACGTTCTGACTGGTTCTCTTAAACAAACATATTCGGTGGGCGGAATTCAGAAACATATTGTTTTCGGGCAGGCGGTATTTCGCGTTGCCCGCCTACCGCCCGCGCCCGAACTCCCTAATAGCGCCAGCTACGCAGGCTAAATGTTGCTAGGGCTTCTCGTTTCCAGCCTCTCCCCAGTCTTCCCAATAACCCAAACCGACTACGCGGCCAAGCACATGACGGAAACGAAAGGTGGAGAAACTAGGCTAGATCATGTTCATCTCGAATTTCCAATTTATTAGTTAAATAGATGTTCAAATTTCGTTTTTTATTGATCGTAACATCGTTCAGCTGATGTTTCGAAGTGTTGAAATAAACCTCGGTTTTCGGGTCTGGCATACTCTGAAAAAGACACTATTTCAGCACGGGTTTTTCAAAAATCAGAAAAACAAATACATTAATCATTGCCGACTGCGATTAACATTTCAATGGCGCTGCGGGACTGCGGGAGATTTCAGGATCGAGCTTCGCTCAATTGGGCTATACTGATCAAACAAAAAAACCCTCGTATTTATTCACCATATATAAAAATACATATATTGGCAACATGGCATGTGTACAGTATTTAGTATAAATACAGTATTTCGAAACATCAGTATTTCGTTCCTCGAAATTCACGGCAGTTTTCAGCTTTTCCATTTTGCTATGTTGAAAATATTAGCCCATCAGCAAGTTAAGATTGCCGTTTATTTTCATATATACGGTAAATCACAAACGGAAGCTTTCAGTCTTAACATACAAATCGGCTCAGAACTGCTGATTTCGAACTGCAGTTTGCGGTGTGCTGTAAATGCTGATCTATTCTTTATTATATACTGTAAGGCCTCTAATATACATGTATACCGTCTCTGGCAGTAATATCCCGTCTCAGGCGGCCATTTTTTACTCCCGGGCAGTCTCGGGCAGTCTCGGGCAGTCTCGGGCAGTAATTAGTCAAGGTAGAAAAGGTACAAAGACTTGTGTGCGCTGAGTTTTAAGTTCATCTCATTCCGACGGGAAGTAGTTTGTACTAGCTTCTACTCTTATACTTTGGTGCTTGATTTGGGAAATAAAATCATAATTCTTTTAATTCTTTGAATGTTTGAATGGTGACAAATTGGTAACAGAAACGAGAATTTGTGGTAACACCACGTTTATTACTTCCGCCAGGTTTGTGTTTTTACCTCTGTTTGTTTGTCTGTTCACCTGTTTTCTATGAGTTTGTCTGTCACCAGGATATCTCACAAAATACCCCACAGATTTTCATGAAAGTTTGTGGAAAGATTGATCATACATGTAGATCAAGAATTAAACCTTTTAAATTTTGTTGAATTTGGTTGAATCTTGGCAACCTCGTTCCCAAGGCCCTTTTTGAAATTGGCCAGTAGAGCGGGAAAAGGCCCTGGTATCTAGTGACTCTGCATTTTCATTGGTTGCTTTTCTTAAACATTCCTTGTGAAACATATTCATGCATAGTTTTGTGGCAGTTATAATCAAATAGCTTCAACAGGGCCACCAACGGGGCCAATGGGACCACCATTACAATGAACTTCTCCCACAGGACTGTCATTACTCCAAATGATTTGCATACTAATTAACTAAATTGCTAATTTATTACACGCAGTATTTCTGGGTGCTGTGACCAGCTGATGCCAGAGCCTTTTCCCACCCTACCAATTTCAAAAAGGCCCTGGGAATGAGGTTTGGAATCTTGGATAAGAAATAAATAAAAATCTGAACAACAAGATTCTCCATCTAGAAAAATGCTGGTTGTTGATTACTTAAATGTCTTAAGGCAAAATAATTTTGGGGTCAGCAAACTCGTTTTTGAAATAAATTGGATTAAATGTAAAATTTACAGCCATTTTGAAATGTCACTGTTGAAATGTCACTGTTGAACGTTATTCTATGCATAATGTTAGTTTCACTCTTTTTCAAAATATTCATGAGCAGTACTTGCATTTTTGAAGAAACAGTAGGGAGCCATCTTGTCCTTGGATTGGCATTTGCTCTGATAAAGGTCTGAGTCAACAGGTCAAAAGTTCAGCAATGAATAATAAACGTGGTGTTACCACAAATTCTCACTTCCATTAAAATCGTGGTTTGTTGCAAAGAAAGGCATTAGTATCTTTGAATGTTGCACTCAGATAACTTGTAAAAGAGGAAAGTATTGTTATCATTCTAATTACGAAGTAAGAATCTTGATTCCTAATTAAATTCTATTTCATCAGTTCATCACTGTAATTGTTACCTTGATTGGGTTACAACTTGATTTAGGAATCATAGTTGCTTGAAACAAAATCTCCAATTGTTGTTCTCAGATGATTTGTAAATAGGGGTTGAATTGTTAAACCTGGTTTCCATAAGATTGTCCTGATCATCCTGATCACCTGAATCCATCCAATCAGATTGGGCAATTCAAAATATCTCTAGTCTGATTGGAAAAATTTGGGCAACTGGGCGATTAAGATGATCATATGAATCGAAACCAGGCTTCATTACTTGGGCAAACAATGATAGCACTAATCTAGGTTTTACACCATTATTATTTTGTCAATGTTGCAAAATGGCAACTATTGCATCAAACAAAAAGGTTTTGTTTTGTTTTGAGGCGAGGTGACTGTATTTGCAGGCTAAGTGTTCAGAAGAGAGTCTCATTTTTTTGGTTTAGTGCTTTCCTTTGAAGAAAAAGACAGTTGCAAGGATATATGCTACAATTAACTACCAGTACTTCCTTCCTTCCTTTTTCTTTCTTTCTTTCTTTCTTGTTTTCTTTCTTTCTTTCTTTCTTTCTTTCTTTCTTTCTTTCTTTCTTTCTTTCTTTCTTTCTTTCTTTCTTTCTTTCTTTCTTTCTTTCTTTCTTTCTTTCTTTCTTTCTTTCTTTCTTTCTTTCTTTCTTTCTTTCTTTCTTTCTTTCTTTCTTTCTTTTTCTTTCTTTCTTTCTTTCTTTCTTTCTTTCTTTCTTTCTTTCTTTCTTTCTTTCTTTCTTTCTTTCTTTCTTTCTTTCTTTCTTTCTTTCTTTCTTTCTTTCTTTCTTTCTTTCTTTCTTTCTTTCTTTCTTTCTTTCTTGCTCCCTCCATCCCTCCCTAACTTACTCCCTCCCTTCCCTCCCTTCCCTCCCTTCCCTCCCTTCCCTCCCTCCCTTCCCTCCCTTCCCTCCCTTCCCTCCCTTCCCTCCCTTCATTCATTCATTCATTCATTCGTTTGTTCGTTCGTTCGTTCATTGATTCATTCAACATTATTGTCAACAGTACTCGGTAATTTAGTAACGTTTTGTAAAGCCTTCAACTGTCCTTTAGTTTTAGTAGGAAGCTCACCGATTCGCCAAAATTGGGCACTAATACACTTAGTATATTGGTATGCCTTTAATACTGACCTTGTAAAATGTAAATTATTCAGTCCATATTTAGCTTGCTTTCAACAGGAGTTTCTTGTTATTTTTATTCAAATGTTTTCTCCTGTCTTTTAGCCAATAATATGCTGTATAGCGGTTTGCATAAAGCCAAAATAAAGATGGACAAATTTCTGTCCAGTCGTCGGCAGCCATTTTGTAAACGATTTATTCGCTGGAACTGTGGAACATATACTTCGTTTAGTGTTATTATAGCAGCACACAACGCGGGCTCATGATCGCACGAGACGTAAAATAATTTTGACCAGAATGCTTTGTTAGCATCCACGTGCTGATAAAGGAGCACACTGGCAAAGCATTCTGGTAGTTGTATTTTACGTCATCGTGCAAATGGCTTATTGTAAGGCGTGAAATTGGACTCTATGACCCCGCCCCAGACCTGGGTTATAGTGTGCTACGGACAGAAGGGAAAGCTTTTCAAAAGATGGAAATTGTGGAGTAAATAACATACAGACAACAAAATGGAATTTATGTTTTATTATGTCATAACTTAACTATACAAATAAAGCAACCTTATTGGCTGATTATAGAACGACAATTGTTCTGATTGTAATTACTTTGTGCCATGCATCATCTATCATGCATTATCTATATTTTTTAATGTTTATTCATAGTACTTGTTTATCCACTTAGAGTTTTATTTACCTCAAACTCTAATTATTTACATAGTTAAAACTTATTTATGATGCTTATGCATTTTACATATTTAAAGTTTATAGTTGGTGTGATGTCAAACGACTTTACCGACTGAATAAATGTAGATGAAGACGTGGTGGCGGCGGTACATTTAACCACAATGCTTTGCGACCTCAAATCAGCTCAAGTAACAACTAAACATTGTTTATCATGCTAAGATGGTTAAGTAAGCAAGAACTTCATTCCTACCAAAGCTGATCGTTTTAAAACCATATCGGGTTGTGCTTAAATGTACAAGTCGCCATCTTTTTCGGTACGGTCAATTACAACTAGCACCACCACGACTACAATTACGACTATCACAACCACCACCACCACTTCTACTACCACGTTCACCATGCACCACCTTTACCACCACCACCACCTCCAACTTTACTACTACCACCACTTCCACTACCACCTCCACCACCACTTCTAGTACCACGTTCACCACCACCTTTACCACCACCTCCACCTTTACTACGTACTTTTCGGTACGGTCAATTACAACTAGCACCACCACGACTACAATTACGACTATCACAACCACCACCACCACTTCGACTACCACGTTCACCATGCACCACCTTTACCACCACCACCACCTCCAACTTTACTACTACCACCACTTCCACTACCACCTCCACCACCACCTTCACCACATCCTCCACCACCACCTCCACCACCACCTCCACCACCACCTCCACCACCACCTCCACCACCACCTTCACCACCATCACCACTTCTACTACCACGATCACCACCACCCTTACCACCACCACCACCTCCACTACCACCTCCACCACCACCTTCACCACCAACACCACCACCACCACTTCTACTACCACGTTCACCACCACCTTTACCACCACCACCACCTCCACCACCACCTCCACGACCACTTCCACCACCACCAACACCACCACCACCACCACCACTACCACCTCCACAACCACCTCCACCACCACCTTTACCACCAACACCACCACCACCACTTCTAGTACCACGTTCACCACCACCTTTACCACCACCTCCACCTTTACTACTACCACCACTTCCACTACCACCTCCACCACCACGTTCACCATCACCACCACCACCTTCACCACCACCACCACCACCACTTCTACTACCACGTTCACCACCACCTTTACCACCACCACCCCCTCCACCTTTACTACTACCACCACTTCCACTACCACCTCCACCACCACCTTTACCACCACCACCACCTTTACTACTACTACTACCACCACCACTTCCAGCACCACAACCACCTCTACTACCACCACCACTTCTACTACCCCCACCACTTCCACTACCATCACCTCCACTACCACCTCCACCACCACTACAACCACCACTTCCCCTACCACCACCACTTCCACTACCTCCACCGCCACAACTAATCACCACCACCTCCACAATTACCATCATCTCCACCACCACCTCTACTACCACCACCACCTCCACCACCACCTCCACCACCACCTCTACTACCACTTCCACCACCACCTTTACTACCACCACCACCTCCACTTTTACTACCACCACCACTACCACCACTTCCACTACACCACAACTTTGCACTACCACCTCCACCACTACCTCCACCATGGCCACCACCAGCACTACCTCCACCAACTCCACCATAACCACCACCAGCACGGTACACCACTACCTCGACCATCATCATCACCACCACCACCTCCACGGCCACCACCACTACAACTTATTTTGAAGAGGATAAATAGAATTACAATAAGTTATTATCAAACCATGTATTCGATAGATACTGCTAGGATGTATTACTTCAAACAACACATAAATAATCCATTAATGAAAGCACTAAATAGTTTCTGAAAGCAAGCCAAGTCCCTGGTTCCTTCATGCCATAGTTTCGTTATTCCGTGGTTACGTTTTCCGTTGTTGCCGTATTTATCTTGGCTAGTCTACCCGTATCTAATCTACTACGATTATATCAAATAAAACTGATAAATTAACAACCTCGTGCCCCGGCCCTGCTTTCAAAATGGAGAGCTGAAAAGGACATGGCAAAAGCAAGTCAAATGACTCCAATAACCTTGAAGTATTTTGCTACGTGGCTTATATACTGTTACGGGGGATCAGTATAGTCACTGATAAACAGAATAGTTGGCTTGTATATGTACAACTATTCAGATAATTATTTAAGATCACCGTATACCCTTACAAGTGTCTCTAGTCTAAAAGACGTAGTGCGTCCGCATTACGTCGCATATTGCTTAACCTCCACATCGAATTAAAGCTTATACAATTTGTGACAAGAATATGCCAATACTTTTTATTTTAATGAATCAACGATTTTTTCGACCATCCTTCTAAAGTGGCTAAATGAAAAGTTATACAACATTTTGTAAATTGATAGGAAAAAGCCTGAAAACGCACGGGAATGGCCGTCAACGTAAAATGTTTCGAAATTATCGAATTACAAGACAACGTTTTGTTGGTGATATATTTATCTATCATCTCTGAAAATTTCAAAGAAATTAAAAAGAATCTCCATTAAAGTGGCACTACGATGAAAAAATCGTCAGTCTTTTTTTGATCTTATCATAAAGTACATTCAAAATGAGGATGAACGGCGTTTGTGGTTTGTCAATATCTCATCTCGTTCAAGAGATATTCACGTTTTGGAAATATGCAAATTATATCGCTGATAACGTCATTTTCTCCAGACGAGCGAAATAAAAATCGTAAAATTAGGAATGTTTCTAGAAATAAACTATAGAAAGTGCTCAACTTTTGCATGCTTATAGTATTAAATAAAATACGTTTCACTGTGGAACATTAGTTGTTTTCGTGGAAACTGCTGGTTCCTGCCTCCCCCCCCCCCCCCCCCCCCCCCCCCCCCCCCCCCCCCCCCCCCCCCCCCCCCCCCCCCCCCCCCCCCCCCCCCCCCCCCCCCCCCCCCCCCCCCCCCCCCCCCCCCCCCCCCCCCCCCCCCCCCCCCCCCCCCCCCCCCCCCCCCCACCCCACAATGATAAAATTAAATTTGGGACAAGATGGCGTCGCGCGGGCGCATATAGGCCATTAAACATGACGGCCAAATCGTATAAGGAATAATACAGTAAAATCGTAAATTTTAAAATTTATCCTACTACGGACATAGACTTCTCGGTTGCGGAGCTCGATTCCTGTTAAGAGTTAAGTAAGGAAACGTTATAACAAAAAATGTTCGCTTACCGAAATACACAGCCGGTTCCCAACATCGATTTATTTACGCTGCTTATTTGACTCATTCTGTTATGTAAGCCATAGTAATCCTGCTAAACATGCGATACAAATCTGCCAAATACACCACTTTCCTTGCGAACGATGCAAAGTGCGGAGCTTGCTATGTATTTAGCAATGTTCGAACTGCTAATATAACTCGTAAATATCTCCGTATCTAACAACATTGCGGTTCCCAAAGCCTTTAAACTTTCTTGGTTTTACAGTGTGTTTGAGCAATACACCAAATCGTAGTTTTATTTAGGCCCACATGCAAATTAGTTTCCTTTTCAATTTGGGCCCCTATGCAAATTACATCGTGTCTATTAAAGCATAACGGGAAGATAACATAGGCTGGGACTATTTTTTCATGTTTTGAGTTCATTATTTTTAGACACTACGTTTAGGATTATTGTCAAGAATAATTGAGAAGCAAATTTTATCCTTATAGAATACCTAAGCATTAAAAGGTTTCTGAAATCAGAAATGTTATGTTTACTGCGGCTGCTTCAGCCTCATGTTATAAACGAACTACGTTTTATCCCGACTCAGATTGTATGCACAGTCGAAACTCCGATTTCGTCTATCAGCAGGAGGCCGTTATGTCTAAACGTGGAATTGAGCTGCGAGAAGGACAAACGACGAAGCCACGGAGGTCTCTTCTCTTTCGAGCAGCCTGCAGCCATGTTTGTTTACTTTGAAAGCAGAGGCGATCTTTGTTCTTAGCAGCCGTTTGCATTTTCGCAAAATATTTACTGTATGTTATTATCATGGGAGTAACCACTGGCTACGAACGTGGCCGCAAAATGTCCCAAATTTCTGGTAATGTTTATCAGCAATCAAGTAGCGTTTACTCCAGCGAATAAACGTGGAGATTAGAGCTCATGTAGGCATTGTAATTCAAACGTTTAAATCTTTCTAATTTTAAACAATGAGGCAAAAATAATAATTCCCTTTTTAAGGTTTAGAGTAACCTGAGAGGATGCACTTAACATGGCAATCACAAAAGTTGCACAGAAAAGTGTATTTTATTGGATACTATAAGCATACAAAGTTTAAGGACGTTCTGTTGTTTATTGCTAGCGATATTCCTTATTTTACGATTTTCATTTCGCTCATTTGGAGTAAATGACGTCATCAGCCGCATAATTTGCATATTTCCAAAACGTGAATATCTCTTGAACGAGATGAGATATTGACAAACCACAAACACCGTTCATCCTCATTTTAAATGTACTTTATGATAAGATAAAAAAAGACTTTTATCATCATAGTGACACTTTACGTTGTAACTCTTTAAAATCTCCCGTTGTGGCGAGGAATACATTCCGAGAAACAATCGGCACTCGAAAGAAAATTTTCCCTTAAATTTTACTCCTATGACATCATAAACTCAATAAGAACAATGATCTTTCGGTTTTTTTAGAGTCTATGACGTCATAAGTTCTCCTCAACTCATTCTTCTCAAACACGGCCAATTTAATGGTGACGCTCCAAAATACAAACTTCGCGCGTGAAATTCAACTTCGTTTTTTAGAATTTCGAAATAAACTTTGCACAATTACCAAATACCATAATATCTTTAGTATTATGCAGAAACATTACCAACTTTATTTTTATCAGAAAAGCACTTTAACATTTTTTTCGGGTACAAAAATTTAGCATGGAACTTTAACAAGGTCCAAAAAAAGTTTGTTCGAAAAAAAATAGCCTCTGAAGGTATACGGTAACTAATAATAATAATGACATACAAGGCGCCGTATACTCCTAATAAATCAATCCTATCAGTTAATCTTAAAGTTGACAAGTGTCGCTAAAAATTAAGATTATTACAGTTTATACGTATTCGTGGTGAATGAAAGCAAGAAGAAAAGGCCATGGGGACGAGGTTCATAAATTAGTTCAACGTACATCAGTATTTGTTTTACGGATTTTTCTACGCATCAGGAAAGATTCGGTTGATTTCAACATAGCCGTGTCCGTTGTGTTGAAATCCCTCACTATTTTCTTGATTCCTGCCACTGTTGTACGACCCACCACCACCACCACACGAATAATACACATCGTCTCCTGATGCCCCTCCAGAATACCCTCCACCACCTCCTGCCCCACCTCCCCACCCATGTGCACCACCTCCTCCTCCAACTCCACCTACTGCATTATTGAACCAAGCACGTCCTCCTGCTCCACCTTGTAAGAAACTTTTACCTCCTTCTCCACCTTTGCCATACTTCCCACCAAACTATTTACTGCATCGTCCATTGCTGTAAAATCCTCCTCCTCCACCACCTGTAGGAAGAGAAAATGAGATTCATATGGATAAAAGAACAAAATATTCTCTATACTTTATATCAATAAAGTATAGAGAATATTTTGTATGCTATGAATATTTTGTTTGCATATCAATACATCTTTGAAAAAAATAAAACAAATCTTATCGTCTCATACATTGCACTATGTAAGATTTACAAACATCGAAAAACATGCATAAAATAATAATAATAATAATAACAATAAATATGATAAATATAATAATAATGATAATGATAATAATAATAATAATAATAATAATAATAATAATAATAATAATAATAAATATGATAATAATAATAATAATAATAATAATCATAATAATAATAACTAAATATGATAAATATAATAATGATAATAATAATAATAAGTATAGGTAATCATATGATAGCGAGTACAATTAAGAATTTACACTACAAGTGATTTTTGAAAATTTTGCCAAAATTGCACGATCCGATAGACGAGTACGAGCAAAATCATATGATTACTCATTTATTATATGCATGACAAAATTACGACATGTATGCTTCGTGCTCACTCACGCCTTTAAAAACATCTTATTTCATTTATACTTGACAAGAAACATTTTCACTCTGGGTGTTCTCTGTACTCATTTCAAAATATTTACATGGAATTTTTAGTTCATAGTGTACCACAAGTCGTTGAAACTTTCCATTGCATAGTTCGCCGCCATTTTGAATTTTATTGTCAACATCGTTCCCAGGGCCTTCTCTATTTTTATTAATTACTGCAGTACAATTAATGAAATAATTGTACTCCTCTCAACCAATCAGAATGAAGTAATTTTGTCATGCATATAATAATAATAATAATAATAATAATAATAATAATAATAATGGAAACTTTATTAATGATTTTTTTTTTTTTTTTTTCTAAACAAACAATTGTAAATCTCACTCATTGAGGTAATTTACAATCGACTACTTGAATCACAACTAAGCTACTTAAAAACTTAAAAGTTCAGTAAGTCAGGATTCGTCCATTCCTTATTTCTGCAGCAAAAAATATAATAGGTTGTTCTGATGGCAATAGATATCATTTTTCTGACACAATAATTTTGATGCTTCACATCAACTCCTACATCGTTTAACATTGCTATAAAGGAGGTACACTCTTTTGCGAAAACACCGAGTGAACTAATCGAGAGATTGACAAATTTAACAGTGCTAAAGTGTTCACTTTGTTGTCTAACTATTTCTTCATATTTGGCTTTTTTGCGCTCTACGTTGTTTTGAAGGTTGGATTCAAATCCCACGGTAAGTTCGACTATATATAGACATCCCTTTGAAGTAGATAGGAGTAAATCTGGACGATATTTGTCACCAGTTTTTATTGAGGGGCTTTTGTATTCAGGAAGATCAACAAAAAGGTTGGAGCAATTGGCAGTTTGTAGGGTCTTGGCAAGAAAGTTCAGAATAGAGTCGTGTCTCCACGTAAAACGTTCAAGGTATGATTGACATCCGGCAACCACGTGTAGGAGAGTTTCTGGGCGTAAGCAAAAGGAACAGTCAGAACTTGATGATATACCCCATCTGGAAAGGTTTTTGCGGGTAGGAAGAGAGTTATTGATATAACGCATAGTAAAACTATAGATGTTTTTTGGTAGTTTAGATTGTGAAGCAGACCAGAATTTGTTTAGCTTTGGTAAGGAGAATTTCGTAACATTCGAGAAAAATGAGCCTTGACAGGTCAAGTGGTTTTGAAGTTTATCCTCTTGTCCAGAACGGAAATCTTTGATAACTTCCTTGGTAGAGTTGAAAATATCATACTGAATGTTAGTGCTGTTATTAGTTGATTTCCAAAGCTCTTTTATTGATTCATTGGGAGATGTTTTTAAGGCATTTCGAAGAACTGTTTGACACTGAGTGAATTTGATAGATGGTGGGAAAATACTTAGACCAAATTTGTTACGGGTTAGAAAGATGTTACTCAATGTTCCAGATACTGGTATTTCCAGCCATTTACGGATGTATTTGTTTACAACGGAATCAATATTTTCAGAGACCCAAGTTTTGGACAAGGTATAGCAACAGTAAAATGCCAGGATATTTTAGATAAGACGTAGCGACTGTAAAGAAGAAGTTTATTTTTCGGATGTAGTGGTTTAAGGTCAATATCAGACATCAGTTCTGTGATGAGGTAGGTCAGCTCAGACTTGTGTTCTTGGTTGGACATATCAAAATCAAAGTATCTTCCTAAATATCGGAATGATTCTCCAATTTTAGTAGTTGGGATTAGGTCACTGTTAATTAAGAGTTTAGGTAAATATTGGACTGATTTTGTTAAAGCTTTCTTGATACCAAATGTGCTACATTTGTCAACCCGGATAATCATACTGGACCATTGGCACCAGATACAGAAACGATTTAGAAGATGCTGGTTTTCTGATTCTTGGCCACTAATGACCGCGGCATCATCAGCAAACTGAAACCAGTGGATCGGGTTTAGAAATTGGAAGGAGAAACCAAATTGACGGTACTTATCGGCCTTTATGTGTTGAATGAAAGTGTTGAAGCACATATTAAATAGTAGAGGACTAAGACAATCACCTTGCAGTACACCACGGCCAACAGATATAAAAGGAGTACGAAATTCAGATGTTATTATTGAAGTCTTAAAATCCGTGTATAATAATAATAATAATAATAATAATAATAACTAGGGGGCAGTCAGAGACTGCATATACCTCCGCCAGCGGGTTATTAGAGATGTTTAAAAAGAAAACGAACCATCCCGCTAACCAAGCTAGCTCACGAGACCAACACATGCATGCATGTATGAATAAAATGCTTGATTGCACTCGTACCAAAATTATGCAAAAATATTTGCATAAAATAAGGATAATGAACGCAATCAAGCATTTCTTCTACACGGGGAGAATCTTTCGGTCGGATTTTTATTAATTTCTCATTCAAATTTTGACTAAATTCAACCACAATTTAACGGATTGGCCGTTGGTATACGGCCAACCCTACTGCAAACTTTCATGAAAATCGGTGTAATACTTTTTGAGATATCCTGGCGAAAGGCACACAAACAAACCAACAGACTAACAGACAGACAGACAGACAGACAGACAGACAGACAGACAGACAGACAGACAGACAGACAGACAGACAGACAGACAGACAGACAGACAGACAGACAGACAGACAGACAGACAGACAGACAGACAGACAGACGGACAGAGAGAGAGACAGACAGACAGACAGACAGACAAACAAACAGACAGAACGGGGTAAAAATATAACCTCCTGGCGGAGGTAATAATAATAATAATAATAATAATAATAATAATAATAATAATAATAATAATAATAATATAATATAAATAAATAACCAGCTGCTGATTGACAAGTGTATAACGGATTAGGTGAGAGAACATCGTCGTTATAAATCTTGCAATAGCTTTCTATGATTATACGAAGGCATATGACAAAGTACACCATGACTGGATGCTGAGAGTATAGCGGTGGATGAGGATCCCTGAAGATGTCATAAAGGTGATAGAGAGGCTAATGCAGAATTGGAAGACGAGACTGGAGGTGAATATAGATGGAAGGAAGATGACGAGCAGATGGATACAAATATCGTGTGGATTTCTACAAGGTGATAGCTACTCGCCAGTAGGGTTCTGTCTATCAGAAGTGCCAATTGGTATGCTTCTCAGTGAGACAAGAGGATATAGAATGGGACCGCCTGAACATCGTTCAGTAAAGCGAACGCACAGCTTATTTATTGACTATCTGAAAATGTACCAGGAAAGCAACGAACTATTGAGTGCCGCGAATGAGATGATCGTTAAAGTGGCAGTACGACCGAAAATCGTTAACGATTTTTGCGGCTTAATCACTTCTTATGCTTAGAAGTTATACAAATATAAGAGTAAAAGCAACTTTAAGGTTGATTTGAGTGCATAAACATCGATTAAATGTCGTATAATTTGGCATAAAATCACTCCGCCATTGCGTTTTTGGAGTCCGCGAAATCAGACAGCGGTACTACTTTGTGACGTCATCTACTCAACACAAACGCGTGATAAACCAGCCAAACTATAGAGAACGTCTTGTTGATTTGTTATACCTGTTTTGTTAAAAACGTCTTCACCTTCCGAGTCGAGTTCTAGAAACTCTGACAGCGAAAGCGAAATTTATGCGGACATTGCTGGTATGGATGGGGTCAACAATGAAGTGTTTGACAACGATCTAGAGCCGCTTGTAATGACTATATGAGGAAGAAGCGCACCAGAGGAAGCGCACATAATTTTAGAATATGAAGGAGAATACAAGAGAACAACAAGTACAGCAGGAATTTTCATTTCTCAAGACGTTTTATTAAACCATGAAGTCCCAGTGCAATCACGAAGTCCCAGTGCAATCATGGTACGTAGTTATTAAAATTTTATTATTGAGAGAATCATCGGTTGTGTAGTTAGGTGTATAATTAAAGTGTTCGTGTTGCTCTCTTGAAGGTGTCGTTGCTGTTGTGAGATTGGAGCCGCTGTTGTGAGATTGGAGCCGTGCCGGAAAAAACTAACAGTGCTTGGACGATAAGGGGAATCAAACTCGCTGTATTACCGAACACCCAGGATTCAACGTCGTTTGTTTACTACGCATTTTATTATGAGCCACGGATATATTTTACACACGGCGTTCGACGCAGACCTGATTACATTTCTAACATCATGCATTGATACTCCCTCTGTGACTCTGTTGTCGTATTTACATGTAACATCTAGAATATAACTGATAAAATCTAAATACGTCATTGTCACCATACTGCATATGCATTTACATGTAGCTGAACCATATCATAGTATTTTGCTATTACCAATAGTTGTATTTTATTATAATATATCATGAATATATGTAACATTTTTATCCGTTTATATACTGTCTACTATTAACTGCGCGGCCCATTTTTTTGTATCTGAATAGTTGTACTGCCGTCTTTCTACTTAAACTATTCTTTGTTTTGAATAACTGGACCTTCTTCAGGCATTTGTTTTCTCTTCCGATTTCCAGTAGACTACCCTAAAATTAAAATATACTTGTTGAGTGGTTGTCAAAACAACTAAGTGTCATTTTACAGCGGCGGCGCGCAGAAGTACTGATTTACGTGTGAAACTGCAATGTATTCTCTTGCATCTGTACATTCTTGTACGGTACGGGTTTCTTCATTTCTTCATGTTTATTACATGTTATGATGTTCAGGAAAAATTGAGATTTACCTTACATAACCAACTTACCTCTTTAGGGCTTCATATCTGGTGCATGGCATTTCAGGTGCACGTTCGGCGCTGCTAACCTTTCTGGCGTTTTCTTGCACGTTTTGCGAACTGAACAATTCTTTAACGGCCTATAAAATTTTCAAGGTCCACGCAATATTTTTATTGTTAGCTACATGTGTGAACAAATTTGATCCGATAATGAAACACAAGTCATAACAAGTTTGTGCAGTTACTCTTCGTTGGCTTCTCTTCGACGACGGACCTTTGGTTTCCATATTGACGGGTTTAAGTCATCTTTTAGGCAACGAAAGCTCGCACCTTTGGCCCCTTACGTGACGCCTTTCTAAACAATGATCAGCAAAATGCGCAGAGCAAATAACAAAGTTGGTTCAAATTAGCGCGATATGTTTTAACCGAAAATAAACCCAAACAAGACGCTTTTTAGTTGTGGGGTTCTGGTGAAGCGAAATGCCAGCATTACGATCAGCGCAATTACTACACCCTTGAGCAACACAAGGGGATGGTGGCATAATTTTGTATTGCTTTTCAAAAAACTTTATTACATATAAAAACGTAGAATAAGTCGGGAAGACGCGTTTAAACTATGTACGTATATAGTAGGATATGAATCTTCTTGTAGAGTGTTGAGTAGATGACGTCACAACGAGCTACCGCTATTGATAAATTGCAGGCTCCAAAAAATTTCGAAATCAAGCCAAGTGCTCGTAAAAGATGCTTGAATTCTGATAGAAAACATTTTCTAAAATCGTTTTTAAATACATGGTAAGTCATATTAGGACCATAAGAAGTATTTTGGCTAAAAAAAACGCAAAGTGAAAATTCGATCGTACTGCCACTTTAAAGCTAGCGACGATACAGGTGCATGTTACGGAGTCAAGAAATGTGCAGAGATTGTTTTGACCACGGTAAGATGGTGAAAGGTGATGGCATGGAAGTACTACAAGAAAGGATGAAAACGCTCGACCAGGAAAAAAATGAGTATTACAAATTCCTAGGCATAGAGCAGGCGAAAAAAACAACAAGAAAGAGAAAGTTTTGGAAAGAGTTGTACCGGAGATGGAGAAACGAGTGAAAATGTTTACTGAACTAGAATTATATGACAGGAACATGATAAGAGCATGCAATTAACTGCAGAGTGATACCAGTAGCAGGGTACCCCATGAATGTTTGTAAATTCTCCAAAGCAGATTAAGGGAACTAGATATGACCTTGAAGAAGGAACTAAGGTTGAAGAACATGCTTGGTAGGCAATCCAGTGACGAGAGGCTATACAAGAAAAGGCATGTGGGAGGACGAGGATTAAAGAGTCTGAGTGAAGTATATCAGGAAACAAAAGTCAGAATTGCGACTTACATGTCAATGTCAGAGAGTAGATGGATTGCAGTAGTATGGAAGAGAGAGTACGATGGTGAGTATTGCTCAGTGAAACGTGAAGCAGAACAGACGTTATATTAGCGGAATGTGGATTGGAAGTAACCTTTAATGAAAAAGGAGTTACGATGAACAGTGAGAGTATGATTGGCCCCTGGAAAACTTGTTGGAGGAAGCTGAAGGAAGGAAGGATTGAAGAAAGGAATGGAAAACAATAAAATGGCTGAATATATGAAGAAGTAAATGCAAAGCAAGGTCTATGAGGACCAGGAATTGGAAGCTAGTGAACGGCTTAAATGTAATCTCGACCCTAATAAGACTGCAGCGATAGTAAATATGCAAGAACAGATGATCGAGACAAGAAAATAGAAGGGGATGGGAGGACTAAACGTTCAATCGGTACTGTGTAGGTTATGTGGACAGTACGATGAGACTGTCCAACATCTCTTGGCAGGATGCACAGTATTAGCAGGGACAGAGTATGTGAGGAGACATAACAATGCATTGATGGTGCTAGCGGTGCAATGGGGTAAGCAACATGGGATTATAGAGGAAGGAACACTGTGGTACTAACAGCGTTGGATAAAAGGGCATGTTGCAGAGAATGAGAAGTTTTAAGATGGTGTGGGATTGTGAATACAAACTGAGGAAATATAATAAATCTAGGAGACCAGACCCCACACTGGAGGATAGGGATGGGAAGCATATTTGGCTGGTGGACATGGTATGTCCTCAGGAACAAAACATCGAAGCAAAACATCGGGAAAAGTTGAACAAGTACCAGCAGTTAGCGTTTGAAACGAGAGAGAAGCGACTGGGATTCCATGTAGAGATAATACCCCTGGTAATAGGATGTCTTGGAGGTGGTATCAAGAAACTACAGGAAAAAATCGAGAAGCTGACACCACACGAGAAGGATGCCAGATGGATCGTGAGAACCATGCAGAAGACATTGGTCATGGAAAGTAAGACACTACTGCGCAAAGTGCTGAGCAAAGTAGTCCAAGAAGATTGATATTTTTGAAGAAACTGTAGTGTTGAATCATATAATCCTAACAAATTTTGGTAGGAGAAGCCAAAGCGCTATTGGCCGTCACTGACCGGCTATAAAAAACATGATAATAATAATAATAATAATGTAAACTTCATTTATTGATCATTAAACGTAGAAATTACAATGATTAAACCTCGCTTTTACAGGTAGTTTACCACTGACTATTTGAACTGATGCTACATGAGAATATAAATCTTAGAATGTCATTAGTTTCGGGTTATTCCATTCTTTGTTACGTCGACAAAATACATAATACGAGGTTCTTATTGATATATATGTTGATGATTTTCTTTACTATATACTTTCTACAGGGGGTGTCGAATTTAAAGTCTTTTAGCATTTCAATGAAATCCATTGATGACTGTCCGAAAATTCCAAGTGCACTCAGAGATAGATTTATGAACTTAACCTTTTCATAGTTTCTTTGTTTTTCGTTAACTAAATCGAGATATTTGTGTTTCTTACGGGTGGCGTTGCGGTGAAGATTGGACTCAAATCCAACGGTGAGCTCAAGGATGTAAAGATATTTGTTTTCAATGGTTAAAAGAAGGTCAGGACGCAACTCATCTCCCGTGAGAACTGAGGGGCTGTTGAAGCCAGGGAGGTCAACATAAAGAGTGGAATGTTGTACGGATTGAAGTGTGTATGCAATGAAATTAAGAACGGAGTCATGACGCCATGTGAATCGACCTTTTTCCAGGTACGTTTTGCATCCAGCGACAACGTGGAGTAAGGTTTCAGGTGTCGAGCAGAAAAAGCAATCAGATGTTGAAGAGATTCCCCATTTCGATAAATTTTTGCGTGTCGGGAGTGTGTTGTCGATGTATCGAATGGTGAAGTTGAAGATGTTCTTGGGGAGGTTGCGTTGGACGGAAGACCATATGGAGTTTAGCGTGGATGTAGAATGTTCAATGATATTTGAAAAGAAAGAACCTTGTGAAATGAGGTGATTTTGAAGCCTGTCTTCGTGCTCTTTTCTGACGGCTTTCAAAACATCTTTAGTGTTTTTGTATGTGTCGTATTGCACATTTTTGTTGTTGCTCGTATCCTTCCATAGATTTCTGATATCTTCATTTGGCGAAGATTTTAGAGCGCATTGAGAGACGGTTTGACATTGGATAAATTTGGATGAGGGAAGAATGATGTTTAAACCTAATTTATTATGAGGGAGCAGAACGTTGCTTAGTGTTCCAGAAATAGGCAGTTCAAGCCATTTTCGGATATATTTTGACGCGGTATTGTCTAGTTGTTCGCAGACCCAGGTTTTCGATATATCAGAAACAGTGAAGTGCCAGGAAATCTTCGAAAGTAAATAGCGATTGTACAAAATAATTTTGTTTTTGGGGTGTAAAGGTAAGATATCAATTTCGTTCATCATGTTATTAATAATAATAATAATAATAATAATAAGAATAATAAGAATAATAAGAATAATAATAAGAATAATAAGAGGAAGAATAATAAAAATTTATTAATTATTTTTTTCTAAACAAACAATTGTAAATCTCACTCATTGAGGTAATTTACAATCGACTACATGAATCACAACTAAGCTACTTAAAAACTTAAAAGTTCAGTAAGTCAGGATTTGTCCATTCCTTATTTCTGCAGCAAAAAATATAATAGGTTGTTCTGATGGCAATAGATATCATTTTTCTGACACAATAATTTTTAAGCTTCACATCAACTCCTACATCGTTTAACATTGCTATAAAAGGAGGTACACTCTTTGGCGAAAACACCGAGTGAACTAATCGAGAGATTGACAAATTTAACAGTGCTAAATTGTTCACTTTGTTGTCTAACTATTTCTGCATATTTGGCTTTTTTGCGCTCTACGTTGCTTTGAAGGTTGGATTCAAATCCCACGGTAAGTTCGACTATATATAGACATCCCTTTGAAGTAGATAGGAGTAAATCTGGACGATATTTGTCACCAGTTTTTATTGAGGGGCTTTTGTATTCAGGAAGATCAACAAAAAGGTTGGAGCAATTGGCAGTTTGTAGGGTCTTGGCAAGAAAGTTCAGAATAGAGTCGTGTCTCCACGTAAAACGTTCAAGGTATGATTGACATCCGGCAACCACGTGTAGGAGAGTTTCTGGGCGTAAGCAAAAGGAACAGTCAGAACTTGATGATATACCCCATCTGGAAAGGTTTTTGCGGGTAGGAAGAGAGTTATTGATATAACGCATAGTAAAACTATAGATGTTTTTTGGTAGTTTAGATTGAGAAGCAAACCAGAATTTGTTTAGCTTTGGTAAGGAGAATTTCGTAACATTCGAGAAAAATGAGCCTTGACAGGTCAAGTGGTTTTGAAGTTTATCCTCTTGTCCAGAACGGAAATCTTTGATAACTTCCTTGGTAGAGTTGTAAATATCATACTGAATGTTAGTGCTGTTATTAGTTGATTTCCAAAGCTCTTTTATTGATTCATTGGGAGATGTTTTTAAGGCATTTCGAAGAACTGTTTGACACTGAGTGAATTTGATAGATGGTGGGAAAATACTTAGACCAAATTTGTTACGGGTTAGAAAGATGTTACTCAATGTTCCAGATACTGGTATTTCCAGCCATTTACGGATGTATTTGTTTACAACGGAATCAATATTTTCAGAGACCCAAGTCTTGGACAAGGTAGCAACAGTAAAATGCCAGGATATTTTAGATAAGACGTAGCGACTGTAAAGAAGAAGTTTATTTTTCGGATGTAGTGGTTTAAGGTCAGTATCAGACATCAGTTCTGTGATGAGGGAGGTCAGCTCAGACTTGTGTTCTTGGTTGGACATATCAAAATCAAAGTATCTTCCTAAATATCGGAAAGATTCTCCAATTTTAGTAGTTGGGATTAGGTCACTGTTAATTAAGAGTTTAGGTAAATATTGGACTGATTTTGTTAAAGCTTTCTTGATACCAAATGTGCTACATTTGTCAACCTGGATAATCATACTGGACCATTGGCACCAGATACAGAAACGATTTAGAAGATGCTGGTTTTCTGATTCTTGGCCACTAATGACCGCGGCATCATCAGCAAACTGAAACCAGTGGATCGGGTTTAGAAATTGGAAGGAGAAACCAAATTGACGGTACTTATCGGCCTTTATGTGTTGAATGAAAGTGTTGAAGCACATATTAAATAGTAGAGGACTAAGACAATCACCTTGCAGTACACCACGGCCAACAGATATAAAAGGAGTACGAAATTCAGATGTTATTATTGAAGTCTTAAAATCCGTGTATAATAATAATAATAATAATAATAATAATAATAATAATAATAATAATAATAATAATAATAATAATAATAATAATAATAATAATAACTAGGGGGCAGTAGTCAGAGACTGCATATGCCTCCGCCAGCGGGTTATTAGAGATGTTTAAAAAGAAAACGAACCATCCCGCTAACCAGGCTAGCTCACGAGACCAACACATGCATGCATGTATGAATAAAATGCTTGATTGCACTCGTACCAAAATTATGCAAAAATATTTGCATAAAATAAGGATAATGAACGCAATCAAGCATTTCTTCTACACGGGGAGAATCTTTCGGTCAGATTTTCATTAATTTCTCATTCAAATTTTGACTAAATTCAACCACAATTTAACGGATTGGCCGTTGGTATACGGCCAACCCTACTGAAAACTTTCATGAAAATCGGTGTAACACTTTTTGAGATATCCTGGCGAAAGGCAGACAAACAAACCAACAGACTAACAGACAGACAGACAGACAGACAGACGGACAGAGAGACAGACAGACAGACAGACAGACAGACAGACAGACATACAGACAGACAGACAGACAGACAGACAGACAGACAGACAGACAAACAGACAGACAGAACGGGGTAAAAATATAACCTCCTGGCGGAGGTAATAATAATAATAATAATAATAATGGAAACTTTATTAAATGTCTTTTTAGATAATATACAATTGTAAATCTCGCTTATTTAAGGTAATTTACAATCGGCTACTTGAATCAACACTAACAATATATAACTAATAACTATATATAACAACATAAAACAAATATACAGTACAATAATTTTAAAAAGTTAGCAGTTCAGGATTTGTCCATTCCTTGTTTCGGCAACAGAATATGTAATAGGTGGTTCTGATTGCGATCGTCGTCATTCTATTAATACAATATTTTTGGTGAGTCTTGTCAAGGCTAAGATCATTCAGCATTTCTATGAATGTAGAACATTCTGCTGCAAAGACACCAAGGCAGCTAACCGATAGGTTTACAAATTTAACTGATCTGAATTGTTCACTTTGACTTTGTAATAATAATAATAATAATAATAATAATAATAATAATAATATAAATAAATAACCAGCTGCTGATTGACAAGTGTATAACGGATTAGGTGAGAGAACATCGTCGTTATAAATCTTGCAATAGCTTTCTATGATTATACGAAGGCATATGACAAAGTACACCATGACTGGATGCTGAGAGTATAGCGGTGGATGAGGATCCCTGAAGATGTCATAAAGGTGATAGAGAGGCTAATGCAGAATTGGAAGACGAGACTGGAGGTGAATATAGATGGAAGGAAGATGACGAGCAGATGGATACAAATATCGTGTGGATTTCTACAAGGTGATAGCTACTCGCCAGTAGGGTTCTGTCTATCAGAAGTGCCAATTGGTATGCTTCTCAGTGAGACAAGAGGATATAGAATGGGACCGCCTGAACATCGTTCAGTAAAGCGAACGCACAGCTTATTTATTGACTATCTGAAAATGTACCAGGAAAGCAACGAACTATTGAGTGCCGCGAATGAGATGATCGTTAAAGCTAGCGACGATACAGGTGCATGTTACGGAGTCAAGAAATGTGCAGAGATTGTTTTGACCACGGTAAGATGGTGAAAGGTGATGGCATGGAAGTACTACAAGAAAGGATGAAAACGCTCGACCAGGAAAAAAATGAGTATTACAAATTCCTAGGCATAGAGCAGGCGAAAAAAACAACAAGAAAGAGAAAGTTTTGGAAAGAGTTGTACCGGAGATGGAGAAACGAGTGAAAATGTTTACTGAACTAGAATTATATGACAGGAACATGATAAGAGCATGCAATTAACTGCAGAGTGATACCAGTAGCAGGGTACCCCATGAATGTTTGTAAATTCTCCAAAGCAGATTAAGGGAACTAGATATGACCTTGAAGAAGGAACTAAGGTTGAAGAACATGCTTGGTAGGCAATCCAGTGACGAGAGGCTATACATGAAAAGGCATGTGGGAGGACGAGGATTAAAGAGTCTGAGTGAAGTATATCAGGAAACAAAAGTCAGAATTGCGACTTACATGTCAATGTCAGAGAGTAGATGGATTGCAGTAGTATGGAAGAGAGAGTACGATGGTGAGTATTGCTCAGTGAAACGTGAAGCAGAACAGACGTTAGCGGAATGTGGATTGGAAGTAACCTTTAATGAAAAAGGAGTTACGATGAACAGTGAGAGTATGATTGGCCCCTGGAAAACTTGTTGGAGGAAGCTGAAGGAAGGAAGGATTGAAGAAAGGAATGGAAAACAATAAAATGGCTGAATATATGAAGAAGTAAATGCAAAGCAAGGTCTATGAGGACCAGGAATTGGAAGCTAGTGAACGGCTTAAATGTAATCTCGACCCTAATAAGACTGCAGCGATAGTAAATATGCAAGAACAGATGATCGAGACAAGAAAATGGAAGGGGATGAGAGGACTAAACGTTGAATCGGTACTGTGTAGGTTATGTGGACAGTACGATGAGACTGTCCAACATCTCTTGGCAGGATGCACAGTATTAGCAGGGACAGAGTATGTGAGGAGACATAACAATGCATTGATGGTGCTAGCGGTGCAATGGGGTAAGCAACATGGGATTATAGAGGAAGGAACACTGTGGTACTAACAGCGCTGGATAAAAGGGCATGTTGCAGAGAATGAGAAGTTTAAGATGGTGTGGGATTTTGAATACAAACTGAGGAAATACAATAAATCTAGGAGACCAGACCTCACACTGGAGGATAGGGATGGGAAGCATATTTGGCTGGTGGACATGGCATGTCCTCAGGAACAAAACATCGTAGCAAAACGTCGGGAAAAGTTGAACAAGTACCAGCAGTTAGCGTTTGAAACGAGAGAGAAGCGACTGGGATTCCTTGTAGAGATAATACCCCTGGTAATAGGATGTCTTGGAGGTGGTATCAAGAAACTACAGGAAAAAATCGAGAAGCTGACACCACATGAGAAGGATGCCAGATGGGTCGCGAGAACCATGCAGAAGACATTGGTCATGGAAAGTGAGACACGACTGCGCAAAGTGCTGAGCAAAGTAGTCCAAGAAGATTGATATTTTTGAAGAAACTGTAGTGTTGAATCATATAATCCTAACAAATTTTGGTAGGAGAAGCCAAAGCGCTATTGGCCGTCACTGACCGCCTGTAAAAAATATAATAATAAATAATAATAATAATAATAATAATAATAATAAGAATAATAAGAATAATAAGAATAATAAGAATAATAATAATAATAATAATAATAATAATAATAAGAATAATAAAAATTTATTAATTATTTTTTTCTAAACAAACAATTGTAAATCTCACTCACTGAGGTAATTTACAATCGACTACTTGAATCACAACTAAGCTACTTAAAAACTTAAAAGTTCAGTAAGTCAGGATTTGTCCATTCCTTATTTCTGCAGCAAAAAATATAATAGGTTGTTCTGATGGCAATAGATATCATTTTTCTGACACAATAATTTTGATGCTTCACATCAACTCCTACATCGTTTAACATTGCTATAAAAGGAGGTACACTCTTTGGCGAAAACACCGAGTGAACTAATCGAGAGATTGACAAATTTAACAGTGCTAAATTGTTCACTTTGTTGTCTAACTATTTCTGCATATTTGGCTTTTTTGCGCTCTACGTTGCTTTGAAGGTTGGATTCAAATCCCACGGTAAGTTCGACTATATATAGACATCCCTTTGAAATAGATAGGAGTAAATCTGGACGATATTTGTCACCAGTTATTATTGAGGGGCTTTTGTATTCAGGAAGATCAACAAAAAGGTTGGAGCAATTGGCAGTTTGTAAGGTCTTGGCAAGAAAGTTCAGAATAGAGTCGTGTCTCCACGTAAAACGTTCAAGGTATGATTGACATCCGGCAACCACGTGTAGGAGAGTTTCTGGGCGTAAGCAAAAGGAACAGTCAGAACTTGATGATATACCCCATCTGGAAAGGTTTTTGCGGGTAGGAAGAGAGTTATTGATATAACGCATAGTAAAATTATAGATGTTTTTTGGTAGTTTAGATTGAGAAGCAGACCAGAATTTGTTTAACTTTGGTAAGGAGAATTTCGTAACACTAGAGAAAAATGAGCCTTGACAGGTCAAGTGGTTTTGAAGTTTACCCTCTTGTCCAGAACGGAAATCTTTGATAACTTCCTTGGTAGAGTTGTAAATATCGTACTGAATGTTAGTGCTGTTATTAGTTGATTTCCAAAGCTCTTTTATTGATTCATTGGGAGATGTTTTTAAGGCATTTCGAAGAACTGTTTGACACTGAGTGAATTTGATAGATGGTGGGAAAATACTTAGATCAAATTTGTTACGGGTTAGAAAGATGTTACTCAATGTTCCAGATGCTGGTATTTCCAGCCATTTACGGATGTATTTGTCTACAACGGAATCAATATTTTCAGAGACCCAAGTTTTGGACAAGGTAGCAACAGTAAAATGCCAGGATATTTTAGATAAGACGTACCGACTGTAAAGGAGAAGTTTATTTTTCGGAAGTAGTGGTTTAAGGTCAATATCAGACATCAGTTCTGTGATGAGGGAGGTCAGCTCAGACTTGCGTTCTTGGTTGGACATATCAAAATCAAAGTATCTTCCTAAATATCGCAAAGATTCTCCAATTTTAGTAGTTGGGATTAGGTCACTGTTAATTAAGAGTTTAGGTAAATATTGGACTGATTTTGTTAAAGCTTTCTTGATACCAAATATGCTACATTTGTCAACCCGGATAATCATACTGGACCATTGGCACCAGATACAGAAACGATTTAGAAGATGCTGGTTTTCTGATTCTTGGCCACTAATGACCGCGGCATCATCAGCAAACTGAAACCAGTGGATCGGGTTTAGAAATTGGAAGGAGAAACCAAATTGACGGTACTTATCGGCCTTTCTGTGTTGAATGAAAGTGTTGAAGCACATATTAAATAGTAGAGGACTAAGACAATCACCTTGCAGTACAGCACGGCCAACAGATATAAAAGGAGTACGAAATCCAGATGCTATTATTGAAGTCTTAAAATCCGTGTATAAACGTTTTATAACGGTTTTGATGTGATTAGTAATGTGATGATAATCAAGGATGGACTGAATTAAATTATGATGAACTTCACCAAAGGCATTCTTGAGGTCAAGTAGATTGATGACAAGAGAACGTTGTTTTATCCTAGCTTTGTTGATAATATTGGTCATCTGAGCTGTGTGTTCTAAAGTGCCAGACAGATTAGGTGTGAAACCTTTCTGTATATTATGTTCAATAAAGTTATTAGTAACGAGGAAGGAGAATATTGAATTGCGTAGACATGATGTAAATACTTTTAATGGTATTGTTTCCAGAGTGATGGGACGAAAATTAATAATAATAATAATAATAATAATAACAATAATAATAATAATAATAATAATAATAATAATAATAATGATAATAATAATAATAATAATAATAATAATAATAATAATAATAATAATAATGATAATAATAATAATAATAATAATAATAATAATAATAATAATAATAATAATAATAATAATAATAATAATAATAACAATAATAATAATAATAGTAATAATAACAAGACGCCAGGGTCAGACGTTCATTCGGGTTACTGGCAAAGTGCGGAGGTGCTTGGGTAACAGTTATTGATTGTAGTGTTATTGCAGTAATCACAAAATCAAAGGCTGAATCGAAGGCCTCTGAGGCTCTATACCGCGCTAGCAAAGGTGGGAGTGGGCCGAGGAAGACTAGATCAAAGGCTGAATGTGGTGGATACTACACAGTGGTGAACGTATTTACGATCAAGACAGTCGTCAGCCACATCTGATCGCTATTAAACTAGTCATTAAACTAAGTCAGTCAGTCTCTTTCGAAAGCTACCAACAATGTGCAAGAACACCTTGATCAAAAGGCAAAGCTGTTCAACTTTTTGTCCAACTCGGAAAGCAAAACGAGCAAAGGGCTTACAACATGCCTCAAGGACTCACTCCATCACAGGGCTAACAACTCACCGGAAGTATGAATAGTACCGGAAGTAAAAAGTACAAAAATGCAAAATCGTGACACCCAAATAAAAAAATAGTTACGCATTGCGTACATGCGGTTACTGAGTGTGGCGGGTGGGTATGTCACAAGCATGCATGTCTCTTATATAAGGTTCTTCTCCTTTCTGGTATTTATTTGGTTTATAAATAATGATTGAACAACGTATATTGTTCACTAAAACATACTGAGAATGCTAGATAACCTTGTGACATATCAGCATATGCTCGCGCGTGTCACCTAGAATCGACAATAATCATTAATTTTTAAATGCCCTTAATAACTTAACAATAATGCTTAATTCTAGCCCTTAACCAAACTCCAACGCAATCCCTAACCCAAGCCCCAACCCTAATTTTAACCCAGACTAGTTCCTAGTCCTCTTTTCTCTCGAACATATTTTGGTGACGTCACAGAATAGGGATCAAGCGAGAGGACTAGCGGAAAATGTTCATCTTTATCTATCATGAATCCTGCTGGAGCTCGGATTCTTTAATCTTTATGAACGAGGTCATTTAAACAAACTTCTTCTTGACTAGCAGACAGCAAACGAGTAGGTTTCTGTGTCTTACATTACGTTAAAAGGTTGTTACATACGAGGCTTTATAAAGTAGTGTTCGGCGTAGGAAGTGATTTTGTTGAAACACATTTATACAAATAGAAATATGCTATTTTAACGTTTCGGCAGTAGACCAGCCTTGCTATATGATGTTATAAAGAATTCTGCAGACTGACGTGAGTGTTATCTGCCTTGGTTTTCCGCCAAACGGCCGTTTTGTGCCTGTATAATTTGGGCCAGATTTGGGGCCAAGCAAAATATTTTATTCTAGGTCTTTCACAATTTCGGTCTGCCGCTCGACGTTAAAAAGAGAGGCCTGGGAAGCAGGCTCTTAAAATGACAATTTTAGGTAAAATGGGAAAAACAGGAAACGCGATCGCTAATCGCATTGTTAAAAGAATATGATAATATATCACTTTCGTTCTAATGATCTAATCTTTACTATGTTAGACTCTGGTAACACATGCATAATGACTTGTCTCAACAATGACCAACGCGCTTTTTGAATAAGTATTGTATTCGCCTAGATGTAACTCAAGCAGTGCCCAGTACAGTCGATTTCTGCGTATAAACGTAATTGGCCGAGGGCCTAACATGTCAACTGTACACTTGAAACATTAATTAAAAGGCTATTCATATTTCAGAAAGATCCTTATTCGAAGCCAAACAAGCACTCGCTCTGTCCCTTCGTCCACGGAAAGCTTGTCATTTGAGCGAGAAAATCGAGGCGCGTTACGGAATTATTATAATAACACTTTGCATAAGTGCATGTAAATGAGCACTGACAGCGCGCTTGCTTTAGTACAAAACAACAGTGAATACATATACAATAACTTAAATGCTGAAATAAATAAAATCGGTCTATAGGCAGGTATATGGTTTAGAAACCAGTCACTGATTCGCAAAAATTAACAAAATCGTTTAAACTTTATATTAGACAGACCAGTAGACCACTGTCATCTATCAACTCGTCGTGGATTTCTTAGCGGCTTGTGATTGCGTGCAATTATCCATGATCTGAAGCGAAACTAGACTTCCAATCTTCCACTGGTTGTTCTGGTACACGTTCGTAAACCCTTCGGACATACGAATAAGACTTCTGAAGTATGCCTATTAGCTTTTCACCTTGATCACGTGATTGACGAAAACATTCGTACACGCACACACACACACGCACACACGCACACACGCACACGCACACACACAACCGGGGTCATGACATATGAGTATGGTTTAGCAACCAGTTTCCGCAAAAAAAAAGAGCCGAAACCTAGCCCGAGTAATAATAATAATAATAATAATAATAATAATAATAATAATAATAATAATAATAATAATAATAATAATAATAATAATATTGATAATAACAATATATATATATTGTACCATGCTAGGCTACTACAAGTCAGAGACCGTGCTGTTGTTTGCACTCACTTTTATTACTTTTCACTTCTGACTATAATAATTCATACTGTCTGAAAATACACACGCTATTTATATCAAGTATTCGCTATTTACAATTCAAATGAACGCTAGGGCGGCACAGTACTGCCCCCTCCTTTAGTCTATTCGTCCCGAATAGTTTCTTAATTATTTGTAGTGTTTCCAATATAACGATATAGGCGATCTCGATGAACAACATGTGCCTTTACCCTAGGGGATTTCTGTATCTTGTACAGTAACTCGTTAACTCGTTTGAGAATTAGATATGGCCCCTCCCAGTCACATGTTAACTTAGGAGAAATACCTTTCCTGCGCTGAGGATTGTGCAACCACACACTATAACCATTTTCGAAGACATCTGTAGATGTTCGTACATCGTATCGACGCTTCATGCGATCACTGGCGATGCGCAACCGAATTCGAGCAAATTCGTGTGTACTTTCTAGTTTCTCTTGTAACTTGCTTACAAAATCATCCACGGTGTGGGACTGGTGTGGCTCCGGAGGACGGCCATACAGGAGGTCGATAGGAAGCACCAATTCCCTTCCAAACATCAAACTTGCAGGTGTCTATTTTGTGCTCTCACGTACAGCAGAACGATAGGCCATTGGTATCAACTCGTCCCAGTTCCTTTGGTGTTTCTCTACGAAGATGGCTAGCTGGTTTCCAAGAGTTCTGTTGAATCTTTCGACCATGCCATCAGACTGTGGGTGTAAGGCAGTTGTCCGTGTCTTGTCGATGCCTAATAGCTTACACATTCCTGTAAAGACTGCCGATTCAAAATTACGGCCCTGGTCAGAGTGTAGTTGTAATGGAACACCAATCGTGTAACGAATTCATTGACGATGACTTTAGCAACTGTCTCCGCTTGCTGATTTTCCAAAGCATACGCTTCAACCCATTTTGTGAAATAAACCCCAACTATTAGGATGTATTTATTTCCACTGTTCGAAACTGGCAATGGGCCCAAGACATCTACCGCCACTCTTTCCAACGGTGCACCAACGTTGTACTGTTTCATTGTTCCTTTCAGTTTCTTTTTTGGTCCCTTGCGTGAAGTACATTTCTCGCACCTTTTACACCACTCTTCCACATCTTGCCGACACTTTCGCAAAAAAATCGTTCTCTCATTCTGGCTAACTTTTTCGTCACTCCAAAATGACCAGCGGAGATCAGGCCAATTGTAACTTGGATGAAAGAGTCGCCTGCGAAGCCACCATTGGAAGAGTTGTCCTCATACAATCCCACGGTAAAGTCGTACTGGGGCCAATTGGAATCACTTAAAATGTTTGAAGGGAAACTGTACAGATGCGTGGAGACTGGTCCGGCAATGGAAACACGATGGCAGCTGATTATTCCCAAATCGTTACGTAAGTTAGTTTGGGAACAAATCCACGAAAGCCCAACCGCTGGTCATTTTGGAGTGACGAAAATCGTTCTCTAATTCTGGCTAACGTTTTCGTTTTTTCGACTTTTCGGACGTCAAAGACCTAACAAACTGACTAATTTTAGTGTTACCACACTTCTCTTCAGAACAATGCTCCTCCGTCTGTTTATGTTCATTAATCTCCCTCTTTTCACAGTAGCGGCAACCATGGCAGGGTCTCCTGGATAAAGCATCAGCGTTTCCGTGACTTTTTCCTGTACGATGTTCAATTAGAAAGTTATATTGCTGTAATTTTTGAATCCATCTAGCCATTTGTCCCTCGGGGTTCTTAAAATTCAGAAGCCACTGCAGCGAGGAGTGGTCAGTTCTAATTAGAAAGTGATACCCGTACAAATGTGGATGGAAATGCTCTGTAGCTTTAACCACGGCTAGAAGCTCCCTCCTGATAACGCAATACTGCTTCTCTGGTTTGCTCAACGTCCGGCTGAAGTATGCGATCGGTCTCTCCATGCCTTCGTCGGAGATTTGTGAAAGGACAGCTCCAATAGCCACATTACTGGCGTCTGTATCGAGTATAAACGGTTTACTGACATCTGGGTAGGCCAATACAGACGCTTCGACGACGAGGGCTTTCAATGTTTTGAAAGCCATTTCGCAACCCTCAGTCCACTCGAATGGTGTATTTTTCTCAGAAAGGGCGTGCAACGGTTTAGCGATGTCAGCAAAATTTGGTACAAAACGACGGTAGTAAGTACAGAGACCAATACAACTTTTAGTTTCCTTATTGTTCTTCTGTCTAGGCCATTGTTCTACCACTCTCGCTTTCTGAGGATCGGTCGATATCCCCTCACCCGATACTACATAGCCAAGAAAATTAACTTTGGGTTGGAAGAGCACACACCTCTTTGGATTCAGCTTTAAGTTAGTTTGACGAAGCCTTTCCAATACTTGACGCAGGTTCTCGAGATGGGAATTGAACTCTTTCTCATGAACAATGATATCGTCCAGGTAAACTAAACAAGTTTCCCAGAGCAGCCCTGCCAATACGGTTTCCATCAATCTTTCGAAGGTAGCCGGAGCGTTGCATAATCCGAAAGGCATCACTCGAAACTGCCAAAGACCCTTGCCAAGAGAGAACGCTGTCTTTTCTTTAGCAGCTGGATCGATCTCCACTTGCCAGTATCCGTATTTCCAGTATTAAGTCAAGTGTTGAGAACCAGGAGGCCCCATTCAACGCATCTAACGTGACATCGATCCTTGGAAGTGGAAAGGAATCTTTTCTCGTAACATTGTTCAACCGACGGTAGTCCATACAGAACCGAGTGGTGCCATCCTTTTTCCTTACCAATACTACAGGAGAACTCCAAGGTATACAATTCGTTTATCCATTTCCTTAACTGCACCGTGTGCCTCCTCCCTCTTAGAAATCGGAATTCTCCTCGGCGGCTGCTTTATTGGAACTGCACTTCTGGTATCTATTTTATGCATTGCTCCGGTAGTCTGACCTAGATGCCCTGGACCTTTAGAGAAAACGTCTTGGTATTCCCTCAGCAAGGCAGCTACTTTGTTTTCCTCTTCAGGACTAATGTGGGCTGTACTTTCCTCGAACAATCTTTGCAAAGGCTCTGGAATAGACTCATAATCCGACGACGCATGCTTTTCTCCCAGCACAGGTTCTCTAGCGGTTACACTGGCTACAGGTTCACACACCGCAATCTCAGTGCCTTTTTTCAAATTGTTTCTCCCCGAAGAAAGGTTGGCAACACGAACAGGAAGAAAACTCTTCTCCAGACTAACTAAAGTCCATCTCACCATTATTTCTCCATTTCGGAACGTGAAATCGGGTGGACCAACTGTCGCCCACTTGGATCCACCGAGATCACCATCAATCTTTGCTGGTATCACCATTTCGGTATAGCCTGGGATCTTAACGGAACTCTCCAAGACGACTCTGAGGCAACGTGACTCACCGGCGTTGATCTGGATCGGGATTTCGGTAGAACCAACTCGAAGTACGCGCTGCGGGTAGTCAATGATACACCCATGTTTCTCTAAAACGTCTGTACCCAGGAGGCATTCCCCATTCAAAGGAGCAATCCAAACTTCTTGCGGCCAACTGGTTTCTCCCACTCTGATATTGACTACAGTTCGTCCAATTACTGAGATTCTTTGTCCATCCAGGCCCTTCAACTCACCACCACTGGATAATTTCTCCAACTCGCCTTTAGTACCCAATTCCTCGTAGACCTTGGAACTTAGAATGGTAACATCTGCTCCAGTGTCAATTACAAACTGGCATGGAACTTCTTCAACAAAGACAGCAATTCTCAAGGTTCCACCACACATGTTTATTTCTAACTGGTCAACAGGGGCGTGATCTTCTCTTGTGTCGGTTGGACTTTGCCCCATTAGGCCGACCCTGTCCGTTTCCCTGCGCTTCAATAAACTGACAGTTTGACTTCTCTTTGGATGCATCGTCGCGCTTATTGAGGAACTCTCTGTTTGCGCACTCTCGGGCAAAATGATCAACATGAACAATGAATAACACCTGACGAAACCCCTATCAGGTAACGATTGGCGGCGCCTTCCAGGGGGTGATCGACGACGATTACGGGGTGGCGACTTCGACTGCTTCTTTATCTCCTTTAACAAGTTGTTGATCAACCCTTCGAGCCTCTTAAACTGCTGCTTTCCCTCCTCCACGCTGTTTTGGTGACTGGTGGATCTGTATGCTGGATGAACAGGACTGTGATCGGTTTCATCTCCTTCGGCTAAGCTTACGTTTCCAATCGGCCCACGGAATAGCCTAGACCTATGTCGACTCGCCAATTGAAAAGATTCCAATTGCAACGCAGTTTCCAGGGCCGACTGTAGAGACTTGGGCTTCGCTTGAAGTATCCGTAGACATAACTCTTCTTCGGTCAAGGCGTCAATAAAGTGATCCCTAGCCAACACTTCTTGAAGCTCCAGCAAAGCGTCAGGGTAGGCCCTTCTCGTCAGATTCTCGATTGCTTCAACCAACTCGGGAAAACTTTCATCTTTTCTTTGCAACCGCGTCTTTAACTTTGCCCGGGCAAGCTCCAACTGGTGCGAGACTCCAAATCGACTCGACCAGGCAGCAACCAGTATCTTGTAGTCTCCGCGATCTTGCTCGGATAAATTGCTCAAAATCAGTATCGCGGTGCCCTGCAGCGATGTGGCCAGAAACGAAGCCTTTTCAACTTCGTTCCACCCATTCATGCGCGCCGCGATATCGAATTGGGCCAGAAATGCTTCCCAAGAACACTTTCCATCAAAGGTGGGTGGGTGCTGTACTGGTCTTCTAGCCGGCCCCTTCCTTTCACCAACTGATTTTGGCTCTGGCGAGTGAAGCTCGTCGATCTTCTCTGGCATTCATATCTCTTCCTGTCATCGTTTACGAACTTGGCGGTTGACTGCGCGTTACCTCGCCCAGTGGGACTTGGTTGATACAATTTACATACTTGGAATTGCAAATCTGTCTCCATCAGCTCCACTCGACTGTCAAGCCTTTCAATGGCGGTCAACAGATTAGTAAATGCCTCTGCAAGGCTACGTCTGTACTCTTGTCGCACGGCTCCGATACACGTTTCGATATGATGGCCAATGGTCTCAGGCACCTGTTGAAAACTGCCGAACCTCTTCTCCAAATTATCCAATTTCTCCTCGACAATTAACAACCGGGTCTCGAAGTCCAACAGTCTTAATTGTTCTTCCTTCCACTTAAGCTCGGCTTCATTCAAGCGCTCTGAAAGAACTTGGTTTCCCTCAGCCGCCTTAGCAATTTCTTCCCTCATAGTTCTTTGAGCTCCCTCGGTGTCGTGCAAAAACCTTGTACTTCATTCAATGTCTCAACAATCCGAGCTTCCCTATCTCCGGTTTTTACCGTTTCCGGCGGTCCTGCATGAAATACTTCAGATGCCGGTCTTTCGGCTTCTCTCTCTTTCCGTTGACTTCGGGTTTCCATTTGTGAGGTCGCCATATCGTTCCTGATTGCTTTAAACCATCTCCTGCTACCAAATGTACCGTGCTAGGCTACTACAAGTCAGAGACCGTGCTGTTGTTTGCACTCACTTTTATTACTTTTCAGTTCTGACTATAATAATTCACACTGTCTGAATAATAATAATAATAACAATAATAATAATAATAATAATAATAATAATAATAATAATAATAATAATAATAATAATAAAAATAATAATTATAATAATAATAATAATAATAACAATAATAATAATAATAATAATAATAATAATAATAATAATAATAGTAATAATAATAATAATAATAATAATAATAGTAATAATGGAAACTTTATTAAATGTCTTTTTAGATAATATACAATTGTAAATCTCACTTATTTAAGGTAATTTACAATCGGCTACTTGAATCAACACTAACAATATATAACTAATGACTATATATAACAACATAAAACAAATATACAGTACAATAATTTTAAAAAGTTAGCAGTTCAGGATTTGTCCATTCCTTGTTTCGGCAACATAATAATAATAATAATAATAATAATAATAATAATAATAATAATAATAATAATAATAATAATAATAATAAACTCCAAACTGGCTTATTGGTTTCGTAATTCCTTGAATATACGAAGCAATGGCAAAACTCATGATAAAGTGAAAGATTTACCTGAATAGCTATCGTCAGCTTCCAGAGCACCACTGCCATTCATTCCACCAGACCAACTTGAACAACTTAATACAGTTTTATCACACTGATTTTTCTTCCCAGATGTCCCAACACTTGCGTCACAATTACTGAGACGAGTTTTGAGGTAATCAAACCCACCTCCACCCCCGGCAATGATCACTGATTTATTTGATGACGTCACAACAAATGTTCCGCCACCACCACCTGCAGAAGCTTTGACATAATTTTCAACACCTTCTTGACCAACCAATATTTTAATCACTTCTCCTTTGGTCAAATCAAAATCTCCTTTCATATATGCACCACGACCTCTTGCAGCAGGTCCATAACTATCGTAACCACCTGACGCGCCAACCGCTGTGATTTGATACGTTACGGTAAAAGGAACAGTCCAATATTGTGTGCCATTTGCTACTGTCACCATATTCTCGTGATCTTGACCAGCATAGAAAGATCCGAGTGATGTTGGTCCAATACGACCACTTGCCCCAAGGTTAGTAAACTTTGCTACAAAGATTCCTGAAGAAAATACATAAATAAACTTAAGGAAAAACAAAGCGTGTAAATATGGGACCTTTTTTCACATTACATCAGAGAGTCGAAACGTTGGGTCATAAACAGCAACTTTTTAAGTTACGTTAAAAAACTACTGTAAACTGCGGATTATATATACAGTTTCGATACGGGTATTATTACCATTCCTTACCCTTATCCTTATTGTTATCCTCATCCTCATCCTCATTATTATTATTATTATTATTATTATTATTATTATTATTATTATTATGTTTTTTGAATAGCCGGTCAGTGACGACCAATAGCGCTTTGGCTTCTCCTACCAAAATTTGTTAGGATTATATGTTTCAACACTACAGTTTCTTCAAAAATATCAATCTTCTTGGACTACTTTGCTCAGAACTTTGCGCAGTAGTGTCTTACTTTCCATGATCACTGTCTTCTGCATGGTTCCCACGATCCATCTGGCATCCTTCTCATGTGGTATCAGCTTCTCGATTTGTTGCTGTAGTTTCTTGATACCACCTCCAAGACATCCTATTGCCAGTGGTATTATCTCTACATGGAATCCCAGTCGCTTCTCTCTCGTTTCAAACGCTAACTGCTGGTACTTGTTCAACTTTTCCCGACGTTTTGCTACGATGTTTTGTTCCTGAGGACATGCCATGTCCACCAGCCAAATATGCTTCCCATCCCTATCCTCCAGTGTGAGGTCTGGTCTCCTAGATTTATTATATTTCCTCAGTTTATATTCAAAATCCCACACCATCTTAAACTTCTCATTCTCTGCAACATGCCCTTTTATCCAACGCTGTTAGTACCACAGTGTTCCTTCCTCTATAATCCCATGTTGCTTACCCCATTGCACCGCTAGCACCATCAATGCATTGTTATGTCTCCTCACATACTCTGTCCCTGCTAATACCGTGCATCCTGCCAAGAGATGTTGGACAGTCTCATCGTACTGTCCACATAACCTACACAGTACCGATTCAACGTTTAGTCCTCTCATCCCCTTCCATTTTCTTGTCTCGATCATCCGTTCTTGCATATTTACTATCGCTGCAGTCTTCTTAGGGTCGAGATTACATTTAAGCCATTCACTACATTCCAATTCTTGGTCCTTATAGACCTTACTTTGCATTTCCTTCTTCATATATTCAGCCTTTTTGTTGTTTTCCATTCCCTTCTTCAATCCTTCCTTCAGCTTCCTCCAACAAGTTTTCCAGGGGCCAATCATACTCTCTCCGTTCATCGTAACTCATTTTTCATTAAAGGTTACTTCCAATCCACATTCCGCTAACGTCTGTTCTGTTTCATGTTTCACTGAGCAATACTCACCATCGTACTCTTTCTTCCATACTACTGCAATCCATCTACTGGATTGTTATTATTATTATTATTATTATTATTATTATTATTATTATTATTATTATTATAAGTCTAGGAAATCATATGACAGCGAGTACTATTAAGGATTTACACTAGAAGGGTTAGCCGGCGGCTCCTCACAGCAGTTTCCTCCACTTCTCTCTCTCTCTCTCTCTTACGCATCCTCCCTTTTTAGACCTCACTCTCTCACGTCCCTCTCCACAATCTGACTCCATGTCGTCCTTGGCCTTCCTCTTCCTCTAACACTTTCCACCTCATATGACATGCTTTTATTCACCCAGTAACCATCATCTTTCCGTAAT